>CM024520.1:48335989-48989421 GCA_014182375.1 Eucalyptus virginea
TCGGATGATGAGCAACGGGCGGATCTCAAGAAATGCCGAAACGCTCTCTCGCGGTCTCACTCTCTCCCTCTGGCTCGCCCTCCGTTCTCTCGAGCTCTCCGGTCTCTCTCAAGCTCTCTGTCCGTCTCCTCTCCGGCTACCCTCCAAAAACCCATCCCTTCTCTCGCTCCTCTTCCCTTCTTTTGAAGGCCAGCGGCCAGCGCACATGGCTTCCGCCATCGCCAGCTTGCTGGCCGGCCAAGCCCCGACCCGCAGATCACGCTCACCTACCCTCGCGATCCTCTGCCTCTTCCCCTGCTTTGGACCACCTTTCCTGCAAAACGGGCGTGAAGGCAGGAGGAAGAGAGGGAGGAGAGAAAGGGTCAGGCTTGGAGCCCGCTTGGAAAAAGAAAGAAAAATGAAAGAAAATGAGGGGTCGGGCCCAGGCCCACGCGGGGAAGGAAGGAGAGGGGGTCGGGCCAAGGTCGGATTCGGCCCGACCCGGCCTCTCTCGCGCGTTTTTTTTTTTTTTTTTTTTTTTCTTCTTATTTTTTTTTTTTTAAAAAAAAAAAAATTTTTTTTTTTTTAGACTTTCATTAATATATGTTTCAAAAAAACTAGGTGTCGACAGAACTAACAACCATATAATAGGTGATGGATTAATTGGACAATTTTCGATATAGATGTAGTTGAAGGAAATTTCCCTGATCTAAAATGGAGAAATATATAATTGTATGTATAAAGAGTGGGAGGGAGGGATAAGGAAACAATCGGACAAACAAGGAATGTGATTGGTAATATGCATAATGTTGCTATTGTCTATTAATAGGCACAAAGTGTACTACTACACAAGTATATCCTAGTAGTAAGATTGATTCATACAAACATATTTTTTCTTCCCCAAAATGTTAGGATAATAACACAATCACGGCTGCCATTCGCAAATTAATAATTGCGGATGGGTTTCAAAGAGTTCTCATCATACACTTCTATAATTAACCTAAATGGAAGAATATCTTATGTGCCGGTCATATCACATGACTTTTCCTTGTGGCATTTCTCAGGCATGTAATTGTGTTTACATGGTATATAACCAATGCATGGACTTGTCCAAGATGTCCTAAGCAGAGTCCAAGATGTAACTCCTAGCTTTATTTACCTAGCAGGAAAACTAGGAACCTATACTAAGAGTTAATAGGTTTCGATAAAGGTCAGAGATCTTACCGTTGACTCCTAGCGCTTGGTAATCCTCAAGGAACACATCGCTCGCACAAGCCTGCTGCGAGATTGCAAAATACATGTATGAGAGTAATCGCAAATTCATGGAACCATATAGGAAGGGATACTTTATTTGAGGCTCAAAATAACTTGTGCCACGACGAATCCCAAAGTTCCAAAGTTGTACAAGATCTTACTTTGATTGGTCTATATATTCCATTTAAACTTTCAAGCAGGAACCTCATCATAATTGTTGACACCTAAATTTTTGCCAAAAAAAAATCATTTACGAAAAATGGGAACTTGTTTTTCCACAAAAATATTTCATATCAAATTCTTGCATATAGATTATCTTGGAATTTAATATAATTTTTTAAATGGAAGATGTTTTTCCTTAAAAAATTAAAATTAAAATATTTTAAAAAGATTTTTTTTTTTTTTAAAGTTGGAGCTGATGATCTAAATGTGACTAGCCAAGCCTAAGAGGTCAGATTGGAATTAAAATGGCAGGTTGTGGCCAAAAATGCAATTTTCAAAAGTCGATGGACCAATTCACAAATTTTGTAAAATTTCGCTCGAACCCTTAAATCATCATCTTAGCCCCCAATTGAATTGAAATTGAACTGAGGTCAGGTATAATTAATCGAATCGGGCAAAAAAAGCTAGATTGCATTAAATTGGGCATGCTTGGGCAAGAAAATGAACAACTTTGAATGACTCTCTTGCAAAATTGGGTGGAGACAATTGTGAAAAATGGTCAAGATCCTAAACTACTATACATGAGCTTGCTAATTGATCAAAAACCTCAGCCAAATTGATAGATTAAAACACTTAAACTAGTTACCAAAACCCAGTCCATAGTTAGGTCTCAATTTGGAGTTGCTAAGTAAGCAACCTTGTGACCCCACCATATCCTAATTAGCAACCCAAACAACCTGATCTCTGCACATGATGGAAGATCATTATTGGTAGTACAAGTGGACAAAAATTGGTTAGGGATAAGCTGCTGAAAACATGGGAAAATCGCAGCAAAATCCGCACACTCAACAGCAGCAAAAGTTGAAAATTTGGCTAGTCAGAAAGTGGGTGAACTAGCTCGGTTGACAAGTTTGGTAGGTGGACAAAAGATTGACCAAAAATCCCTTAATTCAGGGATAAGATCACTGAAGCAAGCTCTTTCAAGGCTTGAAAGGTATGAGACAAGAAGGAGAAGAGAGAACTCACGATCGTTCCCAAAAAGACACCCTCATAAGCAACTCTAGAAAAGCAAAACCCAAAAATTTCAGACTGACCTTAGTAAAGAAAAGTGAAATTTTCACAAATTTACGGTCAAAATTAGCCAAAACTTTCAACTAGAGTGTGAAACTTCACTAAAAATATTTCCAACAATAGGTCACATGTCCCAAATGGAGATCCGGAAGGCCTTTTAAAGCCCCCCAAAACAGTACTCTCCTAGCAAGCCAAGAAAGTCCGAATTTTTTTTTTTAAGTGTTGAGCCCGGTTGGTCATGAGTAAGGAAAAGCGAGTATTTTTGAGAAAAGTGAGAGACAAATGAGGAAATTCATGACTTGTAACCAAAACTAGAATACATATAGTGTGGTTCGGTGTTAATTTAGTCAACAAAAGAGGTCATGAAGTCTAAGTTTGGAGGTCAATAAGAACCTTCGTTGTCAGTTTTTTTTTCTACAGATCTCATTTCTAGTTTGAAGGAGCCAACTTCCACGTACCTCGGAGGATAATTTCCCGGTTTCCTCAACCAAGAACCACTTGAAAAGGAAACTAGGAAGCAATGTAAGAGTCTTAAATGTATTTTTTTTTTTGTCAATTTTGAATATATTTTAAGTATGGAAAATTAAGAGGAAAATCAGCCTGAAAAATTGATTTCTGAGACTAAAATTTTTCTAAGTGTTTGAAGCTTTTCAAGAGCTATACATGTTTGACTTGCTACTCCCCTTTGTATGTGTTTTCTATCTTCACAAGCTTGATGAATGTTGTATGAGAGTACAAATGACGCTGAGGTCAGATTGGTTTGGTCTTTAAATCCCGATGTGAACTATGAGATTGTTTAAAACTTTGGCCAAAAATCAAGTCTATCCACATTGATTCATGGCTGGTCAGTGTGGACCTTGCATGTGTGCTTCTTGGAGAGGTCGTTTCGACGTGTTTAATTGATCATTCTCTGTAATGTTTGTTGCATTTGAAAGTCCATATTACCTACTTTCATTTTGATCAAGTGATCTTTTCTGTAGATCTTGCATGTGATGAGTGTCGAGGCTTGAATATGGGCACGTAACCTATTTACTTGACTTGGGTTCAAACCTAGATTTGCCAAATCAGCTCAAACCCACATATTTGAAGTCAATTTTAGCTTGGTTCTTTTATGTTTTAGGTTATAATTTCTATCTAATCTTGCTCATTGCATGTGGTAATATAATCTTGATACTTTAGTTCCACATAAGATTGCTCATGGGCCAAGATTGAAGGTCGTGAATACGACTTGGGAAGTTACTTAAGGTGGGTTAATGTACACCACTTGTTCAATGAAATGCCCAAACCAAGTTTCGATCCTGAAACGGTCGATTTAAGCTTGATTATTATGATATTCATGTGCTATGTTATTCCATGTTAGCATAGATCTGTTTAAGGAATTATTATTAATATTTGTTTAATAATAATAATAATGATAATAATAATAATAATAATAATAATAATAATAATAATAATAATAATAATAATAATAATAATAATAATAATAATCTGAAAATTTCAAAAATATCAAAAAAATGTTAGATAGTATCAAATTAGGGCATAAATGATATTGATGAGATTTTCCTAATTTTAGAAAGTCGTTGTCCTAACTTGATGGTATTTTGATATTTTACAATTATTTTTGTAAGTAATCTATTTTGCGTAGATTAAAGTTATCTAGAGTAATTTCATATATATTTAAATTCTCATTTTGCTTATAGGGGTCCTATTCCGGGCATGATAACAAGGCTATGTAATATTATTTGCCCGACTTGTATCAGGTTTTCCTTTTCCGCATTTATTTTCAAGTCATTTCAATTTCTTGGATGTTTACTTACGCACCGCTTTTCATAATTTGAGTGTAAATTTCTCTTCTAAATTATGTTAAGATTAGTCTAGACATTAAGGAAAATAAATCTACAAAAATATTTGCATGGACGCTTAGCGGTTTTATAAGGATTATAATTGGTAATCAAGATTGTGTGATTATTTAGATAAACAACCTTCCAAGTTAATGGTACCGCAAGGGTGCGAATAGAAATATTGGTGTAAACAAGTTCACATTCCTAGAAATCTCTGATTGCGTAGGAATCGAGAGAACACTCTCACGTCTTGATTGGTTTCTAGCCGACTCTAATAGACTAGTGGCAACTCCTAAAAATACATAGATTATTAAGAATTAAAATACAAAATCTAACGTCACGAGAGGTATGGACTTGGGAGAGCCCGCGCCTAATTTAGGACCATTGGTCCGCCTCTTTAAGCAAATACCCATAAACCTTCTTCCTTTTCCCAGAGAGGTCGTGACAGCAATGGCCATCCTAGAGTTCACACTTATGCCGAAGAGCGTGTTGATGATAACCCTAATATAGATTGAATCATAGCGGTTAATTGATTGTGATAGTTGGAGAAATCCTTTTAACCAAGAACTCAAAATGAATGTGTGATCTTGTTCTAACACTGCAATTGTTCCCATAACTATGATGGGTTTTCGCCCGTAGTGATGTGCCACGATTCCCCAAGAGACCGACGTTGAGGCTTTACAAACATGAGCAAACAACCTTCAAGATCTCACGCAGTTTGTTTGCAAAAAGTTTAGTTGGAAACAAACCAAGGAGGCTGCATGGAATAGACACAAGCAATCGGATAATCTCGCCTACATAACCAGCATAATATTCAATGTCTTCCTCTCTTTCAACGACATATAAAACTCTAATCTGCCATTCGAAATTCAGCAAACAAATGAAGATTTGTTGAATAGAAGAGGCTAGATCATATACTTCTAGTCACTTACACAATTACTTGACGAGGAAAGTATTGGAAATTGTAATTGAGTTTAACCATCCTATATGGATTGCATTTCAATGACTAATGCCGATGCTTCAAAGTTAGATAAAAGTATGTTCACTTCGCGGGTACTTGTTTCATTTGCAGCAAAAGCAAAAAAATTCACAATATGGAGCCTAGAGAAAAGACATTTGAGAAGATGAAGCTCAAATCATACAATTTAGGACACAATGTCTCAAGTAAAGACAAAACAGTTATATATACGTCATACTTAAAATTAAACTATATAATGTAAGGACTTACCATGAAGGAAAGGAATAGAAATAGAGATGATATTGGCAGCGCCGGAAAGAGAAAGGACTAGACGCAGGTCAGTAACATCATAAGTCTAATTAGCTACTAATTATGTGACTACAAGTACATCTTTTCAAATAGGCAAAGACCTTCTAATTATAGAACAAATTAATGCCATAACTATAAGTGGTCTAACATTGCTACATAAATAAAAATTTAGGGACATTCTTTTCAATTTTCATCACCATGCAATATTGCCGTCAGCTTAACTCTACATCAACAATTTAATTGTTCCAAACAAGTTGACTTCAAAATTTCCTGTAAATTCGTGTCATTGTTATGTCCAATTACGCGGTAAGTTCAACAAACCCAAAAAAGAAACCCTTAACTGAGTTTTGAATCTAGGGTTGATGCTACGAGGGCCATGGATCGACCCACTTATCTTGAAACCCTTTAGGGAAAGAAAAACTGGAATTCCTATTGACTTGGAAGGGAGTCAACTGATTAGGTTGATCCTGATAAGAAGGTTTTAGATACTTATGGTTGTAACTGACCAAGAGTCCGAATTTCTCAAGAGGAGAAAAAACAAGCACGTGCCCCTTGGCGCAAAGCTTGGATCAAAATTGAGTACTCCCTTCTCATTCGTCGCTTAATGGCGTTGTGGAAGCCGAGAGGGGAATTGTCTATCATTGATGTTGGTAATTATTTGGCTGATGATCACGAGTCTGTTCTGAATAAGGCCTTGGATGATTTTTTAGCTCTACCTATTGTTGCGACCTATTTTTTCCACGTCAAGGGAAAAAGGAATAGGTTTAAGGTTCAAGTCCCTCTATCTAATACACTAAAGACTCTGAGGCCAAAAAAAAAAAAAAACCTCAATCAAAATGAATTAATGTAAGACGGGATTTAAAATGCTATAAACATCTTGGATAATGATCAACTACAAACGTCAAAACAACCCCTCAAAGTGGCCTTCGCGCATGATACACACAAGCCAGCTATGAACCAGAATGGATCGGTTCAATTTTTCGTTCAAATTCTAAGCACTCTTTTGGTTCACATAAAGACCGAACCAATCTAACCTAAGCATCATTTGTACTCACATATAACATTCATCAAGCTCGTGAAAATAGACAATACATGTAAATGGAGTTAAGCATGCAAGACTCTTGAAATTGGATCAATGCTAGAAAAAATTCCAACCTCAAAAATCAGTTTTCTGGATGGTTTTCCTCTTGATTTTTTCATGGTCAACCTTAAACAAAAATGCATCTAAGATATCTATCTTGCTTCCTGGTTTCTTTGTCGCATAGTTCTTGACCAAAGGAACCAATAAATTGTCCTCCAAAGGGGCCTGAATATGAGATCCACAAGGTACAAAGCTTAACACGGAGGTGTATTGTTGACCTCCAAAACCTTACTCTAGTGCCTTTTTTGTCGACTCCCTTGATGCACATTCCAACTATATGTACTCTTGTTTCAGTTACAACTCTTTTTTAGCAACTTCTATTTCCATCCTTTTTTTTTCTTCAAAATCTCACTTTTTCCTTGACATGTGACCAATTAGGCTCAACACTAGAAAATATTTCAAGGATTGATCCATAAATATGGTGTTTTTCAGAAGATTTTGGCTGCCTTACGGCCTCTGTTTGAGGCATGTATTAGAAAGCTATTTGAGTGTACTTTTGCTCTCTCATTGAAGGTTTTGGCAAATTTTAGCTGGAAATTTGTGAAAATCCGTGATCTCAGTGGGTCAATTTGGAATTTTGCTGAGTTGACATTGGTTTCTACCCCCAACTTCTCGCTCTTTCCCCCACGATTTTTTCTGCTCTCTGATCTCACGATTCTCTCTCTGTTTTTTCTCTCTCTTTTTCCAGCTCTAGAGGATTTTTTTTTCAGAGAATCCTCCGAAATACCCCCCTCCAAAAAAAAATTAATTATTTAATAAATCGGTGATACCCTTTTATTCCTTTTTGCATTTTGACATTTTATTCTCTGCCGTAGCTCTGTTCTTTTCAGCAAAGAAGCCCTGCCCTCCTCTTCGAACATCTCTTGATCTAAGGCACAGTCCGAGGACATGACCATGACTATCTTGAAAGAGTTTTTATTACACTAAAAGAACAATTTTTGTCTCAATTTTTGAGTAAAATAGTCTGAGATTTTGGATAGAAAGAGTTGGGAGAGATTCAATTGTCATCTTGATTTTAGCCAAAATGGTCAAGAACATGATAAAACTCCCCCTCCAGATGAAGTTTTGTTGTGGCCCGAGACAAAAGTCCATTTTGGGATTGTAACCAAGGAGAAGAGGTTGGGGTCCAATTTGGCGGTTCATGTTGTTTGGAAATGGGCGAAGCCCATGATTTATAAGCAATACTTACATGATTTGGGTGCACATCAATTTAATCAATCAGCTGTTGGATCATGTTCATCTCACATAAGATCCATATTATTCAACAGCTAAGATTTACTATGCTCTCAAATAATCCAAAAGAAATTTCAACACATATCGAATGGTATCGTTGCTAAGTTGCTATTGTCTATTAATAGCACCAAAGCAGGCTACAACACAAGCATATGGCGATGGGGAGGTTGGTTCACACATTCAAGGGAAACTAAGAAAGAAACACGTATTCTTCTTGTTGTTTCTTCCAAAATTGTCAAAATGGATATACTATCATGACTTCCACCTGCAAAATGATTGACTACAGATAGTTTTCTTTCAAGTGAGTAGTAAAGAGCTTTGTTTCCATAACTCTATAATTAACCTAACTGGAAGAGTATCTTATGTGACAGTCATATCACATAACATTTTGATGTAGCATTTCTCAGGCATATAATTCCGTTAAATCTACATACGAGACAGATTGAAAGTTTTAACGAAAACAACTCATCGTATAATTTGTCATGTCACACCAATATATCAGATGGTATAAAGCAATGGATGGACTAGTCCATGGGTCAATGGCATGCTCTGATGGTATAACATGGGCCTCATAGCCCAAAAAGATAGAAAATGGGCCCATGGACATCAATCTTGCAAGTGACTCTCGAAGCATCGGCCCGCACTTCATGTGAAGGTAGCTCGCGAGCCAATTTGTACTCTCTAGTCTGGTTTTGACTCGGGAGTAGTGCATGGAGGAAGCACAGAGAGGCATAGGGACTAGGGAGTTCAAGGATGTTGCCAAAGGACATGAATAAAACAGACTATATTGAAGGAAGATATGCCATGATGATGAATAATCAGCTCGTTCACTTAGTATTCTCATTTCGTACCCCTTAATCCCAATCAATCAAGGCATTACATATAGGAGAATTCAATTACAACAATCATACAAAATTATCAATCAGCAAGCAATAAGAACCGCAAAAGAAAAGCCGCATTCGAAGAAGTCGTGATTACACGGTATCAAATTCACAAACTTGGGTTATATGCGATATCCGCCGGCTTGATCCATTTGTCGCCTTTGATGAAGGATTTGACCGTGAACTTACTGGCTTCCTTCGTCGAAAGGTTCAATCTCAGTCCCTTCCACTTGACTCTGTTCTTCGTGCTAGACCCTGATCCATAGTTCTGGAATTCCGCGTAGTATATGGTGTCTGGGGCTGAGTTGCCAACCCACGGTAGCCACCCGTTCGGGCTGATGATGTTGGACATCATGGAGCGCGTGTAAACCGTGGTAGAGTAGTTCTTCCACGGCCGCCCGAGGAATGTCTGGACATTGGTCAAGTTCCCCGCCGGCCAGATGGTGCAGTTCTGGATCGAGATGCCAGTGTTCTGGTTAGGATCCATCTTGCCTTGAGCAGTGATGGTGTTCTGCTGGCCGAGCATGGGCGTCTTGGGTAGGATGGTACAGTTCTGGAAGACGACTGCGGAGTTCCCGAAGATGAAGTCGACCGTGCCGTAGATGTTGCAGTCCCGGTAGAACTGGCGGTTGGAGTGAGCGTAGAGGGTATCCTGGAAGGCGTCCATGCGGCACCGATAGAAAATGGACTGGTCGGCAGTCGACATGAGAGCCACTGCTTGGTGCTTGGCTGGGCCGGCGGTGTTGCGGAATCCCATTTCCCTAGCAACGAAGCCTTGACCAAAAACAGCTGCAAAGTAGAAATGTTTGATTAGAGTTGAACCTTATTTTCCACAATTGGAGTAATGCTAAGACAAGAACATTATCATTATTTTTTAAACCTTACTATTAACCATGGACTAAAAATAAGAATGTTCATATTTATTTTTTCTTCTTGACATCGTAAGTAATAATATATAGGCAATAAATCATTAATTCTTAGGTTCAAATTATGGTTCAAATCACATAGAGTTAATAGTCTCATACTTTGATAAAAGGTTGTCATCGCAAATGAGTTTTAATGAAACTTTCTAAGAACAAGTTCATCACAAAATAATGACGGTCTACTCTTATCACTATTCATCCATATGAACCTTCTACTAAGCAAGCAAGCAAAATGAGTTAAGAGATTGCGAAGGAGCAAATTACCGAAAGTTGCGCTCTGAAACGTCGGAGTCCCGTCGACGACATTCAGGCTACCAGTGACGACCGTCGCATCCATCCCATCGCCGACCATCACGACGTTCCACTTCGACTTCTCGACCCGCACATTCTCGCTGTATACCCCCTTCTTCACGTAGATAATGAACGTTTTCTTGCTCTTGTCAGGCACGGCTTTCAGTGCAGCTCCGATGGTCTTGTACTTGCCGGAACCGTCTTTGGCCACGACAGCATTTGCTTTCTTTCTCAAATCGTAGCTCTGAAGCATCTCGCGCTCTTTCCGGTGCACCCATTTCGGCACTTTGTGGTGGCCGTGGTGGTGGCCGTGGTGGCGGCCGAGGTGGTGGTAGGGGTGAGGCAAGCTCATGAGCCGCCTTAGCTTGAACGAGCTCGTGATGCTCGAAATCCAAGTGATGATCGCAAGACTATTGCTCGTCAGTTCACCTGCGTTCTTGAGATAGCTCGCAACATTCTCTTTGATTGCTCCTGCTGATTCGTCAAACCCGTCGATGCACGTCTGTTGGCACGTCCTGGCCGTGCTGAGCCAGGTCCTGAGATCGTCTGCCGAATCGAGCACGTTCGAGGCATCGCTCGATGACAGCGAGCCGTTCAAATGGTCCAGCGCAAGCCCGAGGAGCTCGCGGCAGCTATCCAGGGCCGCACTCGCCGTCTCATTCACCGCGTTGTTATTGAAGACCATTCCTTGCTCGGAGAAATAGCCAGCGGCCTTGGCCAACTCCTCCAAGGCCACTCGGATCGACAGCTTGAACAGATCCTCGGGGCGGACCTGGCCGCTCGAGTTGGCCAGCGGGGCAAGGGTGCTAAGGCACGAATCCTTGTACAGCGTGACGTCGCACACGGCCTTCACCGACGTCGAGAGAGGTTGAGGCTCCCCGTTGCTCTTGTTGCTGGCGTGCACCGAGGTACCGACCACCGCAGCAACCACGATGGCGACAAGAACGACGGAGGATAAGCCTATGACGATGGTTCTCTTCCGGTGACGGCGGTGAGAGTCGAGCGCTGCTTGCTCGGCTTCGTTGATCTTCCCATAGGCCTTGATCGAAGCCATTGACGTGCGACTTCGAGATTGTCTATTGTGCTTCGCTGTTGCGGTGATGCTGTCATGGACGTTGGTGGAATTTATACATGGGGCCGTGCATGGGTTAAGGCGCGGATCTACGTGCGAGGCACAAAGCGATATGAAGCGTGAAACAAGGTCAAGATGATATGTCCTGTTCATATTTTTCTTTGCTTTTTTGGGGGTTGGAGTGGTTCTCATGTTTGTGAAGCAGCAACGACAGCAAAAAATATAAAATTATCACAGGAATAATTTTCTAAAGAAATGACATTTGTGGGGTTCGACTATACATGTGCATTATTTTCAATAAGCTTTTGCCGGAAACCGACCGATATTTTATAGCTATGAAGAATTGAAGAAATCAAAGAAAAAAGTTGTGACTTTTTCGGTATTGATTGGCGTTGACATTGTCGAGCTAGATCTCCATATGTCATCATCGACTGATTTATCAGTCGGTTCGTTTTTCCATATGAATCGATCGACCACTGCAGCTTTTCAAAGCGGAGTCTTCTTCTTCTAAAAAAAAAAAAAAAAAAGAAAGTCTTCTGGCAAAAAAAAAAATTTTAAAAGGCAGAGTCTTCTGACCAATAAAAAAATAAAAAAGCGGAGTCTATTACAAGGCTATCTTGATTATAGGCTTTTCGTAAATTATTGTTTTGTTCCAAGGCCCTTGAGCCCTTCTTTTAATGAGCCCAACATCTCGTAGGCTGGGCTGTGTTTTTGGTAGGAAAATTATAGGGCTAATTCCCTACGAAAAATAAAAAAACCCATCTTTAGGATCAATCTCAACTCTGAACTATTTTTTTTTTTTTTTTTGGTAAGATAAGATGAATATTGACTTTAACCAACGAAACTTTACAAAAAGTAAATCTTGGCACCAGCAAAACTTGCACAAGTTACAAAGAGTGGAAGGGTGTCAAGAGTAAAAGAGAACGAGGGGAAACCAAAATAATGACAACCCTCAAGCAATCTCTAAGGAAGACCTAACACCTAGGAAGAGAAAATAAAGGAATCAAGTCCCCAACTTCTTTGTACCCTCCTGTTTCTTGGAGTATTCGCAACATGGTTGAAAGTGAGAGCCTTATCCTTGACGACTCTGGTGAGATGTTGCTTCATAGCCAAAACGAACAAGGCTTGTCCACGAAACAAAATATTGTTCCTAGTCTTCCAAATTATATGACAAAGAGTGCCAAAGGAGAACTGAGCAATAGCTTGATAAAAATTGTTGCTTGAAAGGAACTTAATGGCCCATTGTAAATTTTCCACCCACAGACTATTTTGCCACGGGAGATTGCATCTTAAAGCCCAAAAAGAAGCAATGCCAGTAGAAACATGGCATCCAAAAAATAATGATATTTAGAGTCCGATGAAGAGTTGCAAAACGCACAAGACACATTGGTTACTCTACCATAGGAAAGTAGCAGAACCTAGGTAGGTAGCCGCTTCCTTGAGATGAGCCATAGATGGAATCAGTAACAAGGAATGAGCATTCTATTCCATACAAATGAGAACCACGGAACCAAGTTGCTCTTCCGAACTTTGAACTATTTTTTTGTCTAAGAAATCTCCATCTCTCACTTTAGTTCCCAATGTGTCCACACGTAAAAAAATCGCCACCAATTTCCTCAATATTATAAATATCCAGTTATTACGTTTATACAACTATTTTGGCATTTTCAAAGGAGGGATCTATGTTAAATGTGGTTCATACTCCTCATTAACAGAAAGGCATGGGGTCTTGTTCCCTGGTGAGGGAACGAGGGTTTTAATGGTTTAGACTACTAACTTTGTGCTGCTTATGCTAGATGTAGTCCTAGTATAAAGGCGAACTAGGATAAATATTATGTCTCAACTTAGCTTTCTCATCTTACTTTCTATTTCAGTGTGTTTATACACCTAATCCTAACATCCGATCTGAGTTATAGTCCAACTATGATATATATTAAGTACTCAATCACACCAATTTTTTAATTTGAGATTTATCTAACACAATTCATACGTGCATCCTAATAATTTAAAAGTCCAAAAAAGTCTTTTGTTACCCTTTTGAGTACATCACCAAATGATGGAAAGTAATCCATTTAATTGATAAATTATTTTCATGAAAAGTATTGATTAGACATTGCATCCACCCCACTTTTGCTTGCAAAAGTATCTGTAAGTTCTTATTCCATTCACATATTCCAGCAAAATTTATTTATTTTCCACTCAATAACACAAATTGCATAAGCTGACAAATACCCAACAAACGAACAAGAAATGTCCCGATGGCCATATAGCCATTCTTCCATCGGACCTGGACACTCTAGAAGCTTTCGATCAATGATTGAACTCTCACGTTTCTAGAATTCAACCATCATCAATTTCCGATGAGCTAATTTCTCAGCAGATTCTAATTAAACAACTGTCAAAAGAGAATTAGTGATGTCGAATCATCATATCTTAGTCGCATCTGCTAGAGATGTCGAAATGAATTATATACTTATTTCTTGACAGGCCGAGTTATTATATAAATTAATCATATTAAGTAGTTATATTCGGATTGATGGCTGGGGAGCATCGTAATTGGTCGAATTATACTCGGATTTTCTTCCTCTAAATTTTATTTTCTCCTTTCGTCACGTCGCGTTCGCCTCCGGCAAAGTGATAAATGGGCCGGGCCCCGTTTCGTTGGCCCATCTTGGCGGACCCCACGGCGGACAAATTATCGGAATCGTCGGCAATCGAGAGAGAAACAGAGAGAGAGAGAGAGAGAGAGGATAACAGGATAAGGAGGGGAAATAGAGAGAGCGCCAGCTAGAGCGGGTCAAAGGAAGAACAATTCTCGAATGATCCCGGTCGCTCATGAGCCCATTGCATCTCGACCCTTGGCTACCGTGGACCCCGCGCGGCGATCTCCACCATCGACGGGTCAAACGCATTCGAGCTCACGCGATTCTTGACCACCGAACCAGAACCTCTCCTCAGAGATCTGCCCATCTGTCGAAGGAGGTGACGTGTCCTCCACTATCCGACAAACAACATGGAAGGAAGGAAGGGCCGGGGGGCCCCGACCGGACGCGTGGCGCGTTCTCAGCCGGCCTTGGAAGTCGCAAGCACATGCCCCTCCCCCCCGTGCGCTCCGGCGGCTGCGGCCCTCCCTCCCAAATTTTTTTTTTTTTTAAGATAATGATATTTTCAAAAAATTTCTGATAAACTCCATAGATAATTAAAAAAATATCTTCTCTTTTTTGTCAATGGGTCGGGACCCTTCCGCTACCGACAAACAAGGGCCTCTCCGCCAAAATGACATCACTGACCTCGTGTCCTTCGGAATTCCCACCGGTCCAATTCTTCCTTGAGAACCAAAAAAGTTTGGAACGAGCCCTGTCCCGACGTCTTTTAGCATCGGCCGAACTTTTTCGATAATTTTAAAATCCGTGTAAGAAAATAAAGCGAGGAAATATCTGTCGGAAAAGCCGAAAATCACATGAATTCCAAGGAGGGGGCGGCGATAGACCCGTGAAAGTGAACTCGTGAATCCACCGAAAACATTAAATTTCAGCCCCTTTTAATCGAGATTTTATTATGTGGGAAAAAAGATTTGAGGCGGGGAAGGGTAGGATCGTAAAATCGCAGGAGAACGTGAAGCCGTTCCTTCCAGGAAGGTAGGCTTGGTTTCGGGTGTGGTCCCCGCCCTCTTTTTGCGCACGTTTGGAGCGCCGTCTCGGCTCTGGCAGCTGTCCCCGGTTGGGCTGATCTAGTGCGCGCTCGCTCACGCCCCTTGTCCTGCACCCTTTTCAAGTAAACGACGATTGAAACGGATCGAGTCCAACAAGAAGGGTCGTGCAACCGGGTCGGTTCTACTCGATCACTGGATCGAACCGCCTCGAAAGTCGGTCCAATTCTAGTTCCCCATTGAAATCTGGTCAGATTCCTAATTCCAAGAAGAACCGTCCAAAAGTGGATTAATCAGACTAAATCTAGTTTTACATTACTTAAAAACCCTAGTTTTCTCTTTGTATATTTTCTCTATCTCTCTTTTCATTTGTTTTCTCTAGTCTTCATGACTCTTCTTCGCTATTCGCCACTCATCTCTCGCCTCACTTGCTCATAGCTCACCCTTGCTCATTTGAGCCTCATAGCCATTGTTTGTTTCCAATTCACCTTTGTTCACCCGCTCTTGTTTATCTTTTACTCGGATTGCATTTCACTATAAAAGGAATAAAAAAAAAATAGGTTATTGAGTAGACCTTAAAATCAAACTGAAAAAATGGACAGGTTTCAAGTTCTAAAAGTTGAGAATCGGTTCTAAAAGATAGAATTTTAGATTTTATGTTTGGAACTTATTTAACTTGAAACAAATCACTCCTAGTACTAGCAAGGTCAAGAATATAAAAGACTAAGCTCATGATCAAAATATAATGATTAAACGATAAGATCATATGGATTTTGGTTGATCGGGTTGGCCCAAAAGGGTGGACAATTTGCTTGGACTTGTTCAAATTCTATCCTTTAGGCTGACCAAATATGATCGAGCCTAGTGGGTACTAGGCTCGTGATCATCCATATTCCAAGACATTCAAGTATTTATTAACTTGATTAAGAATGCGTAAATTGCTATTAAGTTCGAGATGAGATCATTAGGCATTCCCGTATTGAATTAGTCATGCATGATCAAACATCAAAGATCTCTTCCCGCTGACCAAGAGAGAGAGACCAAGAAAACGAAAGATATAAAGAAGACTCAATTTATGATCAAAATATCATGTTTAATGGATAAGATCGTTCAGTTTATGATTTGTTGGGTATTCATTAACTTATTAAAGGATCCGTCATCGCAATTAAGTTCGAGATGAGATCATCGGGCATTCTTGTAGCAAGTTAATCATGCGTGATCAAACGTTGAAGATCCTGTTCCACCGACCAAAGAGGGAGGGAAAAAAAGAAGAAGGAAAGATTAGATCCGAATTTACGTTGGCGGAATCGTGGAGGGACCCGGAAGTCAATGCCGAACGTGTCGGGTCGGTCAGCAACGGAGGACAATTTATGTCCGTCGGTGTGAGCGTTTCGCACCGTAGGATTCCCCCTCCCACACTTCTCCCGCGCGGGGACGAGAAAATCGTCGGCTCGTCGCGAGCCGCGGCTTAACCGCGGTCGGCGGCTTAACCCGACCACGGTTGGGGATGAATGCTTTCTCTCTCTCTCTCTCGATCTCGACAATTTCCCCTTTTTCTCCCGTAAAAAAAGAGAGCGACATTTTCACTCACTCATTTTCATGGAGAATCGCACATAATAGGACAACAACAACAATAAAAATACAAAATTAAGAAAAATTAGAAAAAATTTAAAAAATTTAAAAAATAAAAAATAAAACAGAGCCTCTGCCTCTTTTTCTTCTCTTACCTCTGTTTCTCTCTCTGTCTCTGCGTGCGTCATCGAGGAATCTGCAGGAGGAGGAGGAGGAGGAGAATGATCCGGAGATTGAACGGTACACCGCATACCCTTCTCAATCCATCTCCCCTCGCTTCTCTTCTCACTTCTCGTTCCTTCGTGGGCTCTGCTTCGTTTTGCTTCTCGCTGTTGCTAGCACGAGCTCGAGTGAGGGAGAGTGAGTTCCGTTGCGAAGTTCTCTTCTTTGTTTTTAAAATACTGTCTCGTGCTTGCCGGAAGGTAGTCGTCTCCTTCTTCTTCTTCTTCGTCTTCTTCTTCTTCTTCGTTTTGTTTATTCGATGGCGGGCGGGGAGTAGGTTCGTGCATAGGCTCGTGGCTTAATAGCCTTTAGGCCTTTATGGGGTCTGATGCTTTTGCGGGTTTTTTTGTGGTTATCATTGGCGAGGGGTTACTGTAGTTATCATTCGTGTGGGGAGTGTGCTCGTTTCGTTGGCTTCTCTGAATCGGCTGCTGATTGCTTTGGCGACAGAGAAATCTGCATAGCCAATGGATGACGTGCGTGGCAGATCTGAATAAACTCTGCTTCCGTTCTTGGTTTGTGAGTCCTTTTCCCCAGTGGGTTTATCTTCGCAAATCTTTTTTTCTTTCCCTTTTGGGGTTACGTGGTACGTAAGACCTTCCCAATTGGTTTGGTTTCCTGCTCTCTGAAAAAAGTGGGTTCATTTCTGTATTTGTGTTCTGTTCTGTTTCGATTTCGGTTTCAAAACTTGAGAACTAATCGAGGGTATGACTTTTTTTCTCTTTTTTTCTCTCTTTTAAATCATCTCCATAGATGGGTCGTTTCTTGATGCGTGGCGTTTCTGTGTTCCCGAAATTTTGACGTGTGAAATCGTACTTGCCTGCCTTAGTGTCTTTAATGAGTTGCAGAGCATTAAATGGGGGATAAATATCGATTTTGTTGCCAGTTTCGTGTACTGTGTGAACATATTTATGGCAGGGGGTTGTCCCGAAGTTTCACTTTATTTATGGTTCTGGTCGCAGGGGACTGAACCGTATCGTTCGTATCCTGGTATCCATGAGATGTATCTTGAGTTGGATCCACAAAGATATTGAAACGCTCGAGTGATTAAGATCTGCTTGATTCTAGGTCGGTTTGGGGAGTGAGGAACTGCGAAATTAGGTCGAAGCAAAGTCGGTTTTGCCGCCTTCTTGTCATAGATGGGTATCCTCGAAGAGATGGGTTTCGGCAGTAACATCGACTTCTCATCAGCTAATCCCCAGGAGGCTGATGCCGAACAGGAAACCGAGGCTGTCGTGGAGGAAGAGTACAGCGACGAGGAGGTGGATGTGGATGAGCTAGAGAAGAGGATGTGGAGAGACAGGATGCTCTTGAAGCGTCTCAAGGAGCAGAGCAAGAACAAAGAAGCTCTGGATGGCGCGAAGCAGCGCCAGTCGCAGGAGCAGGCGCGGAGGAAGAAGATGTCGAGGGCTCAAGATGGTATACTCAAATACATGCTGAAGATGATGGAAGTGTGCAAAGCCCAGGGCTTCGTGTACGGGATCATTCCCGAGAAGGGCAAGCCAGTGAGCGGTGCCTCCGACAATCTCCGAGCCTGGTGGAAGGAAAAAGTGAGGTTCGACCGGAACGGACCCGCGGCGATCGCCAAGTACCGGGCGGACCACTCGATCCCCGGGAACGGCGAGGACGCGGCCACCGTCGGCCTCATTCCTCACACCTTGCAAGAACTGCAGGACACCACTCTCGGGTCGCTCTTATCGGCTCTGATGCAGCACTGCAATCCACCGCAGCGGCGATTCCCGCTGGAGAAGGGCGTGGCTCCTCCGTGGTGGCCTACGGGAGAAGAGAAGTGGTGGCCCCAGCTTGGCCTACCCGCCGACCAGGGACCTCCGCCCTACAAGAAACCTCACGATCTCAAGAAGGCTTGGAAGGTGAGCGTCCTCACGGCTGTTATCAAGCACATGTCGCCGGACATCTCCAAGATCAGGAAGCTCGTCCGTCAGAGTAAATGTCTGCAGGATAAGATGACCGCAAAGGAGAGTGCCACGTGGCTCGCGATAATCAATCAGGAAGAAGCTCTGTCCAGGAAATTGTACCCCAATAGCTTCCCGCCCGTGTGTTCGGACGGTGGATTTGGGTCCTATGTCATCAGCGATGCTAGTGATTATGATGTGGAAGGAGTTGATGATGAACCAAAGCTCGAGGCGGAGGGCAAGCCTTTTGATCCACGTGCTTTTGGTATCGGGCCAAGGGTGTCTGGAGACGAGCTTTTGATCCATCCACTGGTTTCTCAAATCAAAGGAGAAGTTAATGAAACCAGAACCAATTCGCGGCTAGTTTCAAAGAGGAATCAACCATCTGATGAGCCGAAGGCGAAGATGGATCAGAAGATATACACATGCGAGTTTTCTCAATGCCCTCACAGTGATCACAGCCTCGGTTTTCTTGATAGGACGTTGAGAAATAATCACCAGCTGAGTTGCCCTTATCGGAGTAAGCCTATCCCTTCCCAGGCCATTGGAATTTCAAACTTCCAAGTGAACAATGGCCAGCAAGCAGCCTTTCTTCATTCCTTTGCTCAACCTAATCCCAGTCCTTCTCCTGGAACTCATACTCCGGCTTTTAATATACGTGGACTTGGACTTCCTGAAGATGGGCAAAAGACGATATCCAATCTCATGTCCTTCTACGATGTGAATCTCCAACAGAACAGCAATAGTGCAGGGAAACTTGATGCACCTTCAAATGAGCAGCAGTTGCTGAATGTTCAGCATAGCATGGGTGATAGCTTATTTGCTCATGGAGCTTTCATGGGAGGCAAAACGCATGAAGAGATAAACTTACCCTTGAACCATTCGGTCTTTCCATCGATGGGCAGTCAACAAGATCAATGCAAGGCATTTGATTCTCCGTTCGAATTTTGCCTCAATGACGGTACGGTGGACTCTCGATTTGGTTCTCCATTTAGTGTGACTGCGGCTGCGCCTGCGCCTGACTGCAATAGGATGGATTTGCTTCCAAAGCAAGACGGCTTTGCTTGGTACCGTTGAAGCCTCTGCCTGTGTCTTTGCGTCATGATTTTCTTGGAACTGATGTAAGAGAAGGAGCATTGGAAAAGCAGAAAAAGTACCAATCTGTTGTTTAGTTTAGTTTTGCTGCAAGTTGGTCGAAGATTTTGGTGTTGAACTTAGCTGAATTTGCTTGTTTAAAATTGGAAAATGGAGATGCAGAGTCGGGTGGCTCTCCTGCAGCATGCTCTATAGGATGGATAGTAACTTACAATTGCATTTGCAGTAACTGAAGAGCAGAGGATTTGGTAACAAGATGGGGAAGAAACAAAAACCGTACTCCATAGTCCCTAGTGTCCTAAAATTTCATGCTTTTTGTAATTCGTTTTCTTCTTGGAACTCTGCTGATGCTGGGCTTGTAAAAAAATTCTTATTTGGAATATACATACATAAGTAGCTTCTAGACTTTTGCCTTTTGTTGAGCTAAATCTAGATTCTCTGTTTTGCTTCTTTTTGCTTGAATGGTGGGTCTCTTCTCTGTATGCACTCAAAAACTCCAGCGAACCACAAGTGCTGTGGTTGCTGAGATTGTGGTTGCTGAATGATGTGCCAGTTTATTCTTTCACATATAAACCTGATCTCAGCAAAATCACAACATGGTCTGTACAGATATGGCGAAGCCAGGAGCTTAGTGCCGAAAGGTATGTGTGGTTCGAGTTTTCGTGTGGTTCGAGTTTTCTTAACACGACACTCATTTAACAATTTGCATCATGTTTTTGTTGTTTATTGAGGGTTAGCGCGTCTGGTATCTCGCCGAATTCTCTCGTCAATGGTGATTACGACATTCATCTAAGCTGTTGTTCTTATGATTATTAAATTAGGAAATTCATTTGCTTGAATCTGAAGGTCAATGGCGTGGCCTGTCCTTTTCAGGTTGTCTTAATTTATTTGGATGAATCATGGTTTTCTGTTGTAAATTACTCCAATTTCGGGGCCGTCCAAGGCCTATTCACTGATTAAACTGCTCCGCGTACGACCGGCTCCACAGCTTGAACCCATCCGATCTTTCTCAGTAGTTTTTACATGGCATGTGCTCATCTCTTTCGGTCAACAAAAATAAAATAAAATAAACGAAAAAGAAATATCGATTCCTCTTTTCCTATTTTATTCCAAAAATCACTTCACTTTCTCTTAACTATAAAAAAGAGCACCTTTACACGTGACTTTGTACAGAAAAATGAAGGAAAAACCAATAAAGGGAAAATTTCCGAGTTTGTTGCCTTTAGTTTTCTTATTAAAATTCATATATTTTTCTTTATCTTTTTTTTTTATTTGTTTTGATGCTTATAGATCTAGTTCACTTTATTTTTTTCAACTCATTTTTTTGGTGTTAATCTCTTGGCAATGTTCTCCTTGGAGTTAACATGGTTGTCAAAAGAATGTCTTCAGTCCAATCTACTCAGCTTCTGTTTTTCCTTTCCTAGATAAGAGAGGAGAACATGACATTGCTGACGGATAAGAATTTTACTAACATACTGTTCTTTGTCTAATCACCATGAAAGAGAAACAGTCTACAGAACAAAGCTAGAGACTGGATTTCTTGATGTTTTAACAGATTTTTACAGAAAAGAGTGATAAAATACTTGTAATCTATATTGAGAGATTTCATCAGTTTGCTGAAAGTGCTCCAGAACAGGGAAAGAAACGGCTAGAATTCTACAAGGGACAGAAAGAAGAAGAACCCAGAACCCCAAGCTGACCCTTAGGAAGAAACTTTCTTTTTGTTTGATTATGTTAAAATGAACACTTGGTAATTCTCTAGAACTGCACATTGCCCTAATCGGCAGAAATTTTGTCATTACAGCTGAATGATGCGATACTGTTATCCTAATATCAGACAAAGACGACAAGAACTACGTTGTGTGTTCTAAGCAATTTGCTGAAAATTGTTTACTGTGGTCTGATGCATCGGGTTTAGTGAAAATCTGAGAGACACTAGAGATCTTGGTGCATAATACAATGAGAGATAAGTCAACCATGCCGCTCTGCAACCAAGCCGTTCTGCTTTCTCTTTCTTAGCTGTTGTCTTATTTTATTTTCTGGGTTCGTAAAGAGACTATTTTATCACATGGATTTACGAGGAAATGATAAAAACATAGAATTATGATAACATTTTTGGATTATGTGGGAGGAGATTAATTGGTTAGTTTTGGTTGACCAAGTCACCTTTGTCTCTATTTCCTGAGCTGTGATACCCTCCAGGCTCGTTCCTCGTTTCCATCTGAATTTCATGCATTTCTTTATAGTCTTTAAACTAATGCAGAATTAAATGTTGGTATACGCTTATGTCAATCCCTTATTATTGAACCCAACTTGCACTCTCTCTCTGTGTTCCTTCTTTAAAGTTCAAACATTTTCTGAATTCCAAGTCCAAACCCAGTTTTCCTCAAGTCTCCAAGATTCCAAATTCTCTTTAGTCTTTGCCAACTTTAGGCAGAAAAGCTCTCCCTGCCTATGGGCCAAGAAACGAGAAGGCTCTCTGATGACTATGAAGTGGCTGATGTCCTAGGAAGAGGAGGATTCTCAGTGGTCAGGAAAGGCCTCTGCAAATCGAGCGGAGATGGAAAAGAAGTTGCGATCAAGACGCTCAAGAGGCTCGGCCTGTCAACTCCACCACCAACGGTCCCGGCAAAGAAGCAGTTTGCTTCACTGACATTCCCCATGTGGAAGCAAGTACCCATTTCTGATGCACTCCTTACCAATGAGATCCTGGTCATGAGAAGGATAGTTGAGAATGTTTCCCCTCATGACAATGTCATTGACCTCTACGATGTGTGTGAGGACCAGAGCGGGGTCCATTTGATCCTCGAGCTCTGCTCAGGTGGGGAGTTGTTTGACCAGATTGTGAATCGGAAGAGGTACTCGGAGGTGGAAGCAGCTGCCGTGGTCCTGCAGATTGCCCGGGGCCTGGATGCTCTCCACAGGGTCAATATTGTGCACCGGGATTTGAAGCCGGAGAATTGCCTGTTCTTGAACAAGCGTGAGGATTCACCACTGAAGATCATGGATTTTGGGCTGAGCTCCGTGGAGGAGTCCGACCCAGTCATCGGATTGTTCGGTTCAATAGATTATGTGTCACCAGAGGCTCTCTCTCAGGGAACAATAACTACAAGGAGTGACATGTGGTCTTTGGGAGTCATTCTATTCATTCTGCTCTCAGGGTATGTTGCAATATTTTCACTCTCCTGATTCGTGATTACATCGGCTAGGTAGAAGGATGATAATCTAGTGGGGTAGTTGCCACTTCTGCAGTTTTCTTTGCTTAGTAGGCCCTTCACAGATGTGAAATTCTCGCCTTTTTTATTCAGCTCATCACTTTCTTGATATGGAAGACATACTCAAGGTTACCACTTGATTTATAGCTCGAGTCATGACAGTGTACTATGTGACTGCAAAGCCTAGAACAGTTAAACTGACCGTTGCAGGATCTAGTCGCTTATTGGATTCGTTTGTGAGCTTTTAGCTATTCCTGTCTGTCTCAGAATCCAGTTGTTGACTAAATTTTCTTCACGTCGAGTGGGATTCCCATCTCTCTGAAAATGTTATTGTTTCCCAATTCCTGCTAATTTCCTCGCAACCAGAGGGCTTAACGATTGTCAGATTCCTGAAAAGTGTTCCTTTCACTCGCTTTTCGCTTCCAGTTCCGCTCCAGCAGAGGCATTAAAAATATTTCTCAGATCTTACAGCAATTGGCAGCCATCCGCAGATGCTAACATAGTTTTGTATGAATTTCAGGTATCCGCCATTCATTGCCCCGTCCAATCGCCAAAAGCAACAGATGATACTGAGAGTAAGTCAAGCACATCCATGTAACAGGAAAAGATTTCGCTCTCTTTTGTGGCCCTAGAATCAGGTATTTTTCTTCTTGGTTCCAAGGATGAATACTTTTGACTCAGTGAGATTATGTTTATTCTGTGAAGGGAGAGTTCAGCTTCGACGAAAGGACCTGGAAGAACATTTCCTCATCAGCAAAAGAACTAATTTCCGGCCTTCTGACCGTGGATCCTAGCAGGAGACCGAGTGCCCTAGATGTAAGATACTCAAATTTAATACTCCAATAAGACCTCTGAAAGTTTTGTTCTCCTATGAATGGACGGATTTAGTAGCTATAAAAGCGAATTGCTGTCAAGAGAAATCCGTGCGTTTCTCGTAACTATAGACTTAAATTGTACTAGACTGACGAGGGTAACATAAATTCATTGCATAGTCCTTTAAAGAATCAAGAACGAGCAACTATTCTTGCCCATGATAATTTCTGAAGTAATGTACCTGCTCTTCGAGTGACACTAAACTTGCTGTTCGAACAGCTTCTCAATCATCCGTGGGTGATAGGTGATTTGGCCAAGGAGGAGCAGATGGACCCAGAAATAGTCACAAGGCTGCAGAGCTTCAACGCCAGGCGCAAATTACGTGCGGCGGCGATTGCCAGCGTGTGGAGCAGCACCATATTCCTGAGGACCAAGAAGCTGAAATCTCTGCTCGGGTCTCATGACCTTTCGCAAGAGGAACTGGAGAATCTTAAGGTTAACTTCAAGAAAATGTGAGCCGTTGTCCCCGAATCCCCTGCACACATGCTTTCATTTAGGTTCTCCGCTTTTATGGGAACTTTGAATATGTTTTAATTACAAGAACGCATGCTTGGCTCATCGCAGATGTGCTAACGGAGACAACGCCACCCTATCGGAATTCGAAGAGGTTCTGAAGGCGATGAAAATGTCGTCACTAGTCCCCCTGGCGCCTCGCATCTTTGACTTGTTTGACAACAACCGCGATGGAACTGTCGATATGAGAGAGATACTGTGCGGCTTCTCCAGCCTCAGGAACTCCCGTGGGGACGATGCTCTACGCCTGTGCTTTGAGGTACGTTAATCTTCATTGTCTCCATAGAAGAGAATAACACTTCAGGAAAGTTTTAGAGTCGGACAGTAAGATGCTCTACTAAGAACTAGGAGGGATTTTAAGGTACACCTGATTATTTGTAGAGCCCCAGGAGCATTATTTATCGGCTATACCATGCCGGGAAGCAACAGATTAGAAGTTCAGTACCGGTCTGAAAATTCCAACTATGTATTCTGTAGAAACATATCACCTTCCAGTTAGAAAACTTAATTTTCGAGGAAAACAGGCACTGTTTCTGCGATCTTTTCCTGTAATAACTGTAACAAACCGACCAAAATAAGCTATCTTTTCTTACCAGCCCCAAAAAAAATCTATCTTTTGCAACTCTGGACACGAGACCAGAGATCCTGTAAGAAAAATGAAACTCATGCTGACGTTAGTTCTGTGCGAACAACAGATGTACGATACAGATCGATCTGGGTGCATCACCAAGGAAGAAGTGGCTTCCATGCTTAGGGTAATACCACCGTTCAACTTTTTCACTAAATTCACTAAATTTATTGTTTCTCCAAGTTGAAAACGTGACGTTCCGATGATGACTCTTTCAACAGGCTTTGCCCGACGATTGCCTTCCCAAGGACATCACCGAACCGGGAAAGCTAGACGAGATATTCGACCAGATGGATGCCAACAGCGACGGGAAAGTGACCTTCGAAGAGTTCAAGGCGGCGATGCAGAGAGACAGCTCCCTACAAGATGTTGTGCTCTCTTCTCTTCGTCCGTCATAGTTTCCTGCTACTTCTGTGTTACGCCATAATAAAAAAGTTTTGTTTTCATGAAGTTTCTCTTGTCTCTTTGTATCGGCCACATAAAAACTGTTGAGCAGAGAGAGAGACAGACTAATGTTCATTGCTATCTGTTGGCAACTGTTATTGTAATGATATTTCAAGGAGCCAAGCCTGGTTAAACTTCCATCCATACCTTTTCTTTTAAAAAATCTGCCGTTAAAGGACAAGGTTTGCCTTGACTGGCAGACCATTTAAGCATTTACATCAATAATTAAAGTAACTGAAGTAACTCAACTGATGTATTTTCTTGGGCAAGCTCTAGTATTTGCTTAGCTTAAGATGGAGGATTTTCCACTCTCAGGTAAAAAGGAGAAGCACTTTAACTCGTATAACCTCCAAAATTGCATCAAAAGAAGAACCCAAGCGAGGGTTATACATGTCCAATCCTCTCCCTTATTCATTAGAACCATAGTATTCACACAACTCACATTTACAGTGTGCTACCTACTCTTGGTTGCTCTAAAATAAATAATGCACTAACACTAAGGACCCAAAAAAGGCCCATATACCTAACTATATCCACCCAATGTGGCGAATGTTGTGCTATCTTTAATGAAGATCAATCCTAGCTATTGCTTTATCAGACTTGTTACATTAGACAATATATTTCTGACTACGGACCTCTGTAATGCCTCCATCCCTGAAGCAACTCTGCAGATCCCAGCTCTCCAGGTAAATTGGAGCAAACAGTAAAGCTCGACTGGCAAATGGTATGCTGGGTGGGCTATATAAGAGGGAAAAAAATATACCTATCAATAATTGATAGGAATTGATATCCCTCTCTAGCTGTGGATAACAAAATAAACTTCAAACAGGAAAAAGTGATGGCAAAAACCAGCAAAGCTTGTATGAGCAGTCATGCATGCATCAATATATATTCTACTTTTTAGCAAAACATTTGAAACACCACAGAGAACAAAAAACCTATGATCTACATACTCCTCCTCAACTGAAAGGAAAACAGTTGAGAAACTCTACTCACACCTTTCAGAGCTGTTCCCGGATGTAAGCCATGGATCTGAGCATTGAGCCTAGAGTGTCCCTTGAAACCTGAAATTTCACCTCTGTTTCTCCAGTGGATGTCTTTGTATCTTGAAGCTGGAAAAGGGATAGCAATATAGTGTTGTAAGCAAGGATTAAATGAACCCAGTCAATGACACATGAGAACACATTGTTTTGGACAAGTCGCACAGTTTTAAGGTTCCCTCTCAGATAACTAACTAAAGAACACAACTCTCAAACATGAAGGAGAGATGATTCTTCTCGAGTATGTGAGGAACAAAAAAGGTTAATCCCCATGAAAAGATATAACTGCACAGTGACTTTCCTCATGTACGGGATCCTAGAAGGACATAAATCAAATCCAAGACAAGTCCAATTGCCTGAAGGTCGCCAGGACAATTGTGCACTGAGTTTCCAACAAAAAGCAACATCTGCGAGCTTTTGCTTGCAAGGGGAATTTCAAAGTTTAGCTCAACCCCCATGTCTCTTATGCACCTTCTCCTACATTGAAAACCTAATTATAAAACGTCATAAACATACTTCCTCTAAAGCCCAAAACATTTAGGGGCATGGAACTACTTGAAGGAAGAAAAACCCTGACACCATTGTTGGACAGTCAGAAATTACACATCCTAATACGAAAAACTAGAAATTGATGTGGTGTACAAAACAATAGCTGCTAATATGACAGATATCACTGTAAAATATCTATATATCACCAACTACATAAGAATTTATGACCTAAGAGATTCTACTCACCGAGAAAGGTTAAATGCTGAAACACTGAAGCCATAGGAGAAAAGGTGTCAAGCCTTTGCAATACCTTCAAATTGATGACAGCAACCTTATTGGCTGGGGATGAGAGCTGTTGGCTGATGTAGGCCATGGACCTCAACATGGGCTCTAACGTGACTCTTGTTAACCTGAACTGCACCTCTGTCTCTCCACAAGGAATCTTTCCATAGTCTTGCAGCTACAAAAAGGTGAGTGAAAATGAAATGGGCTTGTAAGCAATATCCGCACAGAGAGAGAGAGAGACAGAGAGACAGAGAGACAGAGACAGAGACAGAGAGAGAATATGACCTCAAACGCATGGGTATATTCATATCAGAATGATCATATAATTCCAATCAGCCCACATACATACTAAACCAATGGAACCACAGAAAGAACACGCGCTTATACTGAGATAAGCAACAAAAACTACCTTCCAGATGACAATGAACAACACGGTGTCTATTCAAATATTTAACAAGTACGTTAATGTAAATGTCTCAACTCTGAAATGGAAATTATCAATGATATGCAAGTGGTTAACATTAGTTTACAATCAGGGAAAAAAAGCCTGATGTACAAAAAGCATAACCATATGGAAAGGCACAGAAACTCGTACCTTCAAATTAACTACAGCGATTTTACCAGCCAAAGCTGCAGTACTACTCTCAATTACCCAAGTCATGGACTTAAAACAAGTTAGAACAACCTACATTAAGACAAAACAATTAGAAATTGACACAAAATGTTGAACTACCTTTTAACAAATTAGAAAAGCCGCAAAAACCCCAACCTTATACTCATGTGACGCATTTACCCTCCGTCAAAGTTCCATTAGATGATTTTTTAGCCAAAACAACGTCAGTTTTATTTCACTTAAGCCACATGAGCACCACGGCAAACACCATTTGCTTTCTAGCGTCCATGTCAGTAGTTCTTCAACAGTTCTTATTTGTAGAATTTTGATGGAGCATAAATGTGTCACATAGGTACAAGTTAGGAATTCTTGGTGTCACAGAAAAATGTTTGGGGTAAGTGTATCACAGCAGGCATAGTTTAGGGTTTTTGGCGGCTTTTACCCTCCAACAAATTCACAAGATAAAAAATGATGCAGGAAAAATTTAGAAGTAAGAGAAGAAAAATGCTTCCTACTGCGTTGTCAAGTGTGCCATTGTCACGTTGAATTGACACAGGGGCGAGGCTGGGCTGAGTTAAATCAGCCACAGGAACTCCATTGTTGTTAAGGTTAAAGCGAGGAGGATAGGCACCTTGCCAAGGCCACAATGCTGGGAACATCTCGGGGACAGATGATGAGGTTTTCTTGCTACTGTCCTCATTACTTCCACTGCTCTGTGAACTTGGCAGAGCCACTTTAGGGATGCCTTTCTTCACGGAAGCTATCTTTCTAATACCCTCTTTTAGAGCACTCATTGCGGCATTATATGTTTCCACGGCAATTGCTCCTTCCTCGGCATACTGGATGGCTTCCCGACATAGACTGTTGAAGCGAGACGTAAGAGTTTCAATACCATGAGGATCAGAATTCTGTTCTTCAGATCCCAACAGAGATTTCACATTGCTGGTCCATCGCTTTAATATGTAATGAGAAGGAAGGGTAAGTACATTTGTCACAGTGAAGACAGTCAATATATGTCTGCAGAGTACTCCTGAGTACTCAAACATTCGACAGCTGCAGCTTGCTTTCATCCCAGATACATTCAGAGTAACTATGAATGCCTTGTCGTCATGTTCATATTTAGTGACCCTGTATTTATTGATTACTCCATCATCCTCAATCTTATTTGCAGTATACACAAAAGTTTCAACTAGTTCCTCCTGGAACTTAACAAAAATTTTCTTTGAGTAAAGGTTTGCTGCCTGTTGTTCCATAGGTGATGGAGTTTTCAGGACTGGTGTGGTGCCCATGGTATCATAATCTGCTTCAATTTCCTTCTCTAATGAACTTTCCAGAGCCCTTTCATACTGCTTAAAAAACAAGGGGACTGTTGTTTGTTGGTTCACATATCCATCAAAGAATGAGCTCACCCCTTGGTTTGATGAGATTGCAGCGAAGAAAGTGTCACGAAAATAAACCGGAGCCCATTGCTTCCTAGCGTTATATACTGCTTGAAGCCACTCGTTTTTTTGGAGACCATACCTGTCAAGAAGAGCGACCCATGATGCTTCAAAATCCTCAATAGTTTCAGCGAAGTTAATGCAACTGTACAAATCCCCGTAAAAAGAAGGATGGGCAAGGTAGATGTGAGCCAATCTTTCCTGGCCCTCCCTTAATATGTGCCACTTGCAGATACAGTGACGAGTTTGCGGAAGTACTTGAGCCACTGCAGCTTGTATGGCTCTATCCTGATCAGTAGTTATAGAAACAGGGGGTCTATCATTCATTGCAGATAGCCATGTCCTAAAGAGCCAAGCAAAGGATGATTCGGACTCATCTAGAAGTAATGCACAACCAAACAATATCATCTGACCATGATTATTTATGCCAGTGAAAGGAGCGAAGGGAACTTGGTACTGATTTGGTCTATACATTGTGTCAAAAACTACAGCATCTCCAAAGTAGGTATATGCTGCCCTTGATCTTGCGTCAGCCCAAAAGACATTAGTCATGCGGTTATCATCATCAAGCTGGATTGCATAATAAAAACCGGGGTTTTCCGCTTGCATTTTCTTAAAATAGTCCAGAAGGTTTTGGGCATCTCGTCCTAGATTTCTCTTCTGAGTACTGGGTCTCATGTAGTTGATGGAACCAATGTTTCTTGCCAGGTGATTTGATTCGACAGGGGAGATATTCCTCCCTCCTCTATTTGGCTCAATAGAGATATGGTTCCCATCCAAAGAAGCATGAGCATCACTAATAGCATCTAGAGGTTCACTCACATTCTTTGTAGCACTAGCAAAATGCCTACTTGGTTGGAGATGATGCACTTTACTAGGAGTTGCTGTTGAATGGTTATGCTCCTCCACAAACTTTGACACAACCCAATTGTCTGAGTCTTTCCTCTCAATTCTGAGCATTGCATTGCAGCTTTCTATATTTTTCCTTTTCAAAACCTCTCTGGAACACGCAAAATCCCAACTTACAATTGGCCCATCAGGCCTACAATGGCTAAACTGACCAACCTGGGTGCTGAAACCGACGTGCCTAGCATATGTGTCATAGAAGCTTCTTGCAGCTTCTTCCGATTTGAACTGCATTCCAACACATGGTTTCGCCCTTATGTCATAGCCTGAAGTAGTTGTCTCCCGGTCTGAAGAAGTGTCGCTGGCACTCTCATCACCCCTATCATGCACAACATTTTGAGCGACGCGGTGTCCCTGGGGACCCCATTTTTATCAACCGATTCAACCTCCATTGTATCTAACTCATAACCCAAAGTAGAAAGCAGTGGCTGCGAATTGCTTCCATAGGCTCTCCGCACCTACTCATATCATTAAAGATGTGAAAAGAGCCATGCTAAGCATCTCCCCAAGTGGCGAAAAGTATGATATGGGAACTACATCCTGCAAAGCCGAAAAAAGCACGACCAAGTGAAGGAAATTCACCCATAAAATGAAAAAAAAAAAAAAAAAGATTCCTTTTTTCTTAACTGGAAAACAAAGAACTTCAATCGTGTGGAAGACGCGATATCATCACCATCCTCAAAAATCAAGATGAGTAAATTCACGACAGTATCACTGCCCAACAAATTAAAACAGAAAACAGGAATGATCCGACAGTGGTTAACGACTGCAGCTCCTTCCGAATAACTTCCACCGCGCTAATTCCTACACTCCGAAAAAATGGAACCACAGAGTTCGAGAGAGAGCATCGATTTCGACCTCGATCACGACCTCGACCGCGCGGAGGAACTTACTTCCACAGCGCGAACGCCGCACACCATAGAAAAAAACACGGCGCGACATGCATTTCTTCCGAAATTAAACAATGCATCCCGTCATTCCCCCGGGCCGAAGACGGGAGAGCCGAAATCGAATCGAACGACGAGGCGGACTTACGTGGCCACTACTGAGTTCGGCGCTCGAGCGATTAATCGCGCGTCGCACAGCGAATTCGAACGGCGGCGGCCGCCCCTCGTACGCTCCGGTGAGCTTTCCGGGCTCGCTTCTGCTTCGAGTTCGGCGCGCCGGCGCCGGAGCCGGTGATTTTCCGGACTCGGGGCGGAAGAGCGGCACCGCAACTGACAGAAGAAGAAGAAGAAGAAGAAGAAGAAGAAGGAGAAATAATGGTTCACCGGGGTGCTGTTTCAATTTGCCATTTCTTGTCATCGTCGATGCGTGCATTTACGCCCCGGGACTCTGTATTTATTACGGACGGCGTCTCCTCCGTTCTCTAGCGTTCCAATTGGGTCCATCGTTCCAGGAAATTGGACCCCGTTAATAAATGCTTCTTTAGTGTCGGGGAAATTTCCAAATAAGAGTCCGAAATACTCTTAATTTTTCAAATAAAGATTTGAAATTAATTTTAAACTGCCATCATTATCTCAATTAGCAGTCTAAAAGTTCTTTCATTTTCTCAACTAAACGTTTTCAAATAATGATTTGAAATGGTCATGTCGGTCTTAAATAAATGACTCTTCCCCTTTTTTTCTTTCTATTTTCCTTTTTCCCTTTTTTTCCCTGTAAAAAAGACAAACTAAAAAAAATAAAAAAGCTAAAAATTAAAAAAATATAAAGAAAAGAAAAGAATTTTAAAAAAATACAAGCAGAGGGCTAGGGCCAACTCTCCCAACTGTTTTTTATTTATTTATTTTAGTTTTAGCCCTTTTTTTTTTCTTTTTTAAGTTTGTTATTGTTAAAAAAATAGAAAAAGGAAAAATGAAATAAAATAGAAAAAGTAAAAAAAGAAAAAAGAAAATATCCTTGTCTAGTTGGTGAGGTTAGGCCTTTTTTAATATTGATATGGCTACTTTAGGCCATTATTCAAAAGAATATTCATTTCAAACTCTTATTTAAAAAATGAAAGCACTTCAAGTCTCTATTTGAGACAAAATTTAATTCATCACCTAATTTGAAAAATTGATGGCACCTCAAATCCTTGTTTCAAATTTTTCTTTGTCTCAAGACATTATCGAGTGCATTTGAGAAAGTTGACCAAAAAAAAAAAAAACTTATATCACAAAACTCTAAATTTGTATATTTATATCAAATTTATCCAAATTAATTATCTGTCTAAATTAATTTTTTGACTACCAAAAATCTCAAACTAATTTCATTGCCAAAGTTGAAAGTGTAATCGTTTAGGTGCGTTTGGTCGACAGGATAAAAATCAAGATAAGATATATTTTATCGGGAAAAGTCAAAAAAGTCCTAAACTTTTTGTCGTGTGTCCGATTTAAACCTTTTTTTGGTGCCGATTTAGTCCTAAACCTTTTTAAGTTGTGCCAATTCAGTCCATTTGGTGGCCGGAGGCGACGCGACGCCCGTGGGCCGGACACAGTGGCCGGCGGCGAACAATTTTTTAATATTTTTTCGAATTTTTTAAATCTTTTCGAATTTTTTTCTTTTTTTTTACTTTCTTCTTCCTCGGCGGCGCCGGCGCCGCCTGGGCCAGGAGGCGAGGGCGGCGGCCTCCGCCTCGAAGTGAGGCGAGGCGAGGCTCGGGCGGGCGACGGCGGCCTCGCCGGATCGCGGCGAGGCTCGACCTCGCCACGGGCGAGGCCGAGCCTCGCCTCGGGCGGGCGACGACGGCCTCGCCGTCGCCGGGCGAGGCTCGTCCCCGCCGGCTGGCGAAGGCGAGCCTCGCCCGGCGACGGCGAGGCCGCCGTCGCCGGATCGGGCGAGGCTCGACCTCGCCACGGCCGGGCGAGGCCGAGCCTCGCCTCGGCTAGGCGACGGAGGCCTTGCCGTCGGCCGGGCGAGGCCGCCGTCGCCGGATCGGCGAGGCTCGACTCGCCACGGCCGGGCGAGGCCGAGCCTCGCCTCGGCGGGCGACGGCGGCCTCGCCGTCGCCGGGCGAGGCTCGCCCCGCCGGCGGCGAGGCGAGCCTCGCCAGCGACGGCGAGCCGCCGTTTCGGATCCGGCGAGGCTCGACCTCAATGGCGAGCCTCGCCTCGGCTAGGCGACGAAGGCCTCGCCGTCGCCGGGCGAGGCCGCCGTCGCCGATCTAGCGAGGCTCGCCTTCGCCGGGCCGGCGGGGCGAGCCTCTCCCGGCCGACGGCGAGGCTGCCGTCGCCCGAGGCGAGGCTCGGCCTCGCCCGGCCGTGGCGAGGTCGAGCCTCGCCAGGATCGGCGACGGCGGCCTCGCCCGGCGCGGCGAGGCCTCCGTCGCCTAGCCGAGGCGAGACTCGGCCTCGCCCGGCCGTGGCGAGGTCGAGCCTCGCCAGATCTGGCGACGGCGGCCTCGCCGCCGTCGCCGGGCGAGGCTCGCCGCCGGGCCGGCGGGGACGAGCCTCGCCCGGCGACGGCGAGGTCGCCGTCGCCCCCCGAGGCGAGGCTCGGCCTCGCCCGGCCCGAGGCTAGGCTCGACCTCGCCACGGCCGGGCGGCCGAGCCTCGCCTCCGCCGGTGGCCGGCGGGGCGAGCCTCGCCGGTGGCCGGCGAGGCGACCTCGCCGGCCCTCGCCGCCGGCCGGCCGGGCGCGGCGCGAGCCGGAGGAAGAAGAAAGTAGAAAAAATTCGAAAAAAAATTCGAAAAAAATTCGAAAAAGATTTAAAAATTCAAAAAAATATTAAAAAATTGTTCGCCAGGCCCATTTGTCTCAGGCCGGCGTCCCACGTCGGCTCCGCCGGCCAAATGGACTGAATTGGCACAACTTAAAAAGGTTTAGGACTAAATCGGCACAATGACAAAAGGTTTAGGACTTTTTTGGCACTTTTCCCTATTTTATCATATCCCATGTTTGGTAGCTATCTAAGATAGGATATGGTCAGATATAAATGGGATATAGACCGGATAAAAAAATTCGAGGGGGAGGTGGGATAAGGTCGAATAATATTTCTTTTATCCGAAACATAAAACCCTACGCTTGTTGTCTTTCTCCGTCGTTCATCTTTGTTTCGAAAGTATCGACGTTGAAGCCTTCTTCTCAATAGCTCTCCGATCCTCATCGAAATTTTACAAAAGCCTTCTTCTTCTGTCAAGGTAAGACCCCGTTCGCTGGTGATCGCCTGCTGGTCGCCCTACCGGTCGATTCCCCACCGTGATGTTTTCCTTGCTTTGATTGCACCCCGGCCACCGAGGCGCAATTGAAGCGGGATGCTCGATTAGTGGGTACATATATACTCGTTCAGAGGAGCACACGGAACAAGGCCAACCAGAGCGAGCCACATTGCGCTTGAAGGAAGCAAGCTCCTCTCTGAGCTGCGTTGGGGAGTCAGTGCGAGCCTCTGCTTTTCTCTGTGCTTTCGTCTGCTTTTGCAATGGCTCTGGTTGGAGCAACCGCAGCACCCCCACCGCTCAAGCTCTTTGTTCCTTTACTCCTCCTCGTTTGCCTCTGCTTGCTTTCTCCTTGTCAGGGTACATTTTTTGCCTTCTTTTTCCCTTCAAATTTCCTCTCTCTCTCTCTCTCTCGGCGAGTTTGTTTCATTCGTCCAGGTCTCTTGTTGCTTTTTGACTTGGAAGGAAAGTTGGTGTACTGTTTGTTGTGACGTCTGGTTAGCTTCTCTATCTCTCGAGGGGTGTCCTGGTTTTCTCTTCCATGTCCTCAGGGTCTGCCATCCTTGCGATCACAGCCTTCTCAGATAAGAGCTTACTTGTTTGTTGGGTCTAATTGTTTCTGATCGAGACAAAGAAATATTTGCATTTCTGGGGGTGTTATGTTTAATGGGTCACTTCTTCTTTGGAAAAATTCCAGGCTGTCCTTCTTGGTCTGTCTGGTTCATTGAAGGATAGCAAGGTTTTTTACGAGAAAAAATAATCATGTTTGTGCCTCGTGGCCATTCAATCTTCCATTGTCTTTATCTTTTTCTTCTCCATTGTCTTTATCTTTTTTTGGGATATTTGGATTTCTTATCCTATTTATCCAGTTCTATCCCGTTTAGAAATTCGGACAATCAAACGCAACCTTAGAGTTTTAAACATGTGCATTAGCATGTGGTTTTTGTTGTACTAATCCAATTTAAAGAAAACTAATAAGGGAAAATTTGTCACAAACGTATTAATTTGGAGTTTTTGATACTTAAATAATTAGTTTGGATAAAATTTTTCTAATTTGGGATTTTTTATTGTCAAAAAATTAATTTTTGATAAATTTGTAATAGACATACCAATTTAAGATTTTTTGTAGTATTAACAAAAAAAAAATATAATTTGTGAACAAATATATTAAGTTCTGAAAATATTTATAGTACATATCACAAGAGACATCGAAAATCGAAAACTTCCGCTATATAAGCATTTCATCGGAATTCAATTTAAAAAAAAATAAAATCGTGGTGAAATCCGATTTCTCTCCTAATGTTTTGCGAAGTTGCATAATCGGAGGTTGCACGCTACCAAAATTCAGTTTCAAAATTACGGTTTAAAAGCATTAACTCGAATCGAATTGAAAGACGCCAAATCTATTCGATATACAAGGTTGCCCCAGAAGAATCAAAGCAAAAACCACATAACTGTTTCGCCTTCGCAAGAAAGATATCTTCAACGCTTACGTCCTGAACAGACAGATAGATCTCTCTTTCTTCTCCCTTACGATGCGAGCGACCACGACGGTGATGTCGTCGGGCTTGCCCCCGCGGCGGCGCTCCTCGCCCCAGTGCTTCTCCAGTTCTTCGGAGAAGGGCGTCCTCGCGGTCTTGTCGAGGGAATTGGCGTGCGCTCGGGCGGCTATCGAAGATGCAACGTCCCCGAGATCCTTGCCTCCTCTGATCCCGGCTTCGGCCACGTCCTTGATTTGATCCGCGTACAGGTTGTCGAACAGCCCGTCCGTCCCGGCCACGATGATGTCCCCCTCGCGTGCTTCAACTTCGTAGCTCTGGACATTCATGCGAAAATCGTTATCGAGCAAAAGAAAATCAATCAGTCGATATGAACACATGCAGAGATCTGCTGATAAACATAAGGCTCCTGCGGATTATATCATGTTATGATTCGGGGTTTCGGGCGGTTTATGAATTCAAAACCCGTACCGCCTTTTATTCGACATGTCGAACGTGAAAGCCGGCTCGATAATCTCAGTATATAGCGAACCAAATACGTGGAATCTTCCGATGCAAATCTCCATCTGCAAATTTTAAGTTCTTTTACCTGGGCTGAGCTCGGCGTACCGTAGCGCTCCGCCGCCGTACTTCTTCCGAGCTGATTTGGACGATTGAAACCGTATTCTTGGACCGGCGACCGGTAAACTCCCTCGCCCTTTCGGAACCGCACGAACCCGCTATCACCCACGTTCACGACCTGCAAACGACCCTGCGACGAGGAACACACAACCAAGAATTTCACGCGACTTTAGTAACACGGATTAGTCGACTCGGCGACACCACGAAGTAAAAGGACGTTTACATTGTCGGCCAGCGTCAATAGACACGCCGTGGCGGATCCCCTGACGGAGGTCCTGTCGAAGGCCGCACCGAGGACCGACTTGAGGTCCACATGACCAGCCTCCTGCCTCTGCACCTCGTCGGCGCAGCCCGTCATGAGGCCCCGGGCGTACTCCCCGGGGTCGACGCCCAGCCCGACCCAACTCCCGACCCCGTCGGACACGCCGATGGTGTTCTTCTCGGAGCATATGAAGTGCGCGTCGTCGCCGTCGGGGAACACGGCCCGCTTCTTCGGCACGTAGAACGACCCGGCGATCATCCTTAATTTCCGGTTCTTGGGAGCCCGGCGGGCACCACAAAGGAAGCTCATGCTTGTGTGTACTCTGGAAGGTCGATACGTTAGGGTGTATATATAAAGATGAAAAGAGGGAGACGGATTTTTAGTATTAGATCTTGTAATGGTTGGATTAGGTTTTCGAATTCTAGTTGATGTAAAATTACGAGAAAGATCAAATTTCTTTGATTTCAATTCAATTATCCTCTTTTTTTTGTTCTTCTTCTCAAGTAGATTTTATCTTTGTGAAAATATCCCTCGGGATTGGAAGGCAGGATGGATTATCTGCAGTTTTATTTATTCTCTTCTACTTTTTTGAAATTTCTTTTTTTGGTCTTTTTTTCCTGTCATAATTATAATTTTGATAGTATAAAAATAAATATTTTCAAGATTTTATCACGTTTCACAATGATTCCAAGAGATCTAGGTTTATTTATTTATATATCTCTGATGAATAAAAGGATGAGAAAACTAATTATACTTGGCTAATAATTAGAAATAGATTGACTGCCATATAATATCATTAGAAATTAGAAACAGATTTAGAAGCGCAGAACTGCTCCCATTTACTACAAGAATAATTTGGAAAAAGGAGAGCGCAAATTACAAGCTATAGAGGCTCGGACAAAGTGCAGCTTTCAACTTGCTTCTATTGATGACTATAGGGACATAAGAAGTAATCGAATTGGTTACTAGATGAGTTGAATACTAAATTTTAATAAGAGGAGAAACTTCCATTAGTTTGCTGAGATCAAGAGAAACTTAGTAGGTGAAAAAGGGTACTGCTGAAAGTGTAGTTGGCTCAATATGCTACGCTTGTTGAGGAAAGTACAAGTGACAAGGGATGTTCGAAAAACTTTGATCGGGGGAAGTCACTAATAGAGTGTAGTGGCCCGTTCTGTTGGGCGAGCGTCTCTATTCCATATAAGACTTGAGGTAGGGCATTAATGGTTGAAGAACATAGGGAAGTGATTGAACAGTTTGCAATGAGGGTGTTGCACAGTTGAGTGGAGGAGAATGTCACAGATCTAATGAAGCTAGTAACATTTGGGTCAAGAGCGAGTGATGCAGAAGGAATCATACAATTGGTTGATCTCTATGGAGCAAGTGGCATCAGGGCGTTTGTGCTAATCCTTCAATGCACAAACTAGTTTGGGAGTTAATACATCTCTCATGATTAGGTTATGGCAGGGTGAAACAAGCTATTGTGCATAATATATTCAATGTGTCTCGCTTGAGGAACCGGATGCCTGAGATAAGTTAAGCGTGGAACAATTCAATACAAGGATGCTATTTGCCATACTATTCTTAGGAGAAAGCCGGCATGGTATTCCAATCTCACAAGGCGTTGCACGAGCTATTTCAAAGCCAAAAAAGCACCAACCCGTGACATGAGAAGAAAAATATTAGTAAAAGTATGTAAGGATGATGTGATTATTTATGCGGAAATTCAAAATCAAAGAAGCTTAGATTTTCATGATTTATTCATGATAAGAGGGATGGAGACATGAATTTATCCATAATAATAATCTTGAAAAAAATGATCGTTGAAAATATAGAAGCAAACAAAGAAATCTGATTTCTCTATCGTAACCCACTTTTGTCGCACTGTATTATATTTGATCGATGATATAATACAACATTTCAATGTCTTGGGTGAAGAGAGGACCCGGCTCTTTATATAAGCTATTAGTAAGTGCCTTTACTAGGCGTCTTCCATTAAAACATATAAAAGAGTTGGATCTTTTCATAGAGTAGCACATTTTCATCTCAATAAGAGTCACAACTTTCCGGAGCAATTGTACCTTTTCATATTCATGATCAATACGTTTTTAGCACTTAATAGTCAGCAAACCATTAATTAATAAGCCACAATTTTTCGCACAAAGTAAACACAAAAAATGTCAAAAAGTAATTGAAAGATCTCATTCGAGTATTGACCACCGGTGCAACAAGTTGCGGAATCACAAAATGCATGCAAAATCTCTCCACGTCTTTTTCGCCTTCAAAAGCTACAAAAAAGGGCCGTCGCCACCGACGCCAACGGCGACTCCGCTGTTGTCGTGGACGACAACGACGCCGATGAGGACAGCAACTTCTCTGGTCCTCCGCTGCCGCCGCCGCCGCCGCCACCAGCACTGCCGTCAGATCTCCCGATACGTCCACTTTATCAGCTCCAGAGCTCGACTCACTTGTCTCCATCAATGCACTCCCGTAGACGATCTCTTTCCCGGACTCCGGATCGAAGATCAAGTCGATGTCGTCTTCGAATCCGTCGATCTCGTCAAACAAATCTGGCAGGCTGGGAATCGGCAGCTGCGCGAGGCCCATGTCGTCGGAGCAGCTCAATGGAAGCTCGCCATCTCCGGCGGTGGAAGCTTCGATTCGAGGTGGTCGGGGCTGCTGTTGCGGCATGGGGGCAGGTGAACGCGACCGACTTCGGTCGTCATTGGAATCCGCATTGCGAAGTGGCTGCGGCGGTTGGTCGGAGCCGAAGCGATCTATGCGGATGCCTTTCTTCTTCAGGCGGTCGACGTAGATGCCGACGTCGAAGTTGGTGACGGCGTTCGCCCCTCTGTGTTGGATCGCCGCCATGTCGTAGGCTTCCGCGGCCTCCTCTTGAGTGCCTGCGGGGGTGAGGAAAATCGATTTGCATTTTTATTTTAACCTAATAAAAAAAAATTAATTAACGGCCTGGAGAATTAGTAAGACTCATCAGAAATCCTAATCAAAGTAGAAATTCAAATTAACAGATCGTTTTTATTTTTTATTTTTATGACAGCGACTCTTCATCGGCACTAAATATTTATTTGCCCGTAATTAAAAAAAAAAAAAAATGTGTACAACATGCATGTATGTAGAGAGAGAGAGAGAGAGAGAGAGAGATGGACCGTAGGTGCCCAAGTAGATGTACTTGTTGCCATGTACTCTTCCAATGCGGGCCTCCCATCGCCCATTACGGTGGTGCCTATTTTACCAAAAACAAATTAATAAAAAAGAAAAATCGAACGATACCAACCCAAAATATCATTTTATCTGATTTATATTAATAACGACAATTTGCACAAATTCAAGTAAGAATTTCTCATCTATCTTTCAGAAGGATTATGACGATATCGCAACTCCTGTCCCAACCGATTTCCTTAATAAGCAACACAAAACGATTTCCAAGATCGGGTCCTATTTTTGTAAATTCCACGCAAACCTAACACATATTTGAGATGGCTTGATTCAATGTAGAAAAGAAAATGACTTTTTTAACCTGGCCACACCGCGATATTTTGAGACTCCTCTAGAGAATCCTTGGCTGTGTCGTCGCAGCGACGCTAGGTACTCGTCTCTGGAGAGGTTCTGCATCTCTTCAAGCGGCTTTTCATACTTGTTGATCTGAATAGAGTGGGAAGGATGGATTGGGATCGATTGGCATCAAAATTTACATTCGATGATATGCGATCGGATAATTCATATCTTTTTGATAATAATTACTTAAAAATAAGCAAATCTTTTTTACCGGAAAATTGAGGAGGCGTGGGGTCCATAGTATTTTAGGGCAGCAAGGTCGTACGTACGAGCAGCAGCCTCCTCACTATCGTATGCCCCTGTATCATATTTTGGGAAAAAAACTATATAATTTTTGCCCTCGTTTCTTGATTATTTAAACAAATAAATAAATAAATAAATAAGAAGGAGAAGAGGGAGGCCCCGAGATCTACGGCTTACCCAAGTAAACTGGGCGGCGACGAAAGGAGTTGGTGAACGTTGAGAGAGAGAAAGCAAATCGACAAAAAGGGTCGTCATCACCATCCACATCAAACGCAGTCAGCAAACGCAAGAAAACAGATTTGACAATTGTATAGAATTCTCGCCGATGAAGCGAATCTCACTGTGTCTTTTCTTCAATAAAGCAGAGTTTTTGTCACACAGAGAGACAGAGAGACAGAGAAAGAGTCGTCTACTGCACACCTTGTCGTCCTCTTCTGCTTCCGGAGCTGTAGGTCTTATCCCAGAGGTGGGCTTCGAATCTGTTCGTCCATCTGTGCCTGTTCCACCCACCCGCCAATGAATCTCAAAACCCCATGCAAAAGAAGGACAATATACAGAGAGAGAGACAGAGAGAGAGAGAGAGAGACTTGGTGACTCCTTTGTAAATGGAGCTCCTCCTCCTCCTCCTGCACGAGCTCTGCTCATGACCATTCGGAGGTTCGCCGCCGTTCCGAGCCCTCCGGGCGCGTCCCCGTATCAGCTTTCGCTCCGATGGGTCAGTGGGGTCGGACCCAGAAGGCGTACTTGAAGAAGATGAAGATGAAGGAGGAGGAGGAGGACCTCTTTTCATTTGGTTGCGGCTCTGTTTTTCTTGCTGTCTCAAACACGAGAGAGAGAGAGAGAGAGAGAGAGAGGAATTACATATGAATGAAAGAGAAGGATGGATGGAGGGGGGGTCTGTTAACTTTGCGGCCCTCTCCAGATGGACTTTGCTGACTTGGATGCAATTAATCTATAGCTGTTTTCCAAATTGGGGGGGAGAGAGAGAGTGAGAAAAACTCAGAGGAGAAAGACAGAGGGTGAGTAAGCTCTAAATATAATAATAATAATAATAATAATTTTTTAAAAAAAGAAAAAAAGCAAATGAGAGGCTAAAAGATAACCCGGAGAGCCTACTAACTCCGAATGCATTTAAACCTCGGGTTAAGGCTAACCAGGGTGTGAGGTTAAAATAGGGTTAATGATCCCTTGTGGAAGTGGGCAAGTTAATAAAAAGCAGGGTGAATTTTCGGCCACGGCAGCCAGCCATTTGCTCCCCCCAATGGGCTTCTGTTTACGTTTTTGAGGATTCTTTTCAAATAAAATTATTAAAAATTCCCAAGTCATTTTGAAAAATTGTTAGTAATCACTTCCAATTAAGGATGGCAAGGAAACTGCCACTGCCTATCAACAGCCGCCGGCCGATTGACTACATTGCGGGACCCGCACAATTCCACCTCGGATCATGTCGAGAAAGCAATACCCACAATCATACTGTAAAGCTTTCGTGATAAAATAAGATTTATCCTCTCATACATTTAGTACTTATTCAAAGTAAGATAAAATCAAATATAAAGAGATATAAGCTTGACAAAATTATTTCATGAATGTGGTGGGATGAAAATGGATAAAATTTTTCATATCCATGATGAGAAAGTTATTTTTCTTGAATAATAATTTTCTTAAATTAAAAAATTAAAATTATATTTCAATATAAATTACATTTGAATTCGAATATAAGAAATTCAAAATAACAAAAACTAAAAATTTAGTTTTTTAATTTGATCTTCTTTTTATTTATATATTCAAATTTAATTCTATCTTATAATATAAATTCAATATATAAACATAAATTTATATTTAAATTCATTACATATTATAGGTATTTTAGTATTTTAGGTATTTTAGTACCTAAAGAATGATGAAAGGGGAAGAAATAAATAAAAAATAAATTAATTTAAAAAGAGAAAAAAAATAAAAAAGTGAATAAAAATATAGTAAATAAGAGTATTGCAAGAGATTTTTTTCCATCTTTATTCGTAAAATTTTTGATTTATTTATATATGATGTGATATATCTGATTTTATTATTGCAACCATCGAATATTGAATAGAATATAGCAAAATTTTTAGATTCATATCATATATCATCTAGTTTTATCACGGTTGAATTAATCACTAGTTAAGAAAAAAAGGACAATTTGATTTGCAAAAGTACACCATGGGATGGTTTGTAGGTGCCCGCATGATTGAGTAAGGGTGAGCAAAGGGCGGTCAGGGTCGACCTGACCGGGACCGGACCACCCAACCCCGCCTGGGTCTGGTCCAGGTTCCCAAGGGGACCGGGGTTGGTCCTTGGTCCTAAAATTCCTGCGACCAACATGCGGGTTGGTCCCGGTGGCCCTAAGAGTTTTTGGTCGGTCCAACCTTGGACCAACCCTATATATTATATTATGTTATATTATATTATATTATTTATAATTCTTTTATATATTCAAACCTAAGTAAAATGTTTGTTATATTATATTATATCGAGATGTTCTATCGGAAGACTAATAGTAATTTCAATTTAAAACTTTTGTTGAGTATTAATTATGTGTCGTTTGTTTTGTTTTCGGGTGTTTAGAAGTTCAAGTGAATTAACAAGATGTGAAGTTATATATTCATGGTTTATATTAAGTATTTTGAACTTTTTATGGTTTAATTGTATTTTACTAATGAATTTCAAATTTGCACTTTGCTTTTCAATTTGTGTCAAATGGTAGAAGTTTTTGAAGAGTAGAGTAGTACTGCAGTTGCTACGGTGATTTGCTAGTCAAGTGGTGTGAATCTTTTTTTTTTTTTGTTAAGTAGACTCTACATGATCAAATGCAGGAAAACGCTTTTGCATATGGTGTTATGAATATTAAAGATAGATGATTACAAGAACTTTCCATCTTGTCCCATATCTCGATGAGCAAGAAGGTTACGAAATTTCTATTATTGTGTCATTTTAAATTTGCTAAATATGTATTGGTATTTATAGTTTAGTTGACAACAATCTTTGCATTGTCGATGGATGCGTAATTTGAATTTGTAGGTTTGCTTTTTTAGGGAGTATAAAAAAATAAGACGAAAAAATTATCAATTGGTCCGGGTTGACCTTGGAACCGGACCGAACCCATTGGTCGGTCCCAGTCTGGTCCTAGGCTCACCCGATAGGGTTGGTCCTCTGAGGATCCTAAAAATTGAGGATCGACACGTCATTGAAAGCACGATCACTATTGAAAGCACAATACCTAATCTTGGATTTTCCTCATTTCTAAGGAAACAAGAACAGCAAAAGGATGTTGAAAACAAACTTTAAGGGTCTATTTAGTAACTATTTCATTCTCAAAAATAATTTTTGCTTATAAATGATTTTTTTATTCTATTCCTCAAAAAAATTTCTGAGTATTTGAAAACATTTAGTAACTATTCAAAATTTTTATTCTTAGAATAGAAATACATTTGCTACAACCCCTAATTTTTATTTATTTAAAATTTCCTTAAATTTTTAATATTTCTATTATATTTTTCTCTTTTTTTCCTTTTTCTTCCCTTTTTCCTTTTCTTCTTCTCTAGTCAGTTGCTGACTGGTCACGGCAATGGCCGGCCACCTACAATGAGTGAGAAGAAGAGAAAAGGAAAAAAAGAGAAAAAAAAAAGAAAATTTGGCTCCATTTTGAAGTTGCTCCCGAGAATAAAAAAATAATTTTTTTCAACTTCTTGATTCTTTTTCAATCAGAAATAAATTTATTCCTGAGGTAAAAAATAATATCAAATAGATTTCTGTTAATTTTTTGTTTCGAAAAACAAAATAATAGAATCAATACTACTTGATCGGTTACCAAAAAGGTCCTAATTGTCGAACTCTTTTGTTCTACTGCTCATTCTCAACACAGCTAATCATCGGTGTTTAATTTTGTAAACTGCCCCGTTTGATCGTCTAAGCAGTGCTTCATCACAAAATTGAACTCCATGGTAAAGCCCTTCACTGTCTTTGGAAGAAAATGATGCGCCTCGATGGATCCGAGTCCGAAATAGGTCTACCTGACCTACTCGACCGAGATCATAAACCTGGGTTCAGTCTCTCAGAGTAGGCTCGCGCCTTCGACGTTCTCGGTCAAGGAAGAAGTGGTGAGACGTGCGCGGCGAGCAAATGGAAGGAGCAACAGAGATCGTCATCCCCTTTTTTCGCCTCTCAAATAACTTTTCTTGTAATGCAAACCACTCACAGGAATTAAATAATTACATCACCACCGGGCGGACCTTGCTTCTCTCCTCTTTGATGAACTCCTGCTATAGTCTGATCCTCTCAATCATTCTAACTCAGATGAAAGAACTAAAGGGAGAGAATGTCACCGTGACCCCGCCGCCACAAATAAGAAAACCACCAGATTCCAAACGGTTTCTGTGGGTCACTCTGTCCGCCAACAGGCTTTGCATCGAGTCGTGCAAGTCATGCTCGTTGACGTGGAAGTGACTGCTCCTTCTGCTTTCCGTGCTACTGTCGTCCTTCTTAGAATGGTTCTTCGAGCCTCTGATGCAGTTGCTGATGTCGTTTTGAAGGTCAAAGTATTTGAACGTGTCACCTGAGAAAGAGAACTTGTACTTCCATTCCAGTTCCCGGCTAGTACTCTCGGAACTACCCGGCTCCGGGGTAGAATTCTCATTGCTGCAGCCAGCAGCCGCTCTTGAGGATTTGCCACCTAGCTCGAACCGTTTCTCTGTGAATGAGTGCTGCACAGTTGAAACCAAATTCCATTTAGAACACTAAAATCATCTCACCGATCTTGAATTGCCCTCCTCTTGTTTCGCCACAATATATCTGATCCTCACATGTAATTTGCACTAGAAAACCAGATTCTGTATTTGTCTTTCGATTAATATGCAGTACAAAATATGAGAATCTCTCTAATCATGGCATAAGAAGGACAACGATGATTTGAGAATCTTGTGTTCACAGTCGATGACAAAACAAAAGGCTAAAGATATAGCAAAAAGCATGGTGACAGACCTGTTTCTCATTGACATGATCACTTGGAATATGCATGGCTGATAAGCTCAAATTTGATGCGCGAACTGATCCACCATCATTTAAGGGGTTAGCATCACCAACTACTTTGAGTGGTGGATCTTCTGGTGATGAGAAGTCAGAACTATCGAATGTCGACAGTGACACACACTCATCAAAGTACGCCAGGGCTTCTTCTGTCAAACGTTTAGACATCTTTCTTCTCTCAAGGCTAGCCTGTCGTCATTTTGGTGTAATTCATAAGAGAGAGAGGGAGGGAGGGAGAGAAGGAGAAAAGTTATCAATATAAACGGTAATATAACAAAGGCGTGAAATTATCATCGCACAAATTAACATTGCAATCCTTACAAATGGCTTTTTTGTGTATATCGTGTACATGTGCCATCAGAAAAATCCTGCGAAGTACATATCACATTCATGAGGATCTTATTGTCCTCCTAGCAAGCTTCCAGAAACATATTACAGAACTATCTTCCTACATCACAGAAAGGGCTAAGGTTTAAAAAAAAAAAAAAAAAACACATCACATAAGCATTTCTACTAACGTATGCCAAACTTAAAAAGAAGAAAGAAGCTTTTCATCTAAATGGTTGCCATCCAGCTCATATACTTTTTAAACAATGGAAATTAACTAAAGCGCTTTAACCTGTTTAATGAAAGGAAAAGAATCAACCGGAGGAGAGATGAAGCGCTCACTTTTCGTCCCGGACGAGACTTTTGTTCGGAAGATGTTCTCGCATCTGGAAGAATTTCCTTCAGGATTCTACTCAGTTCTTGCCCACGGTGCTCCTCAACAGCCAAGTCTGCTCTTAGTTTTCTGGCTCTTTCTTGGGACTGCAAGTCAATGTCAATCAGCAATTTTAGTGGCAAAAGGAAATGAGTTGCCAGACGATGCATCAAGCTACAAATCCAACGATTGAAAAAACTTAATCTTTAAGCACCAGTTCACTACAACGTAGTACATCACTTTTTTATGTAATAGCCAAGCAATAACAAGTGGACATTTAGAAGAGTGAACTTGAAGTCTACCCACAAAAATAACTACAGAGCTAGTTCAAAAAGATACTGAGCAAGGAAAACACCTCCTCAAGCTTTTCTTCATATTCTCGCCTGAAGTCCATGACTAGTTCAACTGCTCCTGGATTTGCAAGGTCAGGGGGAATATCTGTGACGTTGGAGATTCCAATGGCAGTGGTATTCCTCCTTTGAATAGCCTAATTACATTTATAGCACAAAAAGGCTCAATAAAAATAAGCAAAGGATCGAAATAGACATTATTTTCACCACGCTTACATGTTCAAGACAACTCTCCAAAAATAGATTCAATGACCTGGAGCTTCAAACATTCTCAATTCCACATGCAAAATATGTTTGAATAATCATACATTCCCTCAACAAGGAGAGCACATGCATGATCACAGATCATATCAGACTCCCAATTAATACAAAACACCCCTAGTGTGCTAGTGACACCATACGGCCCAAAAACCTCTCAATTAGTGGAAACAGGAAGCATTGTGAATGCTTTTCCTTATTTTCATGGCTTTGGTTCTCCACACCTTCTTTTTAGTGAAAGGGCTTTATTACCACTCTTATAGGAGTTTTTGGAAGATGTAGAGGAGCACAGTAGTAATAGTGCCATTTTCACACAGCTCATGTAAGCAATAGAATTAGCCCCAAAGAACATTGCATTACTAAGTAAAAAGAAACTGCACGAGAACACTATATCAATATCGCACAAAACAGATGTATTTTCTTGGTCTAAGCAATAAAGAATAGCGGAGGCTGCTTGCGGAAGCACATGCCACAATCTCTGGAGATAGAAATAAATCTTATTTTCAGCCATAATTCTCCCAAATGTTATTTATCCAATTTATGTCTTCCTCCAATCACCAGTCATGCAATGTCGTCTTTCATGGCCAGTACATGAGATATATCATTGATTAACTTCCCTTCTTAAAAAATTGAGATTCTTCCGATAGGCATATTACACATGCAAGATATCCTAACAATTGACAAAGACTAGTCGAAATTTTAAACTTGTTTAAAAAGTCTGCATGCATATGCATGTACCTTGCATATAATTTCATGCACATAGTTGCTGGTGTAAAGAAGAATGACAATGGCAACTGCCGCGACGAATAATAAAACATATCTGATAAAGCACCACAGTACTTTTCCTTAGGGTCCAGCCCATTTATTTTCTTCTGGTTTAAGGATAAGAAAACTCTCTTTGATAATTGCAGAGTATCTTTCTAAAGTAGTCATCACTTTTTGCAACTCACCACCGGCAACAATATTTACAGATTTAGATAGGCGGCGCAAGTGCGAGAACTGTTTCTCTCTATATAATGCAATGGTTGGATGAGAGTAAACCTCACCAAGACAGTCAATTCAAGGTTCTATAGGTCCACAAGTGATGTGAAAAGCAAACACAAATCTTGAAATGCAAAAACTTCATTGATTAGTGAAAACTTCAGAGTAGCATCTGCTAGTTTCAGTTCCACAATGAATTTTATCCTTCTTAAAAAGTACGAGATAGGAAAAATTCAAGAAATTTGTGAATTTGTATTCTGAAAAGGCATGCTTGATCACGCAACCTGCGATGCCAGTCATCTGGAAAGCTCTACCAAATCAATCCTTGTAATAAAATCTTTCCTACTTGGGTTTACCCAGAATAAGCATGATGTCATATGACCTCTAAGAAGAACTCAATTGGCAAGAATGCTACATTGTCACTGAATTTGCAAGGGAAAAAGCGCTATGATGGATGAAAGATCAATAGGACCTACAGTTTCAAGGTCAGTTTGAATGTCAGAGATTGCCCGTCTCACTTCAGATCGAACTGTTTCATAAATGCTGCTAGGAGTAGCATCACCTCCCAAAGCATCCTCTGGCTCTGGCTGCAGTCATAGCACAATGGGAACTACGTTATGAGCAGTGAAATTCAACATGGACATTATAACATTGAAGAAGCTGTATTATGTAGAAAAGCAACAACAGAGTAACTATTATTAATTTGTTACCATAATTTGTTCGGAGACAGAGACTGCTTTAAAGGTCTTCTCCTCTACTCCAGAAGAGAGCCCACCGAAACTGCATCTTCCCAATGCGAAAACTGCGAAGAAGACTAAGATAGGCAACATATTCAAATATCAATCTTCACGAGTAAAAGTTCAATTTGATGCTGAGCTCCTACCAACTTGTGGCAGAATCATCGGGTGGTGGCCGAACGCTCGGGTGTTGGCTAGTCCAAGTCCTCAAATTCTTCATCTGATCCGAAACATCAGATCGACTACTCGTATACTTTGTTGATGAATCATGATCTGGCTCAACTTCACTCTGACCACAACAAAAGAAAAAAGGCAACAGGCACAAGCTCAATACTCTATCAAACGCCCCCAAAATTCCAGGACCTCAATAAAGAGAAAGGACCAGACCTCGGAGCTAACCAAATGGCCTCTGGAAACCGGATTCCGCGACACCGACCGGACCCGCCGCCTCGTGTCGACACTCGACAAGCTCCGGCCGACATCCCTCCTATCCCCCGACGAATTCGACCCGACCCCTCCGTTCCTCGAGACCGATCTCCCCCTCCTCTCATCCACAATCCCCGGACTCCTCCCGTCCGCCTTAGTCCCACCTACCCTCGATCCGACACCACCGGAGTTCCCACCACCCCTGACCGATTTCTCGGGCAAGGTCCCGTCTTCAGGCGGGGAATCGCCGCTGCAGAACAGAGGGTTGTCCCTCTTGTTCAAGAATTCGGGTGGCGAGGAGGAGAACCTGGAGAAGGCGCTCACGCTCCTCGATCTCCTGGGCGGGGGCCGCCGCTGGGCGTCCCGCGAGGCTTCTCTAACGGAAGAAGAAGAAGAAGAAGCCGCCCCGCGCCGGCGGAGGAGCCAGAGGAAGCCTGCGCGGCGGTGGCGGCGGCGCCGCCTCTTCTCGAAGTGGACTTGAAGGCCGAAACAGCCATGGAAACACAGAGTGCGAATCCACGGAGGATTCACTCTGTACGCGCACCCGATGGAATTTATGACTTACCCACCACCCAAGAAAGACAAAAGAAGAAGGCGACAGTGATGGGGATGAAGGACGGGAGCGGGAGCAGAGAGTCCCGTGGTGGGGCGCTCTTTCGTCTTCCTTCGGGCCTTTTCACTGTCGAAGATTGCGCTAGTTTCGGCGCTACCCAACGTTGGAAAAGAGCCCGCTTTTCTCTCTGGTTTTGACCAAACGAGCCGTCTTTCTTGCCAGCCCGTTCGGTGCTCTCTCTCACATGGCCACGTTCTGTTCCTCTTTCCTCCTTTATTGATGGGGAGTGCTTCTATGGCGGGAGAAGGATCCGCTTCTTCGTTAGCAACGCGTAGGCCGCCATCTTCGGCAGGAGCTTTTTTCTTTTACTTTCTTTTCTCTTCTTTTCTTTGGCTGAGCATTATTGCGTTGACGATCCATTATGCAACGGGTTGAATCGTCTTGGCTCGCTTCCGGGTCTTTTCTTTTTCTGGCTTTCTTTAAGTTCTGCGTGCAATGATGACGGGTTTATTAATCAAGACTTTTCTCTGATAAAAAAAAAAAAAAATCAAGAACTTTTAACAACCACCGCGCGAGCAAATGGTCAACACGTGCGATTGCGAGGATGTCGACAGTTGGATTTGGCTTGGATTTTCATGAAATCCAAACCAAACTAAAGGATAGTTTTGGAAGAAAATAAAAAAAAAAGTGAACAGTATCAATGCCGAGAAAGCAGCCCAAGGCACCCCTTCACCTGCCTTGGGCTTTCAGCCTTGAGAAAGCCAGCTTTGGTTTGATTTTTTCTATTTTTGCTTGCAAAGCTGATTCCAAACGCACCCTAAACCAAGGCGTTGAAGTTTGGTTTGATTTTTCTATTTTTGCATTGCATATTGAAACCAAACTGATTAAACAATAAGGAAAAAGAGAGATTTTACGTTAGACATTCAATTTTTATTGATAATTTCAGTTCGGTTTGGCTTGGTTAACTAAACCGAACTGAAAAAAAGAATGGTTATTTTTCCATTATCTAAACCAAACTGAAAAAAAATACACCAAATTTCGGTTCAATTTTGACACCATGCTTGAAAGTTTCAAGTAGAATGATCAACATATAGAATGCTTCCGCAAAGATGTTTCCTTACAGATTCATGTATATGTAAATTTCACAGCATTGTGCAATCAATCAATCAAGTCATCGAGTTCCCATTCCGGTAGTGCGCGTTTCCCTAGTGGTACTAGACATCACGAACGGAACAAGAAGATCGTCCGATCAGAGAGAAATCGATTCACTTCTCTCCTCGCAAAAGCAGTTCAATTACCACAGTGAGGAAGCCGTCTACTTGCCAGGCATTAATAACTACTTCAGACAAGCTCTGGCCAAGCCTAAGGCGAACCAAACTCCGTGCACAGTTCAAATAATCTCAAACTTGAGAAGAGAAGCAATAGCAAATGATGAGTACCACGACATATTTGGCTGTTGCAAATTTCAGCATGGTGAAATGAAGAGTGAAAAGAAACAAGAAACTTCTGTTATTGCCCTCAGTCGGTTACATCGAAACAGAGCTTAGCCTCGTCCCAAGGGCCATTGATCTCAAACTTGTACTCCTGTATCCTTATAAGCCAGTAAGGGCACACCACGGAAACAAAGACCAGCAAAACTAGAAACATGAAGAAAAGCACCCGATGCAATTTATAGACAAAAGCCAGACTAACAGCCATTAACACGAATGAGAACAGGAGATGTAAACAAAAAGACCGTTTCTTTATGCAATGAGTGACTAATGGGGCAAAAAGAAAAATGACGAGAGAGAACAGCATTATAGCAAAGACATATCCGGATGAAGGAAGGCGAGAAGCAACGAAAACTGAAGCCACAATAGAGGCATTCAGGGATATGCAACTGGTCAAGGTAGGATTTTTCCAGGTTCCTGAAGCATGTACCGTGCTTCGCGCGTAGTCATGTAAGAATAGATGGATGATCATCAGTGAAACGGTTACTGCCCAGATGGAGTCTGAACTTATGGACGTCGTTAGAGTTCTGTAGATAGGAGCCAAGACATACAACCCGGATGTAAAGAAGGCAACATTCGCTAAATAATGGAGAAGCTGATTGAGTGAGAGCATCTTTTCTGTGAGCAGCAGAATCATGAACCCCGACATCAGAAGGCTCGCATCAATAAGCAGGAGAGACTTCTCACTGAGACTAGAGTTCAGGGTGTAGGTCCAAACGACACCAACCAGAACAACAATGCATAGGTATTGAGAAATCGAAACTGAGTCTCGCATCACCTTCATTAAATCCCGTTTGACGACATTGGCATTTGTGACCATACCTTCAAGGAAAGAATCATCAGTGTAATTGTCGTCATATCCAGGCTGCATACCTCCATACGCCACTTTTCTCCATTTGGGTCTGGTCGGAGAAGAGTTTTCTCTATCCATGGTGACCGAAATAAGGAAATGCCTGTCAACAAGATGCTGATCCACAGTCAATGAATCCTCCTATTGTTGTTCCATGTGCAATAGATATATGCCAGGACCTCCACAAGATCTGTGCTTCCTGCATAGTCACGATGGCGACAAGATCAAGCCACAGAAAACTCAAAACGACATTGAATAACAGGAAAATAAGCGGGATCAAGTTCCACTAAGCTATTTTGAGATTGCGATTTTCAAAGTAACCGACTGGAGATGCCACATAGCACAATCTTCACTACCCAAGCATGCATTTTAGAGAAAACCCAGGTTGGATGTTCATTATGAATAAACTAATCATGCTACGCTCGATCTCAATTCATCAGTCAATCGTGAGGGCACTCTCTTATTCATCAAGAAGCACTTCATCACGCAACTATACTCTTACAGAGCTTATCATGAAAACTGCGATCTAAGTCCGTCCATCATAGCTCTGCCCATAACATGCCCGACAAAAATTCGAATCCAGAACAACCAATTACCCAACCAACCCATTTGAACAAGCTTAGCAACGTGACGACCCTACAAACCTTTTCACATGGGCCACTCCACATCTCGACTTCCACAACTAGATCCCAAAGGAGACGAAACGTCGGGAGCGAAATGGGAAATCGAACCCTACCCTACTAGCAATTCGAAGTTCCCAATAAACAGGATTCCTTACACACTGAGGATTTTCATCAAGCAGTTGGCGCGCGAAACAGAAACATCGAATGGAACAACAAAATGGAGCTCCGTAAAGCGGAAGGAAATCCAAAATCCACACCTCGACGAGCTCGCGGGCACAAGAGCGAGAGATCGCGATCAGTGGAGCTCAATTCGCGCGCGCACCAGCACAGGCCCGGGCACGGGCAGAGGCACCGGGAAACCACTCGCCGCCGCCGCAGCGAGGTTGCGCCGCCGCGAGTTGCTAACGGAATCGGAGCCTAACGACTCGGCGTCGGCGGAACATCGGAAGACGAGAGGAAATCCGACACGACCGGCGACGTTCCCCGTTCCGTCTATCTACTCGAGAGAAGCTTTAATCTCATTGGCGATAAATGGGCCGGGGCAGGTCGGGCCCGGAAAAGCTCGCGGGTCACTAAGCCCATGGGAATTACGGGCTCTGATTGGAGATTGGTAAAAGCGCTTGGCCCAGCTCGGTTTTGACATGTGAACAGTTCACTTCACTCGTCTATATAGAGTTATTTGCGTCTACAACTCTAAATGCTCCAATTTAGTTTCTGCTACATGTTTTAGAGAGAGCCGAATTTTTGAAATTGACCGAGAGAGACGGGGTCTCTGGTGGGGCCCAGCAGGAGAGAGAGAGCCGTATGTCTTCCAAAGAAAGTCTAATTTCAACGTGACAGATGGCGACATATGTCGCCCGATGAATGAACTCGGATTATGTCATATTGGAATCAGAACTGCAATCAATATTTTTTCCATGTTTTAGTTCGATAACAATATAGTTATCACTCCTGCTCAACACTTGGATCAACAACGACTCTTCGGACTTGTGTCTCATGACACTTAATCCGCTAATCTCGAACCGTTTTTAATTTCCCGATCGATCGAGGAGAATATCGATTCTACCCGTGACACAAGTTCTCTGAGGAGGTATATAGCGGGTTCTTGAAGACTACAATGAAACCAAGGCTGGATCAAAGGGCTTGTGAATCCGACTTAACTTTGCTAAATGCGTTTAAGACAAGAACATCCCATTTCTTAATCTCAGCAAACTGAGCATGGCGACGCCTTCTCCGAGCGAGGGAGGCCGTGCTGTGCTCTTCACATCGCTCCTCAACTTCAAATCAGATCTAACCAGGAGCCCCATGTGTTGTCGCCAGTGGAGAGATGAGTCTCCGTTCCTGTCATAGACACGGAAATGGCTACAAATTTCCAGCAAAGCTTCGGTTCGTACCGGCGTGCAGATGGCCGAGAATGGCAAAGCTCTCGGCCCAATGCCAACCGATTCCTCCGCCGAGCATTAAATTCCTCCACAACCGTACTTGCACCAAACCCTGTCTTTCTTCTTCGACTGATGCAACCGAGCAAGAAAACATAAACCCATCAGACCCCGGAAACACTAAACGAGCGGGAGAGGGTCCACTATCAACAGAGCGTGTCGTGGGGGTTGCGTGCGAAATCTGAGTGCGTTTGGACTTTGTACCCCTCTCAAGTTATATTCACTCTTTCCTTCCTTCTCTGTTTCTTTTAGGGTTCATTTTCCCCCTTGCTTCCCGACGTCATGGCTTTGCATCTGTCTTTCAACCTCGAGGCCGACGGCCAGGTATACATTTATACGTCGCAGTGTACATGTAAGTATGTATGCGTGTATCTTCTTCGTAAACGAGCTTAATTTCCGTTCTTCCGATGAATCTTTTGTCTAGGGTTTCTCCTCATCTTTACTTACCTGTTCTTTTTATGGCACGGGGTACACGAGCTTTCTTTCTTTGGCTTGTTATCTGTTCTCCATTTGGTTGATGAGAAAATGGGGGGTGACCACAGGTTTTATTTGAAGAAAGCTCGAGCGTGAGGAAGGTGATACTGGATAGGCCCAAGAAACTGAACTGCCTCACCTATGAAATGGTACTGAATAGTACAGATGACATAACCCCCCTCTCTCGCTTTAAAGTACAGCTTCCTCTTAACATTCTTACCACTGAATGCGAGATCTTTCTGCACGGCTCTTGACGACTTGAACTTATGCAAATTCTCAGAAACGAAAAACGAAAAAAGTTTGTGGTTTTCATGGATTATTTAGTGATATTAGTTGTCGCGGCAATATTTTATTTTATGTTCTTTAGATTTTTTTGCACACCTGACAAAATACAAACAGAGACGATCAACTTCTCTCCCTTCTTCCCCCGTGATAGGCGTCTCTGGTGTTAAGGAAACTGGAAGCATATGAAGATGATCCTGCAGTTGGATGCATAATGCTGAAGGTGAAAATGACAAATCAGGCTCTCTCTCTCTCTCTCTCTCTTAGTTTCCTGTTGGGTGCTAGGAAACATAAATCTTTTCTTGGAATTATTTATTTTATGTACAAACCTGCCGACTTCAGCAATATGCTTTGCATGTGATTTTTGATGGAAGAATTTCATCAGGGGAATGGTAGGGCCTTCTGTGCTGGAGGCGATGTCATGAGAGTGATCTGCACAGCTATGGCAGGTTCTCTCTCTCTCTCTCTCTCTCTCTAGGTTTTTTTCTAACCATTTACGCTCCCTTTTTTTCACCTTTTATTTACTTTTAATTAATGCCCCGTTAAATATGGGGAAAAAAAATAAAAAAACCATAGGACATTGGAGCTTGGGTTCAAGATTCTACGGTCTTCAGCTCATCTTAGATTATCTGCTGGCCACTTACACAAAACCTGTGGTGAGTCCCAACTCTACATATCAAAGTATAGGCACATGCCCTACTTCGTTCATGTCATCATCATCATCATCATCATAGGCACATGCCCTACTTTGTTCATGTCATCATCATCATCATCATCCATGCCACGAATAGAAATATTTTTCTACACATCACATTCCAACGATGGTGCTTGTGTTGAAATAAAAGAATTATTCACTATATTAGAGGAATTGAGATGATTTCATTGACTCGCTACTTTCTTTCTATATGTTTATTATCCATGTATGAAGGTTGCTCTAGTTGATGGAATTGTGATGGGTGGAGGAGCTGGGCTATCAATGCAAGCCACGTTTTGCGTCGTCACCGAGAACACGGTATTGGTCATGGAATCTCTTATTTTATTACTAACTAGTTGAAAAGGAGCATGACATATGTGTGTAATACAAATATATATGTATATATTTTGCTCATCATTTTTTTTAAATTATTTTGAGCCATATATTTCATTGATTGACTTGTGAAAATATGCATAGGTATTTGCTATGCCGGAAGCATCAATAGGCTTATTTCCAGACGTCGGCGCATCAAAATTCCTCTCTAAGCTTCCGGGCGCTTTTGGTGAAATTTCTCAAGACACAAAAATAATAAACAAGATTAATACACACTTTTTGTTAGTTTTATCTTTGGTGATTTTATTGATAGACACATATACTCGTAAATTGAATTTTAAATCAATGCTTTTGATTTTTCAAGACATTATTTCTTCTCAACAATAAAGTGGAATGCATTTGATCTAACTCCATAGGAGAATATTTGGCGCTTACTGGTGCACGGCTGAATGGTGGCGAAATGCTAGCTTGTGGTCTCGCATCTCATTTTGTGCTCTCCAAGGTAATTTTATTATTTTTTTCATTTTTATATAGACTATTTTCTCGAGTAATTCTCATTAATTTGTTATGAGATAGGATTAATTAATTTGTCCCTTGTTTTCTTTTTAATTATACCTCCACAGACTCACTTAGGTCAATATTCCGTATTTAGCTCGGTCCTAATTCCATAAGATTAGTACACAATTTTTACTGTATTTTACTTCCATTTTTATTATAATTATATATTTAAATCACTAATTTCATCTGTAAAACCCTAATTATCATCTCTCTCTCTCTCTCTCTCTCTATAATAAAGGCTCCTCGTTTGTGGGTTTCAGGAGATTCCATTGCTGGAAAAAGCTATGTGCGAGGAGGCACCTTTAAGCAAATCAACCATCTTGGATTTATTAAACAAATTTGCGCATAACCCAAATATGAATGAAAATAGCATTTTCAGGAGGTAATTTTCCCGAGCTTCCAATTTCTCACCCACAGATGTTAATATTATTAATCGCAAATTATCACATTAGCCATTTGGTTGAGACAGATTGGAGATCATCAACAGATGCTTCTCGAGACCCACCGTCGAAGAGATATTCTCGTCACTGGTACTAAACTCAGCGCTTAAAAAAGCAATTAACCTAGCCCGCATTTTCGCTTCCTGCTTTGTCTATGAACTCGAACAATTTTTTGCAGGAAAATGAGATTGAAAATAATGGAGCAGAGAAATGGATCGAAGATGCCATGAGGTCCATGATATCAGCCTCCCCAACAAGCCTCAAGATAACTTTGAAATCGGTAGTGATACTGGAGATTAGCTTAATTTAATTAATTTTCCAGGGGTGAGTTTTACTTCATAGCAATGAAAGTTAATCGAGATTAAATTTCGCGACTGCAGATTAGAAAGGGAAGGACGCAAGACCTCAAGCAATGCCTTACTCACGAATACACTGTCTTCTGCAACATGTTGCGAGGATCCATAAACAGAGATTTCTTTGAGGTCGCTTTGAAATTAAATTTATTTTATTTATTCCACATTTAATTTTCGATTTTTGTCAGGAATTATGCAATGCCTTTATATATCCTGCACTTTTTTCAGGGTTCAAGAGCGATCCTATTTGACAAGGACAAAAAGGCCAAGGCATGCTATTCTAATATTGATTAATTAGCGCATTATCTTTAGATATGTGAATATTAATTAATTAATTATGTTTGCTTTTTTAAATTTTCTAAAAAATTCCCCCTTCGTTTCCTTGGAGAAAAATGCAGTGGGACCCACCGAAGCTGGAACTGGTCGCTGATGAGATGGTGGACAAGTTCTTCACGAGCCTTGATAGGGTCAACCCGGATTGGGTCAACCTACGCCTCCCGATCCGGTCGGGCCAGACCCGGTCACGTGCGAGGCTCTGAGGGGATGTCACGTGCGGAAGGGACCTCGCTCCTCTCGGACTATCCAATGAAATTTTCATTTATGAGATCTTATTATTTATTCACATAGACATGTTTTAATCTATGACTATCTCGTGAATTTAATCGCTTAAACTTTAGTGTTTATTATGTTTGGCACATGAAATTAGTCACACTTCTAGTTTGATTGAACTTAAGAGACGCGGTTTTTTCTTCCTTTGCGTTAGCTGTGTCTTAAGAAATTTTGTTTTATTATAGCTTAGCCGCAAGAGCCGCTTCAAGAAAATTAGGAAGATTTTCAGTTAGGAAGATTTCGACACACACATATATATAGGATTGCTATATGCACACACAAACACAAGGTGATAGGGAAGATCTTGAAATCTTTAGAATGCTTCTTAGCATAAATATTATTCACCCATATGGACTAATCTCACGTTTAAAGTTGTCTAATGAAAAATTCAGATGAAGGATTGTACCTTAGCTTGCCTCAAATGGCCCCTTTCAATGTCGTTCTGATTGCAAAAGGAGACAAATTTGCACCACGAAAGATCTTGAGATCCATCAATTATACAAAACGATCTAGCTTAATCCACATGGAGAAAGTCTTAAAAAAGGACTATTTGAAGTGACTCCCAAGAGGCAACGACCATTTGGGAATGAAAGTCGCTTGTGATTAGTGTCATAAGACCTTGCTCGTTTGATGAGACTGTGAGGATATGACATGCCCCCTCAATCAAAGGATTGATGTTCTAATCGGTGTTGATCCGTGTCGATAGCGATACTCCCTTTATAATGTCATTGGGATATGGAGTCATATATGTTAAATTTTTTGTCAGGCCTAATAAAACTGCTAGCCTAGATTGGATCTTCACAATAAAATTTCCCAACTTAAATTGACCAAATGGATTACATTGGAAAATTCTTATAAGGTTCATAACTATATTGGCCTAAATAAAAAGTTTAAGATTATATTAATAGCAACATAATGGTTTAGAATTGATTGGGTAATTTCTCATTTCGTCTTATTCACTATCACTATCTTCATCTATGAAAAGTCACATTCTTTGCACATGGCATTACTCCCACCTATTTTGGATCAAGTATGGCCCTACTCCATTTGCCCAACATGCATTTATTGAAGGAGATATTGCGCTGATATCATATGGACCAATCCTGCTTGTTCCACGTGACCCGTTGTAGTAGAGCAAGGTAAAAATACAAGAAAAGGTTTTGTCTTTTACTACATTTTTGTCTATGATCAATTTTGATTGATATAGTTTACAAATATGGACATTTGTTATATTTACCTCCATCCCAAATCAAAGGAAACTTCCTTGAACCCATCTAACCATGCTTCTTATTGGTACGTCACAGATTATGAACATCACCGATATGCAATTTAACTAAAACAGACAAAGTTGGATCATATTTTCCTTCAACCGAGTCTCCGATTGTTGGGATACAAGCAGTGAACATTCGCCACGTGCAGTGTAAAGTAAAACTAAAAATGGACAGTATACATATTTGTAACCAACAGTTTGAGCAAATTTCCTCTGCCTTTGGCCCCGACGAGGGCCGTGTCCATGTTTGTGACCGACGAATGAGTTTGAATACGACATTTCCAACCAGGAGGAAGGAAAACAACCATCCGATCCAGGATGTCCACATTAATTTTTTCTAAAGCCGAGTTTGCACCGGGATGATCTTCGTATTCGTGACCCGCCACTCGGAATACCGGTCCGAGAGTGTTTCCTCCGATCAAAGACCGAAACGGAACGACATCTCAAATTTTTACTCTAAAAGCACGCGGTTGAGGAAAGTTCTTCGTGAGGAAGCAGGTAAAAGTATGGAGTCCAGCATGTGGAATGGTGAAATGGATTTAGGGCAACAATAAACGACTGGGAGCGCAAACTCTGCACCTGCAATAGGAACTTTTATGGTAAGTTCTCAACCACACCAATTAATACCCTAGGACCGAGGCCGCTATGTGTACACACGGACTGATTTTTGGGAACTTGTACCTCCAAACTTGCACCAGATCCATATAAAGTCCGTACCTCGCCATTGGTTCCTCTCTCTCTCTCTCGTTTTCTGAAATCAAGTGCTGGTATCATACACTAAATCCTTGCAAGCGTGCATGAGATTTATCGGGGATACGAGGTTTAGTCGTAACGATCCGGCTTGGTCCATGCGGAGAAAGTCTTAATAAAAGGAGTATTTGAACTAACCCCAAAATGCATCGCGCTTGAATTTGTGTCATAATACCTTACTCTTTTGATGAGAGTATGAGGATGCGACATGCGACGACCTAGCCGGTGTTGATTCGTATTGCCAGCAATACTCCTTTTTGACATTTGGTCACCGAGGCCTCGATAATCGAGGATTGGATGGTTGGAGAGGTAGCTACTAATAGTGACGGAGATCTACAAAATTCGAGCAACCAAATCTACAAGGAGACTATGATCAGTTAAAAACCAAAGAAACAAAAAAATAATGAAAATTTTTGAAATGATAATATTTGGAATAGAGTCATATATGTTAGAATGCCGGTCATGTCACATAAAATCGCCGACGTTAACTGGGTCTCCACATTAGAATTTCCCTAACTAAATTAGCTTGATAAGCTATATTGGACAATCTTTAAAAAGTTCATAACTATATTAGCTAAATTGAAGAATCACCTATCCGGGTCTTCTCCACAGGTGAATTCTCCTGTCTATTTCAAATCAAGTTTGGCCCTACTCCATTCACCAACCATGCATTTATTGGAGGAGTTCTTACATCGATATCATGTGGACCAATCCTTTTTGTTCCATGTGGCCCGTTGTAGTAGCGTTGGGTAAAAACAAAATGATTTGTGTTTTACTTTATTTTTCTCCATGATTAATCTTATGATTGATAGCTTATAAATACGGACATGGGTTATATTTGCCTTTATCCCAAATCAAAGGAGACTTCCTCAAACAAATATAACCAAGTTTCTTATTGGTAGGTCACAAGTTATAATCATCACTTATATGCAACTTTAATAGATGAAGGTGGACTATGTCTTCCTCCAACCATGTCTCGAACCGTCGGGACATAAGTAATGAACATTCACTGCTTGCAACCTGAACTAAAACTAAAAGTGGGCGCCATACATGTTGGTAACCCATTTATTAGAGATGATTGGAGCAAAATTTTTCTCCGACAGAAGGTGGAGGAGAACACAGCCCCAAAGAGGGCGATGCCCGTGTTTGTGACTCACGAATGAGCCTGAATACGACACCTCCAACCAGGAGGAAGGAAAATAACCATCCGATCGACGACGTCCACATTAATATTTCTGAAGCCGAGTTTGCAAGGGGATGATCTTCCTATTCGCGACCCAACACTCGGAATAGCGGTTCGACAGAGTTGCCTCCGATCAAAGATGGCAGAAAAGCACGAACCGGAGCGGCACGATATTTCAAATTTACCCTAAAAAGCACGCGGTCGAGAGAAGTCCTGTCGAGTAAAAGCATCGAGTACAGCATGTAGAATGGTGAAACGGATTTAGGGCAAATAATAAATGAGGGGGAGCGCAAGCTCTGCACCTGCAAGATGACCTTTTATGGTAAGTTCTCAGCCACACCAATTAATACCCTAGAGCTGAGGCCACTGCGTGTATTTATGGATGGCTTTACTAACATAACAATCGTATTATGAAAATAATAATTTATTACGAATCATAAATTCTTGAATAAATAGGGCTAATAATAATTTATAATAATTTATAATTTAATTTTTTATGATTCAAAATAGATTATTATTACTATCATGCAATTATTTTTCTATACGGACTGACTTATGGAAACTTGTCCCACCAAAATTGCACCCTTCTGGTTTACAGTAGAGTGGAAAAAGAAGATCCATATAAACCCTAGTCTGTACCTCGCCATTGAGTAGCAATCATATCTCTATACGGACTGACTCATGGGAACTTGTCCCACCAAACTTTCACCCTTCTGGTTTACAGAGAGAGTGGAAAAAGAAGATCCATATAAACCCTAATCTGTACCTCGCCATTGTATTACTCTCTCTCTCTCTCTCTCTCGTTTTCTGAGATCTAGTGCTGGTTCCATGGCTTTCCGTTGCTCTTTCGACCTCGAGGACGACGACCAGGTACGTATACATCATTTGCTTCCCCCTGCACATACTCCATGTCTTGCACGATGCAAGTGATGTGGCTTCTTGATATTTCTGCCTGCGTTTCGGATCTTGGGTGGGTCTATCTTCTGGGGGTGATCTCCTTGATGCAAAAACTGCTGGTGGACTCAGGTCTTGTTCGAAGAAACCTCGAGCGTGAGGAAGGTGGTGTTGAATAGGCCCACGAAGTTGAACTGCCTCACTTATGAAATGGTACGACAATTATTAGAATGGAGTATAATTGACATTATAGAGAATTTTCTCGAAACTCGAAGCGGCGGTAATTGCTATATATAATCGGTCGCTTAGACTTTAATTCGTTCCGTACCTGTAGGGTCATTGTTAGGTGAGTTGACAATTTCCCCGAGTTTGACGGGGTTTGTTATATGTTTTAGTCAGACCTTTTACTTTATATATATGTAACTTAAGATATGAAAAAAGAACCCCACAATCAGGATTTATACAATGACATGTTTTATGACATTCTGCAAGTCCCATTCAACAATCAGATTGATGCTTCCATCATGGGATTGCTTATTATTCTCATTATGCACCTTCTTTTTCTTTGGTTCCAAATTACAGGTGGCTCAGATGTTAAGAACTTTGGAAGCATATGAATGTGATCCAGCAGTCGAATGCATAACTCTAAAGGTGAAATACAAAATGTCACTGTGATTTGTACTTTTGGATGCTGTAAAATTTGAAAAAATCCAAATCTATTTTCCGACGGTTAATTTGATCCTAAATTTTTCAACTTGGTCGGTTTAGTATTAAACATTTTGACAATTTTTCAAAGCATACCTTTTGGCTAATTTTGGCTAAAAATTGTTGATATGGCAATCCAATCAACGTTGACATTTACGTGGTAAAGCCAACACTGATATGAATGATTTTTTTTTTTTTTTCTCCTCTTTCTTTTCCTTTTTTTTTTTTTGCCTGTGGCTGGTCTTAGTGATGGGCCTGATGGCCACACTCATTGACCATATTGTTGGCCATAAGCAAGGGTCGCCCTCACTTGGGCAAGAGGTGGCCGGTGAGGGCAGCCCTCATCCTCACCAGATCTGGGCGAGGGGTGGTAGGCAAGGATTGACGCCCTCGCCAAGCCTTTGGGCACCAATCCTCTCCAGCAGCCCTCTGCACTCTACCAACACATCCCCTATGGTCGAGCTGCCCATCGAGACCTTAATAGCCACGCTGTCTCTCATGTAAGTGAACATCGCCGCCGCACCAATTAACGCCTGGATTGCTTGCTGCCGCCCCTCCATCATCGACGGCTTGTAGCTTAGCCTGTTTTGGCTGTACACAGCCCCCGGGTTGAAGAAGACGGCGGCCTTCTCTAGGTGGATGTTCTGCTGGGAGGCCTTGTACTTCCACTTGAACGAAAAAAGAAAAAATCATAAAATTTAAAAATTATAAAGATTACCCACATCATCGCTGGTTATGTCACGTAGATGACTGGCACTAATTGGACTATCATGTCGGGCAAATTTGTACAGATGTAGAGATGTCATTGAGACAAGTTATTTTTATCAGGGAAAAGGCAAGGCGTTTTGTGCCGGAGGAGATGTCAAAGGCGTAATCTGTTACATCAGGGGCAGGTCCCTCTCTCTCTCTCTCTCTCTCTCTCGCGTCGTCTCTTTAGGTATTTGTACATGGGATGCTTCCTTAAAGATGGAGAATCGAGTGCAGGGCATTGGAGCTTTGCTGGTGCTTTCTACAGAAGCGAGCTCATGTTGGATTATCTGATCGCCACTTACACTAAACCTGTGGTCAGTTCAATTCACTGCTATCGATCTCATGTCGACTTACGGTTGAAGAGAAATCGTTTTAAACGAGGACCATTCGAATCTCCTGATATGATGTATGCATATCTTCTCTGGCCATATCACTTATATGTCGTCGAAGATCGCGCTGGTGGACGGGATCGTGATGGGCGGAGGAGCCGGGCTCGCCATGCACGCCGCCTTCCGAGTCGTCACTGAGAACACGGTATCAAATTTCCGATCTCTTGCTATCGATTTGATGCAATTCTATTTCGTATGATACGAAATAGAATTGCAATAGTCATCATCAATGTTTACTAATTATATGTTTATCATCTTCTTGCTGGATAATGAATAGGTATTTGCAATGCCAGAAGCATCAATAGGTCTATTTGCGGATGTCGGTGCGTCGAAGTTCCTATCTAAGCTTCCGGGCTCTTTTGGTAAGCACTCGATAGGTTTAATTTATAAGTAAATATCGATGATAGTTATTACATGAAAACCTCATTAGTAAACTATTTTAATTTTCTCTTTTTCGAGTCATTGTTTGCAAATTACATTGTGGAAAGTTTGAATGTCCATAGGAGAATATCTGGCGCTCACCGGTACACGCCTGGACGGCGGCGAAATGCTTGCCTGTGGTCTTGCATCTCATTATGTGCTCTCCAAGGTGATCTTTTATTTATTCACATGGACAATTTTTATTGAGTAATTATAGCATTCTTCAGAGTGTATTTTTTTTTTAGATTATGGAATATAAATAACAGACTTTATCTTTCCTCTAATTATTATCTCTCTCATTATCGTTTATTTTCCGAAAAAAAAAAAAATCTATTTTTTTGAGTTTGTTTCAGGACCTTCCATTGCTGGAAAAGTGTTTATGCGAGGAAGCACCTATTAGGAAATCAACCGTTTCCGATTTATTAAGCAGATTCGCTCATAAACCAAATCTCAAGGAAAACAGCAGTTTCAGAAGGTAATTGATTTGTGTGCTTTCAAAATTTTTATATATATGCTTGGCATCGAATTAAATTGATTTAGATTAAATGCAAAAGGCGTCGAAGATTATCTATTCATTTGAAATTGGCCATTTGGCGATGCAGGTTGGAGATAATCAACAGATGCTTCTCAAAACCCACCGTCGAGGAGATATTATCATCATTGGTAACATTAGATCTAAAAGTGAATAATTTCATACAATTTCGTGCTTGTTTTATACTAATGCAATTAACTTAGGTCTTTTTATAGCAGGAAAATGAGGTTGAAAATGATGGAGAAAAGAAATGGATAAAAATGGTATAAGGTCAATGAGATCAGCCTCTCCAACAAGCCTCAAAATAACTCTGAAATCGGTACTTAATTGCATTTCCATCACGTTTTTCTTTATTTTTTGCTTTTCATATGTGAAAATTTGATTATTTTTTTGGCTTTATGATATATGAGTTATCATGAACTAAGGGAGTTAGGAAAATTTATTGACGTCATCAAATTTGCCACCCCAGATGAGAGAAGGACGGGCACAAACCATGGAACAATGTCTGACTCGTGAATACACAATTTCTTGCCACATGTTGCGTCGTACCATGCATCGAGATTTTTATGAGGTCCCTAAACTAATTTTATCCATTCCTTCTTAATTTTCAATATATACACACGCACACGCACACATCTAACCGTAGACGACAAACTCCCCGTTTTTCAGGGTTCAAGAGCCATGCTACTGGCCAAGGACAAAAAGCCCCAGGTATTATGTGATTATACTTCAAAATTTTCAACTTGTTGAAAAATAATTTTGGTTGTCCTTGAGGGTTTAAAGTTAAAGAAAGGGGTAATATTATGAAAAATTCTAAACCGATATATTCATGACAAAATTATCTAAAATTAACTTTTGAGTCAACAAAAATCTCAAATTAATACATTTGTGACATGTTTACATTCTTTAACTTCTGTCAAATTATATTGTGAAATTGTGGAAATAGATAACACATAATAATAACTTAATTGACATAACAAGTTGACGTGAAAATTCATATTAATTTAAAGTAAATTTATTGTAGATATATCAATATGAAATATTTAATTTTTAATATATTTATCACAGATATATAAATTTGAGGTTTTTTGTGACATTAAAATCTTAAAAGAAAAGCCGAACGAAGTTAGAAACTACAAAAATTGCCCACATTTATTTCAATTTTCTAGAGTTCCCCCTTGCTAATCTTGACAAGTGCAGTGGGACCCGCCAAAGCTGGAACTGGTCACCGACGAAATGGTCGACAATTTCTTCGTCAGCCTTGAAGGGATCGACCCGTATTGGGTGAACCTACAGCTCCCGATCAGATCGGGCCAAACCATGGCCCGGGCGAAGCTCTGAGGGACGTCCCAGCTCTCGAGAAATGAATGGAAGTAGAACCATGGCAGGTCATGGTCTTTAATAAGAAAGAAGCCACATAGCTTTTATTTCGGCTGATGAGCAAAGACTCGTTTTGTATCTTTTAAGTGTGCGCACCGTTCTATGAATCTTTCTATCTAGAGCTGCTCGCGATGACGAGCCGGATCTCTATGAAGTATGCGTGAACATCACAAGTTGATTTATGAAAAATAAGTAAGATGGACATCTCCGGCTTTTGGTTCACGAACAAAAGGTAAAGGTACAAGGGGAAGGGAGGAGCTCGCAATCTTATAAATGTGCTAGAAACAAGAATCTGAAGCTGGGAAAGAATGAGGAATTGCTATACCATGATGATGAGTCCCCAGCGATCCCCTGAATCCTTCGTCTAGTCACATAAATCACATGGACTAAGGCCCCTGATTTTGACAAAATCTGTTCTGATGACAAATCGTGAGGATGAGAGGAGATAAACCTCCCGACTTAGAACTCCACAAGCCTTCGTCTCTCTTCGGTCTCAAGAATAGGGACGAAGCTTATGCCTCAACAGTCGATCTCTCACTCCGAAAGACAATCAAAAGATCGAAGTGCAGTCCTATAGAAATGCAGGCATGCAGAGGGCGATCCCTCTCCAGCAATGTCAGCAGATGTGAGATTTGTTCGCAACAAAGTTAAGGAACCGGGAGGTGTCTCTCTCTCATTCCAACCTGTAACATTATGGAGAAGAAACACCAACATAAGACTGCAGCGAGTAAATGAAAACAAAACAATTTCAACCTCATTTCTGCGAAGTTTGCTGCAAATCCGAGTTGGATATCCACCAAAGATCAAAGAGATAAGGAGTATGTCTTGCCTTGAAGTAGAAGATGCACACTTGATCCATGTAGCATAGATTCCCTGATCTTTCACCCTGCGAAGGAAAACCATAGCTAATATATGTATGTGGTTGGGAAAACCATATGCAACTACCATAGCATCTAACACAATTCATGATCGCAACACTGGCTGTATATATCCTCATACTGGATGACCTCATTGGCAGTGCTTTGAAAATTAGAGATGTACCATGTAAGAATAAGATGAGCTGTCCGTTGCACATATTAATCAATGGACCACCGTCAAAGACAGCTTCTCAAGCAACAATTGATCAAACGATCCACAAAACACTGACAACATATTGTAAAGTCACAAGATATGTCCTATTTAGTGCTAATTTAAACATGGCAGCAGTATTTCATCATTTAAAGAGTCCTTTCCCAATAGCTACCGGGTAGCAGATCCAGGAGCCACTTTTCATGGATATGAAATGCGATATAAACAGAGACAGCACAGAATGTTCACAAAACATGACTGGCAACAAAACCCAATTTGTGGTATACATACTATGGTCCAGAAGAACAAATTCTTGAAGTTGTTAGTCTAGCACAAACGGTATTTTTGTTTCTTTGGCAAGAATAACTTCAATTCCTTGAATTAATAGTGCCTAGCACAAAAGTAGTTGAGCAGAACTTTCTTTTGGACAAAGAACATGCGTGGTCATGTGTTAGGAAATTATATCATAAAGTTATTTGCATATCAAAATTTCACTAAAGGAGTGTGCTGCACAAGAAACCCAAAGTCCAAATATCATTATCAAGCCATAGCAAAGTAGGATGACCATTGTTAATAAGAAGCTTTTTACTCACAGGTAAATGTCATCTGTAGGAATCTCAGGAAATAAATTAATGTAGAAACGAAAGCCATCAGGGCTAACGTCCCGGCATAATAAACCTGCCAAAGAGCAAAGCAATGTAAGAATGCTTGTTGCAATAGCATGTCAGTCGTTTCAACATAATTTTTTCTCTCTAAGAGCCACATACCTCGGCTCTCAGCAGTTAAGAGGTGCTCCTTGGCCATTGCTGGAGCAATTCCTAGGGTCATGGCAGCATCACCAGCACTTACACCCATCTGAAGGGCGTCAGGCTGTGTTATGAGCGATTTGATTCTAGCAAAAACCTATAAACAGCATCCCTCAGTTATTATCAGGCAAAGTAGGAGATAAGTAATTAGAGTACTATTAGTTGGATGGGCAATATAAACCAAAGAGAACATATGCCTCAGTAGTTCCTACTGTCAAAGGAAAGATACATATCCAACCGCTAACACTGCTCAGAGAATGATTTGCCATAATTTGATCATTGCATATGAGCCAACTCTAGATGATGACCAAGTTTGGCAGCCTCTTGCCTCAAACTACATAATTTTCTCTCTTAGAGTCTAGAGAGCACGAGCAAGTGGCATATCTATGAAAACCACAGTCCATAATGCAGTTCCCAAAGCAAGACTCACACAGCAGCTACAAGCATAACAACATTTCATCTTGGCAGTGTAAACTGAATACAGATAATCGAACGCAGGACGTTTCACCCCAAAGTAAACTTGATCAACACCTTCATAGATTAGAAAGCAAGAGAAAGATACCTCTTCGTCGCTGTGAGACTTATTCTGAATAACCATTACTCCACTATCAAACTTCCGAAGCATTACAGGGCTGAGAGAAGGGAAAGCTCCATAAGTATATCTTAAAAATTAGACACCATCTCAAAACAAGTAATAATGACACTGACATCCCTCAACTAGATAAAGATGCCTTACACATCAAACTTCTCCCAGAGAGAACATGCTCGCAACAGATCCTCTGGAGAGATCAGTTCTGTGCCCCGAGCCCGGTTAAAAAGGCAGTACATGTCTATTAGATTAATCATTCCTCCAGACCTCTCAAGAGGAATCTTTACAAAATCTGCTAACTAAGAGCCAAAAAAGGATAATTAACCTTTTGTTAAACATTTTAAGATTAAAGAACAAAAAACCTAAGATTATAAATACAAATAATCACACAGTACAAATAGAAGGACACAGGTAGTCCATTTTTTAGAACTCTGAAAAAATTAAGCAGGTATATTAGAGACATGCTTCAGTATGGAATAACTGCACAAATGCTAAAGGGAGGAAATGATGAATAATTCCACCATAAGTGCTTTGTAACAGCATGCATCTTATCGTCTACATTCTCTTGCTTTGACGTACACTCTCCCCTTCTCCTCTCCTTCTACCCCTCTCTCCCCATGAATGAAAAGGGCCAACAAGGCTATACAAAAGGAAGCAAGGAAATCAGGCTCTATAAGACAGAAAGTAGAAAATGGAGCAAGTTCCTCATGAACTGGAATGCACACCCTCAGATTGCAATTTGCGATGCATACACCAGCAAACTCCTTATGGAAAAACTTTTAAAACAAGCAGTTCAATTATTTCCCCAACTCCAGCCATTGATCATTGAGATCTCCACGTGCATAGAATAGAGATGAAACACCTCCATAATTTCTACCTTGAGGTGTATCCTTTTCAATGCTGTAACCCTTTCAAAGAGTAGTTCATCCTGTTCTCTAATATCACATCAAAAGCTCAGCCTCATACATCTATCTATAGAGAATGCTTTCTCAGGTGCCACAGCATGTCATCCTATTCCAAATTTTGGGTACATGTATGTGATATTTTATGAGTGTTCCAAAGGCACGAAGCTGAAAAGTTTATCAACGTTATCTCACTTAGATAACATCATGTTGCAGGAGAAGCTGTAGACCCGCTATGCCTACTAAATAAAACTGCTACAGAGAATAGACATCAATCTTCCCCCATACACAAGAGGATAAGCACTGAACATGCCGTTATTTAAATAATAACCATACATCAAATGCAATAATGAGATTCGACCCAGATACAACTTCAGCAGCTATTTGGCAAAAAGCATATCAGTAAAATCTCTTCCCTCGCGCTCTTGAGAGGTTCCAATTTTTGGGACGTCCACATTGCCCAAAAGCAAGGAATCAAAGGAAGAATATAAAGCTCCTGCTAGTTTGAGATGTATGCACTCGCATGCTAACACTCGGATTGGATAAAATATGTACCACCATCTACTTTGTTCTAATTTTTTTTTTTTTTTTAATTACCACTGTTGTGAAAGCGTTGCACTAAATAAGTATTGACCACAACCCTATTTTACACTGTCATGTTGAGACAAAGACATAGAATCAACACATTTACTATGTAAAATGCCAACCAAAATCCAGAGTTCCGTCCCAAGGCCTGCTTACCAGTGCTACAGATGCAAACAATCAATAAGAAAAAATTGCATTTTTTAAGTAAATGGCAAGAGAAGAGGACCTGCCGGGATAATTGCTGGTGATACAAAGCACCCGCCGACTCTTTTGTAACTGGAGATACAATACCAACACTCAACAACCAATCCTGCATTTCTTCTTTTGAACCCAATTCCTCGTCATTGGATGATCCAGCTTGAGATGGGGCAGACAAAAGTTTCGACCTCATTTTCTCAGCTAGCATCACCATCTCTTTTGCTTTACTCTGCAAACACACAGCAACATTGAAATAAGAAAATGGAATCCTCAGTGTAAACTACTCATTGATAGCAGAAGAGCTATAGAAGAGAACAGACAGTCATAGTTGCTGTTTGCCATGAAATAGGACAAGTCCTTTACATCTGCCTAGGGTTTCCTTTTTCTTCAAGATTTTCGGCAGGTCCTATACAGTAGATGGATGGTAAGCTGAAAACTAAGTCTTTTCTCCTTCCCATTTTTCTCATCCCAAAGCAACGACGCCTTGTGCAAAATGTTATGCTAGTCAACATAGGCATGAAAAAAGACAGTTCTCTCGAGTCGTTACACCTTAAGAGCAGATTAATTTCTGAAAGAAAATCCAAGTAATGTGCCAAACAAAGGACAGAGAAATCGAACTCTTTAACTGCTGCATATCCTTCTCGCCATAAGTCCAGGACAACCGCACTTAGTCCATCCCAAATAATCACATCAATAATTTACTATTTCAGCATAGAAGTCAATCAAAGCAATCAAACTAGACGACAATGCTGAGGATCTAAATCCTCCCCTCCCCCACTCCTAAATAGTTCTTAGCAATGTCAATCAAACGAACCGAATTGACAGATACTACATTACCATGAGCGCATTCAAGTCCTGGAAAGCGTCCTGCAAGCTCTTATCAGTGCTCTCCCACATCTCCTGTTCTCTCCTCAGTATACCTGCCACCCCAACCACTCTCATTCCTCTCGAATCGTACCCGCTCGAACTGGCCCTTGACTCCACAATCGAACTCGACCCCGAACTCGCGCTCTCGCTCTCCTTCTCTCTCTCCCAAGCCCTAGCGCCCCAATTCTGCCTGAATTTGTCCACAAACGCCTCCACGTCATCCTTCCCTCTCATCACCAGCGTCACCACGAGCGACCTCGCCGCCGGGCCGCCCACTCGCCCGTCCGACCCCACGGACAGCTGGAACTTGAGCCGCGGCGACGCGAACATCGACTTGATCGATTTCTTCAGCGAGAATATGTGCGCGACGGAGGCGAGGGGGACATAGGAGGCGGCGTTGGCGGTGGCAGCGGCGGAGGCGGCGGCGGAGGAGGAGTCGGAGACGAAGATGAGGCGGTGAGTGGTGAGGATCATGAAGGAGGACCGGAGGTGGATGGAGGAGCTAAGCGGCGGCGAGCCTTCGGGCTCGAGCTCGACGTTGGAGAGGAGAGAGCACTCGATCTCGTTGGGGAATAGGATCGGGCGGCCGCTGGTGGTCAGCTCCGCCTTGGGGAGGGCGGCTCCGGCCATCGATCGAGCTTAATCTCGAGGCGGGTCGGAGCTCGATGGCGCTCGGATCGCCGCCCGAATCCTCGCTCGTATGAATCGTCGTTGCGGCGCGGAAGGAACAAAAACGATGCCGCAGGAAGGCGCGGGGGGGCGAGACGAGGAGCTCGGGAAGAGAGTTGACTCGGAGAAGGACGACGGTGGCGGCGGGCGGCGGGCGGCGGGCGGCGGAGGAGGGATCGACCGATCGGGCTCGGCGAGTCTGACCGACGGGTAAAGCGCGCTGAGCTCCGGTGGCTCGGGCGGTGTCTACTTTGGAAGAACTAACAACGACGATTGATGTTAGAATTCCACGTCCGAGTATGATCAGCTCTCGGCCTTGCTCGAAGATGAGCTGGTCGGGTCGGATTGGACCGCAGCCGGTCGACCCGGATTTTGCCAGCCTTTCTAAAGTTTTTGGAAAATTTTTCTAATACCAAATGCCTACTATTTATTAGTTTAATAGTGGTGAGCGTTTTCAGGTTCTGTTAAAATATATTCATATTTCTTTTGGAACCTGAGACGTATCCCGCATATCCTATATCATGAAATCTACTCATCATAGGTTTCCGAGTCAATTTTAAGGTATATCTAAATTCTACTTATATTATTAATTGCAATAAATTAACACTGCTACAATTCACTAAGCACGATTTATATTTAGACACACAAAAAACATTTCAAAGTAAAAGTCTTAATCATAAAATGGAAACTTGTATTAGTGATTTTGAATTATACATAATGCCATAGAATGCCGCAAAATCGTGCAAAACTAAAAAAAAAAACACACAAACACAAACACTTATTTAAAATTTTGCCTACCTAAAACCTAGAATCTATGCATCGAAATAGGTTCTCTTTATGTTGCATACCTTGGAACTTGAAATCTAACAGATTTCCATCAGTCCAATTTTAGGCAATTCTCGATCCAAGCCATTTGGACTAGATCGATATATATATATAATATATATAGGACATACTTACACTCTACAAGAGTATGTTCTTTCCGATCACTTGTTGGGTTCCTGTGTTCCATTCCTGGCTAGAAATAGAGAAAAAAGAAAGAAAGAAAAGAAAAGAAATCACTTGTTCGATTCTAGTGCAGTAAGTTTAGTGCTTTTTGGATAATTTTCCCATCAACATTGCTAGCACAAATCTTTGTGAAGTGCAAACGTTGTTTTACTACTTTGTAAAAATAAAATAAAATCATAAAAAAATGATATTCATTTTCCATAACTAATCTATTGGTCTGCTTTATATCAAGAGATTTCCATATTCAATGATACATATGACTTTTCTAGTTCCTTTCATTTTTTGCCTTTTCTCAAATACACAAATTTGTCTTTTTAATTGAACAACGGACTCTTATTTCCAAAAAAAATATATAGATCACATAAAAATAAAAAAGAACCGAAAAACTTTCATGCCAAATCTCATAAGATATCTGCTTTGTCCGAACGAAAAATTGGAAGTCTTGGAAAAACATTGTAACAAAATTTAGAAGAATACCTGCCGCATGTGGCCTATTAGCTCAGCTGGTTAGAGCGTCGTGCTAATAACGCGAAGGTCGCAGGTTCGAGACCTGCATGGGCCAACTTTTGTCTTTTCTTTCTCTTCGCGTTGGTGTTCTGTTTTCTATGTTTTCCCTTTTTGATTTCACATAATAGTTTGTTTATGGACTTGAAAAACACTCATAAATCAATTTCGCTACAATTTCTTGACATTGTTAGCTCATGTTCATGTTTACAGACTTCCGCAAGGAACCAAGTTTAGATTACCCATCAGATCATTCCTTATGATTTGCTGCAATTTCTTGGCCATGTTTGATTTGCCTAGTGACTGGGATAAGAAGTAAGCCGATTGAATCTTAATCAACGATTCAATGTGTAGAAAACAACAGGACTTCTCGCATAAAAGCTCCACCCGGCAACTGACGTAGGAGACCGGAAGAGAAGGTTCAGTCATAGAAACTCCAGAGGCCCTGCGACGCGACATGGAATCTCATTCGATCAAGGGCATGAATGCCATAAGAGACACTGTTCGCACTCTACATATTGTTCCTGCATTGGTGCGGTTTACAATGTCTCCGATCATACGATGTGCAGTTTCTATGGAACCTATGAGTCCGAAGATCCTTTTCAGATCTATCAGCATTCGCATGCTCCTACTTACTGCCTGCGACGGAAATGGCTGTCCAAGTACAAGAAGCTCTTTTGGTCTGAGAAGCTTGATGTTGTTGGTACCGGAGCGAATCCAGAATACTTCCCGTTCTTCTTTGCTGAGCATATCTCTATGACGTACTGGACAACCTCGGTTTTTTGGCAGTATGGCTGCTTTGCGTATTCTTGGAATGGCATCCACTGCAGGCGACAAGAGAGAATTACCATTGGACTTTATTAATGAATTACTGCAGCAAGTACAAGTGGTGCTTCTCCTGCTGTAATATAGTATTTTGTAAGCAGTTTCCTCATTCATTTGCAGGATGCACTCGGAAATCCTTTGCTTGGGAAACCCCCGATGTCGTTTCAGTCGGATCAATGGTTAATTGATTGTAAGCTTTCGCTTACATTTGGCAGTTCAGAGTGAACGGCAAAAGCACACAGGAGAATGCATGAAAAAGGAGAATTGGTCAGTCAGGCAGGGTGGTGGTAGTCATCAAGGTACCGAGAATGATAAAGAACGAATTGGTGAAGTAGCTATACCGTTAGTACAATATCTGTTTACCTGAGCAGCCTCTATCTCCGAATCCTGCTTCCGGATGTCAAAGGATAGAGGTTGTGCCAAGCAGACGAAAAATAAGCCTGACTTCTGAAAGAACATCCGATGATTTTGCCTGTATATAGTCGGTGAAGAGTTAGGAAATTGCAGTATCTTACTCATAATCTGGTTTAATGGCCCAGGAGTTTCAAGGCCCTGACGCACTCTTCACAAGATTAGCGGCATAATGTAACGCGCTTCTTTTTCCAGACAGGAACTAATGGGTGCTAAAATGCCACTCAGCAATGGCCATGGTTTGGCTCTGACCCTCCACAAAAATGCAGGTGGAGTGTGTTATGTCCCAAGATATAAAGTCGCATGGTTTCGGAGGAAAAAGCTTAGGAAGAGAAGTATGAATCTTATCCCAAGAATGAAAGTTTATGATGCCCGAAACAAGAAGAAAAGGAGAAACGGGCTTAATACCTGAATGCTAAGACTTCCACGAATTCGGTATCAATCTGCATATGCAGAAACCGCATGACATAAATCTTCACAGCATTTAAGCAGCTGTTTATATAATCACGTAAATATTACTCACTCCAGTCTCTTCTTTAACTTCTCTTACTGCAGCTGCACATATGTCTTCTCCCTGAAGATGGTGAAGCCAAAAAGATGAATAAACAAGCAGAAGTCATGTTGCTACATTTAAGTCTGCAATGGAATCATGACCTCATCAACAACACCCGTCGGGAACTTCCAAACACCAGTCCCTCCAAACGTTCCAGTCTTCTCTTGTACAACGAGCAGCTGCAGAACGGGAGTCAAAACTTACAAGCCATAGTAGCGTAGTTCTAAAGTTATGATCACGCCTCCAGAGATTAAAACCAAACAATCGCCCCAAACATTAATATAATGGGACGCCTGGAATGGAACATGAAAGATATTGAGTCCCATGCCAAGTTTTACAAGCAACATACACGGGATGACCATACATTTTCTGAAGGATCACAGAGCATAGACATCGTTACAACAGAGATATGATGACAGGAAAGCCACGGTGCTACTCTGGCGGATTAAATCTAAAGGGTAAATGACATGGAAAATAAAAAAACAAAAAAAAAAACATTGCACCCAAATACTTAATCCAGGAGATTCTCCTGCCCTCTTCAGACTCTCTACAATTAGATTCATTCCAAAGCAAGAAGAAGTTCTACTTAAGTAGGTCATTTCAGCTGTAGTTTTGCTACCACTGATCCTACAAAATTGTCTTGTCTCAATGATTTGAAGCATAAATCTGCAAAAAGGGGGCTCGTATTCATTCACATAGAGAGATGATCTCACATGGAAATTTAGATTGGAAGGAATACCTCGTCCTTCTCATTCATGACAACTATACCGACAGATACTCTGTGCGATGCATTTGCTGGAATGGTATGAGCACTTTGTGGAATCCAATACACAAGCATTAGGTACTTCGGTTCCGCATGGTGATACCAAAATCCTTCCTGCCCAAAGTAGATGACAATCACCACATCAAGCGGAAAACCTAATCTGAAAGTTATGATCATCACAGTAAACATATAATCAGTAGCAATTGGCTCTTTCCCGCCCAGCCAGTCCCCTGAGCAAACCACATGACCTACGGTTCAGTGATCAATCTGCAGAGTCGATAGAACATTTACCGTGACAGCAGGTTCTACGAGATTTACGAGTTCAATAGGTAATTTGATCCACACACCCTTCTTGCCCTGCAAAAATGCTGGCACTTCAGTACTACAGAACAGTAACATGAACAAAAAACAAAGACTCTTAAAATTTGAAGATGCAAATTCTAAATCGATAACAACATGATTCATGAGTGAATAACAGCAAGTCGGCCAGATTTGGTGTCATCTACGTGCTCTATGCTATCTACCTGGATAGAAGGAAGAACCAATCTAGCACATCTAACTCAAATTTGATGCGAAAATCAATGGTTCAAGCTCAACGGAGAGGCTAACGAAAGAAACCTGCTCTCTCCAGTGTGAAATCGAAGCTCTGAGCATGGAGACGAAGGTCGCGGAGTCCATAGCCTCTTTCATTTCCACTTTGACGCCTCCATAATCGTCCTCCACATAACTCAGCAATTTGGCTGCACCAAACAACATCACCACTCGCAAGTCAATAGGAAACCGCCGCTATCACTGCCGCCCGACAACGATGGTGACACCGCTTGGAGCGTAGCTGGGAGAGCATCTCAGTGCAGCAGTGAAAGAAGATCTATGTCCGACCAAAACAAGAAAAGAAAAAACAAGTACGAAGGACTTTGAACGTATGCTTCGTGAAAATTTGCTGCACGCAGGAGAATGCTTAGGATTTGTTGCAACTTTAAATCCTGTTCAACTGGGTTCTCTTAAAAAGTTTTTACTGCATGACATAGAAATGGGGCTCCTTGGAATTTCATGGCCTGCCCTAATTCATTCTAGTGGACTTGGTATCGAATTAACCCCTGTACACTAAAATTATGACATTTTGGATGATTTTCCAGACTTTTCTAGGATGCTAATGAGATAACGACCCATCAAATTTAGAATTTTCGCACGAACCTCTCGATCTTCTTCCCTTGAATATGTAGACCACAGAAACGGAAATCGCCCCCAGAGCCAATGCAACGCCAATTGGGTTTGGGTGCTCTTGTATGAATTGGAGAATGCCCATCTTAGTGATTCCAAAGGAGGCAATTATTTTCAGCTTTATTCCTGCGAAAAAAGATTGGTTGAAATGAACATTGATTCCCAAACCATATTTATGAATGTCGGTGCTTGTTCCTTTGTCCTTTGCTTGTGATTATGGCTTAGCTGCTTTGCTTTGGACGTGAGTTTCGGCATCAATCGACGGCAAAAGGCATCAAAGGGAGGGATCAATGGCAAAGTTTACGGGAAGAGATTATGCTATGGAAAAAAAGTATTAAAAAATTCATAATATCTTATGAAGAATGGAGCCACTTCGGATAATAACGTGGCCGAAAATCAAAGAAACACGCGACAACATCGTACGGATTCGAGGCAACGTTAGAAGGCAATTAGAAAATTTGCATGCATGGTGCTCTCCCTCATTTCTGTCCTCTCCTCAATATTCCTGTCACCCCAACCGTTCTCATTCCTCTCAGAATCGAACCCGCTCCAAGTGGCGCTTGATTCCACAATTGAACTCGACCATCGACTCACGCTCTCTTTCTCCCAAGCCCCAGCTTCCATCCATGTCATCCTTCCCTCTCCCATCACCAGCGTCATGAACGACATCGTGCCCTCGCGGCCCCACTCGCCTGTCTGAGCCGACTCTTGAGCGCTGCAGCGACACGAAAGGAGGAGCCGCGACTGGTGAGGATCAAGAAGGACGACCTGAGGTGAATGGAGGAGCTAAACAGCGGCGGCATACGGGTTCGAGATCCACTTTGCAGTGTAAAGAGCACTCGATCGCGTAGGGGAAGAGGATCGGGCGGCCGCTGGTGGTCAGTGCTCGAATTGCTGCCGATCCTTATTTGTCGTATGACTCCTCGTTATGGTGCCCGAGACCACGAGAAAAGCGCAGGACGAGGAAGAGAGTCGACTCTACGGTTGGCGAAGGCGGCGGAGGCAGCGGTCCGGTCAACCAATCAGCGGCGGCGAGTTTGATCGAGAATGTCACAGAGCTCTACTTCTTGGCTAGTGTCTATTTTGGAAGAACTCACGATTGACAGCGACACAGGGCTCGATTGGATAGTTACAGGACTCAGACGTCCACTTTTGAACATGCTGAAGTTATATATTTACACGGGTCATTGATCATTAAATGAAATATTACACAATAGATCTTCGATCGAAATTTATGCACACGTACAATAAAGTATCTTCAAAGCATTACGTTTCTCTGATTGCGTGATTGGTTCAAAATAATAAAGAGAAAATACCGTCTCGATTGAAATCAAATTGCATATCTTCCGTGTAACCAAGTTCGTTAAGATGAGCAGTTACTGCCTTGGTCATGACCGGATGACCACATGTTAGAATCTGCAAAATTATAGAGAATCATAAAATAAAAAGAAAAAGTACATAAATGGAACCGTGTTTTATCTTGAAAAACTAAGCATTTACATTTCCCGTCTTCAAGAAAAAAAAAAAAAAAAAGAAAAGCTTCATTAAGGAAAAAGATTTCAACAAAATGAATTTTAGAAATACGCGAATGAAGAGAAAAACCTGTATATCAAAAGCTGGTGGTGGGCAGGCAGTGGGCTCGGATTATATCCTTGGTCGGATACCCGACTCCACCGCTCCACTTTTCAGGAGGCTGCAAAAATAATGCCTGAAGTATTATAGCCGTAATTAAAAAAAAACGGAAAAGACTAATTAACGCCAAAACTAATTTCCATGGCAGAAAATGGGTGTAAGCAATGTTTAATAATTAATAAATATAAGTTTTGACCTAAAAAAAATTAAATGATTTAAAAAATATTTTCTGAGAAAAAATGATTGCTCACATCACTTCTTAAACAAAAGTGATTGAATAAATAATATTTTTATTAAACGAAAATATTTAGATACAAATTTTAGCCGATAATAAAAATATTTTCTATTAGCTAATTATTTTAAGTGATGTAAACAATCGTTTTTAGAAAAATCTTTCCCAATCATTGAGGTGCATAATATATTTATATAGTAGACATATTAAAGTGAAGATTTAGAAGCAATCTGAATTTTCTCACAACCTCCATGACAACACTGTGAAACGGTTGGGAAATTGCTCAGCGAAGCCATCTAAATCTTCCTGCAAATAATTTATGAAGTCATTAAAATGTAAATTCTTTATTGCTTAGCAATTTTTCAGTAAACAGGAAGAAAACCAGGTCGACTTAATGCAAAATATCAACTTCATGGGAAAACGTGAATTTAATATTTTAGGGTGATATAAATGCGATGCGTAAAATAGACCTTTTAAACGATATGTTATTTCTAATTTGGTTTGAATTTATCTTTTCATTCTAAGGTTCGGTTCAACTAATGTCCTTTAAACCTAGTCACTACTAGAAATTCACTTTCTGAGACAAATGCTAACATTTTGTAGGGACGGTTTTGAGAAATCGCTAGTAATAATTCGTGAGTGTCACCTGAGCCCATCACTCATTTAAGAACGGATTTAATGTTTTCTAGGATTCTCTAGTAGAGTACACCAAATTACAAAAGAGGGGGCATGCATGAATGTGAATGACAAATTTGATTTAAAGTTTAAAGAGGGAAACAATTAGAAGAAATATATACGTACCTTTAAAAGCATGTCATTGGCAGTGCGATTGCCATAAATAAGGTGCACTTTCGTTTTGTCTTTTGGATTTTTCAGTATGGCACGAATAATCTACATCAAAATATAAAAGAGAAGAAGAAGAAAACCTCAATTAAACCCCCGTGAAAAGAGCATTTTAACTTGATGATGCAAATATTTTCTTTAGGAGCTGATAAGAATATTGAAGCATCGCCTGAAACATAGGAGTAATGCCTGAGCCTCCAGCAATCATCCCGAACGCCCGAACTTGACTGGGTTTATACTTGTATGTTCCCTTGAGATGAGATGAGCAAAAAATCTTCCCTAGAAAAGTTCATATTAAATCTAATGAAGATATATTGTTCTGATCTTGCCTATAATTTTTTCTCATCAAAAAAATGTGATGTCCATATCCACATTAGATGATAGTGACGCTATTGCGTGATTTACAAGATCTATCGTCAAGGGTGATCGTTTTGAATGGTCATGCAAGAAAATTTCTTTTGAGATCCTCGCATAAATGAAAAGATCAATTTGTTGTAATAACAGAGATAACATAAGACTCTAGCTATATCTAGAGTTCGTATGTAGAGTATGGCTTAGATGACATATTTTTCGTAACAATTTTGGTTTAGAGACTAACCAATGGGAATTAGTCGAGTGTTTAAAAGCCCTGAACATCGATTGATATAAAAAGAAACATTCACTTGAGAATTTAAATTTAGGTCCTTCATATCAAGAATGGAGGTAATCATTGGGCCTACGTTAGACCAAGCTGAGCTTTAATTTAGGCCTAACTTGATGTCCAAGCTCGTCCGTCACAATCGGCACACGCTGGGCTTCACGACAAAATAGTATTTCACGAGCTCAAGCTTCAAATCAAATTAAAACTAGCTAGCTAGTAGCATATACACACCATCTGTAATTTAACTCTACTTTAAGGAGCTATAGAACTCATTAGTACCTTGGGTCCTTTAACAGGGAGGTAATCACCTTCACGTAGTTCCATGAAATTGCGAGACATTGCTCCTCCTGGGTACATCTAAAGCGTTTACCAAAATCAACACATCATAAGTTGGTCCAATCACAATTATTGCAGTAATAGTAGTTTACATAGTTTAATTAAGGATTTTTAAATAAAAATGCATACCTTCACGACCAGTTCAAAGTATCCCAAATCAGAGTCCCCAGTTATGGGAGCGTAAGGCCTGACCACATCTTCACCGTCACTGTCTTCTCCTCTGTTTGACATAGGTTAGTGAAATAGTTTTTTTTTTTTTTTTTTTGGTCGGTCCTAGTCTAATCCTACTCTAACACTCACTTTCAGACTTTTGCCCTTTGCCGGGCGTGAAAAAACCCACTCGAAATGAAATTGTCCCCACCCCAATCCTAAATGAGAAGGTGGGGATTTGAAAAGTTGGAATGGGCGAACCCCAGTGGTTGATTAGTGAAATAGTTAATCCGCTCCAAATAATAATAATAATAATAATAATAATAATAATAATAATAATAATAATAATAATAATAATAATAATAATAATTTGTGTATGCACAATTGTTATTATTTTTTGACAATTTTGAATGATATTATACTTGCAGAGTACGTGTTGTCCCACAGGAAGACCCAAGACCGAAGTGGGCGTAGGAAGAGCAAATTTGAATCTTGCAGTGTCGGGGCTAATCTGGGTCTTCTTGATGAGTCTGAATTCCTTGAACTCCGTGGGGTCTAAGCAGCCTTAGTGAACCATACAAAAATTCGGAAGCTTGTGTTATTATCCCTAATTAATTTCTGGCTAAAATAAAATCGACACTAGAAGATGGTCAAATAGGTTAATTCGATGAGATCAACGATGACGACTGAGAGATACTAATAGTACCACACTCGTTCTATCCTATTAATCAATCGTTCCTTCCTTTTTCTCATTGAATTATTGAGATATATTTAGGGTGCCGGAAGGGAAAAAGACCATCAAGTCTCGCGGACCCATCTCAACATATAAAGTTGGGCAAGAATTAATTAACAACGATAGATAGACTTTAGTCGTAAAATATGTCTTTTTCCTTTGGACAAGTTAGCATTTTCCCCTTTGTAAAAAATTGATTTGTTCCTCTCTATTTTGCTATTGGAGTATTTATTGCATGTTCTGGTCAACATAATAGAAAAACAGACCTTTAGGTTTATCCGATCTGTGTTTACTCGCTTCCATCCAATAAACGACTTGTCTAGTAAATTGGTATAAAATACAGTAAGGTGCAACTAAACCTTCCCATTTTTACGCTTTTGCCTGAATTCTCCAGAAATGAATATATACTAATCAAATGACTTAAACATAAAATGAGAATCAACCTTGTCAAGATGGCTGGTGTCTATATTAACAATTTCAGGCTAATTTTAGCTTGAAGGATTACATTGGCAAATTCTCAAAAAAAGTTTATGACTAAATTATCAAATTGAAAAGCTTAGTACAAAATTGGCTATTGTACAGTAGATTTAGGATTTTCTGGGCATTTTTTCTAACTTTCCTAAGGAGTTAATGAGAAAACGACCCTCCAAAATTTAGAATTTTACACAAACCTTTGGATCTTCTTCTCTTGTAAATGTAGACCGCAGAAAGGAAAATTGCGCCCAGAGCCGTGGCAACACCAATGGGATACGGGTGATCTCGTATGAATTGGGGAATGCCCTCTGTGAATCCAAAGAAGGACATGTCGAGAGATTGTTTTCAGCTTTCTTTCTGCCAAATAAAGATGGGTTAAAATGAATATTGGTTACCACAACCATATTTATGAATGATGGTGCTTGTTTTTTTGTTCTTTTCTTTTGATTATGGCCTAATTTCTTTGCTTTCGACCCGGGTTTCGGCATCAATCCACAGCAAGAGGTATCAACAGGAAAGGATCGATTGCAATTTTCACAAAGAGAGATTATGTTGGGGACAATCTACTATTCATAAATTCATAATGTCGTAATAAAGAAACGAGGGACAATAACTTGGCTGAAAATTGAAGAAACACTTGACCAATCATTTGGATTCGAGGCAACTTAGAAGACAAGCACACCAAACTTTGTTAGACTGTGTGGTTGCAATTGGGGTTTTTCATCTAGGGCTTTCTTTATGAAAAATTATGGAGATTAGGGCAAAAAGTCTTTGAATGCTCTTGTTGTGTCACATGAACAGGTTTGTGTCTTGATGAATTAAGTTTAGCCAACTTTGATATTGTGTGGATTAAATTATTGTGATTTCTCATCAGCTAACTGAGCAATCTTTCCACTGGTAATATAGTATTTTCATGTGGTAATTTCATTTGCTGTGACATCCATTAAGATTTGTAATGTCGTATCAATCATTGAGAATGATTTTCAAACAAAGAGGTGAGAAGCATCAATACAACTTAGCATCCTTAGTAACTAGCTACTTTTTTAATGTTGAGATCTAAAAGTAACAATATTCACATCACAGTCTATGTCCATTATGAGTGTGAAAATAACTTACATATTCATCTCTGGTTAACAAAAGAGCCTATACATAGGAGTAGTCAACGAAAGAAAGGGTTTATGAGAAATCTTAAGTGTTAGTGTTCATAATCTCAATGATAAGTGGTGTCCATTTCTAAGTTTTTCATACTCTCCCAAGTCCTAATTCGTCTATTTTCCTACATTTGCTATGGTCCTTTTATTATCCTGCCCTCGAAATTTTGGGAAGACATACATAGCCTCATAGAAACACCTTTATTGATTCGTGATTCGGAGATGGATGAATCTTGAAACTTGACAATTGTTTTAACGTCCCCGACGATTTACTCCCCACTTAGAGAGATATAATAGACAATATCCCTCTAAAATTATTATGTGAAGACTTTTTTTTTTTTTTTGGTCTAAACCGGTTAATATATTAATATCTCAAACTAGAGGAGACGTTTAGCATAATGTCGTAGTACATAAGGTCTTGCAGAAAAAGAGGAGGGTAAAAAACCCAGTTAGGAGGAAGTAAAGAAGCCCCTTGCGCCTTCGCGGCCCGGTCTGCAACTGTATTCGCTTCCCTTCCGCAATGTGCGATCAGTAGATTAGGGCACCGAAGCAAAAGCGCCGTGCTTTCTTCAAAAATGGATCTGTTCTCCCAAGGCGTCAGATTAGGGTTTCGAATGGCTTCACAAGAGTTAAGCAATTAGATTCCAGAATCATTTGATCTGTGGCTTTTCCTTTCTGCAGCAAGAATTGAATCGTGAGATTAAGTGCAATCACCTCTGCTTGCAAGGCCAAAGAGGCAGTGACATATCGTGCAAATCCATCGATCAAGATGCCGGAGGAATCTCGACACACGCAGGCCGCCGAAGCTTCACTACGATCAGACTGGTAAGCTGCATCTATGTTGATTTTTAACACTCCTTGATTCGGTGGACTTGGCGTTTGCTAGAGCCGTCTGCAGGTGGTGCAGACAGCTCTAGCAAATGCCAAGTCCAGTAGAAGCTATAACGGGATGAAGCCGAGGCGAGGCTTGCATTAGTCACAAACAGACCAACGATGGCCTATATTTGTAATTGTTTCTTTTTCAGTGTCAAATTCAAATGTTACGGGAGAAGAAGAAATTACATGGGGGAGTCAAGGTCAACCAGCATCTAGAAGAATTATATTTTGGCTCAAGAATAATTCTTTGGTCACATAATCAATTAATCTTGGACAGCCTTTAAAGGATGGAATCAGTTAAAAATGATTACTTTCTAGAAATCATTAATTTAATTAAGTGTGGATGAATGAGAATGACGTAATTGATAAAATAGAAAAGAATGCCTTATTACCTCAATGACAAAAGATAATTACCCGCCAGCTAAAAAACAAAAATAAAAGGCGTGTGTTCAATTTTATTAACATGAATAGGTCCTTGCATAGCCAACCCACGTTAAGGGTGTAACTCATTCATCCTTTACCCCATATATTTTTGCTATACATATATTGTTGGATGCAAATCGCGCAATCCCAAGATCTCCATAACCAGAACAAGAACATGCATAATTGAGGAGAAAGATTAGCGCACCTGTTTTGGGATTCATTGTTCTTGAAGCAGAAGCGGAAACACAATGTTCCATATGCAAGTCCTTTTCCTCTATTGCCCTTCGTATCACTAGCTCAATGAGGTGGCCCCCCTCACGTTTAGCATTAGGTAAACGCTCATTAGGTGATGATACATGTGAGAATTAGGGTTAGAGGAGAGACTTGAGCACTATTTATAGAGTTTCCAGCCAGGCCCACTCATTACGAGCCAGGTTCAACTCGGCCCACACTAGCCAGTCACATATTAAACTAATTAAGAAACCTTCTATTTCACCTTAGACCAACCATGTTTTACGGTAACCGTAAAAACAGTAAATTACAATATCAATTAATGTAGTCCACATTAGGAAAACTCTTACATTCTCCCACTTGGACTATATTAATTGAAATCGTACTGTATGTGCGGATATTTGGTCCAGAGATAATTATTAATAGTCAATCATATCCGATAAAGTCTTAAACACCGAATCATGGCGGTAACTGCATGTATACACACAGAGCCTTCCATGGTCACAAGTGCTCTCAACTTTATTGATATGGATTCAATATGGTAGTGTGACAAATGGATAACATCTCTCATAGAGAGATCTCATTTGTTAGTCACCATTCTCTTACCTTAAGTGTCACAAAAAACTTGTGTCACTAGAGAATGTCTTTATGATTCCATGAACCCACATATGTCTTGTCCTTACGGTTAACCTTTATTTATGTATAACAAGACATATGAACAAGGCTAATAACTGGATGCCCCTAACCTTCACTCAAGGTTTATACAGCACCTTGAGACTTTATCAATATGTATTCAACATAATAACAACACATTAAAAATATTTTATTGAATGCAAAAGTTGATACATATCAAACCGTTACTAAATGTAACGAACACGGATGAAACCTTTAACAAAGTAAAGCCAAAATAGCTCCCACTAAACAACAACATTTCATGATGCTCCTAAGCCCATGCTAATGACATGTTGCTCAAATACATATGGGCGTAGGCCTTTAAGGGCGCGTTTGGTAACGATTCTGTTCCCGGGAGTAGATTCTGATCAGAACTGATTCTTTTTTATTCTGTTCCCGGGAACTGATTCTAAGCATTTTAAGCCGTTTGGTAATTATTCAAAATTTCTGATTCTGGAATAGAATTGCGTTTGGTACCGTGCTCATTAATTCTGTTCCAAATCAATTTCTTTTAATTTTTAAATAATTTTTTACTTTTTTTTTCTTTTCTTTTTTCATTTTCTTTTTCCTTTTTTTTTTTTTTCTTTTTTTCCTTTTTCTCATCTTCTTCTTCCTCTTTTGGCCGGTCGCCGGACCGGCGACCGGCCAAACGAGGGCCGGCGACTCACCGGAGCGTCGTCGGCCCTCGGTGAGGCCGACCCTCGTCGGGCCGAGCCTCGCCGGCCACTCGGGCGAGGCTCGCCTAGCCCCGCCGGTGGCCGGGCTGGCCTCGCCGGGGCTAGGCGACGCCGCGGAGCCACCGGCGGGGCTAGGCGAGCCTCGCCGGTGGCCGGGCGAGCCTCGCCCGGCCACCGGTGGGGCCGGGCGTCGCGAGGCTTGCCCGGCCCCGCCCTGCCACCGGCGAGGCCCGCTTGGCCACCGGCGAGGCTCAGCCTCGCCGGATCTGGGAGGCCGAGCCTCGCCGGTGGTCGGGCTTGCCTCCGGTGAGCTTGCCGGACCTCGCCTTGGTCTGGCGAGCTCGCCGGACCGGCGGCAGTGGGCGGCGGACGGTGGCGGGCGGTGGTGGACGGCGGTCGCGAGATGGCCGAAGGGAAGAAGAAAAGTTCTTGATTTTGATTCTCAAATTCATTCCCGAAACAAGAATCAACTTTTTTTTGGTTCTTGATTCTATTCCCAACTGTTCAGGGAACAAAAATTTTACCAAACGCGATTCTAGACCGAAACTGATTCCGGGAACAAAGAATCAGAATTTGGCCCTGTTTGGATGGTTACCAAACAGGGCCTAATTAGTCCTCTGAAGAACAGTGTATGGCCTCCTCTTTGAATCGCAACACTGATGTTTAGTCTGTGGAAATAAGATACGTTCGATTATGTGATGTGCCTTACGATCGGTGATTCATGATTTTCATGGGTTTGCTTCTGCTACGTTGTTTTATTAAGGTTCGATTGAGTGTCGAACCATTGTTTTGGGAATTCCGTTTCCCGAATCTTTTCCCAACATGGATCCTGTTTCCCGAATTTTTCCCAACATTTTCTAAATCGACATGAGAGCAATAGAAAATGATAGAAATTCTCGAGCAGGGAAACCATTCCTCTCGTTATAAATCCCACACAGTGTTCGAATTGTTGCCAATCCTTATACGTTGCTTCACCTTATTTTGTTCGAACAAATCCTCGTTACAGTGCTAGAGGAAAACGATGCCACAAAAAGGCGCGGGACGAGGAAGAGAGTGGACTAGGAGGAGGACGAAAGTGATTGTAGACGGGGACGACGCCGGACAAGACCGATCGAGAAAGCTACTGAGGCTCTGCTAACTGTGGCTGGTGTCTACTTTGGAATGGCTCAACGATTGACGCGATGCCGGATTGGAGAGCAAAGGACTTGAGTTTGAATGTGATTAGCTCTCAGCCTTCCTCGAAAATGAGTGGGAGGAATTAGAAGGGACCATAGCTAGTCGACCCGGATTAGGCCAGCCTTTCCAATTAATTTTTTCAAAGAATTATTCACTAGTGCCTTGCATTGTGGTTAAGTAACTAATTAATAGAAAAGTTTAAATTTTCAACACAGTACTTCATTCACTCGCAATATATGCAATTTATATTTTAAAAATCAAAACCTTTCTTACTTAGTGTGTTTAACGATTGTTTCGAGATACTCATTAATTAAGGGCGAGGCTATGGCTTGTGCAGCCTATGGCTTGTGCAGTGTGGACAAATGTTCCCACCAAATGTCCAACCTGCTTTTATGTAATTCAACTTTTTTTAGAACTCTTGATATACACTTTGAAACAATAGGAATTGACCTCACTCGATGATGACCCATTAACTTTCTTTTATCACGTTTTTCAAGACTAAGGGTATGTTTGGTAACCATTTCGTTCACGAGAATAATTTCTACTAAAAATTGATTCTTTGTTATTTTATTTCCTCGACAAGTTTCTGAGCATTTGAAGGCATTTAATAATTGTCCAAAATTTCTAGTTTTAGAATAGAAATGTATTTGGTAGGACCTTTAAAATTTCTAGCCCAAACCATTTTCTTTTAATTTTTTAAATAATATTATTATTATTTTTTCTTTTTATCTTTTTTCCTTTTCTCTTCTTCTCCTACCTTTAGTTGCTTTGGTTGGATGAGGGCCGCCGACCTCACCAGAGCATCGCCAGAAGCCACGGCGAGGCTCGGGCCGTGCTGACATGCCTCGCTTAGATTTGGTGAGGCCAAGTCTCACCCAGCCAAGGCGAGGCTGACCTAGCGTTGGCTCGGCGAGGCCGAGCTCGTCCAACCATCGGCGAGGCTTGGCCTTGCTAGCCGGGGCAAGACTTAGCCTCACTAGTGGCCAAACGAGCCTTTGACGAGCTTGTCTGACCTTGCCTAGTTGGTCGCTGACAGTGGCGGCGTCGTTGGCGAGCAGGCAGCGGTGGCCAGTGACCGGTTAGGAGGAAGAAGAAGAGAGAAGGAAAAGTGAAGAGAAAAGAAACGAGAAAAAAAGAAAAATGGGTTGGCTTGATTTTAAAGTTATTCTTGAGAATAAAGAAGTAACTTTTTCTTACTCATTGATTCTATTCCAAATTTATTCTTGGAAACAAAAAATTTGCCCAACGGATTTATGTTTTTTTTTTTTGTTCTTAGGAACAAAAGAATAGAACGGGTACTATTTAGCCAATTGCCAAAAAGACCCTAAGATTACTACAAAAGAAAGTCCAGTTCTGAACTTAGGAATATAATAAATTTACACAGATGATTTATGATGGAATTACATATTAAATTATGAATATCCGATTGAAATTTACACATGAATAAATAATAAGAATTTTATTGATGAGTGTTTATTGGGCACTTGTCAAACACTTCAATAAAAAAAAAAAAATTGTCATATTTAGGCACTACATTTATATGGTCATGTGATTGAAAATGAAAATATTACATATTAAGGATGGCTAATCGCATCCAAATCTTGCCAATTAGAACTCAAACTGCATATCTCGTGTGTAACCAAGCTCGTTAAGATAAGCCGCCATTGCCTTGTTCATGGGTGGAGGACCACACCTCAATATCTACAACATCATAAATAATCATAAAAAAAATAAAAAAAAATTAAATGGACCAAATTATATTTTAGTTTTAAAAACTAAGGATTTCTCAACTAAATGCAGGGAGAAATCATACTAATTTTTCACTCCTAATACACCAAAAATAATAAATTGCCATATTTAGAAAATAGCGTCATTAGGGAGAAAAGGCTTTCAACAAAATGAATTGCATAAGTACGTGAAAATTGAGAGATTAACCTGTATATCGGAAGCTGGTGGTGGGCAATGGACTCGGATCATCTCCTTTGTTACCCGCCCCGCTCCACCATTCCAATTTTCAGGAGGCTGAAAATTGTGCAAGAAATGCTTTAGATAATTGAAAATGGCAAAGATTAATCAATGGCCAGATCAATTTGTGGGCACAGAAGATGCTTAATAATTGATGAAATGGGCGCTAATTTGGCCAAGAGATGGAGCAATATGATGTATATACAATCCGAGAATGCATTGTTTTCACGGTTTAATAAATAAAAAGGAAAGGAGCGAAGATTTAGAAGCCACCTGAATTTCCTCACTCACCTTACTAAGAACATAATACACTTTGAAACGGTCGGGAAATTTCTCGGCAAAGCTATCTAATTCTTCCTGCAAACAATTTAGGAAGTCATCAGGATGCGAATTACTTTGTTAATGCAAATTAAACAGGAAGCAAATAGGGTGAACTTAATGCAAAATGTTAAGTTCGTGGGAAAACATGAAATGCTATTTCATGTCAGTATAAATTCGAAGCGGTAAAATAAACTTTTTAAATGAGATATTGTTTCTAATTCCCTTTGAATCTCCTCTATGGAAAAATAAATTGCTAGCATGTGATTGGATAACCGAGTCACTATTGCTTGGAATCCACTTTCTAAACGACAAATGTTCAAAAAAGGTCATGAAATACTGTCTCGAAAACGTGCTTTACAAACGGTGTCACTACTGTTGTCTGAGATGCCGTAACATAGTGCACCAAATTATAGAAGAGAGATATGAACAAATGACAAATTTGATATCAATCTTAAAAGGAGAAAATCGAGAAAAATATGTGTACCTTTAAAAGTATGTCGTCGATAGTAGTATTGGCATAAATTAGGTGCACTTTTGTTTTGTCTTTTGGATTTTTCAGTATGGCGCGAATAAGCTGCATCAGAACATTAAAGCAAAAAAAAAAAAAAAAAAAAAGAGGGAAAAAGCCTCAATGTAAACAGCAAAATAGAACATTTCAGCTTAATGATAAAGATATTTTCTTCAAGAGTTGATGAGAATAATGAAGCACTGCCTGAAACATGGGGGTAATGCCGGAGCCTCCAGCAATCATCCCAAATGCACGAGCTTGATTGGGCTTATACTTGAGTCGTCCCTTGAGAAGAGATGATCAAAACATCGTCACTATACAAGATTATTTTAGATTTAAAGAAGATAAATCCCACTAGTCTCGCCTATATTTTTTTCCAACAAAATGTTGTGATGTTCCAAGACGCACATTGTATGAGATTGATTATAATGAGTAAGTGAGATCCATGCTTAATGGTGACTATTTCAAAAGATAATGTGTGAATATTCCTTTAGGAAGGCTAACTCGCGTGAAAATAATTTGTTGCAATCTCAGATTATTATCTAAATTTGTATCTACAGTATGCTTCGAGACACAATCTTTGTAAAAATTTTGGTTTTATGACTAATATTAAAGAATTACACAAGTGCTTAAGAGTCTCGGATACCCCGTTTGACATAAAAGAAACATTCTCTAGATTTCCCATTTAGGTCTCATGAGTAGCCAAGGTAATCATTGGGCCTGTCTTAGACCAAGGCGACCTTTAAAGTTAGGCCTAACTTATTGTCCAGGCCTGCCCATCGCAACCAGGCCCATATTGAAATCAAGAGGGAAAGTACGTAGCAAATACATATCATCTATAATTTAAAATTAAGGAATCATAGAGCTGATTAGTACCTTGGGTCCTTTAACAGCGAGGTAATCACCTTCTCGCATTTCTCTGAAATGGTGAGACATCTTTCCTTCTGGGTACATCTAAAGCGTTCCCAAAATCAACACATTGTAAGTTAGTCAAATCATTGTTTTTGTAATAATTGTAGATTACGGGGTGTAATTAGTGATTATTTTAATGAAAGAACATATACCTTCACGACCAATTCAAAGTAACCAACATCAGAGTCTAGTGTAATGGGAGTGTATGGCCTGATAACTTCTTCACCGTCTTTATCCTTTCCTCTGCTCGACATAGATTAGTGCCATGGTTAATCCACTCCAAATATATTCTATTTATCAATCGACTTTTGTTTTTTAATAATTATTTGCTAGGGACAAGGATACTATAAGTGTCATAATTTTCATATGACGATTGCTTAATTGTCACATAGTTTTTTTGACTGCTTAAGTAATGTAACTTCTATAACATTGTTCACTTGAATATCATAACTTTCAATCGATCATCCGAGTGCCATAACTTTTTAATAGTGTTAGTGCCAAAATTTTGACATGATATAACACTTGCAATGAACAATTTTAAAGATTTATGATACTCCAGTGACCAATTGAAAAGTTATATGGCACTCAAGTGATCGGAAAAAAATGTTGTGACACTCAAGTGAGCTCTGTACATAAATTACGATGCTCACTACTCAAGTCATTGAAAAAAAAGCTAAGGCTGAGGCACTTGAGTAAGCGTTGTTCAAAAGTTAAGACATTTACGGTGTAATTACCTTATTTATATTATATAGTTATAGTTATTTGTTTCCGACAAATTATTTGATATTATGCCTGCAGATTACGTGTTGTCCCACAGGAAGTCCCAAGACCGAAGTGGGCGTAGGAAGAGCAAATTTGAATCTTGCAGTGTCAGGGCTAATCTGGGTCTTCTTGATGAGTCTGAATTCCTTGAACTTTGAGGGGTCTAAGCAGCCTTAGTGAACCACAAAAATCCAGAAGATGTGTTATTATTCCGAGTTACTAATTAATTTCAGGCTAAAATAAAATCGACACAAGAAGATTGGTCAAGCAGGTTTATTCGATATTCGATGAGATCAACGAAGACGTGTGAGAGATAATAATAGCACCACACTCTTTCTGTCTTATTAATGAATCATTTTTTTTCCTTTTCCTCATTCAATTATTGGGATATATTCAGTGTGCCTTGAAGGGGAAAAAGACCGTCAAATCACATCGATTCATCTCAATACATCAAGTTCCGCAAGAATTAGATCACAACGTAGAGTTTGATTGTAAAATATGTCCTATTTCTCTGAAAGACTAGCATTTTCCCCTTCGTAAAATTTTAGTTTTCTCTTCTCTCTTTCGTTACTGGATTGCTTATTGCATGTTCTGATCAACATAGTAGAAGAACAGGTCTTTATGGTCAGCTGAACTACGTTTAATTCGCTTTCATCCATGCGGTCTTGTCTACGAAATTCGGTAAAATATACAGTAAGGTGCAATTAACTCCTCCCATTTTTACGCCTTTGTCTGAGAAATAAATATATACTAATCAAATGGGTAAAAACTTACCCTAGAAATCGAGACAGCAGCTAAGCTAGCTCAATAATCACGTGGCCAAATGGACAATCAGCATTTTTTAACATGTCGATAGATTTTTCTAGCAATACTTCTCTAAAATGGCAAGGGGAAATAATAAAGGAAAAGGAGATAAAAGAAAAGGATAAAATTTAAAAAAATTTAAAAAATTACAAAAATCATTCGGATCAACGTTGACTCTGTCATTTAGAATGACTAATGTCCCTTGAGTGATTTTTAGCCAACTTTGATCCAAATGATTATATTGGCAAATCATCAAAAGATTTAGGATTAAATTAGCTAAATTAAAAAAAATTATAATTAAACTAACCGTCATATAATAAGTTTAGGATATTTTGAATAATTTTCCCAACTTTTCTAGGATGCCAAAGAGAAAACGATGCTCCAAAATTTAGAATTTTGCACAAACCTCTTGATCTTCTTCTTTTGAAAAGGTAGACCGCAGAAATGAAAATTGCGCCCAGAGCCAATGCAAAGCCAATTGGATTTGGGCGCTCTTGTATTAATTGGAGAATACCCATTTTGGTGGATCCAAAGGAGAGCATGTTGTGAGACAGTTTTCAGATTTCTTTCTGCGAAAAAGATAGGTAGAAATGAACATTGATCACCAGAACCCCATTGATAAGCGATGGTGCTTGTTTTTTGTTCGTTTCTTGCGATGACGGCCTAACTGCTTTGCTTTGTACGTGGTTTTGGCATCAATCGTACAGCAAAAGGTATCAAAGGGAGGAATCAATGGCAAAGTTTATGGGGAGAAATTATGCTATGAAAAATATAGTATTCATAAATTCATAATGTTTGCTTATTGAGAGTTGTCATAGTTGCCACCCTTCTCACTTGAGAAGAGGAAGGTGGGGAATTTGATTTCTCACTTTCTCGAGGAGTTCATAATGTTTAAATAAAGAAATGAGCACTTCGGACAATAACATGGCTGGAAATTAAAGAAACATTTGACCACATCATAAGGATTTGAGGCAACCGTACAATAATTTGAAAAGTTGCATGCATAGTAGGTGGAGATGCACACTGCGTCTTCGACATGGGAGAGAACATGATCTATTTATATGTTAGACTGACACTATCTAAAGAAATAATGTGTTCATATTTTGTGTATGGACGGCAACGAGTGAACCAAACTTTGCTAGACCGTGTGGTTGTTATTAGGGGTTTTCGCCTGGGGCTTACTTAATGAAAATTTATAGAGATTGGGGCGAAAAAATTTCAAATGCTTTTGCCGCATCGCGTGATCACGTTTATGTGTTTTGATTAATTAAATTTAGTCAACTTTGAAACTGTATTTATTGAGCTGCTGTGATTTCTCATTAGCTAATGGAGCAATCTTTCTGCTCCCGCTTTGTGATATGATGATGGATTAATCGCGAAACTTGGCAATGTTTTAGCCTTCTCAATATTTCGCTCCCAATTAGAGAGATACAATCGACAATAATGCCCCTCTAAACTAATTACGTTTTACAATGGAGACTCTGGTTCTTCCTTTTGAGTAGATATCTTTCTGATCAATGTGCATCTTTTCAATGTCAAATTCACATCTGACAGGAGAAGAAGAAATTACATGCGGGAGTCAAGGTCGACCACCATCTAGAATAACTATATCTTTTGGCTTGAGAATAAATTCAGACGTGGGGAGAGGGTTTATATTAACAATTCTCCAGTCACATAGTCAACTAATCTTGGTCAGTCTTTGAAAGAAAGAAATTAGTTAAAAATGGCGTACTTTATAGAAACCACTATTTTAATTAGCGTGGATGACGAGAATGATGTAATTAATAAGTAACAATTGAAAAGAATGGATCCCTAGTCACCTTATTACCTCAATTAAAAACAAAAACAAAAGACTTGCGAATCGCAGTTTTGTTAACATGATGAGGTCATTGCATAGGCAAGCCACGTTAATCATTATAGTAGGCCCTATATTTTACTTTGTCTTTTCCCCCTTTTGTTCAGATAATCATTATAGTAGGCCCAATTCGCTCAGCAATATTTACCATATTTCTCAGCCAATGATCGAATAAAATTTACGTATTATCAGGACTAGGTACTTGCCCTTATAATCAATATTCCTTCTTTTATTTATAGAAAATTAAGGTCCAAAACAGTGTTCCCAACGGTAAAAATTATATGAGGAGATTGGAAAACCTCCTAAGTACTTTGTTTTGTATTAAATTACGTGCATTCCTTCTATTAATTGGAAGGATTCCTTGGACCTTTTCTAATTTGGCACAAGAGAAAAGAAAAGATATTCTCAAGCAAAGGGAACCATTCCTCTCGTCATAAATCCAAAACCGCGTCCAAGTCGTTGCAAATCCTTATATGTTGCTTCACCTAACTTAGTTCGGATGAATCCTTGTTATGGCGCCAGAGGAAAACGATGCCACAAGAAGGTGCGGGACAAGGAAGAAAGTTGACCATGGAGAGTAACTGGACTCGACGTCCGAGTATGATATGCTCTCCGCCTTCCTCGAGAATGAGTTGGTCGGATTAGATTGGACCGCAGCCACGAGCCGGATTAGGCCGGCCTTTACAATTTAAGAATAAAGTACCCTCCAATGCCTCGGGGTTAAGTAACTAATTAATAAAACGATTACAAATTTTCGATATTGTTTTCACTCACTCGTGATATATGCAATCTATATTTTGAAAATCAAAATCTTTCCTAATCAGTGTGGTTAACGAATGTTTCGAGATATTAATTAAGGGCGAGGCTATGTCTTGTGCAGCGTGGACAAATGCTCCCACCAAATGTGGAACCTTGCTTTTATTTTATTCAATTTGTTCTTAGAACTTTTGATATATACTTTGAAATTATACGTATTAACCTCAATCGGCATGACCCATAAATTTTCATTTACAATGTTTATTAAGACTAAAATTATTACAAAAAAAAAAGTCCAGTTTTGAACTTACGAATAGATTAATTTTACACTAATCATCTATGATGAAATTACATATTAAATTATGAATATTCGATTGAAATTTACACAATAGTAATTAATAAGAATTTTATTGACATGTGTTTATAGGGCACTTCTCAAACACTTCAATAAAAAAAAATTATCGTTTTTAGGCACAACAGATATTTCATTATGTGATTGAAAATGAAAATAAATAAAAAATCCTTATTAATTATGGCTGATCAATTCCAAATCTTTCTAAGAGATCAATCTGCATATCTTGTGTGTAACCAAGCTCTTTAAGATGAGCAGCCATTGCCTTCATCATGGCTCGAGGACCACGCATCCCTATCTGCAACATTATAAAATAATCGTTAAAAAAAATTAAATGGACCAAGTCGTATTTCAGTATCTGCATAACAAAGTCCCATTTTTCACAAAATAGCTTCAGTAGGAGGAAAAAAAAGCTTTCAGCAAAATGGATTTGCTTAAATGTGGGAATTAAGAGATTAACCTTTACATCGGAAGCAGGTGGTGGACAGTGGGTTCGGATCATCTCCCTCGTCACATACCCGACTCCACCATTCCAATTTTCAGGAGCCTGAAAATTGTGCAGAAATATTTTAGATAATTGAAAATGCGAAAAGATTAATTAATAAAAAATGCTTAATGGCCAAATCAAATTGTGGGCATAAAAAATGCTTAATAATTGATTAAATGGGCGCTAACTTGGCCAAGAGATGGAGCAATAATACGTATATACAATCCGAGAAGAGTATTGTTTTCACAATTTAGAAAATAAAACGCAAAGGAGTGAAGATTTAGAACCAATATGGATATTCTCACTAACCTGCTTGACAACATAATACACTGTGAAACGGTCGGGAAATTTCTCGGCAAAGCTATCTAATTCTTCCTGCAAATAATTTCGGAAGTCATTAGGATGCAAATTACTTTGGTAATTGCAAAGTAAACGGGAAGCAAATAAGGTGGTCAACTGAATGCAAAATATAACTTCGTGGGAAAACGTGAATTACTATTTTATGTTGGTGCAAACTCGAAGCGTAAAATAGGCCTTGATATTAATTCTAATTCTTTTTGAATCTGTCTTTTTTTTTTCCCGGCCTGGAGGTTCGATTCAATTAATGTTCTTTTAAGGTAGAATGAATGGCTTGCGTGCTGTTGGATAATTAAGTCGCTACTAAATAGTCACTTTCTAAACAACAAATGTTCAAAAAAGTCATGAAATTTCACAATTTGTAGGGACGATCTTAAGTATGCATTAGGGGAGTGCACCAAATTATAGAAGAGTGGCATGAATAAATGACAAATTTAATATCAATTTAAAAAAAAGAAGAAGAGAAAACAGGTAGAAATGTATGTATACCTTTAAAAGTATGTCGCCAACAGTGTCATTGGCATAAATGAGGTGCACTTTTGTTTTGTCTTTTGGATTTTCTAGTATGGCGCGAGTAAGCTGCATGAAAATATTAAAAGAAAAATTTGGGAGGAAAGCCTCAATTTAAGGCCCAAAAAAGAACATTTCAACTTGATTATAAAAATTATGTTCTTCGGGAGTTAATGAGAATAATAAAGCATTGCCTGAAACATGGGGGAAATGTCGGCGCCTCCCGCAATCAGCCCGAATGCGCGAGCTTGATTGGGTTTATACTTGAATTGTCCCTTGAGAAGAGATAAGCAAAACATCAACATTGTAGAAGATCATTTTAGATTTGAAGAAGATATATCCCACTAATCTTGCCTATATCTTTTCCCATCAAAATGTCGTGATGTTCGAAGACCAATATTGAATGAAAGTGATGTCGTTGAGTGATTTTGTGAGATCCATCCTCAGAGGTGACCATTTCAAATGGTTATCTATAAATATTCATTTCGGAGGTCTGACTCACGTGAAGGAGCGGTTTGTAGCGATAGTAGAGATATCATATTACTCTTGCTATATCTAGAGTTTGTATCCATTTATAGTATGTCTAACAGACACAATCTGTATAAAATTTTTGGTTTAGAGACTAATATATGGGAATTAGTCAAGTACTTAACATTCTCGAATACCCCAATTTGATAGAAAAGAAACATTCATTTAAGATTTCACATTTAGGTCCATGATTAGCAGAGGTAATCATTAGGCCTATCTTAGACCAAGGCGACCTTTAAAGTTACGCCTCACTTATTATCTAGGCTTGGCCATCGCAACCGGCAAATTGGATTTCATATTCAGATCAAACTTAAAGTAGATAGCTCGCAGCAAATGCATATAATCTATAATTTAAAATTAAGGAATTATAGAACTGATACGTACAATGGGTCCTTTAACAAGGAGGTAATCTCCTTCACGCATTTCTCTGAAATGGTGAGACAACTGTCCTTGTGGGTGCATCTAAAGCATTCACCAAATAAAAACATTATAAGCTGGTCAAGTAATAATAGTAGATTGAGTGGTATAATTAATATATATTTTTTTTTAGGAAAGCATATATACCTTCACGACCAATTCAAAGTAACCAAGATCAGAGTCTAGAGTAATAGGAGCGAACGGTCCGAATACATCTTTACCTTCTCTATCCTTTCCTCTTCTCGACACAGATTACTGAAAGGGTTAGTCCACTTCAAATATATTCTATCTACCAATCGACCATTTATATTATATATATATAATTCATGTATACGCATTTATTTTTATTATTTTTTGACAAATTTGAATGGTGTTATACTTGCAGCGTACGTGTTGTCCTACGGGAAGTCCCAAGACCGGAGTGGGCGTGGGAAGAGCAAATTTGAATCTTGATGTGTTACGGCTCATCGGGGTCTTCTTGATGAGTTTGAATTCCTTGAACTTTGTGGGGTCTAAGCAACCTTAGTGAACCATACAAAAACCCAGAAGATTGTGTTATTATCCCAAGTTACAAACTAATTTCAAGCTAAAATAAAATCAACACAAAAGAAGATGATTAATTAAACGATGATGCATGAGACATATTAGTAGCACCACACTCGTTCTATCTTATTAATCAATCATTTTTTTTTTCCTTTTTTTTCTAGTTCAATTATCGGGATATATACAGAGTGCCAGGAGGGAAAAAGGATAGTCAAATCACATTGATCAGTCTCAAAGTAGCAAGTTCTGCAATAATTAATTGAGAACGTAAGAGTTTGGTCGTAAAATATGTCCTATTTCTTTGAAAAACTAGCATTTTCCCCTTTGTAGAATTTTGATTTTTTCCTCTCTTTTGTTGACGGATTGCTTATTGCATGTTGTGATCAACATGATAGAAGAACGGGTATTTATAGTCAGCTGAACTACGTTTAGCTTTCATCCATGAAAGGTAGTCTTGTCCACGAAATTAGGTAAAATATGCAGTGAGGTGCAATTAACTCTTCCAATTTTTACGCCTTTGTCTGAATTCTCTAGAAATGAATATATGCTAATCAAATGGGTAAAACCTTACCCGAGAAATCGAGACGGTAGCTAAGCAAAGCTCAATGACCACGTGGCCAAATGGACAATTCACATTTGTTAATATGTCAAACATCATAGCTGGAGGATAAATTTTTCTTTGGGATAATTGACTTAAAATGCCTAAACATATCGTACAGCAGCTAACTCAATCCTAAACTTTTTCAATTTGATCAATTTAAATATTTTGATAATTTGTCAATGTAGTCATTTCAGCTAATTTTAGTCAGAAATTATTGTAGCAGATGTCAGCCATCCTACGTGGTAAGACCGATGCCAATGCGGATGGTTTTTGGCAATTTTTTGAATGTTTTCTCTTTTTCTTTTGTTCCCATTCCCCTACCCCGGTCCAAGGCCACCACGATGGGCAGAACACCTTGCTTGTGGCCCGCGACCTCCTACAGCCATCGGCATGGCCTTGGACCAGCAAGGGAAATAGAAAGAAAAAGAAAAACGGAAATCAAGGAAAAGGAAAAAAAAATAAGAACATTTTTTAAAAAATTGCAAAAGTCCTTCACGTTAGTGTTGGTTATATCACATAAGATAGTTGGTTTCCAAGTGAGTAATTTTCAGCCAATTTTAGCTTCAATGACTGCATTGACAAATTATTAAAATGTTTAGGATTAAATTGACCACCACACAATTGGTTTAAGACATTTTGGATAATTTTCCCAACTTTTTTAATGAGAAAAATGACTCCTCCAAAATTTAGAATTTTTGTACGAACCTCTCGATCTTCTTCTCTTGAAAATGTAGATGAAAATCGCGCCCAGAGCCAATGCAACACCAAATGGATTTGCGTGCTCTCGTATGAATTGGAGAATGTCCATTTTGGTGAATTCAAAGGAGGGCATGCTGAGAGATAGTTTTCAGCTTTATTTCTGCCGAAAAAAGATAGGTAAAAATGAACAGTGATCACGACAACCATATTTATAGATGATGGTGCTTGTTTTTTGTTCTTGTCTTGTGAATATGACCTAACATCTTTGCTTTGGGCATGGGTTTCGGCATCAATTGACGGGGAAAGGCATCAAAGGAAGGAATCAATGATAAAGTTTATGGGGAGAGATTATGCCATGAAAAATATACTACTCATAGATTCATAATGTCTTAATGAAGAAACGAGCACTTCGGACAATCACGTGGCCGGAAATTAAAGAAACACCGTACCACATCATACGGATTCGAGGCAACATTAGACGACAACTAGAAAATTTGCGTGCATGGTGGTAAGAGACGCGCACTGTGTCTTCTTGGGTCCATTAAGTTTTTCTCATTTTATAAATGGGAGAGCAAAGAATAAGTTCATATGTTAAACCGACATTATATAAAGAAATAATGTGTTCTTGTTTTGTGTATGGACGGCAAAGAGCGAACCAAACTTTGTTACATTGTGTGGTTGTAATTGGGATTTTTACCGGGGCTTGCTTTATTAAAGATTGTAAATATTAGGGCGAAAAATCTTTGAATGCTCTTGTCGAGTCACATAACCAGATTCATCTGTCTTAATGAATTAAGTTCAGTTAACTTTGAAACTATGTGGATTAAATTGTTGTTATTCTTCGTCAGCTAATCGAGCAATCTTTTCACTGATGGAGGAATATTTGCAGGCTATATTCTCATGACATCCACTGAGCTTAGTAATGTCATATCGATCATTGAGAACATTTCCCAAACAAAGAGGCGAGAAGCACTAATTAACAACAACTTAGATAATGAAAGACAAGGTTCATAAGAAGGCTTGAGCTCTTCATTTTCTCAACGATAAGTCATGTCCATTTTTAAGTTTTTGCATCCTCCCCTAGGCCTTAATTTGTCTACATTCCCACCTTTATCATTGTTCTTTTCTTTTCCTACCTTGAAATTTGGGAGGGCATACACAACTGCATACGAACAGCTCTTTAATTTGTGATTCGAATGTGGATTATTCGCGAAATTTGACAATTACTTTTACCTTTTCAATATTTCGCTCCCCACTTAGAGAGATATAATTGACAGTAATCCTCCTCCAAAATTATTTGTTTTGCAATGGGGACTGTTTGGTTCTTCCTTTTGAGTAGATATCTTTCTGATCATCGTGCTGTCTTTCAATATCAAATTCACAAATTACAGGAGAAGAAGAAATTACCTGCTGGAGTCAAGGTCAATCACCATCTAGAAAAACTAATTTTTTGGCTCGAGAATAAGTTCAGACGAGGACAGAGAGGGTTTATATTAACAATTCTTTGGTCACATGATCAACTAATTTTTTATAGTCTTTGAAAGAATTGAATTAGTTAAAATTGGCATACTTTCTAGAAACTATTAATTTAAGCAAGCGTGTATCAACGAGAATGACGTGATTAATAAGTACCAACTAAAGTTGAAAAGAATGGATCCTAAGTCACCTTATCACCTCAATGACAAAGGATAATAACCCTCCGATTAGAAACAAAAAAACAAAAGACATGTAAATTCAATTTTATTAACATGAAGAGGTCATTGCATAGTCTAGCCACGTTAAGGGTTTCAACTCATTCATCATTTACTATATATAAAAATAGTCATTGCTTAATTTTAAAAAGAAAATTTAAGATATATAAAAATATTATTAAAAAAATCAAAAAAGTTACTTTGGGTGTGCATGGAAACACTCCAAAAAAGTGTTTCCAGCACACTTCGTACGGAAAGTGTGCCGAGGGGAACAAAAAGGAACAAACGCGTTTGGTTGCGTTTCCTTTTTTTTTTTTTTGTTTCAACGGAACGAAATAGGAACGAAAAAAAGAAACAACAATTTGTTTTTCTCGCTGCCGAAAATGAAATGAAGAAACGTTTCTTGGATTTTTGTTCTTTCTCTTCCTTCTTCTCCTCTTTTTTTTTTTTTTTTCTTTCACCGGCCGCCGGCCTCGGCCATGGCCGGCGACCGGCCGCCGAGGCTCGGCCTCGCCCAGATCCGGCGAGGCCGAGCGTCGTCGGCCCCCGGCGAGGCGAGGCGAGGCTCGGCGTCGCCGGCGCGGCGAGGCCGAGCGTCGCCGGCCCGGTGAGGCTCGGCCTCGCCGGATCCGGGCGAGCTCGAGCTCGCCCCAGCCATGGCGAGGCTCGGCCTCGCCGGATCCTGGCGAGCCCGAGCTCGCCCAGCCAAGGCGAGGCTTGCCTTGCCGCGCCGGCGACGCCGAGCCTCGCCTTGGCCGGGCGAGGCCGAGCTCGCCGCCAAGGCGAGGCCGAGCCTCGCCCAACCACGGCGAGGCTCGGCCTCGCCGAGGGCCGGCGAGCCTCGCCGTGGTGGGGAGCGAGGCCGGCCCCCGTCGGCCGGTCGCACTTGGGAGGCCGTGTGACCGGCCGAAAAAAGAAAAAAATTAAAAAAGAAAGGAAAAAGTGAAAAATAAAATAAAAATATTTAAAAAATTAAAAGAAATAAAAAAGAATAAAATTTACCAAACGTGTTTCTATTCATTTTTTATTCCGGACCAAACGTTACCAAACGTGTTCTTTTGTTCAAAAATTGTTCCCGGAACAGAAACACTTTTTTTGTTTCGTTCCCGGGAACAAAAAAAAGAATGAAACGTTACCATTCGCACCCTTTCTTTAATTATGCCACCTAGTCATTGCTTAATTAATCCTGTTGCAACTTTAAAAAAATAGTAAAAAATGATAAACACAAATTTCTTTGGGGGCCAATCGCACTTTAGGAACAATAGTTGACATAATATCGTTATTTAGTTTTGTTATGTATACTTAGGGTGTGCATGGAAACACTCCAAAAAAGTGTTTCCGGCACACTTCTGTACGGAAAGTGTGCCCAGGAACAAAAAAAAGGAAAAACGCGTTTGGTTGCGTTTCTGTTCTTTTTTTTTTTTTGTTTTTGGAACGAAATAGGAACAGAAAAAAAAGAAACAACAATTTGTTGTTTCTTGCTCAGAAAAAAGAAATGAAGAAACGCTTCTTGGATTTTTCTTCTTTTTTTTTTTTTTTTTCTTTCACCGGTCGCCGGCCTCGGCCATGGCCGGCGACCGGCCCGTCGAGGCTCGGCCTCGCCCAGATCCGGCGAGGCCGAGCGTTGCCGGCCCCCGGCGAGGCGAGGCGAGGCTCGGCGTCGCCGGCGCGGGCGAGGCCGGCCGCGTCGCCGGCCCCGGTGAGGCTCGGCCTCGCCCGCGCCGGCGACGCCGAGCTCGCCTTGGGCGGGCGAGCTCGGGCTCGCCCAGATCCGGCGAGGCCGAGCCTCGCCATGGTTGGGCGAGCTCGAGCTCGCCAGATCCGGCGACGCCTCGGCCTCGCCGGATCCGGGCGAGGCCGAGCTCGCCCAGCCAAGGCGAGGCCGAGCCTCGCCCAACCACGGCGAGGCTCGGCCTCGCCGAGGGCCGCGAGCCTCGCCGTGGCCGGGCGAGGCCGGCCCCGTCCCCGTCGGCCTCGCCACGGAGGCCGATGACCGCCGAAAAAAGAAAAATTAAAAAGAAAGGAAAAAGTGAAAAATAAAATAAAAATGTTTAAAAAATTAAAAGAAATAAAAAAGAATAAAATTTACCAAACTTGTTTATATTCATTTTTTATTCCCGGACCAAACGTTACCAAACGTGTTCTTTTGTTCAAAAATTGTTAGGAACAGAAATACTTTTTTTGTTTTATTAAAAGGGAAAAAAAAAAAGAACAAAAACGTTACCATTCATACTTAGTATCCAAACAAGGAATTTGTGCTTAGCTTTAGAATAAATGCATGTTTATGTTTAGTGCATAGCTCGTGAAGGTTCCTATCGCAAGGCTCTATAATAAGGCCGTATATATATTCCATGCTCAATTATGTCGCCGACGGTGACATTGGCGTAAATGAGGTGTGCCTTTCTAATATCGTTTGAGTAGGCTGCATCAAAATATAAAAGTTTAAAAAAAGAAAGAAAAAAAGAGGTAGATAAATAAAAATGGGTGCGGCTTTGCTGACCGTCAGCTAATGACCACACGTCTTGGATGGAAACCGTTTGACTTTTTCAACCGGTTTCCATCTTTTACCCATTTTTTTTGTCTTATTGTAAGCTTAAATTGATAGATAAAATCGTAAGGGGCCCATGCAATCAATTTTCATGAATATGATGAAAGAAAAATAAATTAGATATCGAAATAGAAATAATTACAAGTAAAATAATATTATCACCTTCTAAAAAAGTCGTTAATGTCATTATATAGATTTATTAAATTTAAAAGATGAAAACACACTCGATTTGCAACTAATAACAAAATCATTGTGTAATGAATTGGTTTCTTAGTCCTTTCACCAAAATCAAATTACTCTTAAATGACTCTCCAGTGACCTAAAATTAAGACAAGTGATATGTATGACACATAAAATAAATGAAGTAAAGAAAATATCAAAATAAGAATAATAAATTAGTAGAGAAGAGAATTTACTCCATTGATCCAAATCTCGTAGATGAAGATGTGTTGGGACCTAAAACATTATAAAATCAATCTTAGAATCACACGAGTCAAAATTTGGTTCATTGAGAAGATTCACATGACCACAAGATACTTGACCCTATATCATCTTATATAGATAAAAATTCAATTTATAGCAAGATATTTATTTCCAAATAAAATAATAACACATACCAACAACGATTAAAAAAAAAAGCCCGATTCTTTCTCGATTGCAAACCAAATTTCGAGAATAGTTATGGTGACTCCTCTCATTTGAATTACCAATTGTGTGAAAATCAATGAAATTTCTTGAACCCTCATATTCATGAAAATTGATTGAGTGAGAATAAAAATCGGAAAAGAAAATTGGGTAAAAGATGGCAACCGGTTTCCATCCAAGATGTGCGGTCCTCAGCTAACCCTTACTCCGCCATTGACAGAGTGACGGTCAGCTAAGGATTTTCCAATAAAAATATTTTGTGCAGGAGTTGATGAGGATATCGGAGCATTGCCTGAAACACGGGGGTAATGCTAGAGCCTCCAACAAGCATCCCAAATGGACGAGCTTGATCGGGCTTGTACTTGAATCGTCCCTTGTGATGAGATGAGATGAAATGAGAGGAGACGAGCGATATGAGATGGGCAAGTTAGGAAGAGGCCGGTTGGTTGCAATGATAGAGATAGCAAATTATTCTTGCTTTATCTAGAGTTTGTATCTATACGATGACTTAGACAACGTAATCGCCGTAACAATTTTGGTTGAGATGCTAACCCCGTAAATTAGTACATTGCTCAAGAGCCCCAGACACTTCCATTGATATAAAAGAAACGTTCATTCGAGATATGATGCTTAGGTCATCCATATAAGTCTATGTTTGACCAAGCTAAGCTTTAAAACTAAGCAGAACTTGTCGCTTAAGCTCACCCATCGCCACTAGTAGGCTAAGCTTCATAGCTAAATAGCGTTTCACAAGCCCACAAAAAGTTTACTCTCCACGCCCGCTTGGCCCGGGCGAGCCCGTACATGGCTAGGCCCATGGTCAGATCAAATTGAAAGCAGCCAGCTAGCCAGTGGCATGTACATATTTTCTGTCGCTCAATTCTTAAGGCATTATAGAACTGATCGGTACCTTCGGTCCTTGGACAGGAAGGTAGTCACGTTCACGCATCTCCCTAATATGTAGAGACATCCTTCCTTCTGGGTACCTCTAGAGCATTCGCCAGATCAACCCATTATAACTAGGTCAAATCACATGTTTTTGCAATCATAGTAGATTAACATGGTTTAAATGAAGATACGTACCTTCCAAACCAATTCAAAGTGATGGCAGTGCATGGCCTGATAACCTCTTCACCATCTCTCTCCTTTCCTCTGCTTAGACTCAAATCAGTAAAATGGGTATTGCACTCCAATTAGATAACTGAGATGATTATTTTTCTTTCGACAGAGTAATGATATTATACCTCTAAATAATACTATAATACCCGAATACATAATTGACGCGATTATTTTACTTTTGACAGATTTGTAAAATCACGCCTGCAGATTATGCGTTGACCCGCAAAAAGTCCCAAGACAGAAGGTGGCGTGGGGAGAGCGAATTTAAATCTTGACGAGTCTGGATTCGATCAAGTTCTCAGGGTCTAAGCACCATTAGCGGACCACATAAAAGCTTTCAAAAGATCTGTTAAATTCAACATGAGAAGATGGTCAAATCGGATTAGCTCCGTGAGATCAACGATGACATGTGCGCGCGCGATGTTAAATTAGTGGTGTAAACAAAGCTCGCCAGAATCCGATTATTTCCTCTCTCCTTTGATTGAGGAACACGTTTTTAGGATCGGTCGAACGGCATTTGATTCCCTTCCATCCAGGAAACCATGTCTTGTCCACATGATTCGGTAAAAAACACAGAAAGGTGCCATCAAAAAACCCTTTCTTACGCTTCTGTCTTTATCAAATAGAAAGGGTAATACATGCAAATCAATGGCTAAAAACCCTACAACAAATAGTCGGGGCAGTAGCTAAAGCTAACATAGCTCGAGGACCACGAGGTAAAAAGGGCAAATTTTAGGGCTTTCGATATGTCGAACATCATAGCTTGTCGAGACATTTTCGCCCAGATGCCGAATAAGAAAACGAGCCTCCAAAAGGAGGGCACGTTGAAAGATGGTTTCAGCTTTCTTTGTGAAAAGGGAAAAGAAAACATAGGCTGAAAGTTGATTAGCATAGCAATATTTACACGTTGGTGCTTCTTCTTTTGTTCTTTTCTTTTGATATGCTTTGCCTAGGACGTAGGTTTCGGCATCCATCTAATATCTATGGCAAGAATGACGGATTGACGGTAATAAAAAAAGATCCTAAGCATATTGAAAATTTCAAATTTCAAAGCTTAAGTTTGTTGACGAAGGGAGTTCACATGTACATTAAAAGTATATAAATTCAGTAAGCGAGCAAAGTGAGATATTTTAATACCCTCCTATGCCGGCCAGATTAGGGACTAGAATTTAACGAGCAAGGGGTTGCATGTGCGAAAAAAGCAAGATAATATTTAGTTTTGATATAAAATCTAACTCAAAAGCTTAAATTTATAAGCGAGAAAATGATGGAACGGGCAATAAAGTTTTCATAGATTCGTGGTGTCTTTAGAGAAATAAAAAAGGAGCACTTCGGACGATAACATGGCTGAGAATTAAAGAAAACACCGGACAACATTAGATGGATTGGAGGCAGCATCGGGAGCCGGACGGAATAGACGGATGCATGGTGGGTGGAGATGCGCACTATGTATATATATATATGCACGTTTTAGAAAATAATAATAATTATAATATGTTCATACGTTAGAATTGACACTATCATGATACAATACAATGTACTCTTTCTTTTTGTGCAAGAGTAGATGAAAAGTATCTATGATTTTGGATGGCCATGACCGAGCAAAAACCTTTTCGAGAACGTGCGGCTGGTTGCAATTGACTTTTTTGCTCTGAGCTTGCTTTGTTGAAAGTTATGGGAGATTAGGACGAAAACTGTTCCAACGCTCTCCTCGTGTCAAACGACGGTATTTATGTGTCTGGATGAGTTAAAATTGAACTGGCTTTGAAATCGTTCGGATAAAGCCGCCGTAAGCATTTTCACGAGGCATTTTTTATGAGACGTTTTTCACAATACCAGTTAAATTTAATAACATCGTATTGATCATCGAGAACCTTCTCCAAACAAAGAGGCAAGAAAAAAACACTGATTAGATACAAGTCAACATCCTTTATAACTAATTTTATGTGCAGATATAAAGTTAAAAATTATTCAGGCCGCCACCGAAATGTCAAAATCGATTTTTCTAGGATTTTCAATATAAGAAAATAACTCATACACTCGGCAATGGTTAGACAAAGAGCCCACCTATTCGAGTAGTTAATGAAAGAGAAGGCTCATCGGAAAGCTAAGGCTCTAAAGTCCACTTCTCTCATTAAATTGAATATTGAAATGATAAGCAATGTCCCTTTCTAAGTCGTTGCATCCTCCCCTTATCCCCAATTCGTTTATTTCCCTACATTTGCGACCATCCTTTTCTTATCCGACCCTCAAAATTCAGGAAAGGCACGTATCTAGGCCTCTGGAGACACCTCTAATGGTTCATGATTCAACGGTCCATCAATCGCAAAATTTGACGATGTCTTTGCTGCTCGGAGAGCTACAATTGATCATAACACCTCTCTAAAATTGTCATGCCTTTGCAATGAAGTATTTGCATTTGGTTCTCACTTTTGAATAGATTAGATATCAATGTGCTTGTTTCAATATCAAATTCACTATCTTATGGGAAAAGAAAATGTGAAAATTCACATGCGTGGAGGCAAGGGCAACCACCATCTAGAAAACTTATATTTCGGACCAAGTATAAGATCAGACGTGGGGAGCGGGTCTCTGTTGACCATTCTTTAATCACATAATATATAAATTCCAAAATCAAATCAGTCTTGGACGGCCTATGGATGGAATTGGTCAAAAAAGACGTGCTTTCTTTCCTAGAAGCCATTATTTTAGATTAAGTGCAGACGAATTGGGAATTACGTAATTAACAAGTACCCGACGGGAAAAAATAACTAAACCCTCGTCACCTCATGACCTCAATGGCAAAGGACAATAACCCCCCAATAGAGGAGAAAAAATAAAAAAGACAAAGACCTGTCGATTTAAAATTCTTAACTTTTTTGGTCATTGCATAGCTTATCCTTGTTAAAAATTCAATTCATTCGTCACTTACTATATAGATATATAGATATATATATATGACCATATAATTTTATTTTATTTTGGTGTTTTTCTTTTGGTTTCGCTTGGATAATTATGAAAGTAGGCCCCCATCTGCTTAGCAATAAATATATACATAAATAAGGTGGGTCGGCCCTTTCTAGGGTTAGTCAACAATCTCATTTTTTTGCCATATTTTCTTTCTCAATTATGGAATGGTATTATTAGGATTCCTTACTTGCTCCAGAATCGATATTCCTATTTTTTTTCTCCAAATTTTATAGAAAATTAGGAAACCATGTGGCCAAAAGACAAAATCACATGAGGAAGTTGGACGACCTCCTAAGTACTTTTGTTTTGTGTTTTGAGATCATGTGCTTGTATTAATGGGAAAGATTCCTTGGAAGCGTGTCTAAATAGGTACAAGAGCAGAAGACAATTGCGAATTTAATTGAACCGCGTAATGTTTTGTCTTGGACTCGTTGGCACATTATCATTTACGTTTGCCCCGCCCTAATGTTCGGCTTACTGTGCAGCTACTACCGAAAATAAAAAATCTAATCGGAAAAAGTAGTTTCAAGAGTTATTACGGTCGAAAAACTCAAATCGATATTCTGATGATACATCTGCCATCAACTAATTTTCATTTCACAGAAGATTTCAAATCGGTCATTCCATACTGTCTTTACTCCAAACTAACTTTCATCTCGCTAATAAGAAACTTAAATTTCTTTACTCAATTCCAATCTACATCTTTTAGTATTTTGACCGATATCCCATTAAAATAATGTTTCATTTACTAAAATGTTTCTTTCAATATTAGTTAATCCGTTAGGCTGTTTATTATTATTATTATTATTATTATTATTATTATTATTATTATTATTATTATTATTATTATTATTATTATTATTATTATTATTATAACCAACTGTCGTTTTATGCATACGCGTGTGAAGGAGTAACGCTAAGAGAATTAGCAAAATTAATCACGCAATTTCATTCCAGCACTCAAGCTTGACATTTAGTTCAATCATATGCAAAACGTGATCCACAAATTCCGTTCCTTGGCAAAGAAAAAAATAATCTATTTTTTCTTTTATTGAGCTCTCAAGATCTTTAAAAATCTATAGATATTGACATTAAAATGTTATCATAATTCTCTTTTCTAATATCAACCTATTATATTCGGGACCAAAAACCACCGATTTTTTTTTTTTTTTTGGGTTAATACCTCTAGAATCCTCAAATCGAAATGCATGCACCACATTTACCCCAAACTCAACTTGGTACACTCGTATTACATTTAGCTCAAACTAATTTTAGTATTACAAAAAATTCAAAATGATATATCTATGTTATATTTACCAAAATTTTATGATGAAATCGGGGCAACATTAAAGATTTTAGTAGATTTGCTAATAACGAGGGAGCCCTTATGGCAAAATTAACATATTTTAGCAATTTTCCAAATCTCAATTTCATAGTCTTCAAATCCAACTTCTTTTATGAGCTCCATTTATGTCAAATGTCCACATCGAGTTCATGTCACACGCTAACCACTGAAATTGTTTGGCGCGCATGTTTCCACGTCACGAATTTAATATGAAGATATAAGACGGAAGTTAACTGATGGTATGTCACTGAACATACTAGTTCGCAATAATTATTTTTGAAAATGAATTTGAGATAAATGAATAATAGATATATCGAATTCCAGATTTTCGACCGCACGGACCCATTTTTTTTTCTCCGAAGCAACATCACAAGCGGACCGGACTATGCAATTGGTATTCCTCGGAGGGGGGCGACGCTCTCGTAACTTTTCCAATCCGATATTTCTCCCGAGGAAAGGGAGAGATCAGAGAAACCAAGAGATGCGAAATCAGCAGCAACTAAAGATGAGATGAAAGAGACAGTTGCTGCCACCGTCATTATGAGAGAGGGACAGCGAGAGAGACAGAATCAGATGGAACACGAGAGGAGAAGGAGGACTTGTTTAAGAAACCAAATTTTCCCGCACGGCTTTCGGGATTTTTCTTGAAAGCGCGAGGGAGTTGGAACCGGGCCCTTTTAAACTCGGTTCTTGGAATCGCCCATCGACAAATGGTCGATTCTTGATTTTCTTGTTTTTCTTGCTTTATTAACGAGGAAGATGGACGGCGAGGGGAAGGTTTCTGTCACTCTCTCGTCACCTCCAATTTGTCAAAGAGGAAGAAACAAGAAGCAAAACCCGACAATGGAATCATCATCGTCGTCTCGGTTCCGGTCAAGTCGAGCCGCCTCCACTTGCCTTTGAATAAAAGCCCCCACGTCGCTCGCTCGCAGTCCTGTCTTCTAGAAGGCGTCGTTTCTTGAAACACACATCGGGATGGGCCCCCTTCTCTCTCTCTCTCTCTCTCTCTATCCGGAGGGAAGACTTTTCGACGCCCCTGGTGAGGAACGATGATGTTTACCTCTTCTTTCTTTTTCCTTTCTTTTTTCCTTTTCTTTTCTTCTCTCCTCGTCAATGCAACATGCGTTTATTCGGATTGTCGGACTGGGTTGTTGTCGTTGCCAGCCATGACGACTCCTCCCTCTCATGCCCTTGCGAAATTCGGCCCCCCTCCCTCCTCCTCTCCCCTCCCCTTCGAGAATGCATTCCAAGTTTGACTTTCTTGAAATTTCGCTTTGTATCAACCCAACCCCACCTTCGACTGCCCCATCGAGAGAGAGGTGTGTTATTTCCTTTCGAGTTCGCCTTTCTTGCTAATTTTGCTGCGTTACGTCAACTCGAAAATACTAGAAAAATAAATGAAAAATAATAAGGTCATCAAAGATTTATTCAATCTAAATATTGATATCTACGTTCATAAAGAGAGTCAATAACAAATTTTAATTATAATTAGGGAATTATAATTTACTGATACCACATGTTCAAGTGTTTTTTGTCTTTTTAAATTTATCTTAAAATTCAATAATATTTATAAATAAATAACTTATTTAGACGTAAATTCATGGCATAAAATTATTGCACATTCACGATCAATGAAAAACTCTCTACATAGACTGAGCAAAAACCTTTTTGAGAAGTGCGGCTGGTTGCAATTGACTTTTTTGCTCTGAGCTTGCTTTGTTGAAAGTTATGAGAGATTAGGACGAAAACTATTCCAACGATCTTCTTGTGTCAAACGATGATATTTATGTGTCTGAATGAGTTAAAATTGACCTTACAAAAAAAAACAAAAAAACTCTCTACATACGCTGAAACCGAGAACTCATATGCTTGTTCTTTTCTTTTCGTACGGGTTCGCGTTCTTCTTTCTTCGTGAGCGGCGCTCTTGGACGTGCTGCTTCCTCCTTTTTTTTTTTTTACCTTTTATATTGTGCCCAAGAGTCAACAATTTGGCTCTGGGTCCCACCACAAACGACTTCAGGATTAGTAATCTACAGCTACAAAAAGATAGAAACCCTTATCTTTTATTTTATTTATTTTATTTCTTCTTTTGTGTATATATAATGAGTCCAAATCTTTTATCTTCTAGCATGCAATATTTCACCTTTTGTTGAAGACGTCTTCGATGCATGAGTTTTAAATTCGTCTAAGAAAATTTTTTTCAATAAATTTGGCTAACAAATCAATATATGAATTCAAATTCGAAACATTAATTTGAGAGGGTCAATTTTGCTGACTACCAACATCGTGATGCTAAGTGATTAGCTTGTTTTCTTCATCCTGCCTCTGCTTTAGCTTCTCCTACCGCCGCGGGCAGCCAGCGCCATTCTCGTTGTGGTTCTCGTGAAGTTATTTTTCGATTTCTTGATCGGGCGAATTTGGACGGTGCTCTGGTCATGAATTCGTTGAGGGTTGACTTCTTGATGCCGCTTCTGATCTGGGGATCAGATCCCCACCTTCGCCGATCTTGCCAAACCCAGCTCTGGTGATTCGAAACCCGTGTCTTACCATGGACTCCAAATCACCTCCGACAACCCATCTGGTATCGAGTCCAATCACAACTCCTCGTCCAGGCGGAGCATTTCCTCCCACCAGTCGAAGACGTCCGGTACAAACTCCTCATTTTAGAACCAAACTAGTGCTGGACTTAGGTTAGGTTCGATTTAGGCCGACCCCAAACTTTTGCTAATTTTGTACCGACTTATGTAATGCAAATTTCTTGGGAACTTTTTCACAAAAGTCGTCCCTTGTTGGCTGCTTTATGACTTATTTTAATTTCAGAATTTTTGGACTTTGTATGATAAAAAATATATTTGAAAAACTAGGGAGTTGGAAATCTATTTTTAAAGTTTACTGACCCCTTCCTACTTTTCATTTTCCACAAATTTTTTGGTCGGGAATTCTAACACACATCCTTCATGAAAATGGTAGAGTACATCCTATGCTACCACATATTTAATTTTCATGATTTTTCGGTCTCATTTAGCCTGTGAAATGTGTATCTTTCTGCTCTATCACATTCTGGAAATTCTTACTGTTTCGGGCCCGGTCTACAAAAAAATATTTAGAACTATATGGACCAAATTGGACTTTGAGTCCTCCACAAAAAATGTCCAGATCTTGTCTACCTTATATTAAAGTTTCATAATTTTTTAAACCTGTTTATCTAGACAACAGCCTCCGTTTCTAAAGGCTTGCGGAACGCATTATAAGGCTAGTTTAAGGCCTAGGATATGGGATTCTTCTTACGATTCATCTAATATCGGCACGGGTGACTTTATATTAGTTTAGGGGATAAAAATGTAAATTCACACTTCAGTCCCTGGATAGTAGTAATGTCAACATACTTTTGAATTGAACTATGGAATTGTTGCATCATGATGTGAATGTGTGACTGAGAATGCCGTCACACCTTTCGGGTTATAGTAAGGATGCTTGGAGAGGTGACTAGGTTCCTCCATATGCTTGATGGTGTAACGCGAGTCCCATAGATGTCCTCATAATATTGGATGGGTGCGAGATGCCCAGAAGGTAATGGGTTTCCTGGATGATGATGGCAGGAGGAAATTCCTATTGAATATAACATTGGTACATTTAAATTGAGTTAATGTTTTTATTGATCTGTTATGTTATTTTGAAAAAATTTCTCAAGTAAGTTGGTAATTGGTATATTTTATACTGAGACTTTCTTTGTCAGTAGGTGATCGATTGATGTAATATAGACCAGTGGACCTTTTAGTTGTTGACTTTATCTTTTCAGATTAATAGAAATGTCAGTCCCACCTCCTCCCCTATGGTTTGCTACGGAGTATCAGTTGACTTCACTTGGCAAGAGGATGAGTTCATAGACCTTGGTTTCTCAGATATAGTTTTTACATTAGTACTAATTGAGTTCTAAATTTTTTTACATTGATGTTAATTGAGTCCATACTGTCAATTTAGGTTAGAAATTATTGACGTGGACATTGGCGATCCTATGTGGCACGACCGGCACTAACGTGAACAAATTTTATAAGTTTTTAATATTTTTTTGAGATTTTTTATTCTTTTTTTTTCTCCTTACCCTTTGGCTGGTGCCGATGAGGTCGCCGGCCAACCATCGCCGACCATAGGTTGGTTTGGGTGAAGGTGTCTACGCCCTCGTTGGCCGCTCGTGAGGGCCCCCACACCCTCTTTGGCCACAAGCGAGAGCATCGAGCCCCCGCCCAAATCCAGGTGAGGGCCAAAATTGTCGCTTGTTGGCCGGTGAGGGCCGCAACACCCTTGCCCAGACTAGACAAGGGCATCATGACCCACACCAGCTAGGGGTGATGCCTCTGTGCCCTCGCCTAGATCTGGGCAGCGGCTTAATGCCCTCGCTTGTGGTTAGCGAGGGCACGATGGCCCTCGCCCGTGGTCGGCAAGGGTGCAAAGACCCTGGCCTAGACTAGTTTTGGGCCAATGATGGTTGGTTGGCGACTTCGCTAGCACCGGCCAAAGGGTAAGGTAAAAGGAAAAAAAGAAGAAAAACATATAGTAAAATTCTGAAAAAAATTATAAAATTTGTCCACGTCAATTTCAGTCGTGCCACGTAGGACCGTCGGCATCCATGTCAGTAATTTATGGCCTAAATTAGTTGATAGACTCAATTGATACCGATATGAAATGTTTAGATTGAATTAGTACCAAGTAAACAATGACGTATGAGAGATATTAATAGCACCGCACTTGTTCTATCTTATTAATAGATTATTTTTCCCTCTTTCTCATTCAATTATTGGGATATATTCACGGTGTCAGGAAGGGAAAAAAGACCGTCAAATCACATTGATCCGTCTCAAAATAACAAGTTCTGCAATAATTAATTCGCAACATAGAGTTTGGTCATAAAATATGTCCTATTTCTTTGAAAAACTAGCATTTTCCCTTTATAAAATTTGATTTTTTTCCTCTCTCTTTTGTTAATGGATTGCTTATTGTATGTTCCCATCAACATAATAGAAGAACAGGTCTTCATGGTCAGCTGAACTCCGTTTAATTCGCTCTCATCCACGAAACGATGTCTTGTCCACGAAATTTGGTAAAATATACAGCGAGATGCAATTAACTCTTCCTATTTTTTCGCCTTTGTCTGAATTCTCTAGAAATGAATAAATACCAATCGAATGGCTAAAACCTTACCTGAGAAATCGACACAATAGCTAAGCAAGCTCAATGATCACATGGCCAAATGGGCAATTCGCATTTGTTAATACGTCAATCGTCATAGCTCCTCAATAGATTTTTCTAGGAATAATTTTAAAAAAAGTGTTTATTGTACGGTGGCTAACTTAATCCTAAATTTTTCAATTTGATTAATTTAGTTCTAAACGTTTTGACAATTTATCAATATAGTCATTTCAGTCAATTTTAGCCGAAAATTACTGAAATAGATGTCAGCCATCTTATGTGACACGGCCGATACTTACGCAAATGATTTTTGGCAATTTTTTGAAATGACTTCTTTTTTTCTTTTGTTTGTATTAACCTACGCCGGTCCAAGACCACCACGATGGCCAGATCATCCTCACAGACTCTCGCCTATGGCTCGCGACCTCCACCGACCATCGACATCGCCTTGAACCGGTAGGGGGAAATAGGAAAAGAAAAGAAAAGGAAAAAAAAATAAGAACATATAAAAAAAATTGCAAAGTTTATTCAAATTAGTACTGGATATGCCATGTAAGACGGCTAGTTTCCACGCGAGCGATTTTCGGCCAATTTTAGCTGCAATGATTATATTGACAAATCATTAAAAGATTAATGATTAAATTGATGCCCCCATAATAGGTTTAAGACATTTTGGATAATTTTCCTGACTTTTCTAGGATGCTAATGAGAAAATGACCCCTCCAAAATTTAGAAATTTTGGCACGAAACTTTCGATCTTCTTCTCTTGAAAATGTAGATGTAAATCGCGCCCAGAGCCAATGCAACACCAATTGGATGTGGGTTCTCTCGTATGAATTGGAGAATGCCTACTTTGGTGAATTCAAAGGAGGGCATGTTGAGAGATAGTTTTCAGCTTTATTTCTGCCAAAAAAAGATAGGTTAAAATGAACATTGATTGAGAGAACCATATTTATAAATGACGGTGTTGTTTTTAATTCTTATGGCTTAATTTCTTTTCTTTGGACGTGGGTTTCGGCATCAATCGACGGCAAAAGGCGTGAAAGGAAGGGATCAATGGCAAAGTTTATGGAGAGAGATTACGATATGGAAAATATGATGTTCATAGATTCATGACGTCTTAATGAAGAAACGAGCATTTCGGACGATAACGTGGCTGGACATTAAAGAAACACCCGATCCTATCATACGAATTCGAGGCAATGTTAGAAGACAACTAGAAAATTTGTATGCATAGTGATTAGAGACGTGCATTGTGTCTTCCTGGGTCCATTTTTGTTTTTCTCATTTTATAAATGGGAGGGAAAAGAGTAAGTTTATATTTTAAAATAAGTTTATATGTTAAACTGACATTATAGAATGAAATAATGTGTTCTTATTTTGTGTATGGACGGCAAAGAGGGAACCAAACTTTGTTAGATTGTGTGGCTGTAATTGGGGTTTTTCACCGGGGCTTACTTTATTAAAAATTGCAATTATTAAGGCGAAAAATGTTTGAATGCTCCTGTCAAGTCACATAACCAGATTCATCTGTTTTAATAAATTAAGTTCAGTCAACTTTGAAACCGTGTGGATTAAATTGTTGTTATTCCTCGTCGGCTAATCGAGCAATCTTTTCGCTGAGGGAGGAATATTTTCACACTATATTCTCATAACATCTGTTAAGCTTAGTAATGTCATAGCAATCATTGAGAACATTTCCCAAACAAAGAGACGAGATGCACTAATTAGCAACAACTTAGATAACGAAAGACAAGGTTCATAAGAAAGCTTGAGCCCTACTGTTCATTTTCTCAACGATAAGTCGTGTCCATTTCTAAGTTTTTGCATCCTCCCCTAGGCCCTAATTTGTCTATTTTCTGACCTTTGCCATTGTTCTTTTCTTATCCTACCTCGAAATTTAGAAGGGCATACAAAACCGCATACGAACAGCTCTATTAACTTGTGATTCGAATGTGGATTATTTAAAAAAATTTGACAATTATTTTTGCCTACTCGATATTTCACTCCCCACTTAGAGAGATATAATTGACAATAATCCCCCTTCAAAATTATTTTGTTCTGCAATGGGGACTTTTTGGTTCTTCCTTTTGAGTAGATATCTCTCTGATCATTGTGCTTTCTTTCAATGTCAAATTCACATATTACGGGAGAAGAAGAAATTACATGCGGGACTCAAGGTCCACCACCATCTAGAAGAACTATATTTTTTGGCTCGAGAATAAGCTCAGATGTGGAGAAAGGGTTTATATTAACAATTCTTTGGTCACATAATTAACTAATCTTCGACAATCTTGAAAGAATTGAATTGGTCAAGATTGGCGTGCTTTCTAGAAACTATTATTTTATGTAAGTGTGGATGAACGAGAATAACGTAATTAATAAATACCAAATAAAGTCGAAAAGAATGGATCCTAAGTCACCTTATTACCTCGATGACAAAGGATAATAAGCCTCCAATTAGAAACAAAAACAAAGACGTGTAAATTCAATATTATTAACATGAAGAGGTCATTGCATAGCCAAGCCACGTTAAGGGTTTCAACTCATACATCATTTACCACATATAAAAATAGTCATTGCTTAATTTTAAAAATAAAAATAAAATATATAAAAAATATATAAAAATTCTAAAAAAAAAGTTAGTTTCTTTAATTATGCCACCTGGTCATTGCTTAATTAATCCTGTTGCATTTTAAAAAATAGTAAAAAATGATAAACACTAAAAAAAAAAAAAAAAATGGTATATTTCTTTAGGGACCAATCGCACTATAGAAACAATATTTCACATAATATCATTATTTAGTTTTGTTATGTATAATTAGTGTCCAGACAAGGAATTTGTGCTTAGCTTTAGAATAAATGCTTGTTTATGTTTAGTGCATAGCTCATGAGGGTTCCTATCCAAATGCTCTATAACAAGGCATATATATTCTATGCTCAATTATGTCGTCAATGGTAACATTGGTGTTGATGAGGTGTGCTTTTCTAATATCGTTTGAGTAAGCTACGTCAACATATAAAAGGTTAATAAAAAAAAGAGGAAGATAAATAAAAATATTTTGTGCAAGAGTTTATGAGAATATTGGAGCATTATCTGAAGCACGGGGTGATGCTTTAGCCTCCGGCAAGCTTCCCAAATGGACGAGCTTGATGGGGCTTATACTTGAATCGTTCCTTGTGAAGAGATGAAATGAGACCAGACGATGGGCAAGTTAGGAAGGGGCGGGTTGGTTGCAACGATAGAGATAACAAATTATTCTTGCTTTATCTAGAGTTTGTATCTATATGATGGCTAAGACAACATAACCACTATAACAATTTTGGTTCAGGTACTGACCGCATGAATTAGTCGGATGCTCAAGAACCCCGGACACTTCCATTGATATAAAAGAAACGGTCACTCGAGTTATGATGTTTGGGTCAATCATATAATTACTGGAACTAATCATGGAGTCAGTGTTAGACCAAGCTAAGCTTTAAAGAAGAGCCTAACTTGTTGCACAAGCTCGTCGGTCACCATTAGCAGGCTAAGCTTCATAGCTGAATAACTTTAATTAATGATCTATTTTAATGACGACATGCACCTTCACAACGAATTCAAAGTGATGGCAGTGGATGGCCCGATAACCTCTTCACCATCTCTCTCCTTTCCTCTGTTTAGACTCAGATCAGTAAAATGGGCATTGCACTCCAAATATATAATTGAGATAATTAGTTTTCTTTTGACAGAGTAATGATATATACATCTAAGTAATACCATAATATCCGAATACATAATTGACATGATTATTTTACTCTCGACAGATTTGTGAAATCACGCCTGCAGATTATGCGTTGACCCGCATGAAGTCCCAAGACCGAAGTTGGCATGGGGAGAGCAAATTTGAATCTTCACGAGTCTAGATTCAATGAACTTCTCAGGGTCTAAGCACCATTAGCGGACCACATAAAAGATTTCGAAAGACCTCTTAAATTCAACACGAGAAGATGGTCGAATCAGGTTAGTTCCATGAGATAAACGATGACACGCGAGAGATTTTAAATTAGTGGTACAAAGCTTGCCAGAACGATTATTTCCTCTCTCCTTTGATTGAGGAACACGTCTTTAGGGCCGGCTGAACGGCATTCGATTCCCTTTCATCCAGGAAACGATGTCTTGTCCATATGATTCGGTCAAAAACACAGAAAGGTGCCATCAAAAAACCCTTGCTTACGCTTTCGTCTGAATCCGATGGAAATGGGTAATACATCCAGATCAATGGCTAAAAACCCTAAACTGAAAAATCGAGGCAGCAACTAAAGCTAACATAGCTCAAGGACCACGAGGCAAAATGGGCAAATTATAAGGCTTTCGATACGTCGAACATCATAGCTCGTCGAGACATTTTCGCTAGGACGCCGCGTAAGAAAACGACCCTCCAAAAAAAGGGCACGTTGAGAGATGGTTTTGGCTTTCTTTGTGAAAAGAAAAAGAAACATAGGTTAAAAGTTGAAAGTCAATTAGCATAGCCATATTTACACGTTGGTGCTTCTTTTGTTCTTTTCTCTTTCTCTTGATATGCTTTGCCTTACTGTTAGAATAGTAGTAGCGGTGTGACTGTGACTTTTTTCTTGAAAAGACTGCTTGAAATTGAAAGACAGGAATTGTCTCTAGAAGCCTTAGCCCGATTAGTTAAACTGATCTTTGTGATATAGCTTTTGTGGTCTTGTTTAGCGATTGTGCATTGCCGTGCCGTCTTCAACAAATCTCTTTGCTCTTTTCTTTGAAAATTGAAAATAGACTTCCCCCCGATGCAAATTCGAAGGCCCCACTCTCAGAAATCAAGGATTTCGCCATTGAGATCTAAACGCCCAACTGGGACATCACATCATCAATTTCAAATGGAAAAAAAAATTTAGGGGAGGGAGTGATGCCTCTTGACCTCAAAAAGGGAAGGTTTTCTAAGCCTTATTGACTTGCCTGTGTGAAGGTTTCAACATCCATCGACGGCAAGAAGCATCGAATGAGGGATCGATGGTAATAAAAATAAAAATAAAAAAGATCCTTTAGCCTATCAAAAATTCAAATTTCAAAGCTTAAGTTTGTTGACGAAGTGAGTCCACTGTACATTGAGAGAATATAAGTCCCTTGAACAAGCGGATTAAAAAACTTTAACATCCTCTTCTCACGTACTGGCCAGATCAGGAATTGGAATTTAACGAGCAAGGGGGCTGCATCTGCATGTGCTAACAAAGCGAGATAATATTTAGTTTTGATATTATATTAAAAAAGGTTAGCTCAAAGGTTTAAATTTATAAGTGGAGAAATTCTCGAACGGGCAGCAAACTTTTCATAGATTTGTGATGTCTTAGGCTGCGCATGGAAACAATTTGTTTCTTTTTTTTGTTCTAAGAACGAAAACAAAAAAGTGTTTACATTCGGGGAACAATTTTTGAACAAAAGAACGCGTTTGGTAACGTTTTGTCCGGGAATAAAAATGAATAGAAACACGTTTGGTAAATTTTATTCTTTTTTTGTTTCTTTTAATTTTTAAACATTTTTATTTTATTATTTATTTTTTCCTTTCTTTTTATTTTTCTTTTTTTCGGCCGGTCACCGGCCTCCGGCGACCGGCCGACGGGGCCGGCAACCTCGCCCAGCCACGGCGAGGCTCGGCGTCGCCGGCGCGCGGGCGAGGCCGAGCCTCGACGGCCGGTCGCCGGCCATGGCCGAGGCCGGCGACCGGCGAAAGAAAAAAAGAAGAAAAAAAGAAGAAAAGAAGAAGAGAAGAAGAAGAGAGAGAAGAGAAATGTTTCTTCAAGAAATGTTTCGGAGCAAGTTAAAACAACGAATTGTTGTTTTTTTTTTTTTTGTTCTTATTTCGTTCCAGAAATAAAAAAAAAAAAAAAAAACGCAACCAAACACGTTTTTGTTCCTTTTTTTCTGAAGGGAACACTTTCCGTACGAAGTGTTCCGGAATCCATGCACGCCCTTAGAGAAACAGAAAAAGAAACGTGCGATTGGTTGCAATTGGCATTTTCGCTCCGAGCTTGCTTGATTGAAACGACAGTATTTATGTATCTTGACGAGTTAAAATTGAATGGGCTTTGAAATCAATCGGATAAAGCCAAGGCATTTTTCATGAGGCATTTCTCACGATACCGGTTAAATTTAGTAATGTCGTCTTGGTCATCGAGAACTTTCTCCAAACAAAGAGGCGAGATAAAAACACTGATTAGATACTACTCAGCATCCTCTAGCTATTATTATGTGAAGATCTAAAGTTATACATTATTACTATTGCCGTCGAGAATTTAAAATCGATTTTTCTAGGATTTTTGGAATAAGAAAATAACTCATGCTCTCGTCAATGTTTTGACAAGAAGAGCCCACGTATTGGAGTAGTTAAGGAACAAGAAGGCTCATCGGAAAGCTAAGGCTCTAGAGTCCACTTTTTTCATTAAATTGATATCGCAACACGTAGCCATGTCCCTTTCTAAGTCATTGCATCCTCTCCTAATACCTAATCCGTCTATTTCCCTACATTTGCTACCATCCTTTTCTTATCCGACCCTTGAAATTCAAGAAAGGCATGCATCTTGGCCTCCAAAAACACCTCTGATAATTCATGATTCAACAGTTGATTAATCGTGAAATTTGATGATGTCTTTGTCACTTGGAGAGCCACCACTGATCATAACACCTCTCTAAAATCGTTATGCTTTTGCAAGGAAGTCTTTGCCTTTGGTTCTTTCCTTTTGAAAGATTAGATATCGACATGTTCGTTTCAATATCAAATTCACTATTTTATGGAAAAAGAAATGTGAAAATTCACATGCGTGGAGTCAAGGTCAACCACTATCCATGAAACTTATATTTCGAATCAAGTATAAGATTAGACGTGGGGAGCAAGTCTCTCTTGATCATTCTTTAACCACATAATATATAAATTCCAAAATCCAATCAATCTTGGACGACCTATTGAGGATGGAATTGGTAAAAAAAAGATATGCTTTCTTTTCTAGAAGCCATTATTTTAGATTTAGTGCGGACAAATCAGGAATTACTTAATTAATAAGTACCCAATGGGAAAAAAATAACTAAATCCTAGTCACCTCATGACCTCAATGACAAAGGATAATAACCCTCCAATTAGGGGGAAAATTTAATAAAAAGATAAAGACGTGTCGAATTAAAAAATTTTACTTTATGAGGTCATTGCATAACTTATCCTCCTTAAGGATTTTCAATTCATTCGTCACTTGCTATATAGACATATAGATATATATCACCATCCTTTTGGTGTGTTTTCTTTTGGTTTTGCTTGGATAATTATGAAAGTAGACCCCTATTTGCTTAGCAATAAATATATACATAAATAAGGTGGCTCGGTCCTATCTAGGGTTAGTCAACAATCTCATTTTTTTCGCCATATTTTCTTTCTCAATTATGGAATAAATGTTAGGTATTTTTAGGATTCCTTCCATGCTCTAGAATCGATATTCCTTATCTTTTTTTTTCAAATTTTATAGAAAATTAAGGTCCGAAACCGTGTCGCCAAAAGACAAAATCACACGAGGAAGTTGGCCGACCTCCCGAGTACTTTTGTTTTGTATTTTGAGATCATGTGCAACACTTGTATTAATAGGAAAGATTCCTTGGACCGTGTCTAAATAAGTACAAGGGCAGAAGACAATTGCGAGTATAATTGAATCACGTAATGTTTTGTCTTGGATTCGTTGGCATATTATTAACTACATTTGCCGGCCCTAATGTTCGTCTTACCGTGCATGCAGCTGCCCACAAAAAATTAAAAATTAAAAAAAATCAAAATTCTAAAAATTAGTTTCAAGGATTATTACCGTTGAAAAACTCAAATTGATACTCTCGTGAGCATTTTCCATGGACTAATTTTTATTTCACAAAATATTTCAAATCAATTATTTCATAACATATTTACTCCAAACTAACTTTGACCATCAGTATACTCAATTCCAATCTATATTTTTTAGTATTTTGACCAATATCCCGTTACAAGAATGTTTCATCTACTAAAATGTTTCTTTCAATATTAGTTAGTCCGTTAGGCTGTTTATTATTATTATTATTATTATTATTATTATTATTATTATTATTATTATTATTATTATTATTATTATTATTATTATTATTATTATTGTTATTATTATTATTATTATTATTATTATTATTATTATTATTATTATTATTATTATTATTATTATTATTATTATTATTATTATTATTATTATTATTATTATTATTATTATTATTATTGTAACCAACTGTCGTTTTATGCTTACGCGCGTGAAGGAGAAACGCTAAGACTATTAGCAAAATTGACCACGCAATTTCATTCCAGCACTCAAACTTGACATTTCGTTCAACCATATGCAAAACATGATCCACAAATTCCGTTCCTTGGCAAAGAAAAAAATAATCTGTTTTTTTTATTGAGCTCTCAGGATCTTTGAAAATCTGTAGATGAATGTTATCATAATTCTCTTTTCTACTATCGAACTTATTATAAGCGGGAAGAAAAACCGCCGAATTTCTTCTGGGTTAATACTTCTAAAATCCTCGAATCGATACACAAGCGCCACATTTACGCTAGGCCCAAACTCAAATCGGTTTATTTGTATTGAATTTAGCTCAAACTAATTTCCGTATCACAAAAAATCTAAACCGGTGTATCTAATGTTATATTTACCAAAATCTTATGATGAAATTGGGGCAAAATTAAAGATTTTAGCAGATCTCTTAATTATGAGGGAGCCTTTAGAGCAAAATTAACATATTTGAGTAGTTTTTTCAGATCTCAATTCGTTTTTTTCAAATCCGACTTTTTTAAAACGACATTATTTACAGGCTCCATATACGTTGAACGTCCTTGTCGAGTTCATGCCACACGCTAATCACTCGAATTGTTGGCGCGTGCATCTCCATGTCATTAATTTAATGCGGATGTAAGACGGAAGTTAACGGATGGTAGTCACGAAAGGTACCAATTTACAATAATCATTTTTTGCTATGCGAAAATGAAATTGACATGAGAAAGGATTACAGATGTGTACTGATGTTAGAATTTCGACGGCATCGACACGTTTTCTTTTCTCGGAGGCAACATCACAAGCGGACCAGACTATGTATGCAATTGCAATTAGTATTTCGTGACTTTCCAAGCCGATATTTTTCCAGAGGAAAAGGAGAGATTAAAGAAACCGAGGGAGGCGAAATCAGCAGCAACTAAGATGAGATGAAAGAGACAGTTGCTGCCATGTTCAATGTTAGAGAGAGAGATAGAGAGAGAGAGGCAAAGAGAGAGAATCAGATACAGATGGAAGACGAGAGGAAAAGGAGGAATTGTTAAAGTAAACCAAAAATTTCACGCACGGCTTTCGTGGTTTTTCTTGAAAGCGCGAGGGAGTTGGAACCAGGCCAATCGACCATGGTCGATTCTTGATTTTCTTGTTTTTCTTGCTTTTTACAACGGGGAAGATGGACGGGAAGGGGAAGCTTCCTGTCGCTCTCTCGTCGCCTCCGATTTGTCAAAGAGGAGAGAAAAAGAAGCAAAACCCGAGAATGGAATCATCATCGTCGTCTCGGGTTCCGGTCAAATCGAGCCACCTCCACCTGCATTTGAATAAGCCCCCCACGTCGGTCGGTCGCTGGCTCGCTCGCAGTCGGTCCTGTCTTCTAGAAGGCATTTCTTGAATCACAAATCGGGACGACTTTTCGACGCCCCTTGTGAGGGAGAGAGAGAGAGAGAGAGAGAGATTCTTTAACACGATTGATGTTTACTTCTTCTTTTTCATTTTCTTTTTTCCCCTTTTCCTTCCTTCTCTCCTCCTCGACGCAAAATGTCTGAATTTCTGGATTGTCTGACGGGGTTGTTGTTGTCGTTTTCGCCAGCCATGACTCCTCCTCCTCCTCCTCCTCCCTCATGTCCTTGCGAAATTCGTCCCCCTCTCCCTCCCCCCCTTCCCTTCGAGAATGCATTCCAAAGTTTGACTTCTTGAAATTCCGCTTTGTATCACCATCCCCCTCAACAGCAGAGGAACGCGCATTTTGAACCCCCGTGTCCGAAAAAAGACGAGCTTGAGGCCCATATCTGGGTTCGTCGCCGAATTTGCCTCTCTCCCCTCCCTCCTCCTCTCTCTCTCTCTCTCTCTCTCTCTCTCTCTAGAATGCCTTTTTGCACGAGCAACTTGTAGCTTCAAGAGCCAGGACGAGAGCAACGATTGCCCATCGAGAGAAAGGTGTGTTCTTTCCTTTCGAAGAATTCGCCTTTCTTGCTAATTTTGCTGGGTCAGTGCTGCTGCTGCTGCTGCTGCCGCCGCCGCCGCCGTCGTGATTTCCAGGTGGTTAGCTTGTTTTCTTCATTCTTCTCCTGCCCCTGCCGCTGCCCCTGCCGCGGCGGCTGGCCGGCGCTGTTCTCGTTGGGAGTTGTCGTGAAGTAATTTTTCGATTTCTTGATCGGGCGAATTGGGACGGGTGCTCTTGGTCATGAATTTGTTGAGTGTTGACTTCTTGACGCTGCTTCTGATCTAGGGATCATGTCCGCAGGCCGCCCTCTTCTGATCCCGTCCCCGAGAACTACCTCTACTACCCCACAAACCCCTTCCATACCCACCTTCGCCGATCTTGCGAAACCCAGCTCGGGTGATTCGAAACCCGTGTCCACCATGGAGTCCAATATCACCTCTGACAACCCATCTGGCATCGAGTTCCATCACAACTCGTCGTCCAGGCGGAGCATTTCCTCGCACCAGTCGAAGACGTCCAGTACAAACTCCGTCAAGGAAGGGATTTCGGCGGATTCAGGATCCAAGCGGACGCGGCAAGGGTCGCGTGGCGCGGATTCGGAGTTTATGAGCATGTCCCAGAGAGAAATTAACGAAGAAGATGCGAGGTTTGTTTACATAAATGATCCGGACAGGACGAATGAGAAGTATGAGTTCACAGGGAACTCGATTCGCACTGCCAAGTATTCAATCATCACTTTCTTGCCTAGAAATTTGTTTGAACAGTTCCATAGAGTTGCATACATTTATTTCTTAGTGATAGCCATACTCAATCAGCTTCCCCAGCTGGCAGTTTTCGGCCGAGGAGCCTCCATAATGCCATTGGCATTTGTATTGCTAGTTACGGCAATTAAAGATGCATATGAGGATTGGAGGCGGCACCGCGCGGATAGGGTAGAGAACAACCGACTGGCATGGGTTTTTGTAAATGGTCAGCTTCAACAGAAGAAATGGAAGGATCTTCGGGTTGGAGAAATCATCAAAATTCAGGCAAATGACACTCTTCCATGTGATATGGTGCTGCTTTCAACCAGTGACCCAACTGGAGTTGCTTATGTGCAGACTATTAATTTGGATGGGGAGTCGAATTTGAAAACCCGCTATGCGAAGCAAGAGACTCTGTCTAAGGTGCCTGAGAAAGAGAAGATTAGTGGTTTGATCAAGTGCGAGAAACCCAATAGGAATATTTATGGCTTTCAGGCAAATATGGAATTTGATGGGAAAAGGCTTTCCCTTGGACCTTCCAATATTATTCTTCGTGGATGTGAGCTTAAGAACACTACCTGGGCGCTTGGAGTTGTGGTGTATGCTGGACGGGAGACCAAAGCTATGCTCAACAATGCTGGAGCCCCTTCAAAAAGGAGTAGCCTTGAGACACGTATGAACTTGGAAATCATCATACTTTCCCTTTTCCTGATTGCTTTGTGCACAGTTGTCTCTATCCTTGCTGGCATTTGGTTGAAGCACCACAAGCATGAGCTAAACATCATTCCGTTTTACCTGAAAAAGGACTACACTGATGTACCTCCCGACGGTCCCGAAGATTATAACTACTATGGCTGGGGAATGGAAATATTTCTCACATTCCTTATGGCTGTTATTGTCTTCCAAATAATGATTCCCATATCATTATACATCTCTATGGAACTTGTTCGAGTTGGTCAATCGTACTTCATGATTCGAGATAAAAACATGTACGACGAGGCCACGAATTCTAGCTTCCAGTGCAGGGCCTTGAATATAAATGAAGATCTAGGACAGATAAAGTACGTGTTCTCTGACAAAACCGGTACACTGACCGAAAACAAGATGGAGTTTCAATGTGCAAGCGTCTGGGGAGTAGATCACAGTGGTGGAGAAGCTAATTCTCGCATTGACGTGGTTGGAAATCCAGTTGAATGTAAGACTTATTTCTTCTGTCCTGTAATATTTCTGGTTTGGCCTTCTGATTATGCTGTTCTTTTATCAACTGGAACCATCATCTTATCTATAAGTTCTAATTCCTATCAGTGGACGGGAAGACTCTTAGGCCGAAGATGGCGGTTAAAGTCCACCCTAAGCTTTTGCAACTAACAAAGAGTGGAAAGGATTCACCTGAAGGCAAACATGTCCATGATTTCTTCCTTGCGTTGGCTTCGTGCAACACATTAGTTCCCTTTTTGGTTGATACTTCTGATCCTGTTGTCAAGTTGATTGACTACCAAGGTGAGTCTCCAGATGAACAAGCACTAGCATATGCAGCTGCTGCCTATGGATTCACTCTCATAGAGAGAACTTCTGGTCATATAGTGATTGATATTCAAGGAGAAAGGCAAAGGTAAATTCAGCCGTTTGTTTATTTTCTTATGTAACCACTTTTTGGTCTTAAACAATTTAGAGACTCGCTCGGTTTTTTTCAATTGTTCTTATGGAGGGGTTGTCTTTGTTTCGGGAGCCTGGAATATGGATTTCCACACTTGCATGAGCGCTGGGTGTTTTAGTAGTTGATGTATTTTATTTGTGAAATGTGCCATGAAATTGAACCGTACTAATTCTTCCTTTTGTCCAATGCACCCTAATGGCCAGTGCAGGTTTAATGTCTTGGGTCTGCATGAGTTTGATAGTGACCGGAAAAGGATGTCTGTCATCTTGGGATTCCCTGACAAGACAGTGAAGGTCTTTGTCAAAGGTGCTGATACAACCATGTTTAGTGTGATAGATAGATCACTCGAGAAGAATGTGATACATGCAACTGAGCAGCACCTTCATGCTTATTCCTGTTTGGGTTTGAGAACGCTTGTGGTCGCCATGCGAGAACTAAGCTCTTCAGAATTTGAGCAGTGGCATCGTGCCTTCGAGACAGCAAGTGCTGCTTTAATGAATAGGGCTGCTTCGCTTCGCAAGGTTGCGAGCAATGTGGAAAACCATCTCTGCATATTGGGTGCCTCTGCAATTGAAGATAAGCTGCAACAAGGGGTGCCGGAAGCCATCGAGTCCCTGAGGACGGCAGCAATCAAGGTTTGGGTATTGACTGGTGACAAGCAAGAAACCGCCATATCGATTGGCTACTCCTCAAAGCTCCTAACTAGCAACATGACCCAGATAGTAATAAACAGCAACTCCAAACAGTCGTGTAAAAAGAGTTTGGAAGATGGCATTTTGATGTCCACTAAGCTCACAACTCAGTCCAGTTTCATGAATAACACTGGTGGAAATTCTGGAGCTGCTGTAACTTCGCTGGCCTTGATAATTGATGGTACAAGTCTTGTATATGTCCTTGATAGCGAGCTTGAAGAGCAGGTAATCTTTTGTAAAGTCTGTCCGCTTTTTAATTTCTAAATCACTATCTATATGCTGACATTGCTCATATTTGTTGTGCTGCAGCTCTTCAAACTAGCGAGTAAATGTTCTGTTGTATTGTGCTGTCGTGTGGCTCCTCTGCAGAAGGCTGGTATTGTTGCCCTGGTGAAGAAAAGGACTTCAGACCTGACCCTTGCTATTGGCGATGGTAATTATGTTTGCTTTTGAAAGGAACGACAGGGTTTAAAAGTGTGATAAGCAAGTAATTCTGGATCATTTTTCATGAATTAATATTTTCACTGGATAAATGGCAGGTGCCAACGATGTTTCCATGATCCAAATGGCTGACGTGGGAGTCGGAATTACTGGGCAAGAGGGCAGACAAGCTGTGATGGCATCAGATTTTGCAATGGGACAATTCAGATTTTTAGTCCCCCTATTACTAGTCCACGGGCACTGGAATTACCAAAGGATGGCTTACATGATATTGTACAACTTTTACAGAAATGCAGTGTTTGTATTTGTTCTATTTTGGTGAGTATTAATCTTCTGGACTCCTCCATTCTGCTGCATTCAACACATAGGGACAGCAAAGTGCGTGCTTGCGTTGTGTGTGTGCTTATATTGATGTAGTCTAGTATCTTGGCAGTCCCCAGTTCAAATAATTGAGTCTCCCATCTGCTTCCTGTAGGTTAAAAAGCTAGTTGCCTGTGTTTTAGAACATGTAGTAAGAATTATTTCACCCAGTAGATATTCATAAGCATGGATAAAATTTCGTTACGGTCATAGTTGTAAAATGTCAAGTAACATGACCAGATGGCAATGTAGGTGAATTCCTGAACTTCCTAAATAGAAGCTACTATACTGTCATTGAATTTGAGCTCTATAAATCGTCCTTTAATTGCTTTTGTCCATTATTGGGGCGATAGTTAAAGTTTCTAAATCCTATGTACATTACTTCCAGGTACGTGCTCTTTACTTGCTTCACATTGACAACAGCAGTTACTGAATGGAGCAGCATGTTATATTCTGTCATCTACACGTCATTTCCTACAATAGTTGTCGGAATTCTTGACAAGGATCTCAGCAGAAGGACTCTTCTCAAGTTTCCTCAACTGTATGGGGCAGGGCAAAGGCAAGAGAGCTACAGTTCAAAATTGTTTTGGTTAACTATGATGGATACGATATGGCAAAGTGTGGCCATCTTCTGGATACCTCTGTTTGCATATTGGAGGAGCACTATTGATATATCCGGCCTTGGAGATCTTTGGACAATAGCTGCAGTTGTGGTGGTCAATTTACACTTGGCCATGGATGTCATCCGGTGGACATGGATTACTCATGCAGCCATTTGGGGGTCTATTATTGCTACGTGCATTTGTGTCATCATCATTGACGCATTGCCATTTTTATTCGGTTACTGGTATGTCCTCCTGTCTTCATAATATTCCCACCATGCATATGCATAAGCACTCTCTCTTGCCCTTGTCAAGAGCATAGTGATACGCATGCTTTTTGGTTTGGGAGAAGCTGACATATCCAAAGTTATTTGCCTTTACTGATTGGCCAAATGGCATAAAATGCAGCAAGACACATTCATCTGCAACTTCTCACCCAATACTAAGGCCAACCTTCATCGGATGGAAGGGCCTCTTCTCCTTTTTCACCTATGCTTGGTTAACTTGTGGCTCTTGATTGTTTGCCTGGGGACCATTGTGGTTTCTTCATGCTGTACCCATCTCTTCATTGTTTAAATGGAAAGTTATGGATAGACCAATGTAGGCGACTAATGATACGCAGGATACATATATGTTTGGACCTTGATCATGAAGCTTTGGTAGCATAATTCAGACCTGTTTCATGGTCGATTGTTATCTTAAGTAACTGATCTGCAATTACTTGCTTAGGTAGAAAACGAAATTAAGGTGGTTTCTACATTTTTATGATGCTATATTCTAACAACTAAGCAGACAGAAAGACATCAGGTTTTAAGAATTTAGGGATTGTTTTTACTCTGAACGAATTGATGGAAACCAAATTGATGCTCTCGCTGTTTCATGCCTATGAAAAGATTGAAGCTGCACTTTTAATCTCAAATAAAGAGTCGACCTATTTTTTCCTAATGTTTTATGTTTGTTTATATTGACAGGGCCATCTTCCATATTGGCAAAACAGCAGCGTTCTGGTTATGCTTGCTCATCATCGTCGTGGCAGCACTAGTTCCCCGCTTTGTTGCAAAAGTTATTTATCAGTATTATAGCCCTTGTGATGTTCAAATAGCAAGAGCGGCAGAGAAGTTTGGTAATTTTCGGGAGCGGGAACTGGAAATAGAAATGAATCCCATCACGGAACCTCAGTGGAGATGACAAGGTGTTTTTTTCCTTTTTTGTGTTTTTACTTTTGTAAGATATCACATTCTTTTGGCATCTTTAAGGGCATATACCGGATGCCAGTTTCTTCTTGTTTTGCTATCCAAAGGGTAGTGTGCATAGTAATTAGATACGAAATTTTTGGTTTGTGTAAGTCATTGAATGTATGTTATGTACTGTCGTCAGTGCAGCACAGTGAATAGTCTTAAATGTACAATTAAATGAAAGATGAGCAGAATTTCATCATATTGACCGTACCGGTTTGTCTATGTTTGATGCGGTATCAAGAATTGGATGAATTCGAAGATTGCTTAATTTCACTTCACGAAGATTCAACTGGTGGCTTTAAGCTACTGCATATCTACTCTGAAAATGAAAGCCGATAAGGGCAGTGTGTGTGCATTATTTCGATTACAGGAAGTCAGTGAATGATTCATATAGTGAGCCCCACGAGGAGTGAAGATATAAGGAGTTACTAGTTACAACCGCAAGCACTCACAGTGACATGCTAAAGCATGCTGCACATTATTGCTCCGTCTGTGCAAAGTGAAATGCTTCTTTAAGTCTGCTGGGAAGAGCAGTTTAATCAATCATCAAAGTCCCCATTATGGTACCATCTGACTTCACATTTATGTCTAATGGCCGGCAAAGAAGATAAGCACCAGTTAATGCAAGTGTTTCTGAAAGTTGCATCGGGACCATTCGGTTTCGCTGCACAACTCTCACTGAGGATCAATCAACTGTAGTTTCTACTTCCAGTGATGATAATGAACCTCTGGCAGATGCCCTTTCTCCTTCAGGTAGCGCAGGTCCCACGAAATGAACCTTTTTTGCTGTCTGCCAATTCAACAGCATCCTCCGTTGATACTCCTGGGAAGAGAGAAGAAAAGAGAGAAGGGGGTTACTTTTTTCCCCCTTCTTTTAAATCTGTGCCAACTTGAATTGCACTCCACTTGTCAGAGAGCATTAATATGGACTAAAAGAGAGCATTAATGAGCAAGTGACCCGATGTGAGTAAAAGCAATAAGGCTATGTTTGGTAACTATTCAAATAGTACTTGATTCTGATTTTTTATTTCCGAAATCAGTTTAGGAACAGAATAGCGTTTGGTAAAATTTTTGTTCTGTGGAATAAATTTCTATTTTTTTTGTTCCCAGAAGTAAATTTGGAATCAAATCAAGAATCAAAAAAAAAAAAAAGAATTAATTCTTATTCCGGAAACAAATCTAAGAATCAAAACTAACTCTTCTTCCCTTTCCTCTTCTTCTTATTCTCTTTTCTTTTTCTTCATCAACCGCCATCCCGCGTTGCCGTTCGCTGCCATTCGCCACCGCCGCCGTCCACCACTGCTGGTTGCTGGTCTGGCGAGCTCACCAGGGCTAGGCTGCTGATGGCCAGGTCGACCTAACCTAGCCCCAACGAGGCCAGCCTTGCCAAGGGCCGGCGACACTCCGATGAGGTCGCCGGCCAGAAGAAGAAGAATAGGAAAAAGGAAAAATAAAATAAAAAGAGAGTAAAAAAGTAAAAAAAATTATTTAAAAATTAAAAGAAATGATTTGGAACAGAATCAATGAACACAAGAAGAAACGCTTGATTGCCGAGAATCGAAATTTTGGACGATTACCAAACGACTTAAAATGCTTAGAAATTGTTAGGAGACAAAAAAAAAAAAAAAAAAAAAAATTATTTCTTATCGAATCTATTCCCGAAAACAGAATCATTAGCAACTTAGCAAACACACCATAAGCTTACATGAATAAATGGAAATGACACTAAACCGGAGAGGGAAGTTTAAAGTGAAGCTTTCATCTAAAAGGTACAGTATCGGCAACGCCGTATCTCGTATTACTATACTTCACTTAAAATACGATAATTTCAGAGAATATCGGACAAGTGAAGTCTCATCAGCGTTTACCCCAATTCCAGTTTACGATAATAATAATGAGATAGAAGCCATTAGTTTTCATCATTGATTATTCAATCCACCAAGTTTGATTTATTAAACAAAGCATCAATTGTTCGATCTAGTGCAGTGTAAAACCAAATGAAATGTGCCATTCCTTCAATATTCACAAGAAGCGAGCATCAATGGTTTGATTGAAGATTGAGACAAACAGACGAGCATCACTGTGTCCTATAAGATTCGATCGAGATTAAAGATGCAAATCAAATCTAATTCGTTATGGGAGAAGAAAGAGCTTTTCCAGAAAGAATCAAGCACCGACGTTTTTGCATGCTGATGCTTCAGAAAATTTAAAAAAAAAAAAAAATGGAATTCAGAATTCACTATCCGGAGCACTCGATAGTAGCAGTCCTACAAATATAAGCGGTTGATATGTAAGACGGAGGGGCAACATACATTCGAAAGACCATATAAGTAACTCCTTGTTCCTGATACTGATGTATCAAGAGGGGCTTTGTCATATGGAAGTATAAATTCACTTACATGATAGATCATTCCACATAAAAAAGTAGGAATCAACTCCCAGTAAATGGTGGCGACTGGCCCGAGATACGAATCGGAATTCTGTGAGCTAAATCTACACATACTATCGAAGCAAACAGATTTCCATCGAAGAATAAACCAAGGAACTACCAAAATAAATTTACAAACAGATCTTGAATTTACTTCAGGAAATCAGTGGCAGATTCTGCCTCAGATGCTCCTCAATCTTCAAGAATGTATCTATTTCTTCGTGCACCAAAAGCAATTCTCTGACAGAAGAAAAGAACAAATATGTGAACCAACACCCCAAAGGTTATATTTAATGCGAAATCTAACCAAGCTCTCAACGAACATAGAGAGGGCATGGTTACTGAACTGAGAATATCTGGGTGTATGCTTTGATCCCTGTAAGGAAACGGATGTAAGTTGGTTTCTGTGATCCATTGGTCGGAACTGATCTGATATTCGGAACAAGGTACTTGGCAACCTGTATTTTCCCAGAGCATCCACCAATAAGTATTAAGAATGGTAAGTGGAAAAAGACAAGGGGAAAGAACAAACGTGGAATAAACAAACAAGGGCAAGAAAATCTTAAAGAGAAAGTAATCAAGTATATATATGCTCTCAAGCTTTCAGCCATGTACATCATGAGTTTTTCACTTATCAATGAATTGATTATTTTACAGCTAGCTATCTGCATCACCTTTTACTTAGCATGACCTTCCCAAGTATTTACTCTACATATTCACTAAAGCTACATGCTCTGATAATTAAATCTCTCCAAACCAATATCTCTCTACCAATCGATCCAAAGAACAGTTTTACTCCAGGTTGAGAATAAGATGCTACCACTTCAGCTGGTTCTGCCAGGACATTGATAAAGAATTTCGCCTGCAATAACCAAGATTTTACTTTGTGGTCCAATAACCAAAAGGAAAAAGATATCCCAAAAAGTGTATGATATTTTGAAAACCTGGTTTGTGGTGACACCGCACATGAGAAGATCGGTTGTGACCATTCCTGGCTGCAACAGCTCATTAGGAGGTAATAGTCAGTGCTTGCTTGAAATCATCCCAGATAAGATATATCCAAATAGGACTAAGTTTCATCATTTCTCAAGAGAAATGTGCATAACATGTCTGACTAAGTTTGAACTTCAATAGGCAGAAATCATTGCAGAAAGTCGAACAAGTTGTGTCCATCTGCTAAAGCATATCTGTATGCACGTTGTATTGTGGGAGACACGAAGCTTATGGAGCCTGTTATGGACCTCGAAAGTTCATACTGCACTCCTCTAAATGAGAAATTATCTGCCTAATAAGGTCCACTATGCTAGCAAGCTTCTTCAGATCCTACAAGCATGCATGAGCATGCAGAGAAAGGCAAAGAAATTGACTATACTGAATGCCTCAGATAACATTTAAAAGAGACATTACAGGTGAAATTTCTTTCTGCAGATTCCAATCAAAATTTATAGCCGATAAGCATAACAATTGTTGTATCAGTATAAATATGGGATACAAAGAAGCAAGCATCTGTAAGGACAATGACTTGGACAAAAAAAAATGTGCAAGTGTTAAACCTTGCAGTCATTTACTCGCCGACCCATAGAGGTGGAAGCTCTAATAGTCCAAAGAAACATCTTTTATGGAAATTGACCAAACTTTGTCTCTTGTACAAAGGTTTAGATGCATAAATAAGAAACAAAGAAGATAACTTAGAGAACAACGCACCGATAAATTATGGACTAAAACATTTTTCACATCTTGCATCTGCAGCTCTGCCTGCAAAAGGAATCAAAGGCTTCTGAACCCGTCAGTCTGATACATAGGTCCTTAGAAAAGAAAGACAAATAGAATGCATTTCTTAAAGCCATCATTGTAATTCATAGGGTTTAAACATATGAAAGCAGATCTGGAATAGGACAGCTAGATTGAAGGAAGCAGAAGCATCAAACAAAACATATGCCCTCTTCTTTCATAAGATTCTGTCAGGTGTTATGAGAAAAATATGGATGCAATTTTGAGCCTCAAAGGCATTTTTTCGACAGTGAGTAATCAAGAGATATTTCAGGTAGCAGCATTCCACCATCAACCTTGTTAAAACTGGCATTAAGACCTGATTACATTTCTTTTGTATGAAGACATATAGATACACAGCCAGGGTTTACCACCTCAAGAAAAATGACAAATAATCACTATCCAACAGTAAATCAAAAAACAACTTAATTATATATCTATTTATAGTGTCAAACAGAGAGGTGCTTGTTACCCACCAAGCTCAAGCTCATCCTATATTGACCAATGGCTACTTGTTGTCAGTCATGAAGTTCATTGATAAGTGTGGAAGGCATTTGCATATCAATGCATATTACAAGTCTTTTCCCACAAATTTTATGAGACTTGGATTAGTTTTACGCAGTAAGGCTGCCGTATTGTGCCATTATAAAGCATTACTGGTTCTAGAACTGGGAACAAAATAACTTCCCAACAGAATCGTAACCACAGAAGAAATACTGCTAGAATTTGGTGACAAGCAAATGAATCACGTAATAGGTCCTGTAAGAATGAGAAGTAAATGGAGAATTATTCATATACCTTGTCATAATAAACATCAATACGAAACAAGAAAATGATACCTGTAATGATTTTGTTAAATGCACCACACTGCGCTTAGTGGCCCCATAAGCAGCAAACCTACATCCAAGATGTAAAAAGTATCGTCACCAAGCAAGATAACTTTAAAGAGCTACTGTCAACAACAAATTCCAGGAGCATAAAGGACAGAACATGACAAATTCTAATGTGCATCAAGGAGCATAACCGCTATTTCAATTCAGTAAAATAAAGAACAACAATCTGCTCAGGGAAAAAAAAACTAGCAATCAGAACTAAGTTTTTGACTTCAAACATGGTGGGGGCAATAACAACCCGTTGCACCATCAAATTATTGAAAAAAATAAAGTAAAGGATCATCAGAAACTGGTGTTCTTAATTGGATAGTCCACATGCAGGTTTTTATGAAACTCAAAAGCAAAAACATCATATTTACCTGGGAGTTGGTCTTCCATCTGCACCAGCTCCATCCATGTTGAAAATATGACCCCCTCTAGGCTGGCTCAGCATCATCTTAATTGCCTAGAAAACAACCTAGCATTAGATGTTAGTCAAGTGAGAACCGCAAACCAAAAATATAAATGAACTGATAGTTGTACATACACTACCTCACGACAGCAAAGCATCAACCCAAGAGAATTTGTTGTGACTACTTCTCTGCAGAAAGAAGTTACACATGTAGACCAGGATAAGTAAATGACAAAAGCTGAATAAATCAGAAGGAATGATATGGTCAGGACTGATGCCACAAGAAGAAGCAGTGATGGGACAGCAAGCTCACAAAAGATCTTGATCTGAAGATTCTGCTAGTGCTTTATAGCTATATGCATTTGATCCAGCATTGTTGATCTGCATTATTCTCAAAGATGGTAAGGTGGTGACCGAAAAAGGATTTCTGATAAACAATCAAACCACAGTACATAAAAGCGAGGGATCAAATCATTGTTGGGGACTTTATAAATAAGAATCATAGGAGTTAGACGGATTGCTATTCCAGACATAAGTATATTGCCAATTAGAAGTCTTCACTAAAATAAGAAATATTGTCATTACTGTCTTGCACTTTGGCTAGTGAAATAATTTTCCCAGCAAAAACAAAAAACAAATTCATGATATTTATTGACCAACCTCTTACTTACTAAAACTACCTTTAGTTGAAGTAGCAGGGGCAATCACCAAACTTGTGTCAGTTTATAGGAAAGATGGGTCCTCAATCACCTATATTGTTTCTAGACTAATTAGGAATAATAGAACACAAATGGAATCCTTTCTTAAGAGTCAGACCCATCTGTTCCTGACTCAGGAATATAGAAAAATCCTCGAGCTGCTTCATGGCATGAGAGAATAAAGGAAACCACTTTTACACATTCTTCCATGTTTTACCTTTTATCCACCATAGCAAAGATGCATACAAAAGCACTCAAATTAGAAGACAGTTTGCGTACCCATATGTCGATGTATTTCAGTTTCTCTTGTGCATACCCTACCAAATTCTTCACGTCCTGACCTTCACGGACATCACATTTTGTACCCTAATCAGAAGAAAAGGACTTTGAGAAGATGTCGAAACCCGCAACACAAATGGAAAAATAAAAAATCGCAACATCCAGTATGCGAGAATATGTGATAAGGAGGTCATGGAGTAGGTACAAACACATGCTGCTCCCCGAATTCTTGTCTAAGGTCCCGAACAGCAGATTCCACTCTCTCCACTGGATAAAAAGAATAAAGATTCAACATTCTTAAGACCTCAACCCAACATGAAATCGACAGAGCAAACGCCAGCCACACGCGAGACATCGCAAACCATGATATGGTCATGGCAAGGTGAAATTACTATAGGTGCATTAGGAGAAACACTGGACCTGATCGCGAGCAGATCACGACGTTGTCTCCTGCTTTGAGGAACTCCTTAGCCAGCGCATAACCTATGCCTGAATTTGAAAGAAGTAAAAAAGAAAGAACAGAACAATCCAGAACCAACGTCACTCGCTGCCACGTCTTAAAAATCCTAACTTTAACTTCAGCTTCATGCCCCGTGAGATAAAATGCATGCGAAGAGAGAGAGAGAGAGAGAGAGGCCCAGACCTTTGGTGGAACCAGTGATGAGGACATTGTAAGGGGGAGTCATCGGCTCTCTGCTCGCCGCCGACGACGACGATTCCGCCCTCGCCGTCGAACCCATGGAGGCGGCGCCGAGGTGCGCCGAAAGCTCGCGCTTTTGGCGGGAACCGGCGGTCGGGCGGCGAGCGCTGGGGATGCGACGGCGCGACAGGGAAGCGACGGGGAGCTCGCGACGGGCCGCCGCCGGGGAGGGAGGCGGGGGAGCGAGGAGGAGGAGAGAGCCGCCGGCGGCCGCCATTGGAGGAGACGAGCGGTCGCGACCGAGCTAACGAGAAGGAACTGAGAGCGGACGACGAACTCAGCGCAGTGGACAGAGATGGAGAGCCATTGGAGGAGATAAAGCAGGGGAAGCTGGCTTCAGACATAAATGGGATTTTAGTCTCAACTTATGTTTTGTTCGATTCGTCCCCAAAAACATTTTCAACGCCAATTAGGAAATTTGACTGTTAGAAAATATTTTCTTTATAACCATCTCGATTGCATTACTTATAGAAATAAATAAAAGAGATAATTTTATTATTCACTTTAACATAAATTATTATCGATAATAAAAATATAAAGTAAGCATTTTTGAGGTTTTAAGGTACAATGAAATTGTAAAATTTGACAAATTGATCCAATCAAATCCCTCTCATGATTGCATTTTTTTTTTTTTTTAGTTTTAAAACTCGATCAGTCTTTTTGACAAATTTTGGTGACTTAATTACACTTTTCGAAAGTTTTTTAATTAAATTGTATTTTCAAACAAGTTTTAGAACTTTCAATGTATTTATCCCTATAAACATTTTTCAATGACTAATAATTTCAAGGAAAATAAGCAATTTTGAGAAATTGTTTTCTAAATTATTTATCATCCACAAAACTAACTGAGGGAAGGTTATTTTTGAAAATTGCTTTCCGACGTGTTTGAATGACAAAATGCTACCAAGAACAAGAAGCTTAGTTGGGGCAAGATGATTTCTCATTCAGGTAAGGAAAAAAATCACTTTCTTTAAACCACCAAACAAATGAAAACAAGTCATTTTTCCCAAAGCAAACGGTCCATAAGTTTTACATTCGCTAAAATTGTGTGTTTAAAAACACTTCACAGTCGAACAAAGAGTTAGTAGCATCGACGAAGTAATAGGGGCCGGGCACACCCAATCCTTATCCTGGCCCTTGCGGTTTCGCAATGCTTGCCTAGACCTGCCGCCAGCCTCCGTATAAAAGCAGAAGCAGAAGTTAAAAGCATTGGTAGCATACTAACGTCCGCATAATTGACGAATTCTTTGCCACCAAGAAGAAGCACACGAATAATTATTGAATCTGAAACATGTTTTGATATTTTAGATTTGTTCCTTGCTATCACCTAAGGTGGGTTTTCATAATAATCCTTCCAGAGTCCTACAGTTAAACGGTCCTACATATTCGGCTCTCCTGAGAAAAATACATCGACATCGACAACAAGCTACAACAATATTAAGCTTATCTCGATGGGATCTCTGTTATTCCTCCCATATATACAACAAAAGAATGACAAAACCGCATTGAAACCGCTGTATTTGGTAAGCAGTCGCCTGCGAGGAGGCATCCCTTCTCCTGAAGCTATCGGGCTTGGAACTGTCCTCATCCAGTTCATAGTCCAGGGACCATGTGACATCCCTGAATTTGATGACGTGGGATCCGGCCTGAGAATCCATGGTTCGCATGAGATTCCGAATGCGGCAAAGTGGCATTTTCAAGCCCTCAACGAGGGTGTCTCTTTGATCTTCTCCGTCTGCCGAGGAGTTTCAGCATGTTATCTGTGACATCAAGTGGGGATTTGTCATCTTCATCACGGGTTTCGTCTGAAGTGTGAGTTAACCACGCTAATGCTTCTATAGCAGCCTCCCTCTCCGCGAGCTGCTTATTTTTCCTGGGCTTCCCGACAAATTGCATTCCCTTGAACTCTACGAGCGCCCTAAACTCGTTCGTCTTCAGGTGCTTTGTTTTGTATTTTGGAGGAGAGTGCCCTGCTCTCATCAGCAGAGTTTGGAGCAAGCTCTTGGGATTTGTTCCGTCTCTCGTGAATTTGTTGGCATCGGAAGGTTCCTTGGGCTTCTTGCTTTCTCGGCCAAACACAAATCTCCCTTCACATTGGTCCCCAGAAACGAGCTCTTGGACAGCAAGCATAAGATATTTTCCTTCCTTGTGAATGTCCATGCGGGGATCCTGAAGCTGCAGCACCAATAAGGTGACCGTGTCAATTTATCTTCTCAGGTGAAGTACGATTTCTAGAATTCCGAGATGCGTATGAGAAAATGTCTGCACATGGGCAAGATAATGCTGGCATAAACCAGATTACAAAAACTAAGGACCCAGCCAAGAATGTGAACATGCCATCACTGAATACAATATCAAGGAAATGATCACTCATTTGTTATCAAAGATGTATGGATAGAAGGCTGTATTTCTAGAACGTGCATTCACATTGCATGCAGAATGAATTTTCGTTTAGGTATGTCCAGTTCATTACTTCTAGCCTTCTGATGTGCTTGTAAATATTACATTTCCATCTGGTTTTCATGATTTTCATTCTTCACAAGTGTACTAAAAGGAAGAGAAAAAACAGATTCAGTCATCAATTTTTTGACTAACCTTCTTTTGAAGCAGCTTATCAAGCTCCTCCTTAAGCTTCACATAGCATTCTCCCAAACTTGGATCCATGAAAAAGTCAACATACCCTTCCAGCATTTTCAGATGCCCAGCCTAGGAAAAAGCAATTTAGCTATTAAAGGAGCCAAGCAATAATATTTTTGAGAGAAAGATGACTATCTTTCAGCAGGAATCACCTGTACTCCATGGCTAAGAGCACCACCAAATAGCATCAATATTGAATCAGATACACCAGTTGAATCCCGTAAGAAGACAGTATTCACTTTAATCTTTTCTCCAAACACTAGCCATGGATAAGGAATTGTCGAGTAGTTCGCATTGACAGAGTTCTGCAGAAGAAGATTACTAGCATTCAAAGAAAAGATCATATATACCCTAGGAACCAGCTGATGAAGAGGGAAATTACATCCTCCAGCAGCAATTTTGCAAAATATTCAAGAAATGCCTGAAAAATAATCCAATACAATCAAGCGATAGGAGGACAGCATAATGAAATTAAAAAAGTTTTGCCCTCACTGAGATGACTTCCAAGATTCAAATATTTATCTATTACTATCAATTCGTCAAAGCACAAGCACACATAACAAAAATCTGTTTCACATCTATATCAAATTCAAAATAGGGAACGAGTGGGGTAAGTTATCTACAATATCCAATAGTCCAAAAGAACATAAAAGTGTCCCATAGACTTAGAACATGAGACGAATGGCAGACTTCACATACCGCATAAAGTAGCACCTGGCCATCATCCATCGTTTTGAACGACATGGATGTTTCCCTGTGCTGCAAATATCAAGAGGAATTATAGTGTCATAAAGATGCACGAATTTCCAATAAATAATTAGAGCTAATTTTTCGATTTGCAGGAACTTACAACTACAGACGCAATACCAGGAAAAAGGCCACAGCATATGATTGCTCGGACAAGTGATTGATTGTGGCTTAATTTATTATTAGTACTTGAATCAGCTTCTACCAAGCCAGCATCTTTTAATATGAAACTGAACTGCTTCCTAAGAGAATGGATAGCTTGCAGAGTTTGGGGAGAGAGGAAATTCCTCCAGCAGTACTCATAAGCTGAACCTTCTCTCTCTGCATCTTTCCATCCCTCATATGCACGAACAAGAGCCATGTGGTCACTGTAGTCCTTTGCAGAGAACCTTGATTTTGCTGTCCCTGCTAACTATATATTAACAGAAGTATCAACTGATGAAGTGTATCACAATAGGAAGATGACTAGTTATTGACTGGGTCAGTTGTTCGATTACACAGATGCAACACAAGAAGAAGAAACTAATAACTGCTTCATTTAGTTGAGAAAATTTCCAGACATCTAATCTAACATAAAATAAGAAAAAAACATAAAATGCACTGCAGAGGTTGTGCCACATGTCGAAATGTTCCTTCTTATGGACGCAGGGGATGAACAATGTGTCATTCAGATCCATAAATGGTTTCTCCTTTCTAATTGCTCAGATTTATTTCAAGATTAGTCTATTTAGAGACCCATGGTAGCATCGCGCAAATAGTTTTTAATATGGTTGATGAATCATGCTCAAGGACAAGTATGACAAGTATAAAAGGGAAGTTAGTACATGAAGAGATTGATAATTTAAGATGACCAAATGAGCCGGTTCGAGGAATAAAGGAAGAGAAATTCAAATACCTCCTTTTTGTCTTGAGGCAAAAGGAAAGGATCTCTCACACTGAGTGCTGATACTATGGTAAGAATAGGATCAAAGCAACGCAAAATGGCACCCATAATGAGCATTTTTCCCAGCTTTGGATCAACTGGAAGAACTGACAAAAATTTCCCTGAAAGAATAAAAGGCAGGCAACATGATTGAAATTCAATCACAACGAAATTCTGAAAACTGCTGCATATAGTGAGCATGCATATTTCCATGCAAAAGTCTGAAAAACTAACCAAGATTTGTAAGATTTTCCTTCTCATCCAATGCCCCAATCATTTTCAAAAAGTCAACAGCATTTTGGACCTGTCATGAGGATTTTGAAAAAAGTTATGAGAGAGAAAGCCTAGTAAATTCATTAACAAAGATAAGAATCTAAAAGTAACCATTTACTCACAGTAAGTGGTTCTGGTGGCTGTAGTGCAGATGATAGGAATTCCCCTATACTGGCAACCTGCAAGCTTTTTATTTGCAGGCAAAGAGAGTTCAAAGGAGTTCTCAAAAGTTCCGGAAGCTGATACTCAGCAAATGCTTCATAAACACAGCGGGGATATAAGTGGTAACATTCGCCTGGCTGTACACGGCCTGCTCTACCCCGTCTCTGTAAGTCGATAAAGCAACACAAAAATTTAATACTGTTAGATAGGCTTGGATCCTAGGGTAAAATAACAACTGCCATATAGGGAAAATGTACATTTAGATCCATATAATTACCACACTGTCCATCAAATAATTTCTCTTCGGTAAATGATTGCAATGTCTGGGAATACCTCTCTGGGCATATTAGCACACTAACAGCAAGGTTAGATAAGACACACCTGTTTGGCCGATGCTTGTGATATCCAAGAAGGTAGTAGACACGGTGTGTTATTCAATGCATCATAAGTGGTCTCCTTCGCTTTTCCACAATCAACAACAAATACTATGTCGTTGATTGTAATACTTGCTTCGGCCATATTGGTGGCAAGAATTATTTTACGCACGTTGAATGGCGGTGCCTCAAATATTTGTCTCTGTGGAAAAAGAAAAATGAAGAGATAAAGCATCAGGAAAGTTCCAAAAAGGAGAGTTTGCATATTCATTGCAATCTCTTTGCTAGCAGATGTCAATATTCAGCTAATACAAGGTGTAGCAACCTAACACTTGGCCCTCAATTATATTGTGAAGCATCGTCTTTACCATTTTCCGTTTAACTTGTTTGATAGTTCTCAGAAAGCATGTGAATGGAAGTTTATCACTTCCCACCTCTGTTTCCACTACTTTGTATGACAGTCCTAGAAGAAGTGAAGGCACTTACATAAGGCTTGAAAATCAATTTTGAAGGCAGCATCCTGCCTGTGATTTTTCTATAAGCACCATCTAAGACGCAATTTTCAACTTGGCAAACATGTCATGGCAATGAGACACTGATGACACCAATTAAGTCAACCATTAATAAGGCATTATCATCTTCATCCAGGGACAGCAAATAAACAACATAATAAAAAGCCACAACATGCTTTATTTGTGATAATAGTAACTTTATTCACACTGAAGCCATCAGCATGATAGCTGACGGTACCAAGCAAAATAAAGTGGGAGAGCTGTATTACTGATTGGCGCCCGCATGTGCAGTTGAAGTGAGTAACAAGCACATCCAAAAATCTTTCCCGAGTCCTTGTGATAATACCACTAGTGTGAAGAAGAGATATGCAGACGCAGTCCTACCTGTTCAGATGTTGCCATTGAACCATGACATGTTAAGAGCAGAACCCTGTTAGGGTCTCCCAGAAGAGGATGAGCTTTGAGTTGATCCCTTAAGCAACTTATATCATCCCATCCAGTCATGAAAACTAGTACAGCACCTGGTCTTTCTTTTCGACATATGTGGCATAACACTGCCTCAATAAGATTGAATCCCATGCAGTCAGGTGTCCAACATGATAAAGAATCTCGCACTCTAGAGCTATAATTTTCAAAACTTGATTTAGTAAGAACATCCTGCGGATAAAAGTAATATAATAAATTAGACCATGCATCATCTATCTCACAGAAGTAGTTATTACTAGAGATGACAGTAGAAGTTTCAAACCTCAACAAGAGCAGTAATCTGGTTTTTCTTCTTCCGTGGTGCTAGCTGTCTCTGCGTTTTCCACAATTTCTCTTGACCATAATCATCTATTTGATTGAATGAGGTCATCTTGTATCCAGTAATTTCCAGTACATCTTCTAAAAAATGAGCTCTCACGGGGTATGTGAATCCCTAAAATCAGCCACCACTCAAGTCAAATTATCGGTAGACTATTTAACTCCAGAATAAAAACTCAACCAGAGTGAATTCTATGAAACAAACTATTTAATTATGTACGGAGGAAGCTAGAACAAAAGCTGCTGTCGTGACAATAAAAGAGAATCAAGAGCAAAACAAATAAAAATTAAGAATAGACTAGAAAAACTCAGAATGAGCAAACAGAGAGTTGAAGGAGGTGGAAAGAGTGGCTTTCCATGAACACAGGAAGATCAGCTCACACAAAAAAGGTAAAGAAAATCTAGAGAGCCTCTCCCACGTGAGATAGAGTCACTCAATGCTAAATTTATTGTCACTTTCTCACCACCAAGAAAATTAGGTCTCATTCATTTAAATGTCATCAAAATCAAATAAACTTGTACGATAGAAAAATTACTCCCAAACAATCAAAATAAAGGATTGCCAAGTTTGTAGAGGTGACTTCTCCCCAGACATTGTAAAGGATTCTACTCATACTATTCCCCGTGCACTGTATAGCACAAGGAAATCCCCAAGAATCTTGACTTCCAAGGTTAGAAAAATATTTCGTGAAGATCATGAATTATGTCACAATTTCCATCAAAATTCTCAGAGATTTAGGTATGCCATAAATCAACTGCAATTGGTCGAATATGACAAGTTTAAAATTGAGACTAGCTGGTCCTAAGCAAATTCATCCTGCCTTTATAGTAGACTGGAATCAATAATCAGAACTAAAAATCCTCGTTGTATCTTCAAAAACTTTATAAGAACAACATGGTGTGTTTCAGTGGATGAATTGTGACAACAGTAAGTTATGTAGTATGGCTAACCAAATTTGCTAATGAAATTCACAGCCCTCTCTTCATCCTTATCAGATGAAAGATAATAACAATTACCAACTTCATTTAATTGCACTTGTCAATAGAAGAATGATCAACCGATGAATTTCACAATAACTTGGCCAGACAAGGCCGTTTTCGAAAGTGACACCCACATAGAAACCACAGAACAGACCTGACAACTGCAGATAAGGTACACAAATCAGTGGCATCCATGGACGTAAGTTCTTACCGGTATATGAATAGTTGGGGCACCTCCAAAATAGGTGGAGAATAACTCCGCATTCAATGTGGCACTCATCAATATTAATCTCAAATCTTGACGGCGAGGAAGAAGATCCTTTAGGACAATCAAGAGGAAGTCTGCAAATGAAATGTAAGAAGTCAGAAGACGAAAGCTTTTACCACTTTTAATGAAGCAAGAGGAACATGAATTCATTAAAAACTGCACCTTCATTCATGCCTCTCTCGTGAATTTCGTCTACAAATACATGGGTTATACCATTCAGGTTCCGATCACTCAGCAATCGTCGTAGCAGAATTCCACTGGTACAGAAGAGCAGATGTGTATTTTTTCCCTTCATCCCTTCTAGCCGAACTTTATAGCCAACCTATCAAGAAATCTATCTGTGTCGTCGTATAGCAGAACCAATACAAAGAATTTAAATAAAAGTGACAAATGAGATGAACAAAAAGTGTGATGCACTTTAACTAGGGAAAAGGCTCACTGTTTCACCAAGAGGCTGTCCTCTCTCGGCAGACACTCTTTCGGCAACTGCCATAGCAGATATTCGTCTAGGCTGAGTGCAAATTATGCTGCAAAATGCTCCCCTACCAGATTCTATTTCCGACTCTAGGATATATTGAGGAAGCTGAGTGGTCTTGCCACATCCAGTCTCCCCAGATATTACAATGACCTACAATGGCCAAAACAAAGAGGGAATAAGAAAACCTGCTTGCAAAGAAGCATCCTCTCTCTTTTTCTAAACATTTCCGTGATTGTAAATAAATCAACCAAGCCAGACCCATTTAAACATACTGAGCTTCTCCAGATAAACTAAGAATAATTAATAGGCAAATATTTTTAGAATTGTGCCCAAAAAGTTCGACAGCAGTGTTAGGATAAAGATAAACATTATTTGCTTAGATCTGTTAATGAGAAAATGAGGCACGGTTATAGATCACGAGAAACTTATACTTAGGCTGTAGCCCAACCTAGATATTGACAGGGTCATGAATATAGAAAAGAAAAGGAGAAGTGCAACAGGACCATGACTGGAATGTGCACTGTAAACATCTTTCACTCGAATCTGACTTAACGATTAGATCTCAAAGGACCAGCACTTCTTGTATAGAGTTTGCCATCACATAGTCAGAAATTATTGACAGCTTCATTTCTGTGACTCAGCCCTATTGAATTATGGATGGAGACACTCATTGAAAGCACAAGAAAGAAATAGAACATAAGACCAGATGGAGACACACAGACTCTCACAAAAGCCAGTTTGTCTAGATTTGATAAAATCAGACTATATTCCATAAGAACCTGATTCCTCGCTATCGCCTGAAGCAGCCTATCCTTCTCCCTGAATGCAGGTAAGGATTTCCGAAAGTCCAGCATTTTCCTGCCCTCCGGTGACTCCTATCAAGGAAGAAAAGGAGGTAAATTAGATGGCATCATTCTTCGGAGTATGACTTTCATGACATTACAGTTATTAAATGCGGCCAGCTTCTTTTTCTGATCACAAAAAGAAGAGTGAGCCCAAAGAGGATTTTTTTCACTATCCACATCAACTAAGGGGAAGAAAAAAGCTAGTCTAGAATTCAATTAAAACTGTCTAACCGCAATGTTCTAATAAGAATCTAGAGTTCCATAATTCAGTGCCAGCACATAAGTGGAATAAGCTCAACAACATTCCTCTCAGAAAAATACAGGAAATAAAATTAATTATTGCAGTGAACCAAATGTGCTGCGAGGATGGGAGTAAAGACATTGATCGACAAGCAACTACCAACCTTTAAGATCAATGGCCTCACTATAACACAAGTGGGATAAGTTTAGCTAATGGTATAACCTCAACCGAGCAACGTAAGACGGCACAATTGGGAAAAATACTGACAGATAAATACCAAATTAGTACGGTAGAGCACTTGGAGTACCTCGACAAACAGGAGAAAAAACATCATCACAAAGTAAGTTATGATTCACACCTGCCAAGCTCTTTGCATGTTACGCATCCGCAAGCTTCTCCTTTGAAGTACCCTTTCCATGACAGAACCATCAAGAAATAACTCTGGATTGTCATCTGGATTGATCTCTTCAACTTGATCAGCTGACTTAACAACACTTGCCTCATCGCCTTCTTTACCAACTCGTAATTGGATCCTATCAAGATGTTCCTGAAGCAAGCCCTCTACTCTCCTTTGCAGGCCTAGAGGGATAACCACCTGTAACAAATAAGACATTTCAGTTCCACTTGAAGGATGAAACTTAGAGGTCACGAGTACCGAGGACTTTCGATAATCTTTACGAGCTCCACAAATTCATTACCTCTCTTTGAGGCCGCTTATCATCAAGATCTGGCCGGTAGTTTGGGAGAGGAACCTTGCTCGCGACCACTACTTTTCCATATATTTCGCTGTAAAAGCATATGAAGTCGACTGAGCAAGGAAAGCCATAATTGGATAAAAATGATCAATGCACGAGTCTAAAGTAGCCACTGCCTCTTCACCTGTAAAGCCCCATCCTTTTCGCGAGATTAGAAATCTGCTCATAGTCTCTTCTATCCCTTTTATCTCGAGATACAATTTCCTGGTCCTTTTCGTTGCGCGAGAGCAAGCTGAGCTTCCACTTCCATTCATCGATGTTCGCAACCGAAGACGAGGCCTACAAAGAAGACAGTTTCCAAGACACGGAACAGCCAAATGTTTAATTTCGCTTTCGAACGCCGAACGGAACGAACTGGACATTCGACCAAGCCTGAAAGCCAAAGAATGCCGCCCAAAAAAAACCACAACTTTTTCAAAAGAATCGCAACCCTCTCGTCATCAAAGCCAAACCCATCTCCCAAAACTGTACACCAACACTAAATTCAACCGAAACCGAAACCGAACAGAACAAGACCGAAGAGAGAAGAGACGAGGACAACCTTGTGGCCCTCGAAGTCGACTTCGTACTCATCGTCCGAGAACTGCTCCGCGGTGTAACCGCAGAACCACCGCCTCGCCGCAAGAGACCTCCCTTGGCAGAGCGCCGCCTCAGAGAACAGGCCGAACAGGGAGGTGCAGGCCCAGCTCCGCCCGTCGACGGAAGCGCGGGGGGGCGTGGGCTTGGCGGCGCGTCCCAGGAGAGCGCATCTTAGCATGATGCTAGGCATGTTACCGAGGAAGGCGATTGAGACGTCTCCATCTAAAGAGCCAAAGCCGCCAATGCTTCAGGCATTGGCAGTCTCTCTCTAGACTGGAGCAGGAAGACGAAGCTGAGCTTTCGGCCGTCGGAGTGCGAACTCGACCGGGGCCTTTTGGCAGGGGAACACTCTCGTGGGCCTATTGGCGAGCGCGGCTGCACATTAGCATGACTAATCCTAAATACCAGAGAGTTCGAGGACCTATGTGCAAATAAGAATTTTTTTCCGGGGAAACAAACAATTTTGTCAGGTTCATTCAGCTCTAGGAAGTATCGGTCGTTTGGGCTATGTGAAGTATCATCATCCTCGGTTTAGCTATTTTTGTTCATTTCTTCCTGAAATAAAAAAAGAATAGAAATTCATTTGGTAAAATTTTTGTTCCTGAGAGAATAGAATCAAGATATAAAAAAAATTATTTATTATTCCCAGAAACAATTCCTACAATCAATTTCTATTTTTTTTCCTTTCTCCTCTTTTCTTCTCTTTTCTCTTCTCCTCTTCCCCTTTCTTCTTCTTCCTTTTGGCAGGTCGTTGGTCTCGACCATGGCCGACGACTGGCCAAACGAGAGCCAACGACCTCACCAGAGCATCGTCAATCCCAACGACGCCTCGACCTCGCCGTGGCTAGGCCAGGTTGACCTCGCCCAAATCTAGTGAGGCCGAGCTTACCCAACCACTGTCGGGTGAGGCTCGGCCTAGCAATGGCCTAGCGAGGCGGTGGCCCAGCGAGGCCGAGGCTCGCCTTGGCCAAGCGAGTTTGCCAACCCAACTGATCGCTGGTCATAGTGATGGCCGGCAACCAGCTACAAAGAAGGAGGAGAATAAGAGAAAAGGAAAAAGAGAGAAAAATAAGAAAAATATAATAAAAATATTAAAAAATAAAAATTTTTAAGAATCTTATCAAATGCATTTCTATCTTGAAAATAGAAATTTTGGATAGTTACAAAGTGCGTTCTTTTGTTCGTAAATTATTTTCGAAAAAAAAACCATTTATGATTGAAAATTGTTCCCGATAATAGAATCGTTATCAAATGCGCTATTGATTTGTCTTGCTCCCTTGAGATTAGTGTCATTGCTCATCCTGAGAATGCCATGACAAAATGACGATGAAGATTTGGGTAAGGAGTTGGAAGGATTTCGAAACGTGAAACTCAAAACCTATTCTTTCTTTGTTGACCCTAAAACCGGTTTAGACCGTAATTAGTTGGTTCCAAGCAAGTTTGAAAGTTGACTCAGGAATTGGTCATTTCTTATATTTTTTTCTTTCTTTTGTTTCATTTTATTATATATGCAATATGTATTTGTTGAACTTAATACAATAATTTTTGCATGAAAATAATGTGTGAAATATATTCAAATTTAACAAATGTTTTATACTCTAAAGAAGGGATAAACGAACTTGCTTAAGTTAAGATAAATCGGTTTGATTCTAAATTCTGCCTCGAAAATCACCTTGCAAGTTCAGAGTTTTAGATTCTCTAGTACAAACAATTGGTTCATAATATTGCATTAGGAACCAAATGAGTCGAGGCTGGTTTTTGGAATCGAAAACTTAACCGATCCCCTTGGAAACAAGCCCTGAATCGGTTAGCTAAAGCCTATTGTAATCTAATATGGATTGAATTGGTTCGGTGTGGTTACTCACCCCTGGCAATGGGTTGAACTTTCTTTAGAAAATGGATTGACAGTGTTATTTATGGCTTGTTTGTTTATTTTTGTTTATGTTTCTCGGAATAAAAAAAATTGTTCTTTTGTTCTAGGGAACAAAAAAAGAAAAGAAACACGTTTGGTAAAAATTTTGTTATTGGGAACAAAATTTTTTTTTTTTTATAGGAACAGATTTGGAACAAAAACAAGAAGTAGAAAAAACTTGTTTATTGTTCTTGGAATAATTCCAAAAAACAAATTTTCTCTCTCCCCTTTTTTTCTTCTCTTTCTTTTATTCTTCTTCTTCTTGTTCTGCCCTAGCCAGTGTCGACAACCTCACTGGAACGTCGCTAGCTCCTAGAAACACTAAGCCGAGGTGAGCCAACCTCGTGCCGCCTAGGTGAGGTCAAGTCGAAGCCTCGCCCAGTCTGTTGCCGGCCGCCGCCGTAGCCGGCGGCCGGCCGCAATGAGAAAGAAGAAAAAAAAAAGAAAAAGAAAAGAAGAAAAAATAATAAAATAATAAAAAATATTGAAAAACTAAAAGAAACAACAAATTATACAAATTTACCAAATACATTTCTATTCCTAAAGTAATTTTTTTTTTTTCAGCTACTGCCCGTTCTTATACTCAGAAATTATTCTTAGGAACAAAAAAAAAAAAAATTGTATTTAAAAATTATTTCCTAAAATAGAAACATTACCAAACGCACTGTTCGACATCACCAAGCAGGAATGCTTATTGATGTTTGTGGAACCCGTATATGAGAAAGATGGGCCATGGCAGGCCCAAAGTAAATCGGCCCATTTCGAGAAGAAACTAAAGAGCTCTGCAACCGCAACACAAGAGCAAAACAGGAGCCGTCGTCGTCTTCTCCTTCTCCTCTGACTGCGCAGCGTGCACCGACCACCGGAGACGCCTACTTCGCCGGAATCGAATTGGTGAGATGCTCGAATTCCTATCTGCTTCCCCTTCCGTCGCCTCGCCGGACGCTATAACTCTTGCGTCCGTGCCTCGAGTTGTTTTCCGGTAATTTGAATACCGGCTGTTTCTGTTGCTTCCCTTTTCTTCTTCTTCTTCCTCCTCCTCCTCTTCCTCTTCTTCTTATTTTGTTCATTTTCGTCGTCCTGCTCTGTAACTAAGCGGATTAGCTTTCGGTGATTACTGCACGTGATGCTGCTTCGATCGAGGCCGTGTTGCTTCTGTGACTTTGGCATGTAACCCTTACTATCTGTGAAATGATTTAGGTTGTTTTGAAATTGTTCCGGCTTTTCGGGTTTGGTTACGTGACGGCACGGCTTTTTCGTTTCTTTGTCCTGTCGCAGGTCTGATCGATTCGAGCTCGTTTTGGAAAGGGAAGAAGGCATGTCGAAGACGCTGGTGCAGCCCATCGGGCAGAAGAGGCTGACCAACGTGGCCGTGGTCCGGCTCAAGAAGCACGGGATGCGCTTCGAGATCGCCTGCTACAAGAACAAAGTCCTTTCTTGGCGCTCTGGCGTGTGAGTTGCCTGCTTCTTTGGTACCGTGTTGAGTCTAAATGGACGTATACACGGCTTGCTGTGTTGAATTTTGAATGGCGACTTAATTTTGAATTATATGTATGTGATCATCGAGAGTGTTGTAGATGGACAAAAAATATAAGTTCTTTGTGTTTTCAATTGATACTTCTTCATATTCACTCGAATTGTCGAAGACTCCCTGTTGATACTTGCTTCTATGTTTCAAACGTTATATAGAAGAGAAGCAAATACTTAGGATGCCAACTGTAGAGCATTTTGCGATGTAAATACTTAGTTCTTGCTTTTTGTGATAATCTGGAACAGCGAGAAGGATGTCGATGAAGTACTCCAGTCGCATACTGTGTATTCGAATGTTTCAAAAGGAGTTCTTGCCAAGTCAAAAGACCTGACGAAATCCTTTGGGACAGATGATCAGACAAAAATATGTTTGGAGGTCAGTGACGAGTGGAGGATTATGTGTGTACATACAATATTCTCTGGGGGTGAATTGGAATAGATGTCTGCTGTTCTCAAGTCTTAAAACTTGTGTTTTTTGCATCTAATGCTCTCGTAGATTTTGGATAAAGGAGAGCTTCAAGTTGCCGGAAAGGAGAGGGAGATCCAATTCGCAAGTCAGTTTCGAGATATTGCCACAATCGTTATGCAGAGGACGATCAATCCTGAAACTCAACGCCCTTATACTATTAGCATGATTGAACGACTAATGCATGAAATTCACTTTGCTGTTGATCCGAATAGCAACTCAAAGAAGCAGGTATCAAGATATTCAATTTTGATGGACTCATAAAGGAAATCGTGTTAAAAATGTTGGACTTGCGGAATAATGTTTTGCTTCGATTAAACTTTTAGAATATCACGAACTTGGTGTTAAATATGTTTGTTTTCATACCATATATAGGGCTTGTCAGCTTTAGAGTATCATTATATTTTACTGTTGGATTTTCTTATCTTTTCTTATCTTTTTCCTTGCTTTTTCAGTTAAATTTCTGTTATAACCTGCTTTTCCCAGTTTCACATATATATAGAGGAACTTTTGGACAGTTATTGCTTTGAACTGTGTACGCAGAAGATATGTAAGACCTGACATCACTGCTCGTATCAATGCAAACTTTTAATAATACAAAACCTAATGGAGGAATCAATCTTTTGCAGCTTTTCACACCGTAACCTTTATAAGCTTATATGCTAAATTCTCATGCAGGCACTGGAAGTCATACGTGAACTTCAAAAGCATTATCCCATAAAACGAGCTCCTATGAGGCTCAGATTCACTGTCACTGAACAGAATGTTTCTTCTCTCCTGGAAAAGCTCAATACCTGGAATGCTAGTATCATTTCAAAGGATGAATCTGCAGGTCAAATATTTGTTGTAAGTCTTAAAACATGATCTTGGAAGAGTTGCACTTACACTACAGAAGCCGCACATGAAAACATATATGAATTCTTGAACTCTGAAATTGTGTTCTTCACTTTTCCATACATTTATTGTGTCGTCCCCATCACAGAATAAAGTGCATGATTCTGAAATCTCAGAGTATTTCTAATAGCACGATTGCAACATACTAACTTTCAACATTGGATGAAGAGAGTTTAAAGATGACTTCTTTCTTGTTGACTATTGTTTTTCATTTCTTTTATCCCCCTTTTAGGAGCTTTTTTTTCTCACATATTAGCTAAGCTCCTGCTTCTGTTAGGATAGGCTCTTCAATAACCAGTTTCTCTAATTTATACTTGGTGCAGTTCATTTTTTTCTAGTATGAGAATTAATGATGTCTTCTATGTGCATAAATGTTCGGCTAGAGACAATACTCCTCTATATATGTGTACTCTGCGAGTCTAGAATTTTTTTGTCAGGTGATGAAGTTTGGAGTAATATCCAAAACCCCTCTTTATTGGAAATAACTTGGATCTCTTCTATATTGTTTTCTTGCACCTAGGATGACGGGAAGTTCATTCTTTTTTATGCATTGCAGATCTGCTCTAGATAAGTTGAGATGATGTGGTAAAACCGTAATTTAGTGATGCTCTGTGCCATAGGGATTAGTCTTGTGTGCTTCGGTATGATTTGCCTTTATTTACCAACACATGCATTTTACGCAGATAGGCGAAATTGAACCAGGATTCTATCGGGACTGTGAAGCCTTGGTAAGAAACTTGCAGGGGAGAGTGGAAGTTCTTGCATACTCTGTGCATGCTGAAGGGGATACCCAAGTGGACCACTATGATGATCACGAGGACATCCCATCCCAGTCTGAACCCAATTCGGTAGTACACCTAAGTGAGAGGATGCAGAAACAAACGCTCTCGTCTAAAAAAGAGAGCACTGAGGAGGAAGTGAAGCAAAACAAGTGCAGCACATGCAATGCGTTGGTAGGGGATGCAAAGCAGTACAGGGAGCACTTCAAGAGCGACTGGCACAAGCACAATTTGAGGCGTAAGACCAGGCAACTTCCTCCTCTCTCAGCAGAAGAGTGCATGGCTGACATGGACTTGGACGACTCGCGATCAGATTTGAAGGATTACTCATTCTGAAGCCGGTTTTGAAGCTACTGAGGTTTGGGTTTTGTGCGGTCGCTGCATGCACCCAAAATAGAATTTTGGTAAACTAGTCTAGTAAATATTGGGCCCTCCACTTGTTTCTTGGCATATAGTCTTGGGGGCGAGGCAGATGGGTCGAATTTATCAAACTCTTGTGTTCGCTTTTTACCTTGTTCACCGTGTTTAGTCATTTGTCGTAACCTGAAAAGTTGGCCTTGTATTTCTGTGAAAGTGTTGGGCAGAAATTTTCTGAGGAATGTGAAGCGACCGCATCGAGTTCCCGAGGACTCGACAAGTCTCGCCGTGTTTTTCCTGTGGCCTTATTCTTTGGTATTCGAAGCTAAATTGATTTATCTTTTTTTTAGTCAGTCTTACTTTACTCCTATTCTAACTTTCACTCTCAGACTTTTGTCATGCCTCCTTACAATGCGTGGGAGTCGAAACCTACTCTTGAAACTAATTCGTCTTCATCCCATCCCCCTTGAGAAGATGGGGATTTGAACCTCCCACCTCTTCCTTTCAGGATCTAATCCCCTACCTCCATCTTCCATGTTGGAAGAGTGGTCATTAGGGTAAACCCCAATAGTTAAAAAATCGATTTATCTTGATGAGCTGCATATTTTGCATATGACACCATGAAGCCAATCGATCCAATGAAATTAGCATAGACACCGGGTGGAACTAATAATCGTTTAATGAGGTGAGCATCTTTGATACTTGATGACCCCTAACTTCTCATCTTGATCGAATGCAAGGTTTAATGGAAGAAACGGAAAAAGAAACAAACATAATTTGGGAAAAGTGCCAAAAAAGTCTTAAACCTTTTGGTTTTGTGCCGATTTAGTCCTAAACCTTTTTTTGGTGCCGATTTAGTCTTAAACCTTTTTACATTGTGCTAATTCAGTTCTTTCTGGCCAATTTTGGCCGGATTTTGCTTGGACGGGCCATTGGCCGGTGACGTGGCATGATCGCCGCCGACGTGTATAATTTTTAATAATATTTTAATAATTTTGAATAATTTTGAATATTTTTTATTTTATTTTTTTCTCTTTTTATTTTATTTTTATTCTTTTTCTTCTCATCTTCTTCCTCCAGTTAGTCGCCGGAGCTCGGCGACCGGCCGAGGTGACGGCGGCGAGGTCGACCTCATCGGCAACCTCGCTAGTGGCTGTGAGGGCGGCCTCGCGCTGGGCGGGCGAGGCTCGTCCTCGCCGGATCCGGCGAGGATCGAGCCTCGCCCATGGCTGGGGCGAGGCTCGACCTCGCCAGATCCGGCGAGGGCGAGCCCCGCCGGCTCGCCGCGAGGCCACCGCCTCGGAGAACCCCAGGAATCACAAAACCCCCACCCCCGACGAATCGCCGCCGCGGGAGAAACAAGCGAAAATCCGGGGCCGGAGCTGCGCGACCGAAGACACCCCAAGCTCCCGTAAACCCTAGAGACGACGACGATGACGAGCGAGAGGAGGGAGGAAATTTCTAGGGCGAGATTGGGATCGAAGAACGGAGCCGGGAAGGAGTCCGGCTAGCCTCGCGCCGAGGGGCGGGGCTCGCCCTCGCCGGCCATGGGCGAGGCTTGATCCTCGCCAGATCCGGCGAGGGCGAGCCTCGCCACCCGGGCCTCGAGGGCGGCCTCACGTCGGGCGGGCGAGGCCGCCCTCGCGCCACCGGCGAGGTGGCGGCGAGGTCGACCTCGCCGCCGTCGCCCGGCCGGTCGCCGAGCTCCAGCGACCGGCTGGAGGAAGAAGATGAGAAGAAAAAAGAAAAAGAATAAAAGAAAAGAATAAAAATAAAACTAAAAAGAGAAAAAAATAGAAAAATAAAAAAATATTCAAAAATATTAAAATATTATTAAAAATTGTACACGTCGCCGATCGGCCACGTCGGCCGCAAGCATCCGTCAAGAAAAAATCCAGCCAAAATTGGCCGGAAAGGACTGAATTGGCACAACGTAAAAAGGTTTAGGATTAAATCGGCACCAAAAAAAGGTTTAGGACTAAATCGGCACAAAGCCAAAATGTTTATGACTTTTTTGGCACTTTTCCAAACCTAATTTAGTGAAAGGCAAAACTTGATCAGTAAGTGCTCCAACTTTTCCATGATCATTGGAAAGGCTATGGAAGAAGTAGATGTCGCGATTAACTTGCTTTGATTGTTGAATTTTCGCAGTTTAATTCTCTTAATTATGTGAACGGCATTTGGACTTGCATTGAATTTTTTTGAGGATAATCACGGGGCAAGTTCTAAAACTTATTGCGACAATGCACTCGAATCCTAAAATTCCTATTCCAAGCATTTAAATCCTAAAAATAACAACTTTAATGTACTCGAGACCTTCCTTTAATTCCATCAAAATGAAGTGGATGGAAAGTTTCACAAAGGTTATTTTTTTCAAAATCCTACGTCGTTCTTGATAAAAAAAATGTGCTGGAAATTTCCATCCACTAAAACCTAGCGGAGTTGACGAAACGATTAAAATAAATTATTATGGTAAGCTTTAGAATGTAAATGCGTATAATAAAAGTTTTAGGTTTCAACGATATTCTTGCGATACAACAAGTTTTAGAATTCTTGCTATCTTTTACCTTTTTCTCAAACACGCAATGAAACGCTTTTATACTTATTAGAATTTCAAGTCAGTAAATCTTCGTACTTCATGGCTAACTTTTTAAGAGCGATAGTAAATTCATGATCGCTGAGCTCATCATCTTAACATAATGATCTTGCTATCAAGTAGTCATTGGAGTAATGTATTTTTTTTTAAAATTATTCTCGAAGTATCAATTTACCGTTTATTCCAAATCAACTGCTTAATATGAACCACAAAGCCATTACAATTTGCTCGAAGCGACCTTTCCTTCTAACATCTCAAATTGCTGTATACTTCCCGTTGCTTACATTTCAACTCTCGTTTAATGTAGATAATTCAAAAACAAAGTATTTCTCAGATATTATGCAGTATAAATCTGAATTTTTTTAATAATTCTTCAGATTTTCATCTAGTGTTTTTTTCTTATATTTTTTCATTAATATTAACAGCGCTCGGAGTCGGATTCCTTCGAACAAGGAAACCTACGAAAAGCCCCCCATCGAGACTTGAAATAGCGGAAGAAAGGGTTTTTGCGCTCTCTCTCTCTCTCCCTCTCCCTCCCAACCTTTCTCTCTCCTCCCGACCTCGACCGTGGATGGCGTCGTCGCCGGAGTCACGCGCTGCCTGCTGAAGCGATACGGCGGCGACCATGGAGGCTCCAATCATCGGTATTCCTCTCTCTCTCTCTCTCTCTCTCTGTGCCGATTGTGCGGTGTTGGCTTGCCGTGCGCTGCTCTGTTCTCCGGTTCCCTCCGTGCTTTCGTCTCCGGTGGCAGGAGGTGAGCTGACGCGGTTTTCCGTGCGTGTTTTTTTCGAATGAGCAGATCCGCTGCAGGGAGATTTCCCTGAAGTGATCGAGGAGTACTTGGAGCATGGCATCATGAAGTGCATCGCCTTCAACCGCCGCGGCACCCTTCTAGCCGGTACCCTCTCTCTCTCTCTCTCTCTCTCTCTCGGTGGAATTGTTTCCAATTTGCATTCCGACGGTGCGTCTAGTTTCGCGTTTCGCTAAAGCTTTGATTTTTAGCTACTTTGATCTTTGATAAAGGAGAAGGTGAGTTCTTTTTAGCTGCTGTTTTAACTGGACTCTAGGTGTGGGTGTTGGGTGTGTGTATGAGTGTGTGTGTGTGTGTGTGTGTGTGTGTGGGATTGTTCTGAAGTTGCATTCTGACGGCGTGTCTAATTTCGCGTTCCGCTAAAGCTTTGATTTTTAGCTAGTTTGATCTGTGATAAAGGAGAAGGTGAGTTCTTATTAGCTGCTGTTTAAGCTGGACGCTCTGCAATTGGGTAAAGATGTGTCCTGACCTCAGTACTTCTGTCGTTGGTGGAGCTCGTGAGAGCTCTGTCCCTATCCTCACCTCGTTCGGACTGCTTGGTCTGTTTTGGGTGGAGTCATATTTTGTCGCCATTTACTCACTTTAGAGAATGCCTTTGGATTTTCTTACAATCTGGGCATGCGGGAAGCTTTAAAATTACCAGAAAGTTAAAAGTAGTTTGAATGTGTCAGCTGCTTTATCTGAGAATTGTTCTGACTTGTTTCGAGTCTTTAATAGAACACAATTAAAGATGGTTAAATATCTAAATAAAGTGGAAAGTTTGAAACATAGATCTCACACTTTTGGAATACATATGATTGATAACTAGAATCTTGGTCTTCCAACCGTTTGGTGATTTATTAAGTTTGGGGCTACAGTTTAGAATTGCAGTGCAGACATTCTTCTTCTTGCAAGTTGTGGCATTTGGCAATTCTTCTTTTGGTGCATCCATCAGGTAAATGTTAATTTGGAGAAGGAATTCTAGGTCCTTGTTTGAATGCAACCTGCAAGTCCTATTCTTAGATTTTAGCATTCATTTTACTCAATGCTGGTTTTGGAAGTCCTGTGATCAAAACAGCGGGAGTGATCTGTAAATATCTGCATCTTTGTTTGATTTTCTGGACGCCTCTGTTGAAAATTTTGGACATTTCTGTCTGTTGTCCTATGAAGGAATCGCTGTGGTTCTTGATTGTGCTATCAGTGTATCATACTCGGTTTGATTTCCTTTTCCAGCTGGATGCACCGATGGAAGTTGCATTATATGGGACTTTGAGACCCGGGGTGTCGCAAAAGAGCTCCGAGACAAAGAATGCACTGCTGCAATTACGAGTGTCTGCTGGTCCAAGTATGGTCACTGCATACTTGTGTCTGCTTCTGATAAGTCTCTTATTCTCTGGGATGTTCTAAGTGGAGAGAAGATAGCACATACGACTCTTCAGCATACCGTTCTACAAGCTCGTCTTCATCCTGGTTCCTCAACTCCATCTATTTGCCTGGCCTGCCCTTTCTCATCTGCTCCCATGATTGTTGACTTGAACACTGGAAGCACAACAGCTCTTCCAGTTTTGACTGCTGATGTGAGCAATGGAGCCACTCCTCTGTCCCGCAACAAGACATCAGATACATCAGTAACTTACTCTCCATGCAATGCCTGCTTTAACAAGCACGGGGATCTGGTTTATGCAGGAACATCGAAGGGAGAAATACTTATAATTGATCACAAGAATGTCAGAGTATGTGCCATCGTCCTTGTTTCTGGTGGCGCAGTTATAAAAAATGTCGTGTTTAGTAGAAATGGACAGTACATGTTGACAAATTCCAATGACCGGCTGATTAGAATCTATAAAAATCTTCTACCTCCTAAAGATGGATTAAAGATGCTTGATGAATTGAATGAGAGCCTCAATGAATCAGATGATGTGGAGAAATTGAAGGCTATTGGATCGAAGTGCTTAGAACTTCTCCATGAGTTTCAAGATTCCATCACTAGGGTCCAGTGGAAAGCACCTTGTTTTAGTGGTGATGGAGAGTGGGTGATTGGTGGTGCTGCAAGCAGAGGAGAGCACAAAATTTATATATGGGATAGGGCCGGGCATCTTGTTAAAATTCTTGAAGGCCCAAAAGAAGCATTGATGGATTTGGCATGGCATCCTGTTCATCCCATTATCATTTCTGTTTCTTTGACTGGCTTGGTTTATATATGGGCTAAAGACTATACTGAAAATTGGAGTGCATTTGCTCCAGATTTCAAAGAGCTCGAGGAGAATGAGGAGTATGTCGAACGAGAAGATGAATTTGATCTGGTGCCTGAAACTGAAAAGGTAAATGAGCAGATTATGAGCTTGGCTTATTTGCTAGAAAGTTAACAACTATTAAATGTGTATGCATACAGGTAAAAGGACTAGATGTTCATGAAGATGATGAAGTTGATGTTTTGACTGTGGAGAGGGATTCAGTTTTTAGTGACTCAGATATGTCCCAGGAGGAACTATGCTTTTTGCCTGCAGTTCCTTGTCTCGATATTCCTGAGCAGCAAGACAAGTGTGTTGGCAGTTGTTCAAAGTTGCTAGATGGTAACCATTCTGGATCGCCACTTTCAGTAGAAGCTGGTCAGAATGGAAATGCGAGCAACCATAATTCAAGCCCTCTCGAACGTAAGTTTTCTTTTCCCCACTTGCTGGATTTTCCGAGTGTTCAGATTCTTCCCTTGTACTGACTGGATTTTCTTGTCAATTCCTGCAATATAGCAATTAGGTTGTCCCAGTGACTGTTGTTCTTACCTAAAGCAGATGCCTGACTTAAGATCTGCATGATAAATTGATCACCACTTAATTATTGGCTAGATTTGCTTAGCAACTGTTAGGAATCTTGGTAATGCAATTTTTTTTTCTCTGACATGGCAATGAGGCAGAAGAGACATAAGATGTGTGGATGAAAATTTCACTGACGGAATAGGCGCACTATTTATGGATGTTAAGCCTAGGTATAGAATAAATAAGATTTCTAATTGGACTAGGGCAGAGGAGGAGGGTAGTGAGCTAGTTGTGGGAATCTGCAGATGAAAATGTAGTTTCAATAAGTGATAAATGGTTTTTAAGCACGTAAAAGGTAAGTGATGCCTAGGCTGTTTTGTGTTTGTCTCTTATAGGGAAGTTAATAGGCTCAAGTTCATGTGTGGCTGAAAGATTTTCCTCTGACTTGTCTAACTTGTGCAGCTATGGAGAATTCAACTGCTGAGGACACAGACGGAGTGCGGTTAAAAAGAAAACGCAAACCTTCGGAGAAGGGGTTGGAATTGCAGGCTGAGAAGGTCAAGAAACCTGTGAAACCTTTGAAATCATCTGGTAGATTGTCAAAAACTAATAAACCTGTGATTGATCCGGATTCTAGTAATGGTGTATATGGAGATGATGGTTCTGATTGATTTGATTAAATTGCAGTTCTCATTTCTTCTGCCTCTGGCGATATTTGTTTCATTTTCACCTGCTCGACACAATGTTTACTGATCTCTACTCTAGGCTTTGAATGCCGTCACCCGATTCACTGGAACATTTGAAATTCTCACTGTTGGACTTGGAACTTTTCCAACAATAGAACCATGATTACATTTGGTGTTCATCTGGTAATTGACCAATTTCTTTGTTTTCTTTTTGTTCAGTTAAAATTGGTGGGAAGACTTGAAAAAATTGCCGTTATCCAATTTGTCAAAATGGGTGTGTGGAACAGTATGCATGTGTACTGTGAGGAGGAATCCGCATGTGCGATCAGGATAAGGATAACTTAGAGCACAAAATTCATGATGCCTGGCAACTGAAATCTTGGAGTTGTCGGATTCGATTGGCAATTTTTAAGAGACGATGGCAATTTTTTTTTGTACATATTAGTGATTTCAGTATGTCGTTGGTAATTTTTTAGACGTGTTGGTAAGTCACGGATTTGTAGAATGGTTCAAAACAGAGTCAAGCTACTTGAGGTCGACCCGGATGTGCCTAACGAGTCAGAACTTGATCGATCTCTCAAGTTAAGCTGTAAATTCAGACTCAGCTCGACCTCAAGTATACAAACGTCGAAAATTATTCGGTATTCATGGTTCGCGTACTTCTCCACTAGGCCCGAGCTAGCGGATGCTTGAGATAGGCTCATTCTCGACTTGACTCGACTAAAACCGATCAGAGCCAAGGCTAAATAAGATCCCTCTACGTAGATTTGTCAATGCATGCTCTTGTGTTTAACGAACTTGGGAGTTATGTCACTGAATTGCATCATCACTCCAGGATCATCGGGTAAGGAAAACCTCGTGATCCTTCTTGATGGGTTAACAAAATTGGAGGAAAATTGTCTAAGTTGTAAACATATTGCATTTTGTAAATTCAATTATAAACATTTTAATTATATCAATTGATTTTATCCGGTTAATTTTGACTGAAAATCACTGAGGTAGAAGGAGCAGTTGGTATCCTCAAGGATGAGGTCTGTGTTTCATTATTCGTTATTTCCGGGTCTTTTCGTTACATCAGTGAAGACAGCGACGGGTTCTCTGCCCCTGTGGGTGAAAAGGTTGGAAGATCTGGCCAAAGAAGGTGTTACATTGGCTATTTTATGTGGCATGGTTGACACTGACTTAGACAATTTTTAATAATATTTTATGATTTTTTCAATTTTCAAATTTTTTTTTCCTTCTCTTTTCCTTGTTTACTTTTTCTTTTTCCCCTTTTTCCTTCCACTAGCCATTGTTGGACCTCATCGATGGCCAGCGAGGGACACTCGAGCTTGGTCTGGTGAGGTCTACCCTCACTTGATCCAGCAAGGCAACCCTTGCCTAAGGTTGGCAACCTCTATTGGCCATTGATGAGGCTCAGCAATGGCTGACAAAGGGAAAAATGAAAAAAGAGAAAAAAGAAGATAAGAGAAAATTATAAATATTAATAAAAAATTGAATAGCATAATAAAAAAATGTTAATAATTATTCACGTCAACCTTGGTCTTATTATGTAAGATGGCTAGCATCTACATCATTGACTTCTGGTAAAAGTTGGCTGGATTGACTCAATTGATAAAACGTGAAAGTTTTAAGATCGAATTAGTAAAAACTACTTTATCTCCCTAGAAAACACATTTCACTAGCACGACAGCTCAGAAATGGCACGTCTCGAAAAGCGCTTTCTTGATCGCGGCGGCCGCGATGGCGTTGCTGCTGATTCTTCTGTCCTCGAGCCATGCTGCTACGTATTATGTAAGGGGACCAGGATGGCTGGACTTACAATGTCGACCTTGACTCATGGGTTGCCGGCAAGACTTTCCATGTCAGCGATGTTTTTTTTTTTTTTGACAAGATGTCAGCGATGTTTTAGGTAATCAATCTCACCGCAGTGATGATAAGAGTTGGAAATGCATTTGAGCACGCTTTCACTAAAGCGGCGCATCTACACGTATGATCTGCATGAACATCACTTACTATTGCCTAGGGACTACGCATGTATCGATCATCAACTTCTATTTAGATTTGGATAGATGAGAACGCCATTTTCTTATCTCGATAATAGCGGTAGGATTCATGGAAGTGTCGTTATATCTATTGGTGCTTACCGCTCGAATTGAACTGATTCTGAGAATTCCTGCAAATGGCAGTTTTCGCCTAGGACAACACCCAGCATAACGTGATCTCAGTCGATGCAAACGGATACACCACATGCTCAACGAAGAAAAAACTACGAGAGCTATACTAGTGGCAACGACCAAATAACACTGACCATAGCCGGCAACTGGTACTCCATATGGTCGTATCACTGCGACTAGGCTAACCAGAAGATCACGGTCACTGTCAATTCATCATGAAGCGACGTCAATGCGGTCTACCGAGGCAGGGATTCCACCAGTCTTAGCACCGGCCACACGGTAGATCTCAAGGTGTTTTGGTCTGTTTAGTCCTGGGGGTTACTCTCAAGGCCCTTTCGTTTGGTGCGTTAAATTTCCAATTTTCTCAGAGTATGAAGTGGGACTGTGGCCTCTACAGAATGCTTTGAGTGCTTTGCGTAGAGGTCTAGTTATCCTTCCTTCCAGCGATTAACCACGTCCTCCTCTGTATGCATCTGGATCAGGAAGCAGAAGGAGAACTGAGATTAATCCTGTTTTCAATTTTTTCACATTTCATGAACTTGTAGACTCCATTTGTTTAGTAAAAAATAAATGGTTTAGAAAATATTTTCTTAAAACTGATTACCCCTTTTGTTTACAAAATGAACGAACAAGAAATATTTTCATCATCCATTAAAATGTTTAAATATAAATCGTTGTCGATAATGATAATATTTTTTATTGACTAATTATTTCAAGCGATATAAACGATCATTTTTAAGATTTTTTTTTTTTTTTTTTTTTGCAAATTGTTCATTTCTGTGAAACAAATGTTAACGATGCCCTTCCCATCTTGTTCATGATTTTGGCTATGAAAAAGCCACTCCGGCTTAAAGCATTGCCTCTCAAGTATAAACCGTAAGTTCTCACGTAGTTTTGGCTCCGTCGTCCCTCGTCCTCGATCAAATTAGAAATGCTCGAGTGAAGACAAACCAGGGAAATGTTGAGCCCTCGATGGTGATTCAGTTGGATATAATCAACTCGTGGAAAATGAGAAAAATGTTCATTCTTCTCGTTAAGGGTACAAGTAAAAGATTTTGCCTTAGTATTCGGGGAATGTCAGAATAGCATGCATAAAGGGGCAATGTACCTTAATTTTATATTGTGAATACTCTAGGGAAAGTTGTCCACAAAATCATGAACTCATTACACTTTGGTCAATTAATCTTAAACCTCTAAATTTTGCCAATTGAGTCAATTTTTTTTTTTTGATAATTTACCAATTAAGTCAATCCGGCTAATTTTGACCGGAAATCACCAACGTAGAAGATGGTCGTCCTACATAGCACCATCGATGCTAAGGTGGATAATTTTTTGATAAATTTTTTATTGTTACTCTTTATAAATAAATAGAAAAAAAATTCGTATGTCATTTTAGGAGATGCCATATAGAGGTATAACCCATGATTGGCATTCTTTGGGGATAAGTCGAATTCATTACCTATATTTTCATTGTGTAGTAAGTCACTAACAACCCCTGTTGACTGCAAAGGCCTTGCCTTGACTAAGTGAGGACCATCTCGGCTGTTGCCAGTGGCCCTAGGCAAGGCCTTAATAGCCTCGCCAATCACAAGTGAGGGCCTTCACAACCCCACTAGCCACAAATGAGGCGACCCTTACCTAGATCTAGTGAGGGCCTTCGCATCCTCGTCGGTTGTGGGTAAGGGCCACCTTGTCCATGGCCAGTGGGCAGTGAGGCCTCTAAGGCCCTCACTCGTGACCAACAAGGCCACAATGGCCTTGCGCAGGGCCTTTGCAGAGCCATTGGCAAAGGCCCTTGCCTAGACTAGGCGACACCTTTATGGCCGTTGAGTGAAGATATAAAGGAAAAGAAAAATAAATAATAAAAAATAACAAAAATTATTCACATTAGCATTGATGATATCACGGAAAATTACTAATATCCACGTCAATGATTTCCAGTCAAAATTAACTGAATAGACTAAATTGGCAAATTTTCAATAGGTTTAGGACTTTTTGGATAACACTCCCGAAAACTCTGAGTACAACAAGAATATTGGTAATTTGAATCTCCACATTAGTAAAATTCGTTAACTGAAATCATTGATTTTGCGGATTCGGTTGCAATCTTTCAAGGGCTAATCATGACTTTTATCATATTCTTTATAGTTTCTTGCTAATAAATTCATGTCGTCATTTGATTAGCGACCTTCTATACGCGTTAAATCATGAATTCAGAGTCCAAATGTAGGACGACGTACACCTCAAACTCGACCTTGACAAGAGTTGAAGCTCGGTCCTCTAGTTAGCATCAAGCCAAGCTACTTCATCTTCCTACAAGTCAAAACATGATTTGATCATAATTGAAGCTCGAGTTTGAAGCTATAAATGCAGACTCGCCTCCACCTCGAGTATACAACGTTGTCAATACCACTAGGCTTGAGCAAGCACTGCTCCTTTTGAAGCATTACAGCGCTTGAGGTCGGCTTGTTCTCGACTCAACTTGACGAAAACTGATGGAGCCAAGGCTGAGTAAGCTCGCTGTACGTAGATTCGTCAATGCCTGCCCTTTGTGTCTTATGAACTTGGACTCATGTCCCTAAATCGCATTAGACTGTTTCGGGTTAGTATTTAGGGCTCAACCGCCTTTCCACAGAAAGGACGACTCACTTTGAGCCAATTTCTGCATCGTTTATCTCATCGCCATGGTGAGTAAACCAAAGCATTTTCCAATGCGTAATCACTTCGCGCATGAAATCACCAAGTTCAATGAACTGCCCTCCCATAAATGCAAGCAGAGACAGACACAGACGCACACAAAACACCTTCCTATCTATGTAGAAACGCACTTCACTCCGCACGATAGCTCGGAAATGGCACGCCTCGGAAAGTGCTTTCTCAATGTCGCGGCGGTGGTGATGATGTCGGTGTTGATTCTTCCGTCCCTGAGCTATGCCGCTACGTATTATGTAGGGGACACATATGGCTGGTCTTATAATATTGATCTCGACTCGTGGGCTGCCGACAGGACTTTCTATGTCAATGATGTTTTAGGTAATTGATTTTACCGTTGTCATTATAAGAGTAGGAACTGCATGTGACCATGAATTTGCTCAAGCGGCATGTTTACATCCATAATCTGCATGGACATCACTTATTGATGCCGAACGACTATGCACATGTCAATTATCACGCATGGTTTGTCGAGATCGTACTTCGATTGAGATTGGGATAAATCGCATAGCCATTTTTCGCGTGAACAACAGCAATAGGATGAACAGGAGTGTCGTTATATCTTTTTGTACTAATGGCTTCGACAGAGCTGGTTCTAAGCATTCGTGTGAATGGACAGTCTTCACCTACGACAACACCTATCATAACGTGGTCTCCGTTGATGCAAATGGGTACGACACATGCTCAGCAGACTCGAACTACGGGGTTTATACTAGTGGCAATGACGAGATAACACTGACAAGCGCCGGCACATGGTACTTCATCTGCTCGTATCACTGCGACTTCGCTAACCAGAAGATGGCAGTCACCGTCTATCACACTCCGTAATGCGGCCAATCGGGGCAAGGATTTCATCGGTACCCGCAACGCAGTAGATGTCAAGGCGTTTTGGTTTGCAGAAGTCTCAATAAATGCTCTGAGTGCTTTGCCTTAACAAAAGAAGGCTACTTATACTTGAATCCGTTAATTTTACAACTATTTTCTTTTTCCTGTATCTGTATTTTTGAAGCTCATGAAGCTCATATATAACAATCACCTTGTTAGAGATGCCCTTCGCCACGTTGTTCTTGATTTTTTTATTTTTAAATTTTCAGATGTGGCGTACAAATTGACTTCGCTTTTGTCCAGAAGCAAAGTTCCATTAGGAAAGAAAAACCATCTGTGCATCTTTTTACATTTGAATCTGTCAACTTGGTGGAAAGACTGAAGCGCACGAAGTCGACAGTTTTAAAGATTTGAATGCACGAACTGAAAGTTTTACAGCTCAAGCGCGCGAAGTTGATAGAACTTCTATTCTAATATTCCCAAATAAGTAGGTTACCAACTTTTTTTAAACTTTACAAGTGTGGTTGGTACATTACCATGAGTTTACCAACGCGCAAAGGAATTACTATGTTATATATTTTACCGGTGTGGTTACTAATTTAAACAACATCACAATGGGTTTCATAATGTTTCTTTGGTTATCAACGAACTAATTTTTAATATGTAATTACATAGTTGCAATCATTTGTAACCAATGTATCTTCTCACAATGAATCTACAAATGAATGTAATCGATCTCCTTTGAAACTGTAAGATATTGTTAGAGAAGAAATTGACTAACCTTTGATGCACAACAAGAGAATTCCCTGAGATTATAGGTTGAATCACTAGCAAGCAAGGTACGAATCTACAACTTCATAATTGTCCAAACATAATCACAAGGAAAAATATTCTTATTTCACAATGTTAATGCCGATAACCTTCCCAAAATGATAGTGGAAGCCTTTCATGTGTTTTCAAGAGCACGTAAGTTTATCTATTCGTTCATTTCTTCCTTTTTGGATAGAGTTAGGAGAAGTTATTTTAACTTCCCTTATTAAAAAAAAAAAATTTCTCTTATTTATATATGAGATAAATCCTCCCACCTCTTCAGAGGGTGTTTCTCAAACACACCCCAACAGGGGGAAAAGTGCCAAAAAGTCCTAAACCTTTTGTCATTGTGCCGATTTAGTCCTAAACCTTTTTTGGTGCCGATTTAGTCCTAAACCTTTTTAAGTTGTGCCGATTCAGTCCTTTCCGGCCAATTTGGCCGGATTTTTGCTGATTGGACGCCGGATTTTCTTGACTGGACGCCGGACGGCTGACGTGGACAGCTTTTATTAATATTTTAATATTTTTGAAATTTTTATTTTTATTTTTTATTTTTTATTTTTATTTTTTATTTTTTTTTTTTTATTCCTCCAGCCGGTCGCCGAGATCCGGCGACCGGCCACCTCGCCAGTGGCCGCGGGGGCGGCCTCGCGCGGGGCGGCGAGGCTCGAGCCTCGCCCATGGCCGGCGAGGCTCGACCTCGCCAGATCCGGCGAGGGCGAGCCTCGCCCCGCCCCCGCGAGGCCGCCCTCGAGGCCTGGGCGGCGAGGCTCGCCCTCGTCGGATCCGGCGAGGGTCGAGCCTCGCCCATGGCCGGCGAGGGCGAGCCCCGCCGCCTTGCCGGATCCGGCGAGTGAGGGGGTTCGCGGGGGAGAGAGTCGGAGGGGTAGACCGCCGGCCACCGCACTGAGCCGCGGCCGTCGGCCTACGGCCGCGCCCGGTTTCAAGCGCCGAAGCTCCGGTCCTTTTTGTGCCTTGCGTTGGTCGGACCAGGCCGGAGCTCGCGGCCAAGCCGAGGAAACCCCGGCCACGTGAGACCACCGCCGCAATGCCGCCGCCCGATGCCGTCCACCGCGCTCGCCGACCCGCCGCCATATCCGGCGAGCCGGGCACGGCTCGCCCTCGCCGCCCGGGCCTCGAGGGCGGCCTCGCGCGGGCGGGCGAGGATCGCCCTCGACCTCGCCAGATCCGGCGGGCGAGCGCCCTCGACCTCGCCGGTGGCCGCGGGGCGGCCTCGCGCGGAGGGCGAGCGCCCTCGACCTCGCCGGATCCGGCGAGGGTGATCCTCGCCCGCCCGCGCGAGGCCGCCCCCCGCGGCCCCGGCGAGGTGGCCGGCGAGGTCGACCTCGACCTCGCCGGCCGTCGGCTCGGCCGGTCGCCGGACCTCGGCGACCGGGCCGGAGGAGGAAGAAGAACAAAAAAAAATAAAAAAATAAAAATAAAAATAAAAATAAAAAATAAAAAATAAAAGTAAAAATTCAAAAATATTAAAATATTAATAAAAGGTGTCCACGTCAGCCGTCCGGCGTCCAGGGCCAAGCAAAATCCCGGCGTCCGTCAAGCAAAATCCGGCCAAATTGGCCGGAAAGGACTCGAATCGGCACAACTTAAAAAGGTTTAGGACTAAATCGGCACCAAAAAAAGGTTTAGGACTAAATTGGCACAATGACAAAAGGTTTAGGACTTTTTTGGCACTTTTCCCCCCCAACAGGGCAAATGGTGCCTCTTGGACACAAACCATTATGCACGAACTGCCAAAACAAAACATGAGCTTGATGATGCTCTATCAAGAATATAATGTACTCATCATTCATCTATTTTGAAAACAATTCAGAATGGCAAAAAGATCGTGCGACTAGTGAGTGCATCTATACTTGGGAGCTCAAATTATGCACATGTTATGAATAACATAACAACTACAACCCAAAAAGAAATAAATAAATAATGTCTCATAGTGGACCATACATATTTTGACACATTAGTCTAAATATACTTATCCATTAAGGACTATACTTGACCATCCTCAAAATATCATGTATTCACAATTATATCCAAAGCCATAGAATGCAATATAATTGGTTGACCAACAAACACATGTGATTGATGTAAAAAAATAATAATCTTCCTTCGCACTCATGTCTCTCTCCATTTTAGAACAACTACTTTTCTAAAATCATCCCAAAAAGCCATATGTATTCATGACTTCCAATAACTTGCTAAAGTAGCAACATTAATATGTTACTTCGAAAACATAGTCACAAGTCACATATGGCACAAAAATGAGGTAACTAATTCATAAATTACTTGAAAAACTCACATGATGAGTAAATATAGATAATTTCACGTACCTTCCTTATCCGTCAAATGAAAAACACATGTACTATGAATCACTTGCTATAGTGGATTTCTCTTTCTATAAAAGCATATATCATTTATTAAACATATTCAGTATACGGAACTTAGCCTAAAAATAGTTACATGCTTCTCACGTACACATGTTTGGCTTAAGTGTTATATTAGCTCGCTTTCTACAACGCCCAATTAAGTACACTCATCTGGTTTTTATCAAGCATACACTATTGTGGGACTATCATTTTTGGTCTTATCACATATAAATCACAGACCTTATTTTGATTCTAATTGAGACGACGTAAAATTATATTATATATTAAATTTGCTCTTCCAGCATTTATGGCACATATTGTCTCAAACTGCTTAGTATATTACTTGAGATAATTTCTCATGTCAGTGAGCCAATCACTACATGGTAACATACCTTTTAGCAATATGTGTGTTTGTGCTAGTCTCATGACAATGTTTACAAGTTGATGAAACATCAATTCATTATAAAGAAACAAATACAATACATAAACGTATATAAACATAATCCAGTGATCCTCAACAATATTACATGTCATATCCTACGTAACTCTAAAGACATTTTATGGGTCAAGAACACGTTTCTAGAAACAACTTTTGTGAATGGAACAATAATCGTTGTATTGGTTGAAATACATTATAAGACCACTTCGTTCTACGCCATTTTATCTTTGATGAAGTTAGTTTTCATGTCAATATGTTTCATCCTGCCATGATACTTAGGGTCTTTCATAATTGATGCTCGAGTTTTAAGCTATAAATTTAAACTCGTCTTGACCTCGAATATATGACTTCACAAATGCCCCCGTTTTCATGTTTCTTTTACTTCTCCGCAAGGCTCGAGCAAGCACAGCTCGTGTTGAAGCATTACAGCACTTGAGGTTGGCCCATTCCCGAATCGACTTGACGAAAACTGATCGAGCCAAGGCTGAGTAAGCTCACTGTACGTAGATTCGTCAATGCCTGCCCTTTGTATTTGATGAAGTTGAACTCATGTCCCTAGATCGCATTATAGACTGAAAGAGTTCGAATTTGACTGTTTCAAATTAGGATTTGGGACTTAACCGCCTTCCACAGAAAGGATGACTCACTTGGAGCCAATTTCTGCATTGTTTATCTCATCGCCGTGGTGAGTAAACCAAAGCATTTTCCAATGCGTAATCACTCCATGCATGGAATCACCAAGCACAATGAACTGCCCTCTCATATAGTATATGTATGAGCAAGCCTCAGATACAGACGCACGAGAAACACCTTGTCTCCGTAGAAAAGCACTTCACTCTACACAATAGCCCGGAAATGGCACGCCTCGGAAAGTGCTTTCTCAATGTCGTTGCGGCAGTGATGATGTCGGTGTTGATTCTTCCGTCCCTCAGCCATGCCGCTACGTATTATGTAGGGGACGATTCTGGCTGGGCTTATGATTATGCTCCTGAGTCATGGGTCGCCGACAAAACTTTCTATGTCAATAATGTTTTAGGTAATTGATTTTACTGTTGTCATTATTAGAGTAGGAAATGCATGTGAACACGAATTCGCTAAAGCGGCATGTTTCCATATATAATCTGCATGGACATCACTTACTAATGCCGAATGACAACGTGCATGTCGATTATCATGTATGGTTTGTTGAGATTGTACTTTGATTGAGATTTGGATAAATTAGATAGTCATTTTCTAAATTGAATAACAGCAATGGGATGAATAGGAGCGTCGTTCTATTTTTTTCGGTACTTATGGCTTCGGCTGAACTGGTTCTAAGCATTCATATAATTGGACAGTTTTCCACTATGACAACACCTTTCATAACGTGGTCTCTGTCGATGCAAATGGGTACAACGCATGCTCTACAAATTCGAACTACGGGGTTTTTACAAGTGGCAATGACGAGATAACATTGACAAGCGCCGGCACATGGTACTTCATCTGCCCGTATCACTGCGACTTCGCTAACCAGAAGATGGCAATCACCGTCTATTCACCGTGAAATGATGTCAATGCGGTCAATTGGGGCAAGGATTTCACCTGTCTTAGCACCCGTGCCACTGTTTTGGTTTACTTTCCAATTTTCCCATTGTATGAAGTAGAGAAATGATGTTGGAATCGTCTAGATAACTTAGGCATGTAGTGGTCTCATTAAAATGCTCTCACTGCTTTGCCCGATTAATTAAGGATCAACAAAAGTAGGCCTACTGATCCTTGACTCCGTTGATTTACTACTTTTTCCTTTTTTATCTCTGGATTTTTTAAGCTCATGAAGCTCATATATAACAATCACCTTTGTTCATCATTTTGGCTATGCAAAAGCCACCTGGGGTTACAGAACTGCCTCTCAAATGTATATCATCGATTCAGACATTGTAGTCGCTCTTTCGTCATTGATCGAGGTATAAATGCTCAAATGACGAGAAACCAGGGGAATGTTAACTTGAATTCCACTCTTTTAACGTTAGAAGTGCTTGACAATTCTCACTCTATCGATCGTGGTATCACAACTTTTTAAGTTCAAGTAGCAGCACTGATCAGGTCATTAATATGGGGTTCTACAGAAATACCTTCTGCAATGCATAGTGAGAACAAACCTAGTTTCAGCAGTAGTTTGTTCATCAAGGTTTTCGCCAGGTAGAGAGAACTGAGCCTTGCCCACAGTTCAGCAACGGTGCTTTGTCCTTCACAAACCTGTGGAAAACTTGCAACCGTCCGCAACTTCCAAGTATAGCGCCACTCTTTGTGCGCAGTACCATGGAAAATCCTATCTAGAAGGGAGAGCAACCCTGGGAAAAGCAAGTGGCAATGATCAGATAACACCAACCAGTCCCGGCACCTGGTACTTTATTAGTTCATATCATCATGACTGCTCAAGCCAGAAGGTTGCAATCACCTCCTGTTCATCATGGAGTGATATCGCCGGGTCCATTGAGGCAGAGATTTCACGTCTTAGCACTTGCTACACAGTTGATTTTTAGGTGTTTTGGTGTGTCTAGTAATGGCTGTCACTCTTAACTAAATTCTGACATAGTTTTGGCTCTTTCGTCATTGATCAAGTTAGAAATGCTTGAACGAGGTGAAACCAGGGAAATTTGAACAAGTGCCTCATGTCGATCCAGTGCTTATGATCCATCTGGAGTGGTGACTTTCATTATTTCAAATTTTGAGATTTCCGTAGTTTTGCTTTTGCTCATCCTCAGTTCAGATTAAACGAAAGAGATGGCTGATGTAGGTCGTTCAATGTCACTTTCTTCGTTTAAATTCACTAAAAGTTCACTAAACATGAGATTTATTCACAGAGACTGGACGATGGATTTCATTTCATGAGGAACCCGATGATGACATTTGAGTAACTTTCTCTTATTTGAGGACGATATGCTGTCGATAGAAGTTAGTTCTTGGCTCTTGTGGAAGATCCATATCTGTAGGACAGATAGGCCCCGAGAGCTACAATCACCACAACTGCCATCCCCATGTTCACGACCAGTTGCCTATCTTCGTTCAAACCTGCGGTCAGTCCCTTCACCGCCCTCTTCACAACAACCACCAGATCCTCGGTTCCATCCGCTTTCTTGCCCGAGATGGCTTCTGGAATGCTGAGCCTTCGCCTATCATCATCCAATCTGACCTCGCTGTTGTTCTTCCTCGAAACCTCTATCGCTCCGTTTCTCTGCGCGTTGTCCTCGTTCTGCGAGGATGTTTTGCCCCTAGTATCACGTGGAATCGGTTGATCTTTGGGTTTCTCGGTTATGGGCGATTTGTCGGTAGGTCCGTCGCCCTTCTCCTTTGGTACAATTCGCAAGCCTACATCAACTCTATAAGCAGCACGGTCAGGCCTCGCATCTGATGCAGCTTCTTGAGGCTTGACCTGGCTCGCATTTGGGTCGCTGGCGTTGCTTGAGGTCGCTTTTGGAGGGGCATCTTCTTGACCCTTTTGATGTTTTGGCAGATCAACGGCTCCCTTTGCGCCGGCGACCACCTCATTGCTGCTCTTCTTCTTCCCGGCGTCTTCGCTTGAAGCGGTCTTTGGGGGAACATTTTGTTGATCAACCTTAGGAGATTTTGGCTCTTTTTCAGTGCTCGGAGATTGTTTCTGGGTCGCCGTCACTTGGGGCGGTGCTGCTTTAGGAGGGACTTGCGTGATTGTTTTCTTTGGCAGGGTTAAGACGAGAGCGCCGCCGTCAAACTTGCCTCTGATCTCACCCGGCTTGCAATTCTCCGGGACTTCGAAATCCTTGCTGAAACGGCTGAATCTGTTGGCCTCGAGAGGACGCTCTCCGCGGACTTTCACAGTTCGCGGTCGCTCATTATATGTGACCCTAACTTGCTCCTTCACAAAACCTGTGTATAAACATATTCGCATGCAAATATCGATTTCATCACAGTCGGTCAAACCAATTGCGCCCGATGGAATCTCATTATCTCAGGACACGTCCTTGAAATCGAGAAATCATGACACGTACTAGACTACTGATGGCAGAAGAAGGATAGATACGAAAAGGAAGAAGGAAGTAATATGCAGAACCTGGAAGAGAAATGCTCAAGAAATTCGCGGTTGGTTCCTCCTGCCACTCGAACCTGGGCTCGAAATCCTCATACACAGGAATTCCCATGGCTTGCGCCACCCTGCCAGCAACAGTCCCGGACGTTCTCGGCCTCGTCGCCATTGACGTATCCTATATTTCCTTCCCTTCCAAGATTATCGACCGATATCGTTATCTGTGTAGTGCGTCTCTTTGCTTGATCGTAAGATGGACATTTAGCTCGGCGCTGTTGATCCGTATATATACTTCTTTCGACGATATCGGTAATGCTTGTGGCGTACGTAGGTTTCGTGCGTTCGTCTCTGTCGATTGCTTCGGTCGGTCTCTTCGGTGATGGCTTTCTGGAGTCAAATTCAACAAGGCAATGCGTTGCTTCTGCGAGAAACAAAGCCCAAAGTTCCTTATTTAGCCTCTACGCCTCGCCTACGTGAGAGGCGATACAACATGTCCCATTTTGGTGCTCTAAGCCAATCCCATCCCTCCCATTTTAAATTCCCTACTTGAAGATGACTCCTCTCGTGCTTTTTGCACGAGGCTTTGGGAATTAGAGAATCCATAAACAAAAGCTGAACCCAACATTAAAATATATAGACAATTCTCATCTCGAATACAACTGGAATGTGTATGAACACCAATCCAACCCGTCGAGAAGTTATTGGGTGCTTTTGGAGGATGGCACGCGTGGCACTCGACTAGACAATAACAGAGTAGTGAGACATAGATCGCACAAGGATGAACTCACTTTTCTTTTTCCAAAGACTATCATTAGTGGTGAGCGATTTCACATTCTGTATAAATTCCACCTAGAATCTATAATCCACTTGTTAGATCAAGTTCCTCATTTTTTAGAAGTTGGAACTTAGAACTTATTCTTTCACAGTGTCTATAATCAGTTCCAAGGTCCTAGGTTCCGCCTATATTATTAATTGAAAAATCACAGTAAATCCTCAAGTTTAATTACCACCACTTGTTGTTACAATCTCATGTTCTAACTTATATTTAGACACAAGAAAAATATGAAATATTAACAAAGTAAAAGTCTTAATCATTAAATGGATACTTAGGCTAGTGATTCCAGATTATACATTTATCATCGGACACGAGATTGGTGAAGACATAGACTAAAAAAAACACAAAACTTGTTCCAAGTTCCAAGTTCCAAGTTCTAGACTTCAGGTTCCAGATTTCACCTACTTAAAACCAAGAACCTACACGTCGAAATAGATTCCATAACCTTTGGAACTTAAAACTTAATCTGTATACATTGGAACCTAAAATTAGACCGCCTCCCACCAATTCAATTTTTAGTTCAAGATTCTACCTGTAACCGTGCTTGCCCCTAAGTATCGTGGTGTCACATATATTACAGGTAATTAATTATTTTGCCGCGGGGTTCTTGAACATAGAAGGCTTGCACTTTTTCATGTGACATCGCTTAAATGTTAGAGCAATTGCGACTCTCTCGTGCAAATCGGAAATTAAGCAATTGACCTGGAAGAGAACTTTCCACGCAATACAGACATCAAATGACGTGGTTTTTATCTTTTTCTTTAGATGTCGAGAGAGGACTCCGATCTAATAAATAAATAATTTCTTTTTTTTGGGCATATCAAGTGGTGTTTGATAATTGGTATCATGTTCATGTGGCTCAAGACCCTTTTCGGAAATAGGATTCTCAGATGTTGAGAGGGGGCCCAAAATGAGAATTCAGAAGAAATGGAGGACCAGAATAGAACAGTAAAAGGCCTCCCCGCTCGCCACGACCACGTTCCCACGAATCGCCGGCAGAGCAGCCCACCCAACCCGGGAAAGACTCGGACAACAACATCGTCCCGCACTTCACTTCACTTCACTTGACTAGACTTCCGTCACCGTTTTCTCTCCAATCTCCACTGACCATTTCTCCTTTTCTCGTCGCATCTGCCGCGTTCACTTCACCATCATCTTTTTGTTTAACTTCTTGTGCTCCTTTTTTGCTGTATCTGTACGTGCCTTCCCATGACTACTCCCTTTCGGTCACATTCAGCTGTAATCATCTCTCTCTCTGTGCTTCTTCTTTTGCACTGTAAGCTCTCTCTCTCTCTGAAATGTGGCTTTTTGCTCTGGTAAAAGAATCTGGAAAGTGGTCTTTTTAGCTCTCGCTTATAATAGTACTCGAGAACAGGGGATGGGATAGCGGATCGAACCTTTTGGATTCTTCAAGCTTTTTTTTAGCAAAGACTAGGCGAGAAGGGCTATGAAAAGATGGTTCCTTTTTCATTCTCGCGCACGGTAGCTTAACGAGAGATGAGAGAAGCATACCGTCGCCAGCTGTTGTGGTGTTCTTGCCTATTTGCTCTCAGCGCAGCCGGACAGGGCAGTTTCCCTCGAAATGAAACTGATGGGAGGTTCCCGTTTTGGGTGATGTAGGACTGAACCAGGGCTCTTGTGGGTCGGGTGGTGTGGACTGAGAGATGGGCGGGGCTTTTCTTCGAACACTTGGGGTGCTCATGCTATGGTGGTTTGTGGCATCGGTAATGGCTCAATCCGCGGAGTACGTTGCGTACAAGGACCCAAAGCAGCCGGTGACCGCAAGGGTGAAGGACCTCTTGAGTAGAATGACGCTGGAAGAGAAGATTGGTCAGATGACACAGATCGATCGCATGGTGGCGACTTACGACTTCATGAAAACCTACTCGATTGGTAAATAGAACAGTTCGACTTGCTTATGCTTGTGCGTTTTACTTTATTTTGTTTCTTTCTCGTGTTTCTTTTTGGGGCACTTGGTATGTGGGTTTGTTTTTGGATTATTATATGTTCCATAAAGTTTGCATTTTTTTAAGGTGCAATAGTTTGGTCGTTAAGTAATGACCTACCATTGCAAAGTTTATCAGGTGTCAATATATTACATGTCTGGGCTCCACGCATGTTGGACCTACTGTTATGTGAGTGAGGGGCACATGATCTAGAAGTTTAATTTGTTCATGTCACGATAATCGTTCATTTCCAGTTATCCAGTGCAGTGTATAATTGGCCACCTGACTGTCATAGAGATAATATTTTGTGGTGAACGAGCATTACCTCTTTCTGATTCTTGTAGCCCAGGTGAAAATCCTAGCGGTATCAACTCATGTATGCGGCCATGGACATGATTCATTTTGGTTTCATTTTGCAAGGGATCACGGAGTCTCTATTTTACTACAAGAGATGCAAGGGGTGATCAACCTCTTTCACGTATGAATGTACAATCTGGGTTCTAGCCATAAGTTAGACTCTCATATTAATTGAATTCATTTCAATGTTCTAAAAGAAGCAGGACTTCTATCTTGGAATTGAAAAAAAGCACAATTGTCCTTCCACTGTCACTCATGCAATCCTTGTTGTAAGTACGACAATCAGGAATAGGAATATAAAAATCCTATATCTTTTTCTTCAGAAGTTTACATCCCCGAAGTCACATGATATGGTTTCTCTGTAGTAAATCTGTGTGTGATGTTAACATAGATAAAGCTACACCAATTACACATACTTCATGCATTTTGTACATCAGAGACCCTGCTGCCTAAAGTCATGCTACTCTGGATGCTTAAGAGGCATCAATAACCTAGAACATCTATTGAATTCTTTGGTTGATGTTATTATGATGTGTTACTGACTCCATGGCCCCCCACCTATATTTTTTCACATTTTAAACTCTGAGAAGTTTGCAAATAACTAATGCAATAACTCGTATCTATTTATAGCTTTCACAGAGACATCATCTTAACATCAAGCAAGGGTCCCATAAAACTGACAGGTTCAATTGGCAGACTCTTGAAATGTCATTTGGCATGTTGCAGGGAGTGTCTTGAGTGGTGGTGGGAGCGCGCCACTTCCAGAGGCAAGTGCAGAGGATTGGGTCAATATGATAAATGGCTATCAGAAAGGTGCTTTGTCCAGTAGATTGGGTATCCCAATGATATATGGAATAGATGCTGTTCATGGGCACAATAACGTGTACAATGCCACAATTTTTCCTCATAATATTGGTCTTGGTGCAACAAGGTAAAGAAAGTGTTGCTTCTTGCATGTATTGTAATGTTTTAGCTTTAAAAATTACTTCTGATGTGGTATAGAGTTCTGAGGTAGTGTCCTGCCTGGTTTTGTACTGCATCAATGTTATATCAATTTCTGAAATACCAGCTTCTGACTTAATAGGTTTAGTAATCTGAATCACTATCATTCGGTTTGAACTTGCTTGCCTGTACTCCCGTCAGGGCAAAATATTTACCTGATATGCTATTTACTCCAGAACATTGAAAATAGTTCTCTGGATCTATCTAAGTGGAATTTTTCATCAATTATTACCTCATGTGCAGAGACCCCGAATTGGTGAAAAAGATTGGTGCTGCCACAGCCCTTGAAGTCAGAGCCACAGGGATTCCTTATGTCTTTGGCCCCTGCATTGCAGTAAGCGGCTTAAACTAAATGTTGACGGAATTAAGCAAAAACATATCCAATATATGCTTCTAAAGTTGTCATATATGCCTTTTCAGAGCATCTTTGGAGGACTTTCAGAATTTTATTTCTTGAAACTATTGTGATAGGTTTGCAGAGATCCGAGGTGGGGCAGGTGTTATGAAAGCTATAGTGAAAATGAGGAAATTGTGCGACAAATGACTCAGATTATACCTGGATTACAAGGAGATATTCCTTCTGGCTCTCGCAAAGGAGTTCCATATGTTGATGGAAAGTATGGACTCTATGGCTTTCTAGTGTAGACTGCAGATTCAAATTGTAATGTGCTAAGTTAATATGTCTAGGTGGTACCTTTTTTTCAATGGAGTTATTGCAATATATTCTTTCAGCAGTTCAACATTTTCCAAAGCTTACCTGATATGCCATATATGACATGCCTGGCAACTTGAAGAGCGCATTCTCTCTGATCTGCCAAAACTGGTGTCATGTTTCTCTGTGATTAGTTCCTCGCTTCGTCAATCGCTACTGATCTTCTGGCACCATCTTTACTAAGAAATGCTGTCTTTAGTATTGAAGTCCCATCAACTTTGCTCTTTTCTTGTTTATTGTTGTCAGTTGTCAATATTAAATTGTCTTTCTTGGAAGAGTTTCCTCTTTGATTTTTACTTCAAAATTTCCACAGGAACAAGGTTGCAGCGTGTGCAAAGCACTTTGTGGGTGATGGAGGAACTTCCAAGGGGATCAATGAGAACAACACTGTTGTTGACATGCATGGTTTGCTTAGCATCCACATGCCTGCTTATACAGATGCAATAATTAAGGGTGTTTCAACGGTCATGGTCTCTTACTCTAGCTGGAATGGAGAAAAGATGCATGCTAATCGTGACCTAGTTACTGGTTTCCTTAAGGACACCCTCAAATTCAAGGTTCAATCCACTCTGCATTGTTTCAGCTATATACATAATTAGCACAACACAGCGGCATTTTGTGCTGCTCAACAGATTGTGTCCTTAGGTGAAGGATTTTAAGAGTTCTGAGATGGGAACAAAGGTTTATATATGGCATTAGGTGGTCATATGATGTGCATAAAGAGTTCTGCTTTTGTTATTCCTAGCATTATAGTGTTTGTGCAAGTTTTTTTCAATGCTGATCCTCCATCAAATCGGCATGTCCGATTAAAATTCATTTCTCCAGTACTCATCTTTTAGACTCGCCAACCTACATTCTTTATGCTCTGTTCATATGAAATTATGCCATCATATACTAATTTGCTTAAAAAAAATATTTCAAGCTCGGTGCAAACTTGATGCATAAGAAGTACATGACCTAGCAATCTGTTTCTCTGTATGGCCTAATCGTCATCTATATCTCCTGTGTTCTATCTATTTATGTTCTAGTTCCATCAGTGCTACTCATCTAACGTCAAAACCTCGTATACATAAAATATTTGAATAGTTAACTTCTTGGTTGCTGAACAACATACACTGCCATGCACTTGAGCACAGTTATGCAAACTTGATGCATAAGAAGTATATGACCTAGCAATCTGTTTCTCTGTATGGCCTAATCGTCATCTATATCTCCTGTGTTCTATCTATTTATGTTCTAGTTCCATTAGTGCTACTCATCTAATGTCAAAACCTCGTATACATAAAATATTTGAATAGTTAACTTCTTGGTTGCTGAACAACATACACTGCCATGCACTTGAGCACAGTTATCCGACAAGATGCCTTTCTGCCAAATATCTTCATTAACACTCATATTCTGCTACAAACTAGCTCTGCGACATGTTATTTACACATCATCACCTTTTGGAAGACATACTTTATTGAGATGTAGTTGACAGTGGATCCCAGCTATTAAAAAAAAAATATAGTGGATCCCTTTGAAGGTGGTTAAATCTCGGGTGTTGTGTATTAATTCATTGTAAAATATTTACAGCACAGAATATCAAGCACTTACTCTTGGATATTTCGATGAATCTCAGGGCTTTGTTATCTCAGATTGGCAAGGCATAGACAGGATCACTTCTCCCCCTCATGCAAACTATACCTATTCTGTTGAAGCTGGAATTTTAGCTGGAATCGACATGGTTAGGTTCTCTTCTGCTATTTGATATTTTCTCAACTGTCATTTTAGAGATGGCTCTGTCATTTGACAATTCAAGTTCAGATCAAAGCAAATGTAGTTAATACCTAGTCTTGGTTTTGTCTTCAACAGGTTATGGTTCCTTTCAATTTTACAGAATTTATTAATGATCTAACTTACCTAGTTAAAGAGAAGGTTATCCCTATGGATCGAATTGATGATGCAGTGGAGAGAATATTGTCTGTCAAGTTCACCATGGGCCTATTTGAAAATCCTCTGGCTGATCTTAGTCTGGTGAACGAACTTGGAAGCCAGGTCAGTGAAGTTATTATTCCATATGAACATTCCAAGTTTCTGTACTAGATTATGATACCTGCTGGCGGCTTGGTGCTAAGGCAAATGAAAAACACTTTAAGAAGGATCGGGCATTTTACTTGGCATATTCTATGAACCACCGTCTTTTTTCAGTTAGATATGCTTAAATTTCTATGTTTGCTCCCACTGCTATTGTAAGTAAGCTAACTTACATCACCATGGATAATTACTTGTCCTGTTAGTTTACCAGGCACACAGAGAGTTGGCGAGGGAAGCTGTGAGAAATTCTCTTGTGCTGCTGAAGAATGGGAAAAATGAGACTGATCCTTTACTGCCACTTCCAAAGAAACCAAAGAAGATCCTGGTTGCAGGTAGTCATGCTGATAATTTGGGTTATCAGTGTGGTGGATGGACAATCACCTGGCAAGGATTTAGTGGAAATAACTACACCCGAGGTACTACTACTACTTATCGTGCTGTCTCATTTCGAAAATTAAAGAAAAGACTTTAATTGTTCAAAACGACGAAATGCCATGATGTTCTACACCCTTAAAAAGTTTGTGGATGATTTCTTTGGACAGACTAGTTATGCATTATGGTAAAGCGAAGATCTAGTTCATTTGTTTAAATACCTTGGTTTTGTTTCCTTGTTGTGTTGGGAAAGGTAATGGTGGCATTAGGTTTCTCAGGAAAGGAGAAAGAAATTATCACTGAAGCCTGAACTTGCTGAGGAGGGCATTTAGCATTGTTCACTTCTGTGCAGACTTGAACACTAATAACTGTGTCATCTAATCTTTGCCTAAAGTTAAATTAAGAAAACTCTTTGGTTTAGTCCAGAGTTTACATACTATTGGAGCACAATCCTTGTCCTGCCTTGATCTCCTCTGGTGATGTTAAGCGCTGTTGTTCTGGGCCTTTTGGTTTTCAGTTACTAAAAAAACATGAAGTACAATCTTTCAGGTTCCTTTGAAGTCAACTAAAGGGAAACTTTTGTATTGATGGGTTTTTTTATGCTGCTGCAGGAACTACAATCCTCAGTGCCATAAAGTCTGCAGTTGATTTGAGCACAGAAGTAGTCTACCAAGAAAACCCTGACAAGGATTTTGTTAAGTCCACTGATTTCGATTATGCTATTGTTGTTGTGGGTGAGCACCCTTATGCAGAGACCGCCGGAGATAGCACGACACTTACAATGGCAGACCCCGGTCCCACCACCATTACCAATGTCTGTGAGGCTATGAAGTGTGTGGTCATCGTAGTTTCAGGAAGACCTCTCGTAATTGAACCATATATATCTTCAATTGATGCCCTAGTGGCAGCATGGTTACCGGGCACTGAAGGTCAGGGAGTGGCTGATGTTCTTTTTGGGGACTATGGGTTCAGTGGAAAGCTTCCAAGGACATGGTTCAAATCTGTGGATCAACTCCCAATGAATTTTGGGGATTTGCACTACGACCCACTCTTTCCTTTTGATTTTGGACTTAAAACTGAGTCTGTCCCAGGCCTTGTAGCAAGGTAACTACTATGGCTGAATTCGTTCTAAGGGAGCGAGCTCCAAAATTAAAATTGCTTTGGTATTAAGATTAGGTTGATTGGCTTATGCTGTCTTACATTTAATTTGTGTTGGCAATTGACAAATGTGGTTGTGCGCTTATTGGAGACATGACTACTTTAGATCTTTTTGAATTGCCATGTGAATCATTCAATTTTTTTCCACAGCATTTATGTGGTATCTGATATTCTTTTTGTTCGAAGAAGTTTCTCTTTGGTAGAGTGTTGGTGATATGCTCCGGCTGAATTTATCGCAATGATGATTGTCTATGATGATGATTTATTTACCAATATGCAATCCTGAAGTGCAAGTAATAGCTGTTACCCGGTTCTTCTGTGCTGAATTTAATTTCTCTATACAGAGCTATCTCACACGGTGCTGATGGGGGACCACGCCTCCTAATGGTCACAGCCTGCTTAGCTATCAGCCTATATGTCACAGGTATGTTGACATGAATTCTAACTGTCCATACTAAGCTTCTGTGGCATGTTGCTCGACTTCGCTTTCGATCGGTTGATTTCTTTGTCCTCTGTTTTCTGATGTTGGTAGGTTATAGGTGGCAGGCGTCGAAGTTCTAATTGCTATGGTAGAAGATGTAGCTTCTGTAGTTCATTTGTATGTTCACCAGGGGGAAAATGATTCATCTCCTTGTATCTTCCATTAGTCTTATTTGATTCATGAGAGAAAAATAGCTTCTCCCTCCCCAACTTTGCAGTCCGACACTGTAATGACTCGGGTTTCCAGAACTATATATTGGAACACTTGATGGGATCTTCTGTGCTTTGTGTATCTATACATTCTTCCCCGCTCTCAAGAGCCAGAGTTCTGTGCACAAGCGCAGTTATATCGGTACAGTTCGACTCGAAACTCCTTAAATTCCTGTAATTGAGTTCTGTGTCGATCATTGGAATTTCATGATCATCCTTGAAAAACTTGCAGCGCCAGGCTGTCCCCTCGATGTTGTTTGATTTGATAAAGTGTGTCGAGCCTGTGAGATTAAAATTTTTTGTCCTAATGACTGACCGGAGGTCACTGAGGATAATAGGACATATCGAATTCTTAAAAGCTCATACTGTACGTACCTCGGTATTTCGGGTTTTCTAGCTCGATCGCCGAACATAAACTTAAAGGAGCCTTGATCACTGCAAAACGGCTCAGATGGTTTTTACATGCTCACGCGCTTATAAAATTACTAATGTAATACTAGAAATAACTAACACCTCTGAAAAACTACCATAATTTATTTGAAAAATACTAACCATGTTTGAAAAGTCGGTGATTTTAGTTTATGGGGTTTTTGAACTATTCGTTAGTAAGTAATGAATTCTTAATTTCTTACTTGGACAAATATCAGCAAAAGCCCCAAATTATGTCATCGTGACACATATACTTAATTTTTTTCTTGTGTCGCCAAAAACCTAAAACTTGTCAAGGCGACACAAATATTCATAACTTTTTTTTGTTACTAAAGACTCTAAACTTACATGTGCGTGATATGTATATCTTGTATTACAGTTTCATCCAAGGTCTTATTTGTCACGCCGGTATAAGTTCGAGTTTTTTTATGATACACACAAGAAAAAAAAAGATATTTGTATCACAATTGGCAAATTTAAGGTTTTTCGTGACAAACAAAAATTGAGGTAGTGTGGTTACTTTAACAATTGATTCAATATTCTACACAATTTTTCCTGAATTGGGCCGAATATCATCACAGCCACGCCAGATGGAAGGCCCAAGCCCTCGTTCCGAGACACGAAGGAAAATAACCCATGGACGATCCTTGGTGGGGCACGTGACACGCGGCAGTCTCCTGCAGGTCCACGACTGAAAATTGATTTCTTTCCTTATTTTCCCGACGATTTTCAAAATTTCAAATCACGCTCCAACGGTCATATTTTTCCCCTAGGGTTTCCAACGTCTCCCTCCCCCTGAACGACTACAAATACTCTCTTCACCGTCCTGGTTTTGGCAGATTGCCCAAAACGTCTTGTTTTGACAAACGCAAATCGATTTTCATTTCGCTCGAAACCCTCTCGCTCTCTCCGATCTTCTCCGATATCTCTCTCCCTCCCTCCCTTGTCTCAACGCCGAATCTCGGTTGCAATTTCTGAGGGTGGAAATGGACTTCCACACGATGTCAAGGAGGGATCTCCAGGTTCTGTGCAAGAAGAACAAGATCCCTGCCAACATGACCAACGTCGCCATGGCCAATGCCCTCGCTGCCCTCCAACATGTAATTGATGATCCCCCCTCTCCTTCATAGTGATTCTGATGGCGTATAGTTATCGTTTTCGCCGTTCTCAGTGATTCCGATGACGGTTTGATGGCGTATCGCCGTCGATTTCGCCGCCGGTTGATTCGATGAATCACGAGATTAGATAATGAATGTTTTGAAAAGAAGAATCTGGGAATTTTTCAGATGGCTTTGTGGTTTCAATTAGGGCTGAACTGACTCAAAAGAGAATGGATTGATTCATATCCAGTTCAGATCTATCTATAGTGGTCAAGATCTTATTTTCCAAAGTAGATTGTTTTTAATGGAGAATGATTTTAATGGGATTTAGTATTGAATATGGTTTAGTCGTTTTCGATAGAATGAAGTTGCTCGAAAATCGAGTGAAGAGATGATTTTTTTTGTTTTTTTTATTATTGTTTTTCCGCTATTTTATCTAATTGGTTTGCTCATATTCTCGAAATTTATGCAACAGGTCGAGGGGTTGGAAGAATTCCTAAATCCATCCGAACCTACTGTTGAGATGCAATCGCCCGAGAGAGCACCACCCAAAACTCCGGCTCCTCGAACTGCAACTCGAGCCTCGGCTAGAGCCAAAACTACAAAGGATCCCGACAGCTCACAGGTCGTGTCTCGTGCTCGCCGCAGCACGACAAGCAGTAGGCATGCTGCGGATCAGGAGAACAAAGAAGTCAATCTGCCGGATACTACTGCTGTGCCAATGACTGGAAAAAGAGCCGGGCTTGCCTCGGCTCGGAGAAAACCGGAGTCTGTGAAGATAGATGAGAAGAATGAGGAAGAAAATCGGGGTGTGCCAAAGGCTTCGACAGTGAAGAGCACACAGAGGAAGGCCCGAGCAGCTGCAGCGCCAAGGGCATACAGCACAAGGAGGTCGGTGAGATTGTTGGGGAAGTCCATGTCTGAGCTGAAGGTGTCAGAGGAAAGAACCTCAGAAATGGAGCCAATCAAAATGGATGACCTGGGTTTGAAAGAAGAATCAGAAGAAGTCCTAGAAGAAATTGAAGAGAACAAGGATTCACCTGGTAGGTGTTCTAATTTACAGAGGAAGTTGATTTAGGAGTAATGGTCGGAAAGAGCTAGGAATCATATGACACTTTTTATTCATCATGGTTTATTCTTTGTTGTAGACACTTGGTAGGTATACTTTTGGTCATCTTTGTAAAAGCAGTCACTTAGTGTCATAGATTCAAATGAATGGTAGTTCTGATTAATGCTTCATACTATAAATGCAGATGCCGATTCCCATGCTGCAGAAGAGAAGAGTTCAGAGAAACCCGATAATTTAAATGTTCCGGTTGAGAAGTCCACTGGAATGGAGGAGAAGGAAAGAGAACTTGAAAGTGATGTGAATGCGAATGTGGAGAGAGGTTGCGTTGGAGCTCCCGGCTCTGAGGTACTCCTCGAAGCTGAATGTGGCAAATCTGATTGCCTGAGTCCCCTTTCTGATTATGATTTGAAAGATGATGTCCTTGATGAGAAATCAGATCAGTTGGATGATAACCTTCTTGGTAAGTCGAGTTATCGCATATTTTCTGGAACATTTTTTTCTGCAATCACGAGTATCATGCTAATCAACACAAATTGCTTTGTAGTGTCAACGCTGAAACAAGATGCGCCACCAGTAGACAATTCGGCTGTGCAAGTGATGATTGAGGATCATCATGTAGAAAAGACAACTAACCATGAGATTTCAGAAGACTCAGCTTTTGGAGAGGACAACCAAAGTGATGATATTGATGTTGATATAAAATGCGAGACAGAAGCGAAGCTGCTACTGAATGAAATAATTCAGGGCAATGAGGAGGATGGCAATAATGAGGAAACTGATGAAAAGGGTTTCGAGAATCCGCTACTTTCCGAAGAGCAGAACTCTCAGCAGATTGTGGAAAAAAATGGAGGAGTTCTAATTTCTGAGACAATCATCTGTACCTCTGATGATTCAGATCAACTAGTTCCTCATATCATGGCCAACTCAGATCGAGTAGTCCCTCACTGCGATGATATTCAGGAGCCAGTTGGGGACAATGATTTGGAAATTCAGGACAGTGCTCCTGCTGAGGAAGAAGAAAGCATCAAGCTTGACCAGTTGATGTCTCCTTGTCTTGTTAGTCCAATAATTCAGACAGAGAAGCATGAGGATGAGCAATTGGTTAAAGTCGACGTATTCGAATGTGAAGAGTTCGCCATGGAAGTCCGTGAGTGGCACAAATCATTGTTCGAAACTTCTGTGGCTGCAAAATCATCAGAAGTGAATGCACCAAACATTCAAGAATATGCTGATCTTCAAGAGCTAGTTGATGTTCATGTGATGCCAGAAGTGGAGTTCGTTGAAGGAGCTAGTGAATTGCTTCCATCTGCCATCGCAGACAAGACTCCAATTCTTGTTAGCAAAATAAGCTCACGTTCTCCTCTTGCTGTGAAAGGTAAAGTTGCGCTTTCCCCGTTGACAGCTGACCGACTGCCAAAGTCTCCTGCGCTAGCGAAGTCGTCCGGTAAGAAGCAGTCCACGGTCAGAAAGATGGCTAATAAGCTGGACAACAACAAAGAAAACATGGATATTCCGTCCTCCCCATTTGCCGTAGCAACTGACCAGCTACTCCCCGGGCAAGTGAAATCGTCAAGCAAGCAGCAGTCTGCACTGAGAAAGATAACCTTGCTCGGTGATGACAAAGAGAATATGCAGAAGAGCGGCAGAAAAGTTGAGCCAAATACAGAGAAGGCGAGAAAGAAGGGCGATGAAGAGAACACTACAGATGAGGATAGAGTGCTGGAGTCCTTGCAAAAGAAAAGCCTCAGGCAGTTGAAGAAGATGTTCAAGGAAAAATTAGTGGTGCCCGAAACCGAAAGGAAGAAAGATGCTACTGAGGTATCCTGATTTTACTTCTTGATGTTTTTTCACTTGCTTTGTGGTTTGGTAGCAATGTATGATTAATTGTTTCCTAAACGTCGAGCAACAATTAACTGTTTCGCAAATGTTTAACTGCAGCAGCAACAACTGGGGAGTGCAAGACCGGCTTTGCGAGTGCTGTCAGAAAACCAAATGGCTGTGGGTGAGGTAGAGGGTAACTGAATCTATGGTTTCAGGGGATGTATATGATTGATTGATTGTGAGGACTTTTTTGATCTGGCGGGCGCAAACCTCGGTTTGCTTCTATATTGGGTTTTTTTATGATGTAATCAGATTCAAATGAAGACCGTGATTTGCTTATTAGTCTTTGCACTCTCTCCTTCTGCTTGAAGTTGGTTTTCATGACTTCTTGCGGAAATTCTTCAATTCCTAAAAATCTATCAATTAATGTGTAGCATTTTGAGATCTCACCAAGGAACTCTTGTCAGGGTAGACTCCCTCGTAAGGACAGCATTTTGCGATCTCACCGCATTTTGAGATCTCACCCACCTGACTTTTTCGGCCTTCCAATTTTGATCTATTTTACTAATTTTCCATTCCTCCTTTATTTTGTGGATGAGAAAAAATCGATATTCACCGATAAGAAAAATTCAATATTCACCAATAAATACACCTGACCATTTTGGCCTTCCAATTTTTATCTATTTTACTAATTTTCCATTCCTCCTCTATTTTGTGGATGAGAAAAAATCGATATTCACCGATAAGAAAAATTCAATATTCACCAATAAATACGTACTGCCTCATGCATACTTGCTTCATCTTTTTCTTGTAAGCATTTATGTCTTTAAAATTTCGTTCTGATCCTCCCGAATTCTCACGGATAATATGGCAAAGCATAAAACCACAATTTCATGGATAATACGGAGACTGCTTATTCGAGGGTAATAATTATATGCCTCCGGCCTATCTGCTTAAGAGCTCTGCAGCAGATTAATTTGTACAACAAAGTAGAAGACAATCTCAGAGTGATGGATCTGCTCTGTAAATGGGCCGGGCGTTCAGAAAAGCCTTGGTCTTTGGTCCTCCTCTCCTGAGAACAAGCCGTCCGACCAAGTCTGATGCATGTAGATCCACAAAAATTCACCTGGAAGTTTGGCATGCTGAATTTCATGAAAGAGAGGGCTTAGTATCTGCTAAAGAGTATAAATAGAATCATGATCATTGTTAAGATAAGATCATGAGACGATGAAACACAAGGTATTTATTCAGCCATACCCTTGAACTGAGCAAGACTGTTGTCACACGGCATTCTCTATCTTTACCTGCAGAACGATTGAACTCAGAACCATATCGAAGAATAGAATTTCAGGTAGAGTTACTGAGCGTATTTCTTCTCAAGAGCATCACATTTGACAGGATATTGCTGCTATCACATGTCACTACCATCTACTTATTCATCTTGGTGGCTTAACCAACTACTATACTTCCAACCAACCACGAAATTGTCATCATTTTATAGACTGACCTTGGAGAACGTATCCAAATAATTGTTCTAATAAATAAGAGCAATTTAATCAAGTACCTTATCAGACTTATACTACCCTGAAACAAATGGAGTTACAGTACCCCCTAGATTTGGGAACAAACTACATATCGTAAGGAACGAAGTACATTTTGTGCAATGGCCCTTCCTATCTGATAAAGAGGGATCTTATGATTCTAAACAGATGTTACCAGAAATTGCAAATCCCAAGTTTGTCTAGGAAGAGCAGATCTAATTGTATTAGTGTCTTGAATTTATTTATTCTGTGATCTTCAAGAGCATTACATTCCAAAACCATTTCTTCAAGCCTAGAACTCAATATTATGGTAATTGTCTATACCATCAGCTTTTTAGGGGTCAACTTGGTTTAAAAAGCTTCACCAGTACATGATCAGTCAGATTGAATGAAGCTGCAATTCTTTCCCAGCTGTAACCGATATCAATCCTAATTGAAATACACCTACTCACAATTTTGCATACTAAAATGAAGCTAAAATACAAGGTCAATTTCCAGCTGACAGTGTGCTTAGGTACAAAATGACATAAATCAAGATTCAATGCTCTATTTTAGGTAAACTGCAGACTTCAAGGTCATGCCAAGCATATTTCATGCATATGACGAGTGCATCCAATTGTGGACAAAGTATCGATGTCAGGTGATTTAGAGAGAAAATTTAAGGTCAGAATTTGAGTTCAGTGTAGTCAAGCTCCAATTAAGTAATTGCTACCCCTATCTAGCCTTTTGGATTTTATGCTTCCCCAGGCACTACATTGGTCCCAAGTCCAGATTGTGTTGACTGGGATCAGATGAAAATAAATAACAATATGCAGATGGTAGAATGGTTAGAAATGAGTAGCATACCGCATAATTCACACTTATCAAATTTCACCAGCCACGTGTCTGAACATATCTGAGCTACAGAGACTCTATCAACCCATACTCGAAACTGCTTTCCTAGCTGATCTCCATATGAGTTGGCCAACTCATCTATGCACTGAGAGAAAGGAATCTCTATTCCAGAAGGATGTACAAAAGTACCCATTGAATTCTGCACAGAAAATTAGTAAAATTTTCTTTCACCAAGTAAAATGGCAAGATTTCTTGAATTTACAGATAAAATGAGGTCATAGGCCCACAACATGCAATATGAGATGCCACATGAGCTCAAAACATAGAACATGTAGCTTTTGCATTGACAAGCCTCAGCATCATGAAATTACTGTAGAATCAAGAAAATTTTTGATTTATAGGAGAAAAGGCATTTTTTCTTAATTGCAGTAAGTGGAATTGACTATGATGCAAGACCAATAATTGACAACTTGCTCACTTTTCCAGATTTGCTTGATGTGGCATGACATACATGAAGGATGTGTCTATTCTTTCCATTTGAACTCTTAATAAATGCAGGACAATGCATAATTCCTATACCAAGAACTTAAAATCATGTGTTTTCTACTGCCACAATTCCTTCAAATTTCACTAATTAATTAGCTTTAAAAAAAGAAGCTAAGACTGTGGATACACAAGGTTAGACTTGTGCTGAGTGTACCCCAACAAATGCAGTGGACACAGGATATGGGGGAAAAGGTGGATCAAACTTACAAAGTGTAATCTTAAATTATTAATAAAATGGTCGGACCTCTCAACTTCACCACGTCGCCATCTCTCATAGAACAGATAAAATTTCACTACTTCATGACCAGGATTGCATAGTTCTACTGTGCATTTGAGAGAGTCCCATATGTCCCTTGGAGAAACATTTGGACCGAGACTGAAAGTCCCAATCGCTTGGATGATTCCAGCAGCACATCTTTCAGTTGCATGAATAATTTGATGGTTATTCTTAGCATTTTCTGAGTACCACTCCAATAATTCCTCCTGTGCATTGCTGACCTGCATGTGGTAGGAGTTACACCATGCAATTCACTAATAGGACTCTGATTTTAGACTAAAACTAGTAAATGCTACGAACCATCACACCATGTACTGCAGGGACAGTGAATAGCTCAGCATCATTTCCAGAGTCACCACAAACAAGAGTATTAGAAGGGACACATCCCTTAGCTTCAAACTTCTTAAGCAAATAAGCAAGTGCCTGTCCCTTTCCAGCACGTCGAGGCAATACATCTAAAGCAATTCCACTGCTGTAAATTATTTTCACATCTAGCTGTGAATCAAATACAATACCAAACTAATAAGATTCTAGGTAATGAAACAAAATTCAGAGCAATGTTGTTATGACATTGGATTTCTCATATTGCAGATATGACTATATTTCCATTCTTACCCCATATTTCTCTAGACATTGTGGAAGATCTTTTATCACTTTCATGGCTTTGTCCTTCTCCACGTAAAAGCTGACCTTGTGAGGCCGTTGGTCTATTTCTGGCTGAATTTCAGTCCCGCCATTGTCAAAATTAGATAGAAAGGTTAATCTCAATCACGGACAACACTTTCTGACTTTAAGTTGGATGTCGCCAACTGTGATTGTGGAGAAACATGTACAGTATGCAGCTCATGAACCTCAGGAACCTATCCGGTAAACCAGAAAGCAATCTCAAGCTAGAATACATACCTGAGGAGTAAGTTCAGGAAACCTAGCTGTCTCTCCTGTGACTATATCGCGGTTCCATTTCTGATTCAGATAACACTCCCACTCAGCATCCGGTACCATTGCCTCACCATACATGATTTCAGTTCCCACAGACATAATCGTGACATCAGGAGTCAGTAAGGGCCTCTTGATTTTCAACTGCTTGTAACTTGTTGGTGACCTTCCAGTGGAGAAGACTAGCAGAGAATTATCACGGTAAAAAGCTTCCCACAATGCATTAAACCTAAGAAGAGAGAGGTTCTCTGGATCAAGATGATCAACCTGCAACAAAGTATCTCAATTCTGCAACAAGAAGGAAAATGAAATTGATGTGCAACTGACAGAAAAGCTACCTACCATGGTAGAGTCCAAATCCGATACTATCATGAGGCGTGCAGCACCATCAAGCCGATCCATTACTTTCATGCACAAACTCTACAAGTAGGCAACAGAAGCAACTGCTAGTAGAATTAGTAAGCAAATCTGAAGCCTAAACAGGACAAAAGCTCTCCATAACTGTAAACTAACAAAAACTGATTCATACTTCCTAAAGATTGGAAATTCAAACTAAGGTTATCCTCAAGGAAGCGAATGCCATGTTCTATATCCATTGGTTACAAACTATGATAAAATCTTTGTTGTTTCAAACTTCAAGCACACCATGAACGTCTTATGTAGGAAATGCATGGTTTTTCGACAATGCAACCATTCATGAACAATTGAATTTACTCTCGACAACTACCCAATTTCATCAGCTAAGTTCTCAGATATCCCATGACGAGAAAAACAATACGCTGGTAGTAGAATACTATCCTACAAGCAAATTATAATCTGACAGTGCATAACCAAACTCGATTGCTCCATTCCCAGATATAAAGTCCAGCCTGGCTCAACCGAAATTGCAGCAACAGAGCAGCTAGTAAGCCGCGCGATGGTTAATCAATCGCTGAGCGCATTTCCAACAACGCCACTCCTAAGAGAATCCATCATGTGCGCTCGGCGCATTAAGCTATATTTTGAACAGAATGCACAGCCACTTCGACTAGAATTTCCTTCAAAAGCAACCCAGTTGGGTTTCATAGAAAAATACATTCGCAGAACAAAGAAAAAGAAAAGACCCTTTCTTTATGGGGATAACTCCCAAGTACACCGCACCTCCAAGTACTAAAATGCAAATAACATGTTCTTGGTTCTTCCTCTGCAACTTCCACGCATAATTATACTCTATAAGCGAAACCAGAAGAACCCAAAAGAGCATCGAAGCGGGGGATCAAGATCCTCCAAAGATCGGAACAATCGACACCGGACGGAACTCTTTGCGAATGCCAACCAAAAACACGGGCTTACTCACGGATACCCACCTGTTTTCTTCCGGAATTTGTGCTTCCGGAGAACGGTCCGGGAATTATCAGGGGACGACGACCCGCGATGCGAGACGAGTCGAACGAAGAGGAGAATGCGAATGGGGGGAGCGACGAAGGAATCGAACGAGGATAAGATCGGAGATGGAAAGCTATGTGCAACGAGAGAATCTTGAACATGGCTGGTGGCATACACCTGCTTGCTGCTCAGTGATTATTCTTTCGACTTTTGACACCATTATTATGCAATGATTCCAGAGCTTTGGAAAATTACAGATTTGCCTCTCCCTAAATTTTGACTTTTCGTTATAGTCCTCGGTTTTTCGTCTACGTAAAAGCTGAAAGTATTAAATTAGCTGAAATTGGATTTGCCCCTTTCTTTTTCCTTTACCAGAATAACGTCTCTTGAATTTTCTTATCTTCTTTAACTATGCATTCTCCCTTCTTTTAACTTTATTAACCACGCGAGAAAAATTCTTTTTTCACCAATGATAGACCGCACTAATGAATTTTTTTTCTGCAATAATAAGGTACATCATGTCATCAATGTCACTAGTTACATTTGTATGCAACACACCAATTCCAGTGGTCAACATTCCACATTGGTCTATTGCTAACTAAATGTGTCAATTGGTTGGTTTGGTTGGGGTTCCCTCTTATAATTGGCTATAGATCTTTGTCACCCGATTCGCATAGAATCCCAACTGAAAAAAAAATGGCTCTAATCGAGTTAGATTCTCTTTTTCTTCTTTTTCTTCTTTTTCTTCTTTTTCTTCCTTTTGAATTGTCTATTCATTTTTTTTGTCATCTCAACCCAAATTTAGAGAGTTAAAACACCATTCAATAACATCCCCACTGGTTGATTGCAACTCAGATGTAACTTCTGTACCCATTTTTGGGACTTGGATCTCCACCAAACAACGAATGAATGGCGAAAATCGGATGACAAAATGCAAACACATGATGTGAAAAATTTGTTGTCTCTGAAGCTCCTGTCCTGTCCTTGTTCAAGAAGGAAGCAAACTACAACCTGCAACTCCCCCGTATTTGCTTCGCTCTTCAATGAAGCATTTCAAATCAAACTTCACAGCTCATCCCTTGTTATGTTGGCCGACCAGCCACGATGAATGGCGAAATGTTACTCTTCAATTCTTGCACCTTCAGAAAAGCAGACTGCAGATGCATAAATGTAATTTACACAGACAAGTAACAGGTTTAATAGGTGAAATCTTTGCTTCTAGTCATCATGAATAATCAAGTGGGCAAATGCTAACGGGGGAAAGTAACTAGTTTAACAGGCGAAATGCTTGCTCTTGGCCGTGGACGCTCCGTAGTTGGGCTTCAAGGCCGTGCGTTAGGACGTTGACAAGACTCTTATGGTTTTTAATTTCGAAACAAGTTCGATGATGTGTTCCGGGTGGGATGGGGTTTATGATCCAAAACCGAACTGTGCCATCGGAAGCCCGTGGTTTCACTTACCACCGAACTGAAGGGAAACTTGACAAGAAGAACCCGAAAGTTTTTGTTCAATTTAGGTTTCAGCTCAGACAGTTCTTTTTGACATGCTTATCATTAAGGGCTTGGAACATTCATATGAGGCAATCTAACTACCACGGAACATCAGGTATTTGTACATAACTCTTCCATAAGATAGAAATCGATCGAATCAGCAAGCAATACTGCGCATCTATGAAAATTTTGAAAAAAGAAAAAAAGAAAAAACAGTGGCAGCATAATAAAATTCCAATAACAAAAACCCCCCACCTCCCCCCAAAAGAGAGTCTTTCCAATCACTACTCTCATTAATTCAGAAAATGAATGGAATAAGAGCCTTGACATCTTCAGGAAATTCCTCAAATATGGAAGTGTACCACCTCCGAGTGGCATTACTCCTGCCCAGAAGGTAGAAAAATGTGGCTAGAGACCAGGAACAAGAATAAGCTGACTGGGAAATGAATGAAATCCCCACAAAATCTATGACCTCAGATGAGTAGTGTGGACAAATGACCCAGCCAAAGAGTCCACCCGTGGGGATCTTGTACTCTCCCTCACCCTCTTTCCTCAGTTTGGAGAGGAGGATATGGTGGTACAAGTTGCCGGTTATCCCAATCAGGAAAAACGCTATTCCCGGATAGAGCAGGTCCACTGGTGGCTCAGGATGACCCTGGGATAGGTGTTGCGAGTAAATCAGCGTCACGGTTGAGAGTAAGTAGATGAGAGATATGACCACCATGGAGTTCATGCCCATTCGTCCACTCAACTTGTGAATGGACAACACCTGAGAAAAGGTCTGGGTTGAAATGAATTTGCTCGAGAAACGACAGGAGCGAAACAGAAGCTTAGGCCGGTTTAGTTGTTCAGGATTCGCTTTTTTATTTTCATTTGAGAACTGAAAAGAGTAGTCCTAAAGTTACATTTTGCAACATTTCAAGGAGGGTTTTCAAATCGGGATTAAAGCTGCGAACTACAGACTGATGAAACGATTTAATGTCTTACAATTTCAAACGATAACGTGAGATTTGGATTACGACATATCCCATCGTTGTATGCTTAACGAGTATCCCTCTGAAGCGCCCGTTAACATGACCTTCTTGGGAATACGAAAACCAAAGACATACATATCAAAAAGCAAATGGCTTTGAGGTTTGCTTTAGGAGAAGTAATGGAAAAGAGAGAAGTGCAGCTTTACCTCGAGGATTCTCTTGAAGAAATGGAGGGAGATCGCTGATCGGAGGATCAGGAACCTAAATTCCCCGTCGGGGAAGGTCAAGAGGGAAGTGAGTCTTGTGAGGAATGCCGGCTGTCGGCTTATGGAGGCCCTTGGGTTACCAAAAAAAAAACTTACAACTACAACGAAAGGCAAAATTTAGAGGGGTAATCCGTAACTTGACAACATTCAGGACTATTGTATTATGGTGACCAAGTTGAGGAAGGTCATTAAAACTATTCAAAATTCAGGGGTTATTGTGCAACCATGGTTAAATCTATGACGGAGAAAGAGTATCAAAAAAGTCATAAACCTATGGTATTGGTACCGATTCAGTCATAAATCTTTCAATTAAATCAATTTAAATCTAAATCTTTTCATATTAGTACAAATTCAGTCATCCGGCCAAATTTGGCCAATCGGCACAAACATGGACGCCGGCCAACCGATGAACACTAACAATTTTTAAATAAATTTTTATTTTTTCAAAATTTTTATTAATTTTTATTAATTTTCTTCTTTTTTTTTTTTTTTTCCTTTTCCTTTTCTTTTTCTTCTTCTTCCTCTTGGCCTTCTTCTTCGATAGTGGCCAACAAGCCTCCAGCGAGGGTCACAGCCCTCGCCTTCCATTGGCAAGGGCTTCGCGGCCCTCACTCGGCCTCACCAAGGGCCACAGGCAAGGTGGCTTCACTTAGATCTGGGCAAGGCCAGCCTCGCTCGCAACCCTCGCCTAGTGGTTAGCGAGGGTTTGGCAGCCCTCACCCAATGGCTGACGAGCCTCGCCAGATGCTTTTCGACCACTACAAGGAATCCAAGGCTCACTGGCCACTACAAGAAATCCAAGGAGGAAGAAGAGGAAAAAGAAAAGGAAAAAAATAATAAAAAAATATTAAAAATTGCCACATCATCGTTGGCCGGACGGCTAGCATCCATGTCAGCATCGGCTGGCTATAAATGGCTGGATGGACTGAATTGGTACCAATGTGAAAATGTTTAGGACTAAATTAATCCAATTTAAAAATTTAAAACTGAATTGATATTAATGCCATAGGTCTAGACTTTTTTGATACTTTTCCCTCTACGACGGTTTTAAGCAATCATCCTTCACTTTCTTCATGGGAAATTAAACTATGGATATCAAAGAGTTAATAACTACTTTTGAGGCCAGGAGATGTTTTATACGATTTTATATACATGTATCACAAAAAATAAATTTCCCGTCACTTGGTCCTACTTGCGTTCTACTTGCATATAGGACGCAAATAAAAAAATAAGAGGACAAAGAGATTAATCGAAAGCCTGTTTTTCTTTGTAATTTGTTTTTTTCATACCAATGATGGACCACGCTAGCAAACTTTTTTTTCTGTAATTGAGTGGATCATTAATAAGACACATGATGTCATATCAATGTCCCTAGCAACTTGGAAAATTTGACGTGTCAATTTTATTGAGAATGAAACATTACATGACTCTTTCTATAAACGAAAATCCATTGAACCAGCGTCCTCCAATCACCACTCTCATCAATTCAGAAAATGAATGGAATAAGAGCCTTGACATCCCCAGGAAAATCCTCAAACTTGGAAGTGTACCACCTCCTGGAGGCATAACTCCTCCCCAGAAGGTAGAAGAATGTGGCCAGAGTCCAGGAACAAGAAAATACTGACTGGGAAATGAATGAAATCCCCACAAAATCTATGACCTCAAACAAGTAATGTGGACAAATGACCCAGCCAAACAGTCCACCCTTGGGAATCTTGTACTCTCCCTCACCCTCTTTCCTCAGTTTGGAGAGGAGGATATGGTGGTACAAGTTGCCGGTTATCCCGATCAGGAAAAGCGCTATTCCCAGATAGAGCAGGTCCACCGGTGGCTCTGGAAGACCCTGGGATAGGTATTGCGAGTAGATCAGCGACACTGTTGAGAGGAAGTAGATGAGAGAGATGACCACCATGGAGTTCATGCCCATTCGTCCACTGAACTTGTGAATGAACAACACCTGAGAAAAGGTCTACGTTGAAATGAATTTGCTCGAGAAACTACAGGAACGAAACAGAAGCTTAGGCCGGTTTAGTTCTTCAGGATTCGCCTTTTTTATTTTCATTTGAGATCCGAAAAGAGTCGTCCTAAAGTTACATTTCGCAACTTTTCAAGAAGGGTTTCCAAATCGGAATTAAAGCTGTCAACTGCAGACTGATGAAACAATTTTATGTCTTACAATTTCGAACGACATATCTCATTTTCTTGTACCAAATATACTTTTAAGAAGGAAGGGTTTCGCAACGTTGAAGAATGTCTCGGGACACTGGTATGCTCAACGAGTATTTCTCTGGAGTGCCCGTTGACATGACCTTCTTGGGAATACGAAAACCAAAGGCATACATATCAAAAGGCAAACGGCCTTGAGGGTTGCTTTGGAAGAAGTAATCTAAAAGAGAGAAGTACAGCTTTACCTCGAGGATTCTCTTGAAGAAATGGAGGGAGATCGCTGATCGTAGGACCAGGAACCTGAGGTCACCATCGGGGAAGATCAAGAAAGAAGCGAGGCCCGCGAGGAAAGCCGGCGAGTAGAAGAGCAACATCCCGGTCCTGCTCGGGACCTTCCTGTTGGGAGCGAGGGCGAACTTGGAGTACTGCAGGTGAACTCCTCTCGCCTCCGACAAGCCCACAATGGCCAGCGAGGCCACGATCGTCACTGACGCAGCCGTCGTGAACACCGACGGAGGCGGTGGGTATACGAAATTCGGTATGGTCGATATCGCCATCCCCTCTCTAGTGTGTTCTTCTGCAGCTGCGATGATGACTCTTTAATAAGCGGGTGGTGATTTGGGTTGGAATTGCGGCATGTGGTGGAACGGGAATTAACAAGTGAACTGAAATACGTAAGTTGATATTTGAGAACTCACAGTTTTCTCGTGGCTACAGCTCTGAGGCCAACTCAGCCGAAAAAAACATCTATTGATTCTGTGACACACGTACACGGTGCCACAAGTCAATGTCTTCTTCCCTCACTCTCTCTTCCTTATTAATGTCTCGAGTTTGAATTCGAATGATGATTTGTTAAATCGAATTTTATTAATAAAAATTTTTCAAATAGAAGAAACTTCGTCCGTCTCCACAAAAGGATTACAAAAAGGAGGAAATAAAAAGAAGATACGAATTTCTTCTTTTCTACATAAGCTTGCCGAAGGTTGTTATCCAGGTGGAGCCCAAAAGTCAAGGCCGGCGCACACGCAACTTTCACGCCTGGATTTCTTTTTCGGCCATGCAAACAAAAGAAAGGAGTCTGCACATGGAACACATATAAAAGGGATGTGGACCCTTCGTAAAAGAGTGAAGCTGCCGAAGCCCTCTGCACGTAAAAAACTCAAGGAGAGCCGCTTGCTGAAGCCTACGAAGAAGATACGTACGTAAAAGAAAAAAGATGACGTTCTTGTTTTGATGTATGTAGAGCATTTTTATTTGAGCTTGAACGCGTGGTGATTTTTGTGCAGTGAGTTTATAAATATTTTGGATTTTTGGTTAAATCTAGGTATGGAAAAAATACTTGAGTGTGTGAGTGATTGTAAACTCTGATTCTCCGATTATAGTGGATTATTTGCTACTAGCTCTCCCCGTGGACATAGGTACCGATACTCGAACCGAACCACATGAATTTATGGTATTCTTATTATTTCTCGTTTATTTCTCTGGCAATTTCGCATTGACGTAAATTGCAAGATCCTGTCGTTTCTACATATTATATTCCAACACTCTCTTGCTCTCTCTCTTTCCTCCGCCCGACCCCTTTTCTCTCTCTTTTGTTTTGTCTTGTTTTTTGTTTTTTGTTTTTTTTTTTATGCTATAAGTCCTAAAACTTATAAAAAATGCAACCAAATCCTAAAATTTCTCAAATTAATGTAATCGAGTTCTTTTAATAGCACTGTCAATTTGTCTAAAGAAAAATGCTGATGAAATTTTTAAATTAATTTATTTTCCTACATGACATTTTTTAATCACTTTTTGCTTTAAATCTTATTTAAATAAAAGCAAAAAAAAACTAAAAAAAGTTAAATAATGTTTTTAAAATTGGAAACAAAAAATAGTTGCAGGGATCGTGGTTGCCCTGGCCACCACAAGCAAGGGCGGCAAGCCCTTGTCACTGCTGCCCCCGTTGCCAAAAAGGGCCTATAGGGGTCGGCCAAAGCCTTAGCTAGGGCTGGCGACCCTTGCATAAGGGCCCTTGCCTACCGTCGGCAAGGGCTGCCGGCCCCCTCGAGGCCCCAATGACCCTCACCGGCCCTTTCTAGTGACGGGGTGGCGGCGACAAGGGCCTATCACCCTTGTCCATAGTTTCATTTTTTTTTTCATTCTTTTTGTTTTTTGAAAAAAAAAATATTTTATTGAATTAATATTTTGGTCAAATAAATTAGAATTTAAGCCATGTTATCATGACGTAAGAGAGAAAAAAATATTTAAAAAAAGCAACGTCAGCATTTTCCATTAGTCTAAATGGAAGTGATAACTTTAGAATTTGATTCAATCAATTTGACAAGTTTTAGAACTTGATTGCTCTTAAAACTTAAGACTTAATTATCCTTTTATAACAAGTTTTAGGACTTTTTGTGAATATATCTTTTTTTTTTCTTCTTCCTTTCACTCTGATGGGGACGACCACAAACGTAAACACCACCTCCTCATTGCTCATCTCAGTCCACCACCTCGTCGCCGTCTCAATCCTCCACTATCGAGCTCGAGCTTGGCCGGCAAACTTGAGCCTCATATTTTAGATCTAAGGTCGAGTGAGCCCTAGATTTGTGATCTAGAGCTCAGCTCGACCTCAAATTTGGGTTGGTTGAAGGTCACTGGTGAGGTGGAGACAATGGCGTGGTTCATCGACGTGTGTAGGACCTCGACCTCCTGGTCGACGCAGGTGTGAATGTAGAGGATGTGAGAGGACTTGAACTAGGGATGTGCAAAATACTCGAGAACCGCCCGAACCGCCCGAAACCGGACCGGAACAGCCCGGAACCGGCGGTTCTTGAGGGAACCGGTCCGGTTCCCAGTTTCAATTTTTCAGAATCGATGGGTACCGGTCCGGTTCCTGGTTCCATGGGCGGATCCGCCCACCCATACCGGACCGGAACCTTTTTAATATTAAAAAAAATCCTAGATTAGATCTCATTTTCTCACTCCATTCGTATTTGGTTCTCTCTCACTTTGTCTCTTCCTCGGTTCCTCCTAATCCTATCGCCATTTCGATTCCTCCCTGAGCGTCGACGTCTCCGCCGCTGTTGTTTGCCCCCTCGCGTCGGCCGCCACTCGCCACAGCCGCGGAAAATTATTCCATGACCATTCTATGTTGAAAACCCAACCATAGACCTCCTCCTCTCCTTCTCAACTCATAGACCCGACCGTTCTATGTTGAAAACTAAAATTATTTTGCGTTAAGATCAGTTTCATGGATCCACCCGGGAGCTGGACCGGTGATCCGGTTCCCGGGTGGATCCCGATTCTAATTTTTCGGAACCGGTCTTTAGTGGGCAGTTCCCGATTCTAGGTCGGGAACCGCCTGTCCGAACCATGCACACCCCTAACTTGAACAGGAGGCGGCAGCACTGAAGGTCAGAGAAGCGGGCAAAGACGGAGGGAAGCAAAGGCGGTGTGTCTGAGGTCAGGCTCAAGGTCAAGTCGGAGAAGGGAAAAGGGGTTAGGCGAAGGAGAGAGAAAAAGAGAGAGACGTGAAGACAGGGAAGAGAGGGTGGGGGAGGGAGCAGTGGAGATAGAAATTGACTTGTGGGGCCCGTGTACGAGACGTGTCCTAAAATAAATGGATTTATTTTTTTGCTAAGTTGGCTTCATAGCTGTTGCCAATATTTTTTCGAAAGAGAGTGCAGGGGAGTCGGCATTTGGGAGAGAGAGGAAAGAAGAGAGAGAAGAGAGCATGCAGGGCAGTCTGACGTAGCCCACTTCGGACACGTGCCATATTTCAGATCCCTTGTGCTGGCTACGTTTTTTTTTTTTTTTTTTTGACGAATTGTGCTGGCTACGTTAGAGAGAGGCATCTAATATTTTCTCGAATGATAGTCTGCAGCAGATAAAACCCAAGAAAAAGCTGGTTAACTTGGCCACTGTGTCCGAGGCTTCCATTTTTATGCCCACATCTGCAGTTTCCATATGTAGAAAATGTAACCTTCTCTGTAAACGGATTTTCCTATCCGTGTCATTATTTTGCTTTCATTCTTAAGCATGTCATAAATACTCGGACGCCCGATCGGCTCGCCAGGACATGGTCAGCTGTCTTTCAATTCTCACCCACAAAACTCAAGACAGAAAGCTGCACCAACTGCCACCATAATACCATCGATTCATAAAGTACTCGAATAGCACCACCGATATCACGGTACATAATCATGAATAGCTTGTTGCATTGGAAGAACAAAAATAAGCCAAAGCTCAGCTGGATGCTCTCTTCACTCGTTGATTTAAATGCATGACTTTAAGTCGTAACTTGGATTAGAACATCTAAAGTTCGATTGTTTTTACATTATATCGATTAATAAAGGGATACGACGGTCTGTCATAATCAAGAGCAAAATGTTGCTACTGCTCTAGACAATCATAGAAAAATCCATCTTGCTATATAATTCTTATGACCAATCTTTTAGCCATACAATTCTACACCCTTCTACTCAAATGCTTCTACCACCTACTTTTATATAATTCAATTCCTTATCTCATGTGGCGATAGACTTAAGTCATGGGTAAATTGCAAATAAACCAATCTTATAGCGTAGCTTCCCGTACTAAAATGCAAATGAACCATTCTCCGCTCTTCCTTAGCGACCTCCGTGCAGAACATCAAAAAACCGAAATCAGAAAAAGCGAAAGAGCATCGACATGTAATTGAGATTCTTCAAATATTAGAACAATTAAAACCAGACGGTTTTATGATAGTATTATGAGATAAAATTGCAAATGCGATAGGCATGAGAGTATTATTGAAGACGGGGCATTGAAGATGGTGCACACCCGCTTGCCGGTCGGTGGACACCACTCAGACTAGACAAAATGAGATCCATACTGGATATCATTCACATGTTTTTACCCAGCTTGAATGAACTTAAAAGGGAATATGTTTTGGGGCTAAATTTTCAAAAATGTCCCTAAATTTTTAGTAGGGAGAATTACCAAAAAAGTCCTAAACCTATTGCAATTGTGCTAATTCAGTCCTAAACTTTTTTTTTGGCCAATTTAGTCCCAAACCTTTTACAATTGTACCAATTTAGTCCATCCGGCCAAAATTGGCCGGCCGGCGCCGACCTAGATGCCGGCCGGCCGAAGAATGATTTTTTAATATTTTTTTCGATTTTTTTAGTTTTTTTTCTTTTTTTTTTCTTCCTATCTTCTTCTTCCTCTGGCCGGCCGGCCAAAGGCGAGTGCCGGCGAAGTCAGCCTCGACGGCCACTGGCGAGGCTCGCCCCCGCCGCCACTAGCGAAGGCAAGCCTCGCCCGGCGACGGCGAGGCCACCGTCGCCCAGAAAAAGGCGAGGCTCGCCTTCGCCGGTGGCGGCGGGGCGAGCCTCGCCCGGCCAAAGAAGGCCACCGTCGCCCGGCCAAGGCGAGGGTCGACCTCGCCGGTGGCGGCGAGGCTGCCGTCGCCCGGATCGGCGAGGCTCGACCTCGCCACAGCCCGGGCGAGGCCGAGCCTCACCTTGGCCGGGCGACGGTGGCCTTGCCGTCGCCGGGCAAGGCTCGCCCTCGCCGACCACTAGCGAAGGCGAGCCTCGCCCAAAGAACGGCGAGGCCGCCGTCGCAGATCCGGCGAGGCTCAACCTCGCCATGGCCGGGCGAGGCCGAGCCTCGCCTTGGCCGGGCAAGGCCGAGCCTCGCCTTGGTCGGGTGACGGCGGCCTCGCCGTCGGCCGGGCGAGGCTCGCCTTTACAGTGGGTGGCGAGGGCGAGCCTCGCCGGTGGCCGGCGAGACCGACCTCGCCCGCCCTCGCCTCGGCCGGCCGGCCAGCTCCGGCCAGAGGAAGAAGAAGATAGGAAGGAAAAAAAAAGATAAAAAAATTTAAAAAAATTTAAAAAAATTTAAAAAAATCGAAAAAATAATAAAAAAATTATTAAAAAATCGTTCGCCGGCCGGCCAGCGTCCACATCAGCGCCGGCCGGCCAATTTTGGCCGGATGGACTGAATTGGCACAATTGTAAAAGGTTTAGGATTAAATTGGCCAAAAAAAATAGTTTATGACTAAATTGGCACAATTGCAATAGGTTTAGGACTTTTTTGATAATTCTCCCATTTTTAGTATGGTTGTCCAATTGTTCCCGAACTTTGAAAAGCTACATACTATCTCCCTCAATTTTGGTGCCATTGCATTATTGTCCTATAACTTTGACAAACTACTGATTTCCCCCTCTAAGCTTTGACTTGTATTGTAGTCTCTAATTTTTCGTCAGCTTAGCTGTTAAGTATTACACGAAAGTAGATTTGCTACAGCAGACTCTTTGCTCCTTCTTCTATTATTGACCGTGTAGTGGAAGCCCATCTTCGTTCTTCTTATTTTAGGCTTTCTTACTTAGAAAATGAACATTCTTTAATCCATTATCTGCCTTGTCTTGTAGTAGTAAAATCTCGCTCCTTCAATTTCTTTTGCTAAAATAGCATCTCTTAAATATTCTTAATTTCATGAGCCATGCATCCTCTCTGTTCTTTCAACTTTATTAACCATGTAATTGATGCGCCTTTTTTGTCAAGAAAATTGAATAGCTCCATTTTTAGGAGATATTTGACGGCTATGCAAATAGAAAAACTAACGACTGCAATGAAAGACAAAATTCAGAGGGGTAATCCATAACTTTACAACGTTTTGGACTATTGTATTATGGTGGCCCAGTTGAGAACGGTACTCTAAAACTTTTAAAAATCCAAGGGCTATTGTACAACGATGCCCAAATCTGTGGGGGTTTTAAGTAATTATCCTTTATTTTCTTAGCGGTAATTAAACTGTGGATATCGACAAGTTAGTTACTGTTTTGAATCTACGAGACTTTTTATACGATTCTATATACATATATCATAAAAATAAACTTCCTCACACTGTTCTAATTGCGTTCTACTTGCATACACGATGCAAACCAAAAAATAAAAGGTCAAAAAAGATTAATCGAAAGCCTGTTTTACTTTGTAATTTGGTTTTTTCAAGCAATGATGGACCACATCAGTAAACTTTTTCAGTAATTGAGTAGATCTTTAATAAGGTGCAAGATGTCATATCAATATCCCTAGCAACTCCAAAATTCATTATGTGTCAATCTTACTCAGAATGAAACATCAGGTATAAGCTTGCATGACTCTTGCTGCAAACGGAAATCCACTGGATCAGTTTCCTTCCAATCACCATTCTCACCAGTTCAGAAAATGTATGGAATAAGAGCCTTGACATCTTCAGGAAAATCCTCAAACTTGGAAGTGTACCACCTCCTGGTGGCATGACTCCTGCCCAGGAAGTAGAGAAGTATGCCCAGAGTCCAGGAGCAAGAATAAACCGTCTGGGCAATGAAGGAAATCCCCACAAATTCTATGGCTTCAAAGAAGTAGTGCGGGCAAATGACCCGGCCAAACAGACCACCCGTGGGGATCCTGTACTCTCTGTCGCCCTCTCGCCTAAGCCTGGAGAGGAGTATATGGTGGTACAAGTTGCCAGCCATCCCGACCAGGAATAGCGCTATTCCCGGATAAACCAGGTCGACCGGTGGGTTGGGAAGACCCTGGGACAGGTGCTGCGAGTAGATCAATGTCGCGGTTGAGAGGAAGTAGCTGAAAGAGATGAGCACCACGGAGTCCACACCCATTCCTCCACTAAACTTGTGAACGAACAAGACCTGAGGAAAAGTTTTATAGTTGAAATGAATTTGCTCGAGAAGTTATACAAGTTGCCGGATTCCCCGCTTCCTTTTTCATTTGAGAACTGAAAAGAGTTGTCCTAGAAATGCATTTTGCAACACTTTGAAAAGGGTTTTCAAATCTGAATTCCACATATCAAATAACTCTCTAGTGCTAACATATTTCAAAGAAGGAAGGGTTTCGTATCCTTGAAGAGTGCCTCAAGGCAGTTGTATGCTCAACGAATAAATCCCTCTATAGTGCAAAAACCAAAGACATAATCATGTCTGTCCAAAACCAAAACGGCCTCGAATTAGAGAAGCAATAGAAAAGAGAGAGAGAAAGTTGTAGCTTTACCTCGAGGATTCTCTTGAAGAAATGGAGGGAGATGGCCGATCGGAGGACCAGGAACCTGAGGCCCCCGCCGGGGAAGATCGCGAAGGAAGCGAGGCCTGCGAGGAAAGCTGGCGAGTAGAGGACCAACATCCCGGTCCTGCTCGGGACTTTCTTGTTGGCAGCGAGGGTGAACTTGGAGTACTGCAGGTGAACTCCTCTCACCTCCGACAAGCCCGCATTCGCCATCGAGGCCGCGGTCACCACCGACATGGCCGTCGTGAACAGCGACGGAGGCGGCGGGTATATGAAATTCAGTATCGTCGATATAACCATCCCTTCTCTAGCGTGTTTCTCTGCGACGGCCGAGACGACTCTTTGATAGTCTGGTTTCAATTGGAATTCGGGTGTGTGGTGATCAGGATGTGCACGTAGGCTGAAATTTATTGGTGGATAATATATAGGAAAAATGCCAAGAAAAAGTCATAAACTTTACCTGACAAATTTATCTCGAACTTTTTTTATGACACAAAAAAAATCCTAACTTTATCAACTGTGACATATTTTTGTGACACAAAAAATTCCAAACTTACACTCGCGTGACACATTTATTCCAAACTATATAATATTTTCATCTTTTAAATTTTTCTTTTTTTTCTTTTTTTCTCCTCTCTTCCCTCCACCGGCCATGGTGAGGCGAGGACAACCCTCCCCCAACACTAATGAGGGCCACCCTCACCTGAGCCAGCTTCCCTCCACCGGTTGCAAAGGGAAGAGAGAAGAAGCAAAATAAAGGAAAAACAGAAAAAGGAAAGAAAAAGAAAAAATTAAAAATTAAAAGATAAAAATGCCCTTCAGCCATAGAATTGGGGTAAATATATTGAAGTCGATAAAGTTTGAAGTTTTTCGTATCACAAAAAAAATTTGAGATAAATTTGTCATATTAAATAAAATTTAAAATTTTTGATGACTTCTTTCCTAATAAATAAGAACTCAACTGCCCCCGCGACAACGTCAACAGGATAAGTCAGTAGCAGTAGAAGGTGTAATGACTATATGTGCAATTCTTTTACTTGCGTTCGTACGCAAAATATCAACTCGCGTTCACCTGCAATGTCGTGTGAAAAATCTGTTCTTATAACTGGGTGGAGGCAGAGCACGTAATGGTTCGACCGTAAGGCCTAATCAGCTATCGAGGATGCTCGGCGACATTGATACATCTCTCAACCATCACCCGGAAACTCGAAAATGGAAACTCGAAAAATGGTACCACCCCGACCCACCGCAACACCATTCCATAGGCCTCGTCATCCTTCTCACTGCACCAACCTAATTTGCCGGTGATCATGGTTACGTAAAACGACAAATAAGAACTGCTGACGACGAGAACATTCCCGGTCAATCAACAGTCGACTTGAGGCCCACCTGCCACCTTCTTGAACCTAATTCTGCATAAATATGCTTCGTGGTCTACGGTACTAGTATGATTTCACTCCCGCGGAACCGCACCTAGCAACCAAGGGGATCAAATTTGAACTTGGACGACACATAGATTTGCTATCCTCAATAAAATAGTCGACCCATGGTCACCTTCGATCCTCTTCGATTCAGATGACCAAGGCCCGAATAGATCTACCTGCGCCATTGTATCAAATCATATGCACAAAAGATCTAAAAGCAGCAGACTAAAAATTCAAGACTACTGAATATGCTGGAGCATTGCTATCTTAGTATGGCATGATGACATTAAGAATTCTTAAGCAGTGTGAATGACCAAAACCACCTCTTTCACAACAAGCTAACTGTCGAGAGGATCGGTGGTGGGGCAAATTCTGCAGGTCGACTGTAAAGCTTTTCTTGGAAGACAAGAACCAGCATCCTACATTAACAATTTTACAAAACCCCCCATACACTAATACATCCGGGGCATAGACACAAACAAAGAATCAAATTGAAAATTTAAGAACACACACCTATACCCTCTATACAACACCCACCCCAAAATTGGTATTCATTGATTACAATGTAGTAAACCAACCCCACCAACCTCCTCTCAGAGAGGGATGCCTAAAGGTCAGCAAAAGAAGGCCCAGTATCGAGATTATCACAATCCATCAATCACGTCCTTTTAGCACCATGCCATAACACACCACTAGCTCTTCCAATGGCAGAGTCTAAGCTTGAACGTGTGGAGCTCCTTCCTGACAACGTGAGATGTCACTGCCCTCAACACATCCAATGAACTAGTGGAGGCTTGGCTTCTAGTTGTAGATTCTCACAGGCTTCTCAAACGTGTGACGATTCTGCAAAATTGAACATTCTCATAAGCTTCTTTCCTTTCCATTTTTTTATCAGATGAGTTTTCTTTATTTAGCAGAGGGAAAAGGAGATTTTCAATCCGCTGTTATTGCATAGAGGTCACACTAATCGAGTTTTTGTTTATCTAGCCCAAATAATTCTATCATGCAGAAGTAATCGACAATGCCATAAGACTCGCCATTGCAAATTTTAAAATCTTAGGAAATTGTTAAAGTGGGGTTAGAGTAGCAGGTCAATGGAGAATCAGCGTGGCTATCAAAGGTAGAAAGGGCAGATCCTACACGATAAGACGAGCAAACTAAAGCAGAATGATAACAGAAAAGGGCAATGAGGCAGACCAATTAAAGTATAGTGCAAGAACTTAGGATGACAAGGAAAAGTGTGAAGGCAAATTTGACAGCCACTGTTGAAGCTTTGAGCAAAATAAGGGGAACCCACTTTAGGCAGATTGGATACAAATAGAATGTAACTGAGGCCAAGCGAGTGGTGGTTGTAAGGTTGCTTGCACTTGGTGTTAGACGGAATACGAACTCATTCTATGCACCTAAACCACACAACTCAAGTCTGTTCCTAAAAAAAAAAAATCTGTTCCTTGAACCATCAATGCAACCTCACTGGGTTGTATCTATAACATGTTCCCTTTCAGTAAATGCCACCAAGGCTCATCGGTATCACTCCCAGCTATCAAATAAGCAAATGAAAGAGGAAGGGGGGGGAACCGGATCAAACATGCCATTACCCACCTTCGTTTAAGTCCCCAAGAGAAAACAGCAATTTTTCGATGTTCATTGCACCGGTCAGAATTTGATCATGCACAATAGACTATTTCGGAAAAAACATCTAGTACCTAAGCAAGGGAGAATAGATCCTCAAAGATATGTCCATCCTCAAAGATATGTCCTTTGCTTATCATTTCATCACCCATATCCTAATTCCTTTACCCAAAAAAAAAGAAAAAAAAAACAAAAAACAAAAAGCTCGTGAAAAACTACCTGATTGACCGCATATGACCTTTTTGGAGCATTATCAGTATGTTCCAGTCCAAGATACTGCTCCCAAGCCCCATAGACATCCCTCCTCTAGGAAATCACAGAGCAGTAGTCATTAAATACTCCAAAAGTTGCATTTTATTAAAGAAAGCATAAAGACAAATAGTCGGATTTCCTTTTCTCTGTGTGCGTGCATGCGTGCGTGCGTGTGTGTGTGTGTGTGTGAGAGAGAGAGAGAGAGAGAGAGAACCTGAAAACGAGTAGAAAGAACATCAGTGTCTTCAAGATACTCCGGACGACCCAGTGACAGAAATGCAAACCTCCACTGACACATTATAGAAGAAAAAGAGAGAATCATGTGATGGCCAGTGATAGAGATGAATCATGAAAAAAAGAGTAGAAAGGCATGACATGCGTTATGTACTATCCATCAAGAGTGCCGACCCTGACAGTAAATCTCAGCTCATCAGTTGAGCACATTATGAGCCAGTTTACCTTAACCTCAACACACTATACCTTTGCAAATTCTTCATCTGGAACTTGCAGTTTTTTCTGTATACGAACTTTAATATCCGACAGGGTCTCGCCTTCATGGATAACCAGAAAAAAGGGTTCCCCAAAATTCTGAACCTATTAAAAAATAAAAAATTATTAAATACCAAGCATTACAAGGCACGATGGAGAAAAACCGCATGAGATCAAAAATCTGAGTAGTGTCCAAAGGAAGAATATGCCTGTCCACTCATCATCACCTGGTTTTGAGTAGTATCCTTCATAAAATGATAAACGTGAATAAGACGATCATGAGGACCAAGGTTCTTCTCCTCTTCAGGAATCTGCAGAGATGAAGTGTGATGTTAACGTACTACAGGAACCAAATAACCACCCAGATAAACCGACATCTGATTTCATAAGCAAGGGCGACCATCAACAGAATCAACAATGTGCAAAATAACACACGATCGCTTGTCACCAAAAAAAAAAAAAAAAAAAAAAATTACTCAATCTAATATGCTTTTCTAACTACCTTCCGAAGTTCCACTGATTAAAACAAAATTTAGATTCAGGAAAAAGTTAAAAACCGGATGGACATACAACAAATTCTTTGTGTGAGGAGGAGCAGTTTAATAGCAGAAGGGATATGCTTATGAACATAGTTTGCAAGTTACCTCTTCTGCACGCAAAGTCCAGTATTGGTCATTTATATTCTCAATCTTTTCATTAAGTGGGAAAATCTGCAAGCAACATAATTGCAATTCTCAATGAGGAAAAGAAAATTAAATAGCACACAAAGATTAGAATCAACTCCAACAGCAAACACTTTGACAAGGGTCCCATTAATGACCTTGTAGATCTTGTGATAAAAAACTTCAAGCAACCTCAGTTCGGCACTCGGATGGGATAAATCCACCTGCATGAATGAGAAATTAGTAAAATGAGCCAAAATCCTCCTGAACATGTGCAAGAAAGAATTATGGACCTTGCAGACATGAATTAGATAAGTAATGTAGAGTGGAAATACTCTTCATGCTTGCAAATATAAACATGATGTGGATTTTAAGTTTGAACTGATCAAGCACGACATTTATGACTTTAAAAGCAGAAATATTTAGAAAAGGAATTCTTGGATTACCTTTGTCTTAAGGTCATTTATAACATCGCCAACAGTGCATTGTTTTGGCAACCTTATGGAATGAATAACAACCTGAAAATACAGGGTCCTATTAGGGGGATCACTTTTAATAGAGGACCAAGCAAGGGAAACAGACATAGAAAGTAAACATAGAAATGTAAATCTTGAAGACTGCACTTACTTCATCTTTAGTTGCATGATGAAAAGCCACCTTCAGAGTTTTCAAACCTTGCAGTTCAGGCAGGGGGATATCCAAGACTTCATAATAAAGGATATCTGAAGTCTAGCAACATAAAAGACAAGCAAAGTCCCTTTCAGCTCCCACAACACAAAGGTCTACAGAATAACAAATAAGTCTGAAAGAACTCCCAAAAGCTACGCCAGTCTTAAGGAAACCTGATTATAGTGAACAAGCATGTCGCACAAGTGCTCCGCTCCTCGATACTTGATTGGTTGAGGTTTAGGTTGTTGGGAGTAGCAATTATGAGGCGTTAGCCTAATTTTGGATGGATCATTTAAACCAAGATGGTGGGCCACTCTTTCCACGACATCATCATAGTTATGAAGCTTCGACCTACAAAATTAAAAAAAAAATCTGAAAACATTATCCCAGCCCTTGAACCCACTTTTATGGGCCCGTCTATGCAGACAAGATGTACTTGGCTCAAAGGAGAGAGAGAGTGGGATTTACCCAAAACAAGGTGTTTGTACAGCTTTCCTCTAACTTTTAGAATAGGAAACAGATTTTTAAATGGGGCACCTCAAATCATTTGAAATGTGACGAAATTAACATTTAAAGCAACATCAGTTTCTTTTGTAATAATATGTAGAAATTCATGTAGAAACTCATGAAAAGGCCAAATGCGCTTTCTGGCTCATGATAAGGATGAACCAAACACTCCACAAAACTGCATTCCAGTAATGCAATGTGAAAGTAGAATATTAGAAAAGTTAGAAGTCTCTGATAAGCTAACATAGATCTCAATACTGTTTGACAAGAAGCTTTACGAGTGTTCTAAAGTTTGTTCATTGTGAAGCTTTTTCATTTGGGAAATGATTATAGAGCTGATACATGAAGAAAATTGTGGGAAATTGGGGAAGACAGACCAATCAAAGTAACACCCAGTGTCCACAAAAATAACTGCACATGCATACATAGAATCAAGATAATTTTGTGTTCAGTTTTAGTTTCATTTGTCTGAATACATTCAATTCTAGCTAAGTTGTTATGACAAACGACACAAAAATGACATTAGTTTTTTATTGTCTTCAACTCATTTAATTCATCACAAGAATTTATTGAGTACCAAAACTACCCTTAGTTTTAATCATATATTAGTGTTTGGCACTTCAAATAAAATCTCCTTCTATAATGTAAGTATATTATCACAACGAAATTTTATCGGTCCCCATTTGTGTCCTAATAAATTAATTGTACCAATCATTTAGCATTTGACTCCATTTTCTAAAATTTTACATCTTTTGCCTTCTCAAATAAACCCATGATTTTCAGAAGAAGGTTATGTACGTTTGTATCAGTCAATCAGTCATCATGCCATTCAAGCTGCCTACCCCTTCCTTGGGCAACTATCATAGATCAAATATATTCAATTCACAAACTTACAACTCAAGCGAGAACTCATCCTCTTTGGGTTTCTCCAATGATCGGAAACGAACAACCTGGGATTGGACGAATGAATGTCACAACACATTAGTAGCTAGCACCACCCGGTAATGCACTTGTGTCAAACTTATAAAATATATGTAAAACAGAGTGCAAAATTAAGCCAAGAATCACAACCATTGGAGTAGATTTGACATTGACTCTATGCTATTGAAAATTCCTTAAAATAGTCAAATTCAAAGGCTTCGCACTGTTACTCTGAACAATTGTCAACTCAATAGTAAAATCAATCATTACCAAATCATGAATTAATGCCTTCTGGCAACAAGAGAAACGATAAACATAAACTGGGCCAGTTACCATAGTTCAATTAGTCCTTGAAAACAAAATTAGCCGGCATGACCAGGTGACCATTGGTGTAAGTTTTCTTTAGATGATTAAAAAAGCGGAGGTAAAAAAGAAGAATGAGGAGAATCTTTATCCACCTGACGATTGTGCACATATTCCATAAATGCTGGAACATCAGGATAGCGATATTGTTCAGCACTGCTAGCTTTAGACTTCTGATAACAAACTATGTCTCCATCCTCAAGCTTTAGAGAGAGATGTGAAGAATGAATCAGATAAACAATGACTTTAACTACATAACCAAAGTAGGAAGTTTTGATTTAATTAAGAGTCCAAAAAGGAGATAATTCAGTGCATCCAAGACACACCTGACTAGCACGGAAAGTGAGCTTCTTATCAACATGTTCGCACATGACATTAGGCTCAAATTTGATCTCCTGAACACGGTTATGAAACAGTCACCAACTATACAACCAAGTACAAAGAGAATGCAGATAATCAATAAGGACAAACAAACCTCAAAAAGGTCAATCTCTTCATCCGGAGAGAAACCAGCCATTTCATTTAGTTTTGCAAGTATTTCAGCTGGCTTACTATTTACTTTAACAAAGAGCCTTCCCACGTACCTAAACATCAAGAGAAAACATAAGCGTCCATCCTTAATTCATATAAATAACATTCCAGAAATTTTCAGTACCGAAGTTCCTCTTTCGAAGGGTCATAGAGCTTGAAGAAGAGAAGAATTTCCTCTTTAAGCTTCTCCAGCAGCGGCACAGGGCGCAAGTCCTGAATAATTTACAAAACCAGTGAAGTTCCATCTATAAGGATCTATTTGAGTGAGTCAAGTCAATAATAACTATGGATTCACTGCTTAAAAGAATAACTAAAAAAAAAATTGCTACCCAACCTCAAGAGAAGTACAGTGCGGTAGACAAGATGAGATTACCTGCCCCAATTCTACCTCCAGAAACAGTTTCAATTCAGCAGTGCTTGCCTTGTTGGATACTTCTCTCAATTGCCCAACCTACAGCAGTCCAGACTTACCTTGTTAATAGAAGTGGTGCACCGCATTTAAATATAATGTCATCCTACAAATCATATTGCTTTGTAATAACACTCAGAAGAGAGGTGGACATTTCACCCAACTAAAAGGTACTCTCTAAATCAGCCCACTAACTCCCAACACAAGTGACAGTTAAAAAATCACCTGAGAGCACAAACTACAATAGTATACACGGCCATAAGAGGAGCAGCCAAAACAAAAATATGATATTTCACCTTGACAAGAAAAAGATTGACTCAATCTAACAAAACCTGTGCCCACCAAAATATAGATGTCGCAACACAACTCAAAGTGTTAAATGAAGTGTTAATTCAAGATCTAACAATTTGAAAATGCTAACCAACTTATCACAACACAATGACAAAGTCAGCATTTCTAGTTTCTATCAACCTCCTACTAAGCCCCAGCATGACTAAAAGAAGTTTTACACAAAGCAAACCAATTAAATTGAAGTGATAAGTATATATATATTGCAATCACGGCAAAAAAAATAGAGACCAGCTAGAAAGGAGAATGACCTAACGAAGTGAGGAAAAAAAGGCTTAAAATCTAAATAAAATGCTCACAGATTGTCCTTCTTCCTGAGGTAACAGTGGCCGATTAGGACGATACGTGTGGTTTTGCCGCTTTGCCCACAACCAGAACCGTTGACATTCAATAGGTATGCCAAACTCTTTAAAAACTTCCGCCTAAGAAGAAACATAAATTAGATAATACAACAAAAAGAGGAGAACAAAAAGGTATTTTAAAAGTCGGGATGCCAGAATGCCATGCAGTTTGACCTTAAGAGGATGCCGCATATGACACCTGCAGCAAGTGGTCATCTAACAGAACTAAGGAGAAGGGCGAGTAAAAGTAAGGATATCCACGATCACCTATTGTGGAGTAAACATGAGACAGATCTGTCACAGACTCAAAGCATATCAACACCCAAATTTACATGCCATCACCACAGCATAATGTAGATACGACAAGCACTGGAGAAACCTAAGTCAACCAGACTCGATGCCTAACATGCATGAATGTATTCAAGAAACATAGAAAGAATGACAAAAATAAGCAGAAGGATTTCAACTAAAATGCTCAAGGTGCAATTTACATCCATAACAAAAACTAAAGATAGGCAGATTTGCAAACATCTCCATGCACTCATATGGAAACTGCACAATCAGCTTCAGTAACCAGAACCATCAAAGTGCCACAAACCAGTAAGTAGTTGGCCACATGCTATTAATTGGGACCACCAACAGATTCGCTATATTGCAGAATATTGGTTATACCCTCTTTGAGAATAGATGGAAATGCAGATACTTCAATCCACCCATCTTTCTGCCTTCTTCTTGTGCTATCTCTTCAGCCATAGTAAACGGATGTATTAACATAGGAGGACAATTGATGAGTCGAAAAATAAGGAACCCTTATCCTGCTTAGCATTTGTTTAGAACATTAAGTGACTTCAAATCGTTTATTAGTCCACTTCAAGTTCTAAGCCTTCTTAAAATACCAGCTTCCCTTCTAATTAGGAATACATGACTTCAAATCCACCTCATAGTTACTGTCATGACAAGACTAATAGAGCATAATATCTAAGGCTTCATGAAAAATTCTAATCTAATGGAAATTAAAATGAATAAAAAAACTGTTACGCCATTTTGACTGACCTGTGAAATAAACAAATGCAGAAAAGATATATTCATTGAGTCAATTGATATCATTTCAACTACAAACTAAAACTCAAAATTGAGGATCAACAGCATAGAATACTGGTTTGTGTTGGGTAGTGGCGGATCCTGATGAACAAGAAATTTAAGCATGGAGGGTACAGAAATCCCTTCAGCAAGAAATATTATGTCTTTATATCATGCTCATGCAATGGTTCTACCCTACGTCATTCCAAACATACGAGGGCACAGCATCCTCAAAAGGCAGAAAGCTTGTAATGATAACATTGCAAATAGATGATTCGCAATTTACAATCAAAAAGTGGAGAGTTCATTCACAATTTTTACGAGCAAAGACTAGAGACAGTGAGTACCTTGAGCACCTGGAAGGACTTCTGCTTCTCAATACGAAAACTTCGTACTTTATCATGATCCACAAGATCAAAATATATGTCTCTGCCAATCTGCTCATGTAGGTCCCCATCACGAGCAACCTAGCATTGCCGGTGTAGTACATTCATTGAAAGCAGTCGAGGCAAGGGACCACATTACAAGAAAATGCAATTTCTCCAGTAGACATTTACCTTTATGATGGTATACAGATGTGCCTCGGCTTTTTCTTTTCTCTTCTTTTCCTTCTCTTCTTGCTCTTTCTTCAATCTTATCTGGAGACAAAGCATATTTTGGCATCATTGGCATCATTGGCATCATAACTATTCAGTTACCCCATTTTAAATAGATGGCAAATGCCTTACCCTAAGGTGCTCAGCAATGTCCTTCTCATCCACACCACAAACAATTTTGTCCTTGTCACTTTCACGTATATATACTAGCATATACGCATTTGAGTATTTTGTGAACTTGAATGGAGAACTGTTGAACCCAGGATTTGTTTGTGGTAACTGTTGAATGCAATAAGCGGAGCAGGAAGCTATCAAGAACAAAACAACAAGTAAATGAAGGGATCAAATAAATGTCCAGAATGAAATACCTCTTCCTCTCCCCCGTATTGTTCCTCCAACGCCCTCTTAATATCTTCCTTTGTCACCCGTTCATCATCAAACTTGAACCTACATAAAGCGAACCTTGCCAAGTTATCAAAGGTAAAATATGCCATCTGAAGAAAAATAAGAAAGCAAAGAATCAATTACATGGTTGCACCATGCAGGTACGACTCTAGAGGCATAACCTTCAACATGTACATTAAGGAACCTCAGATAACAAAATTGCAATTACATGATTGCCAAAATGAAGACAAAAACAAATAAAGTGCATGTGGCAGCACAATCCATGTTTTGCCAATCAGAATACAACAATCTTTTTCCACACAGACGATCAGTAATAAAATGGTCATATTGACAACAGCAACTTAGAAGTTCAAAAACTGTGATGCATACCACTGGTCTGAGAGGGTTGGCCTAATGTAAGCATAATAGTGTCCCCCATGCACACCGCCACTGTGAACCAAAACACTGCCACCAATATATTTATAAAAAAATATATATATTAGCTACTGTTGTTGAATCATGACAACGCAAAGAGTAAGTAACACAAATGTTATCTTCTATCTCTAAGTAGCTCAACTGAAAGTAACAAAATATAGTGTTTAGCATTGAGACACTAAAATGACAACTCATTGGCCATAATATAATTTATTAATGAATAAACATGGCAAAAATCACAGCAAAAGGATAATCCTCAAACTAGGAATGTTTACTAAAATATTTTAAATTATTGATGCATCTAATTTGAGTGAATGAAAGATAATCAAGGAGAATCAACCATAGAAGTTTATTTCACTCGATAGGAATCTGTGAACAATGAAACACCTATCCACTCTTGAGATTCATGTGTTTATTAAATCCTTTTAAATACATCAAATTAATATTCCACTGCTACAGAGAGCCTCGGATCCCAAACTGAATGGAGGATTATTGCTGAAAAGAGGGAAGAGGAAAGAATCTTCCTCTCGTGAAGCTAGATGAAGAATTGATGCTTTACTAAATAATAAATCAGCCAAGAAACAGAAAAAGCTTTGTAAGTTTTCCTTCCTTCCTTCCTTCCCTTTTTTTTTTTCTTTTTTTTTTTTTTTTTTTTTTGGGGGGGGTTAGAAAAGAGCTTCATAAGCATGTCACAATTAAACAGGAATTTTTCTTCAATCAGCAGAGTATGCTCGGATAATTCAACCAGGTATAGCATTTAATATCTTGTATAAAGTAGCTACAAATATTGCAAGCAGCCATCGGCAAGGTAGCCTGAAACAAAATGTTAGTAATACCTGTGAAGTGTGTACAGGTTGCGGACACTCCGATCAGCCTCAGGTGACAAATACTTTCCATTCTCTCTATCGAGATCAAGTTGCAAAGGAAACTCATAACGATCATTTATCTGTTTATTGTCGAACATAAGAACCGTCAGCTATCCTCCACAGAGCTATAAACATGAGAATAGAGAGTTGCACGATTAAAGACCCTCCACTCGATATCCAATGGTCACTATGACCGGTCACAAAATGCGAATAACTTGTCATACTTACTGTCAATCAATGAACACCAAGATAAAATTTAGATTCCAAAAAACAGGAGAAAGCCAATTGACCTCCACACAAGCTAAATATAAAAGCACATCAGATTCAACCTTCAATAATGATAACAACGATGATAAGCTTTTACAAGCAACCAGCTTTCCAACTTTCAAACTCACAATGCTGAATGGATCACTTCTAGACAGGAAATTTTCTTCCTCATTCAATCAGATTAAAAAAATTTAAAAAATAAAGTTTCAGATTCTCTCATGTCAGAAAGGCCAGACACAATAGCTACAGTTGATACAGCAAGATTAAAGCTGAATGCTTCAGTCATTTCCCAATACTGGTGACTTCAACAGCGTGGCAAAAACAGAACGTTGAAGCTAAAAGCTATGCAAGTCAACCCAAAGCACGTCATGCTGCATACGAATGTAAAGCTGATCCCACATAAACAGAAAAGTTCTTCATATGAATATACACTTCGTAAAAGATGGATTTATGGGCCAGTGGAACTTAAAAAAATGTTCTAACCCGACTACTCTGCAATGGAAGATGTCTTTATGCAAAAAAAGACATTGAGCAAAATAAGATTTACTATTTGCTATCACCATAATTCCTAGATTTAAAAAAACCAAATCAGCAATTCAGAAGTCGTACTATTACTGTTCTTCTTGTCTTAATTTATTAACAGTTAGATATCACATTAGCTTTCTCCAACCTTAGGAAACCAAGGACAGATATCTCATTTTCCATGCCGTTGACAATAGGGGCTAACTTCATGCAATCAATGGATTTAAATTTTTGAGTAACATGCAGAGTCCTGATTTGGACTCAACCATTCAGAACAGCCAAAATAAAAGCACGAAAAAGTCGCAAATGTGAAGCTTATTCACTATAGCCAAAGTATAAGTACAAGAATGTTGCACATGTGAAGCTTAAAATCTCCTTCATAAAATTTAATGTTAGAAATGCATCTTCTCGACTCTCAACGCTTTTCATTGACAAGATAAGCCATACAAAATCTTGACTTAATCAGAATTAATTTCATAAAATTGTCCAAAAACCTCTGAAATCTATTCTTGGTGGACTACCCTCATTATGAGGTAGTTACTTCTTATCTTTCTTTTGATCAGTCTTGAATGAAGGCCCAAAAAATAAATTTTCCCCAGGCTGTGAGGACAATGATGCACTTGATTAAAGGTGATTATCTGCATCTCTCAGTTAGTCGAAATGTAAACGCTCATTTACAATGGTCTTCATCAATAACAGGTCCTGTCAATGATGTAGCATTTATATGACTTTTAAATTAGCCACCACCCCCTTGGCACCGATTTCTGAATCTACATGGTTCACAAGAGAAAAGCATCAAACTGAGCTCTCTGCCTTATAGATTTCCTTATAGATTTCTGTCTGGCATTCTTATCTACCAATACGATAAAAGATACACACAGCATCAGTCTTCGCTCAAGGCAACAAAAGTTTGAGGACTAACCTTAACCATAGTATCCCGCATAAAATCATACTCGAACCTTTTTAGCTGAAGTTGAAGAACAGGGGGGAAGTCTATAAATAGTACACCCTTCTTCGCATCCTGACAAATGTACAAGCAAGTACCCATGCAAATTCAAAGGTTACATATTTCATCACAACAATACTCATTCAGTCAAGCATAAGCAACATATTCCATAATCATGAGAACAGCTATTGCCAGGTAAAAGGAAAAATAAGAGAGGATGAAAGAGAAGTGATTCTTGACACCAGTCAAAACATATACAACTATCTAACAAATACCACTAACAAATAAAAACCGCAAACATGACCCTTTATTATTAATCATAAAAACCATCAGAAGGCTGCAACTATGATTGCTGCATGGAACTTCTAAGAAACTATACTCCGCTTCATTCATGCACAGTTTTTTTATAAACAAGTTAAAAGAAGATGAAAATTGAAGCAACCATAATCGATGCTGTCTCACCTGTAAACCATGTTGTTCGGCATGATATCGATTATCACCTTCAAGTCTCTCCACTTCCACGTACTTGTCAAAAGAAGCATATACATCTCGACAGCCTTTTACATCAAGCTGAAGATCTATTTTCACACAAGCAAATTGTATTAGGGAAAAAAAAAATCAAATGCCCAGCGATAATTTTTGCAAGAACATCTTTTTGTGGCACGCTATATGTACTCTGATTTCTATATATAAATTTCTTTCCATTATCAAAATTTCCCCATGTTTTCAGAGACTACGAGTTAAGAATACATACCATAAAAGGACTCCTTCCTCGTTGATGTGTAGTCCACATTTATGCATTCAATATAGTTCATGTGGTGACCTTCAAACAGCTGCTGAATTGTACCCTCCACGACAGTTCCCTAAACAGATGAAAGGACAGGTCTGCATACTTGAAGCTAGGGACAAATATAGGCCGGTCCATCTTTATAAAATGTAATAAAAAGGTCAGGAAATACCAGAAAAAAATTACAAATTGAAAAAATCCCATTCTCGGTTCTCACTACCAGTTCAAGGAGAGAAGGGAAAGACTTTGACTTTTTTAAGCTTTTGCAAGGATAATAAAGATAGTTTACTTAGTGAAATTTCATGCAGTTATTTCGTTTATTTTCCTCTGCCAAGAAACATAAAGTTGCTTGCTATCATCTCTTCCTCCTTTCACTATTTCCTTTTGTCCTCTCTTGGGCCTTTTTACCCAGAACAGCAAATAAATAACAATAAAAGCAAAGATTTTTCATACCAAAACTCATACCTTCATCTTGTCTTCGAGCTTTTCACAGAGAACCCGGTTAAGCTCTTGCACATCATGCTGCATGAATGAATCATAAGTGTCCCACCCAAAGGATTTCGTCAACTCTTTTGTCGCTACACTGGTATCACTATACTGGAGCTTATAGAATAAACTTTGCAAAGCAAGCGGTATGCTTCCTGAAGGCATATCATTCTCTGTCGTCGGCATATGATACACTGCCTGAAACCACAGATCCAGATGAATATCTCCCAAATTATGATTTTAAAAGGAGATGAATGAGAGTGCATTTGCTACCTTTTTGAAGTAAGGTATATGATACAATGTCTGAAGAAGGGAATTCATGTAACAGGTAGCTCCTTGGTTCTTAAGACCAACATAACCAGTCTCCTTTTTAGAGTCATGTGACCAGTAATCGACTATTCTACGAACTTCGACATCAGCTTCAACAATACACGTGTCGTTCACCAGATAACCTCTGCTAGGATTATACAATTCACTAAGATGCATGAAGGAAGTAAAACCCCAATCGCTCTCCCGTGCATTGAACTGGTGCTGTGTCTCTGCAGAATCAAAAGACTGCAAAATGAAGCTCAAGAATATTTTCTTGATTCAGAACAAGAACAATATGAGGACTCCAATATGAGAACCATGGAAAGACAATGCCACTTAACCTCGGCATTTAATGACATTTAGTACTATTAAGCACAACTTATGAGCACAAGATCCCCAATCACAGGTGTTACTTCGGGCAGAGGACTACTTATCAACTAACTCTTTAGCACAGACTGAATTTAATCAGATACTTAGTCCAAATACAGGGAATTTTGGAATCCATAGGAATGCAAATCTAATAAATACGCAGATGAGAAAATGAAAAATCCTTTATTGCATCAAAGTGAAGCGCAAGAACTAAATTGGCAAAAGGAAATTACTCCAAAGGAAGTCAATGCAGCTAGTACCTTTTCTCACAGAGTATTTGTTGTGAATCTGATTAATAACAGTTAAGCTGAACTGCGCATATCTACTCCAACCATATGGCAAGGCCGACGAATCCGCAACATCCAGATATATTGACAAATGGTCCACATTATTCCCTTTTGGGAAAATAAGAATTCGCCTACCAAATATCAGATTAAATAAAATCTTACCAACTAAAGAAACCGAAGTAACTGCTGATTGTTTAAAATAGAACTTCAGGGAAACTTGGAGAAAGCTAAATACCACTTGTATCCACCAACATAAAAGATTTCAGAATAGAGCTTCTTGGTGTTAAGCCTTGAGAAGTTCTCTATAGTCCAAGTGAACCTCCCCGATGGGGGATCATCAGCAATTTGTGTTTCGACTGTACCTGCAGCATCTGCTTGAACTACAAAACCAACACCAAACATTAACAACGCAACTCCAAAAACAAGAAATAACGCACAATATACAACATGAAAATCTCAAGCCGATATGCCACTAAAAAGAGGACAAAGCACTCAGCCTCCAAGAGCATTACAACTACATGTCACAGTAAGCAAGTTCCAAACTTTATGAAACCGCAAGCACAACAAGCGACAGACTAATCAAACCTTCTGCTCGCCACTCTTTCCTCAGATTTCTAGGCTACCCGAAAAGAAAAATGAAGCAGGTACGGAGCCACTCAATGCAGCTCCCAAAACTATAATTAGGAACACAAGTCCAGTATCCATATAATCAACCCTCCTGAAATGCTCCAAGCTCACTCGACGATCAAGCGAAACAAACACCGATCCGGCAATCCCTCGCTTTCCAGAAAACCTCATCCAAGCAGCTAGCCTCTAAAGCATGCAAATCCCTCGCCTCAATGCGCCGAACGCAAACCGACCGGAAGAGGGAACAGAATTCCCACGCATTCACTGCGAACGGAAACCAAAAAAAAAAAAAAAAGAGGAGAAAAAAGAAAAAGAGACCAGGAACAGTACCTTCCATGGGCTGAGGACCCTCGGTGAACTCGGTGTTCGGGACCAGCATCTCGTCGTCCTCCTGCTGCAAAAGAGACACGAGAAGTGAAGCGTGAGACCTCGGATCGGATTACGCGAGCCCTAGGCAAGCGGCGAGCAGCTAGAGGGAGGCGTCGATCGCGAAGGGGAACGAATCGCGGGAGAGATCAAGGGGGGGAATTGGCAGTCGCAACCAGTGACGAAATCGGAGAAGAGAGAGAGAGAGAGAGAGGGAGGACGGCGATTACATCTAACGGCGGAGGAGTCATCAGAGTCATCGGTCGGAGGGCGGCGGCGGCGGCGATCGGGCGTCTCCGGAATCGCCGATCGGGCTGAATCTGGAGAGCGAAGAGGAGGTGATGATGTACGGACCGGAGTATGATGAAGAGGGAAAGAGAGAAGCTCGGCAACGGAAATTACCTCATGGTATTTCACAGGGCACTTTCTTTTTCTTTCGATTTTTTTTTTTTTTGAGGGGTCCATTTTTCCGTTTCTTGCCGTGATTCGCAATCTCGGCGAAGACTCGAGAGCTATTTTTTCTTTTTCTCTCTTTTTTCCTTCTTTTTTTTTTATATCTTCGGAAAATTTGAAATATTCGATAAATTTCGCAAAATGAGGGGAAACGATTGATTTCTCCTTCACAGGACATTGTCGGCGGTTCATTTCCGAAAATAATGTACTTACTCGTCACGTCACGTACGAGGAATAAAAGGAAAAAGGTTCTTGACTTGGAATTTTTTTTTCCAATTACCTCATGTCTCTCTTGCCATCTCATTTTCTTCAACTTGATAAGATCATTTGACAAATGCAGCTCAACTAGATAAAAATGTTATACTTTGAACTAAATATTTGGGTAATTTGTAATTAAAAGGCAATCTTTAAAAGGTTTGAACATAAGATTCACCTATTATGAGATAATATACTTATTGCAGCTTACTCAATTTTCGCTAATTCTAAGAATGGATCCCCTCATTGGTATTAGAGCAAAATGTTATTTCGAAAGTTTCAATAAAAATTATGTCAATTGCATGTAGCATTAAAGTTAAAAAGAAATAAATGATATTTATATGACGAAAGCGATTGTGGACAAAATCGTTCCAAAATCCAAGTAACGTGAGGTGTGATTCACTATTGTAGATACTTGGTATGAAATAACTTATGTACAGAAAAAATGCCGAGTGCTTTCAAAGTATATCTACAGTTTCGATTCATTCATTTCGATCATTAAACACAAACCATTGTATTATTCAAAAATCGGCAAAGTCCATCCCATCTAAATCCACGCCTCTAAAATGGCCAGAGGCGAAGGATGGAACCTTCAAGAGGGACAATTGATTCAAATAGGTAAAAATCACCCTGACATACTCGAAATTTTCCCAATTTTTCGGATTGAATAGTGTTATCTCCTCTGTTGCCTACCCAATATAAGGCAGCTTGAGTTACCTTTAATTTAAAAAAAAAAAAAAAAAAAAGAAGCTCTGGGTAGCCTTTTTATTTCCGCATAATAATTATAAAAGTACCCAAAAATCTCTCCTGAAAATTTATAAAAGACTATGGGATAACAATATTATTATAATAACAGGATGAGATAAAACGGAAATTTTACTTTTGCCTTTGCTCCACCATCAGTTTGTCTTCTCCCAATCTCAGTCGACTAAGCTTAGCTAGGAAGGTTCTTTTTCCTTTCTTTTAAATATTTTATTATTTTTCTAATTTTTTAAATTTTATTCGGTCTTGCTTTATTTAAAGTCAAAAAGGTTGCAATAGTATTAGCAGACAATGGTGTAACTCCACCTCATTCGATGGCTATGCTTTTGATGAATGAATACAAGGTACTTTTCCTTCTCCCCTTTACACGTTCATGGCTAATTTTGATACCAATCCGACCCGGGATCGAAACCCGAAAGGCACGAGCAAGGGAGAAAATATAAAAGAGAAACGAATATAGGGTTTCGCTATAAGCGCTCTAGTTATTGTTTAAATTTACTTTATTTTATTGTTTAATTTAATATTAAGATCGCAAGCATGATGGCATGTAGCAGTATCTAATTAGACCAATCCCACAACTCATCGTAAACTTTCTCCGCAAATTGTGTCCCACAATTGTCAATCAATATCACATTTACAATATGTGATTGATTTTGCATGACGCGCACAATTTGCGACATATTAACGCATTTTCTTTGTGCCTGTGGTGAGTGTATATATATTTATGGTTAGCTATGATAGATTATCAATAATCAGATAACTAAATTCATTGAATGATACATGGGAATACACACGCACGTATATATAGAATACTCCTTAGTTTCTTTTATAAGAAAATTTCCTTATTCACGGTCGTGACACGAAACCATCTTCCATGAATAAGCAAATGATGCCTTATAGCATGGATTTGCAAATACTAAAAAAATGAGAGAATTTCTCTACAATTACAGGATGCAATGTGATTGCCAAGTCGATAGTACATTGAAAATTAATGGCATATAAATCAGAGTATGTAGTTTGCAAAAAAGGATATTCCATTTCATTATAAATTAAGAAAAATGATATATAGATCATTAATGCATCTTCGAAACCCATGATTTGGAGTACAATTTCATAGGAAAAAAAAACGAATTGCTTGCGTTGCTTATATAATAATGTGAATGAAAAATATTTTTATCATCCATGAAACCATCTATGCATAAATCGTTGTATATGGTTAAAATGCCTTTTATTGATTAATTTGTTGAAGAGATATAACTAATCATTATTTTAATCGATCACAGAAAGATCTCATGAGTCGTGCTTAACTGCTTATGCTCTAATTTGGCCCATGTAGCTGGTGTTTTGAATCATATGACCCAAAAAATTGGATTCTTCTTATTCTTAGGCTTCCACTCGTCCATGGCCTTTTCTTGCCCATATTGTCGCAAGCCCATTCATATGCTCAAATCCCATCTTTCAAAGCCCTTTTTTTCAAGCCTATATGTGTGTGTATATACACATATATTATATATATATATATAGTTGAAACTAACTATTTTTTAATATGTTATGAAGAATTAATCGCTTCAATAATAATGGTGCTCTTTTTAATGTTATTTTAAAATGTTGTGTTTTATTTTGTTTTCTATTCATAGATAGCGCGAGTAGTATCGAACTTTTTATTTAAAAATATTGTAACTCATGACCACCTAAAATTATTGATGTGATTTGAGTCATGATTTTATTGGGTTGACTTGAGTTTCAGTTGAGATTTTTTGGAAATCGATGAGTTAAAATACCTCCAAACCAAATCGAGCTAAACCATAAGCACCCTTTGCTCTTAAGGGGACAATGATCCTCTGACCCATTTAATGCCTTAATAAATCTTAATCATCGACAAGTCAATCATAAGTTTTAAAATCCTCTTAATTCACATGGATCAATGGCATGGATGCATGTGACGAAATCGACACGCTGAGTAGATGGTCTCGTTCCCCCTTTCCATGCCTCCTACGCTATTAAATGATTTTGAGATTGCTCGAGCCGACATGCTGGGTAGATGGCATAGTTTAGGAACAGAAATAATGCAAGGGTTCCGATGTTGCCGATCGCTTTGCAAAACTCAAGATGAGTTTCCGCATTCAAACAATTTCTTCAATGTTCATTCGATGCGGGCAGGCATGCACGAGTCCCATTTCCCGCCGCGACAGACGCACACTGAAGGAGGAGAAAGCGAAACCGCGTGGAATTTCAAAGGGCACCGCACCAGGCCACAACCAGCGAAACAAAAGTGGGTGGAACCTTGTGCAGCAGTGGATTTGGTATAAAGAAACAAACCCCTGTACGGATAAGAGCAAAAAGTAATAAAGAAGGGGTAATGGGCCCACCAGTCCCCACCATTGATCCAATATATCATGTCATGCCTGTCTTTTAATTCGTGCAACGTAGCATGTGAATTTTGACCCAAATGTGTAATGTTATTTCTGAATTATTTTTTTATTTAATATAGTCCCCAAATTATTAATAAATATTCGATATTATTCATAGACTACATGAAAATGTTTAAAAGTATAGAGATTACATTGAATATTGAACCAAAGTTTGGAAATTATATTTGACAAATTGAATGTCCAGGGACAACATTACACATTAAATCAAAATTAAAGACTAATTGCGTCATTACTTCCAGTTTGAGTTTTCTTTGATGGGCTCAATTTAATTTTAAGCGCTAAAAATGAAAGAGAAAGGTTATTTGATTGTAATTGAAAATCGATCACTGAATATTGTGATCATTATTGGTAGATTTTATCAGTGTAATTGGCTAGATTCTAAACTGCGGTCAAGAGTACTGCTCGGGAGTCCCTTTTCTTTCTGGATCTCCTTTACTGAGCTTGTTGCTAAAATTGGACATCCAATGATTTTTTATGGCTTAACTAGGGAGACAATCTCATATTTATGCAACCGAGGACATATATCCGGGTGCATTGATTAGGGAGATAATCATGAATTCAATGCTGTATATCCACGATCAATGTTGCCCTATATACTTTCGACGATATGAAGGAAATTACGTCCACGATTACACCATATTACATTTTGGTTAATTTTGTAAAAATTATATATAATATTAGGAAATTGACACTTTGATCCCTAAGTTGGTTGTACTTATATGATGTCACACCAGCTCCAAAAGTAAAAATAAATTAAGGGACTTTCAAATTTTATTTGACTAGTGGCCATGAGGACTATAAAGTAATCGGATTTTGTGTGGCTCGTATTTAAGCGGACCGAATTGATATGTTTTGCTCAAGTTCATTTTCATGCGATACAATTTGAAAGATATATTTTCGATTGATCTTGACTTGACCCAATTTGAATTCATCAAGATAGTCCTTTTTAGTGTATTGAAAGGGATTTTGTGATTTCACGAGCACGGTTATTTAATGCTAGAGAATAATGGTGCCATCATTCTAGCTCTACTCTTGCAGTCAATTATTGTTTCTACTTATAGGAAAAGAAATCGTTCTCCTACTCACCTAAAAAAAAGTTATTTTATGACTTAATCGAATCTTTAAGTCAACGTTGTTATAGTTATCAACCAAGTTATCTTCAAAAGTGATTATTAATTTTTAAAACCATAAGTCACTTTCCTGATTTTAGGTGTCAATTTCCACTTTTCCTAAAAAAGATAATTTCTATTAACTCATTTAGAAATGATGTAAATTTTGGAAAATAAAGAAAATGTTTCCCTACATAAAAATTTTACGAAATAAATTTACCTTCAACGATCGGGATTCAAAGGGTTGAATTTTTTTTTTTCTCATTTAACTTGGATTATAAATTTTAAGATCAAAGGTCCTAACGCTATAATGAACTCGTACAAAATGAGTTTACTTTTTTAGATCCATTAAATATCAACATGCCATCGATGTTCAAACTTCTTAAATTCAACTTATTTCATAAGATAACCTGTGTACCAAAATCAACCTTGGAAGTCCATCATATTGAGGGCCAACACGAAGATTGCCTTCAACCAACTCAACCGACATCCTTATCACGGTCTGGGTAACTCGACCCGCATTATTTCAATCTAATTCAATGCGAAACACTTTACAAATCTCAAAAAATTCCTAAGTCGATGACCTAGAGATTCACACGTAAGCCACATAGTGCGACCGCGGTGGGAACGCACGTCGTGCGGAGCGAACAAGAACGCGACTCCCCCGAGAACGCCCGGTCCCAGGATCGACATGTCCGGCGGAAACGCGTTGGCCCGTACCCGTCTTTGTCCGAGACCGGCCACCACCCGCACGGAGCGACCTGTCCGAGAGCGGCATCGGCGGGCCTTTTTGCCCATTAATTTATCCACAGAAAAGTGCAAAGAGAAAATCGCAAGAGAATTTCTCCCTTTCTTCTACTTCTCTTCTTTTACTGAGTTTCTTGTCATTCGACTTCTCTGGCTTCTTCTGCTCGGCCTTTGACTCCTTCGTTGGCTAATAAAGAAAATAAAAACCCGAAGAAACCAGCCTCTGCTTCGTCTTTCCCATCTTCAACGGAGCGACTCGGTAAAAGGCCCGAACTTCCCAGCTAACCTCCCTCTTTCCTGGGTACCCATTTCGAATGGCCGAGATCTGAGGCTCTGGATTGCTCGCTTGGTAATTTTTGGGTCCGATTTCCGGTTTTTTCGGTGAGCTTGAAGGTCTTACTACACGTTCTCTGATCGTTTGTCTACTGGCTGCTGTTGTCTTCCTTGGAAGTTGAGCTTCCTTATCTGCCGTCGTTTGGTCAAACCCACTTCTTGGATCAATCGTTCTGCTTGTGTTCCGTCAATAGAGGGACCCGTTATTCGTTTGTCAATACTGAAGAGTTGGATACATGCAGCTGAACCGATGGTTTCTTCTTGATTGACTCTGGATCGTGGTTGCTAGCCGCGTTCTCGAGACCTTCTCAAACTTCTGGTCTTGGGTTTCGCCCGCCGCATTCAGAGTCAACGCCGGGTAGCTCTAGTGGGAATCGACTTGATCGATCTGTTTAGCTGTCCAACGTCTGGTTCTTGCGTAGAGTGTAGTTAGTAGCGTTTGAGGTGGTTTGATCTTCATGTTCAAGGGTAATCGACTGATTTACTAGAGACTACACAGTAGATATATCAATGGGCAATACCTGTGTGGGACCGAGCATTACGAAGAATGGGTTCTTCCAATCAGTCTCTGCCGCGATGTGGCGGTCCCGACTACCGGATGATTCGGTACACACGAATGCGGAGACTGTGAATGAGGAGGCAGCCAAAGAGCCTGAATTGCCTTTGCCAGTGCAAAATAAGCCTCCCGAGCCAGTAACAATGCCGAAGCCGGAGCCCAAACCGGAAAGTCCTCCCAAGCCCAAGAAAAAGCCTCAGATGAAGAGGGTGTCTAGTGCAGGACTGAAGACTGATTCGGTTTTGCAAAGGAGAACCGCCAATTTCAAGGAGTTCTATAGCTTGGGGAAGAAGTTAGGGCAAGGGCAATTTGGAACTACCTTCTTGTGTGTAGAGAAAGCCACAGGAAAAGAATTCGCTTGCAAATCTATAGCCAAAAGGAAGCTGATCTCTGAAGAGGATGTCGAGGATGTGCGAAGAGAAGTTCAGATAATGCACCACTTGGCGGGGCATCCAAATGTTATATCAATCAAGGGGGCTTATGAGGATGCGGTGGCCGTCCACGTGGTCATGGAGTTATGTGCAGGTGGTGAGCTCTTTGATCGGATCATTCAACGTGGGCATTATACTGAAAGAAAGGCCGCTGAGCTTACTAGGACTATAGTTGGTGTACTTGAGGCTTGTCATTCTCTGGGCGTGATGCATCGCGATCTTAAGCCTGAGAATTTTCTCTTTGTTAGTAAGGAGGAGGATTCCTTGCTGAAGACAATTGACTTTGGATTGTCAGTATTCTTCAAACCAGGTGTGTTCGACTGGTTTTTGCTCCTCTCAAGTTTTCTTGGGATCGGCTGTTTTTGTGTTGCTCAGAATGCTCTTTGCTTGTAGATATGATAGGGTAACTTGTATCCAGGAAGAACAAGTAGGAAAGTCCTAAAAATCTGCATCCAACACCCATATACCTATTTCAAGTATATTTGGTATATAGAACTTGAGTAAATTGTAGGTGGTCTAAATCACATGCTTGTTATTCCTTTCCTAAAATGTGAATACTAGGATCATGTGTAGAGTTATTACTCATCTATTGGAAGGGTGAAAAAACAGCGACAGGCTTGGCAAGAAATGTAGAGTGTAAATTGTAGTACTCGTTACTCTCTTTAAGTCTTTGCTCATGAGCAATGCTATAAACATTTCTCATGAGTGACAACGAATGATGTTTCTTCCAGGTGACAAGTTCACAGATGTGGTTGGCAGCCCTTATTATGTTGCACCAGAAGTTCTCAAAAAGCGTTATGGACAAGAAGCTGATGTTTGGAGTGCAGGGGTTATCCTCTACATACTGTTGAGTGGAGTTCCTCCCTTTTGGGCTGGTGAGATTTGTTTTTTTTTTTTTTTTTCCCATTTTCAAGATTACGATTCCTGTGTCTGCATGTTCTTAACATGTTTGCGATCCTGACATTGTCAACCGCATCTTTTATGATCCTTTTTTGTTCCACCAATCACGAAGAGACTGAGCAAGGGATATTCGAACAAGTCCTGCATGGGGATCTTGACTTTTCGTCAGACCCGTGGCCTAGTGTCACAGAAAGTGCTAAAGACTTGGTGAGGAGGATGCTTGTTCGAGATCCTAGAAGGCGGCTTACTGCTCATGAAGTTTTGTGTGAGTTGCTTCCTTTTTATTTTGAGTCATAAAGCAATGTGAGTTTTTGCCTTTTATGGCCTTTCTTTTGAACTCCGACAACATGAACTGTGAAATGAAGATCGAGCATTTGCTTAGCTGCTGATGAGAATTCTATTTCCCATAGGCCACCCATGGATCCAGGTTGATGGTGTTGCTCCCGACAAGCCTCTTGATTCTGCAGTATTGTCTCGCTTGAAGCAATTTTCAGCAATGAACAAGCTGAAGAAAATGGCTCTTCGAGTAAGTCTCTGGATTCAAAATATAAGTTTCTTAAGCTAGTAAGATGCAAGGATACTAACATATCATTAAGATAAAGAGCCTACTAGGTGGGCTTCTGAACACCTTTGATAGGCTTGGCACGTCCAATTTGATACTGCAATGTGTCTTCACATAGTTGATACCTGTGCAGGTTATAGCAGAGAGCTTATCTGAAGAAGAAATTGCTGGCCTGAAAGAAATGTTCAAGATGATAGATGCAGATAATAGTGGCCAGATTACCTTCGAAGAGCTTAAGGCAGGATTGAAAAGAGCAGGAGCCAATCTAAAAGAGTCAGAAATTTATGACTTAATGCAAGCGGTAAGTGTTGGCTAATGAATGAACAATTTAAACCCATCACTCATGCTCCTCTCTTTAGGCTCCTGTCCGGTAAGACTGTGTCATACTGCAGTAGGCCCCAGCTTACTTGAAAGACTTAGCTTGTTGGACTGTTATCAATAGGCAAACACAAAAGAAAAGATGAAGAAAGAAGAGAAAAGCATGCAAAACCTCATCTGGCATTTACTTTCACTATCGGACGTCAATGTCCCAGTGAAAAGTGTAACATCTTCTTTACAAATAGCCTGAATTGTGTTTACGTGCTTGTTTTTGAAGCGTCAAACCCTTCAGTTTTACATGCCTGACTACATCTTATGTTGCCGTGGGAACAAAGTTCACAGGCTCAGATGACTTAAGCCACGTTTCTTAGAGAGCTGGTTCTTGGTATTATTAGGACAAGCAAGCTCTTTATTGTGGTGCTTTCTGTATCATCTGGATTTGTTGGTCTAATGGTTACTCTATCCTTTTGCCTGCTATTTCTCTACATCATACTTCATCCTATCAAGTTATCTGTTAGCTTCAGACTAGATGAAGAAAAGGAATATTTGGATTATTCTGTAAAATTGTGTGAAGTTGGTGTTGATGCTGACCCGCCTCTTGAGGTGTTACTCTTTTGATAATCACGGTTACCGTGAACACATAATTTAAACACTCGATCAAAGAATGGCAATGCCAGTGGATCTCCCTTCTGGTAGATGACTGATCAGACAGCTGGTCTTGAAATTTGTAGGCGGACGTAGATAACAGCGGGACGATTGACTATGGGGAATTCATTGCTGCCATGTTGCATTTAAACAAAATCGAGCGAGAAGATCATCTATTCGCTGCTTTTAACTACTTTGACAAGGATGGGAGTGGCTACATCACCCAGGATGAGCTTCAACAAGCTTGCGAGGAGTTCGGCATCGAGGATGTACGCCTGGAAGAAATGATCAAGGAAATCGATCAGGACAATGTAAGTCATGTCTCTAATATAGTAAATTTTACCCTCAGCTCAATAAGCGATGGACAGGTAACAGAAAACATATGCTAGGTAAGCATAGACCTAATTTGCTGACAATAACAAAAGAATCTGGCTGACTCACCTGTGTGATGCTGCATTCCGTCTGCTATTGGCCTATTATGACTCCAGTAAGTTGCTTTCAATGGTCATCAAGGTCAGATTACAACATTAACCATGGGTTTCTTCGGTAACACTTGAGAAGTCTTATAATTTCTTTTGGTGATATGCTTTATGGTGTTTTTTTGTCCTAAAGGTTGATGTTCGGCAGTTCCAATGCGTATTGACTAGGCACCTGCTGATTTTGCAGGATGGACGGATAGACTACAATGAGTTTGTGGCGATGATGCAACAAGGAAATGCGATGTTTGCAAATGCAGCTGCTTTTGGCAGGAAAAGCCTAGAAAGTAGTTTCAGCATCGCACTTAGATAAGCTATATAAAATTCCAGTGGCACAAGCAGCGGTGACATTCTTCCTTGGTATCCTTCTCTTAAATATGTAATCTTTCCTAGTCATTTCACAATTTTTCCCCTTGATGAGAACTAGAGTTATCAAGAACTCGTGGAACCAGCGCTGGCAAGGCCTGTTTCATGTCCTTACTCTTGGGACATAGAGATTGATTTTTCACCCCGTTTTTCACACCCAAACCTTTTTTCCTTGTTTGTTTCTTTTTTCCACACAATGTTGGAAGACTTCCGTAACTGGCTGTATTGTGTTTTTCCAGTTCAGGATAGTTCTCTGTCGTTTTAAAGAAATAGAATGGTTGTATTTCTCGGTCAAGTTATTGGTTTTTTCCCCCATGATACAGCTTCTAATTTCCTTCTGTGCGGCTTTGTTTTCGGCTCACATCCATACATTAGACCATGCAAATGCATTGGATCAGTGGCCCTTGAAGCTTTAACCGGTTTTCTGTTATTATAACTATCCTATTTTGCAGTTATTCTGGAAAAAGTTTTGCTGATATGACTTTAACACGAATTCTTGAATCCTCTCTTTTCTTCTTTTCCTCCTTTCCACATTATCTTTTGCACTATTTCATGTTGTCGGAACAACCAAGACAACAAGGAAAAGGGGGAACAGAAAGACTAGGTGGCTTGCCAAAAGCTTATCATAAATGTCGACATTAGGTCGAAAAGGAGTTAATTTTTAGGTGACGTGGAGTTGCTTGTGCGTGGGATTCACGTAAACGCCTGCCGATCCAAAAAACCATCTTGCATCAAAGTTAAGTTCATTCGCTTCCATCATCTGGCTTTGCATAACTTATAACCCACGCTAAGCTCGGGAGGGATCACCAGCTTATCATCCACTTCTTCCACTTCCTCCTCCAATTTCGCCTTTTCGGCACTAAATTCACGCCTATCTTTGAAGACCCTGATCCGCCATACACGCTTGCTTCACCTTTGCCACTGCTGCTACGGCAAATGCAGAAAACTGGGCTCAAGTGTCTTCATCAGCCTTAGTCCCACTATCCATCTCGGCACAGCCACAGCCGCAGCTGCTTCGACCAAGCGACAAGCTGGATTGAGCCTCCGCCCCGTCTTGGGCTGATTTCTATCCTTTTGGTGGCGAGCTGAACCATCGAACTACTAATCCAATCCTCCAAAATTCGAGCGTTGGATCATCTCTCGTAAAGATGTACCTAATGTGATCCACTTTGCAACAACATCAAGTGGGTTATCCTGAGTACTGTGATAATAAACAGTCTAATCCAATCTTAAGAAGTCATCCATAAGGTTTATGCATTCCAGGGGTCTCTTAGCGACGTTGATTAGTTTAACGTGAAACATGATGATTGAGGTCTCTGTTCTAGCTTACCCAAATGCCCGCGAATCTCTATCGATCGGCTTTCAGAAGATCCTAAGGCATCGACCAGAAGACACTAGAGGCATACTTGAGCTACATCAATCCCAGTGGGTTCATGTTCTTGCGATCACGCACTTGTTCGTGTGTGGATCAATCGAATTTGTCCCCGGCACATCATCGTTCTGGGCTTACTCTTGGATAACCATGTCTGCAGGTCGGAATCCATCATTCTAGTATTGATAACATGATCGTGCTTGTACCCACATCAAGCTAATCTGAATGCAGTGGCCTGTCAAGTCTTGGTCCCGGCGGTGGTAGCTTCATGCTACGTCGGAACACGGACATGATCGTGCTTGTACACCTGCATCAAGCTCATCTGAATACAGTGGCTTGTCACGTCTCAATCCCGACAAAGGTGGCTTCATGCTACCGTTGGAACACGAACTGTTCGGGCGAAACAGGACCAGCGAAGGAGATGAATGGTTCTAGATCCGAGTTCTGGAAATGAGGAACAAAAAGATTGTGTGCTGCAAGTTTATACACTTCGCTGGTGTCCGGTATGTGGTCAGTGATATTTTCCCTTTCCTTGTCGACGTCGGGGTTCGACTCGCAGTCCCATGCGGCCCCTGTCGCCGGATTGTTTCTTTTCTAAGCAGATCTTAATATTCATGTAATATATGGGCTAAAAAAAAGGGTTTGAAAAGTACAAAAGAAGCTGAAGGAGAACAGTGGAAACTTTGGCTGTTTTAAAGAGAGGAGAGAGGGGGGCCTTCAGCAGATACGAAAACAGGGGAAATAAAGAAACAGGGGAGAAGAGAGAAAGAAGAGAAAGGGAAAAAGGAAAAAGATAAAATTTTGTGGCGCGCTCACGACCCGAACACCTCACCAAGCCGACTCAACTCCGTTTTACAACGCTAGTAAGTGATCAAAGTTTTTAATCATCTATTTGAATGAATCATCGTAATTAGGGCTTGAAATTCAGATTTCTTGGAGATTTGTGCGGCAAAGTCCGATTTTTAAGTTGTTGAGCTACGTATTTTTGTGGAAATGATACTTTAGGATGTTGTGAGGTTATAGCATTTTACGGATCGTGATTTGAGCTTGCAATTTGTCAGGAATAGAATTTTAAAGTTGGGAGCGCATTCTGGAATTGTATCGAACAGTAGCTTTGAGCCTGATTTTTTTGTCGTTTTCGGTGCTGTTTTGGACCGGCTAAGTTGGGGCAGTTGTAGTACATCAAAGCTTTTTAAGGACGCTTAAAATGGAATTTTGTGGAGGAAGTTATAGCGCGACGAAGTTAGCGCGTGGACCGCGCCTAGCGGAAAACAATGAGTTTCCGCTAAATGCGAGCTTTCGTTGGCGCATAGGTGTCACTTTATCGATAAATAGACGCAATATAGTCCAGTTGTTATTAGAATATCATTTTACTTGATCTTTTAATATTATTTTCCAGTTATTTGTTAGGAATTTGAGTGCGTTGACTTGAGTTACCATCGTAATTGATTTTTGGATGAATGACACTATTTATTCTTTGTATTTTAAACTCATGTTTTGAGAAACATAGTGGATTATATATTCTATGAGTTGAAAAAAATGCATCTTTTATTGTATAAAACAGGATCGAGTTATTACTACCATTTTATTGTTTGAAAGAATGAGTTATATTTCTAATTCGATTTGAATGGCTGTTTGAAAAATGGTTTGTGCAATTCTTTATGAAAGAATATTGAAACTTTTTTGATAAACGCTTTAATATTTATATATCAAATGCTTAAATTGTGATATGACTTTTATTATGACATGGATTACTGGATATTATGATTGATGATTGATGCGTAATATCTTTGTGAACCCTGAGACGTGTGACAATTCATAAGCTAAAATTCGACCTTTTTGTCTCTATATTTTCACGTGTTTTTTTAATTTAAGTTCTTGGATCTTCTGATCGAGTCATTTGATTTTCACAATTTTTCTAGTGAAGTTTCTCCGACATCAGATGCGAACAAATCCAACTGACCTAGCAGCCGAACAGTGCTCTAGACGTGCATAAAATTTTCCAATATGGACATCCATGTGGGCATTCGCAATATTTGAACTTTAACCCATGTTAAACTCCGGTGTCGCTTCACCACGTTCGCACGAACATCAAAATATTTTAGACGTGTCATACCATGTTGCTGTCAGACGGCCACGTTGGCTGAACTCTAGTCGAATTTGGTTATAAAGTTTGTTGAAGTAGAATAACTTGATCTGGGTACGAAAAACTCCAAACTAGCATCATAATGGTAAGTTTATCCAAAACTAATTTTTTATCATAAAAAATCTCAAACTTATATATATAATTTATCATAAATTAATTTTTAGACTACTAAATATTTTAAATTGGTATATTTGTGATTGCCTTCTACTAGTTTCCATTAAATTTGATTAATATCACAAAAAATCACAAACTAATACATCACCAGTACACCCGTCAACCGCTATATGTCATTCAACTCAGTAGATTGACAATAAAATTTAATGGAAATTAACGGAAGGTAAATTTATCATGTGTTTACTAATTAGAGATTTTTTCTCGTTAAAATATTAGTTTGATAAATTTGTCATACATATATCAATTTGACGTTCTTTGTGGTATCAATTCTAAATTAAGAGGAAAAATCTCAAATAGAGGCCCAAAGTGCCATCCATTTTTCAAAAGAAGATCTGAAATGGAGTCCGTTTCAAATAAAAACCCAAAGTAGTCATTTAGTTTCAAAGAAGGACTTGGCCAGCGAACAGATGCATTTTTTATGCGTATTCTAGTGGCTTGATCAGGGATATTTTCATCCAATATATATATTTTTGTTATACTTTTCCTATATTCATCTTCTTCTTAATCCCACCTGGTTGTCCATATTCATCATCTTATTTGCCAATGTTGGAGATAGATCAAGAAAAACGAAAATGGGGAAGGGCTGGCGAGGGCTTCACCATCCTTGCCAATTGCTGGTAAGGGCAGGTGTGCGCTCGATGCCCATTGTCGGCAACGGGTGAGGGCTTGCATGCTAACCCTCGCCCGTGGCTGGTGAGGGCTCATCAACCTTGTTGGCCATTGGTGGTAAGGGCCGATGAAGGCCTACAAGCCCTTGCCTACAGCTAGCGAGGGCTCGATGGCCCTTGCCCACTATTGGCGATGGGCATCGAACCCTCACTAGCACTTACCAACGGCCAGCAAGGGTCACGGAGCCCTCGTCAATCCTTCTCCAATTTTGGTGTTCTTGATCAATCTTCAACATTGATGAAGATGATAATGAACAGGGACAATCTTGGAAGAAGATGAATAGGAAAAAAGGAAAACAAGAAAAGAGTATTTTTTGGATGAAAAATATCCCTAATTAGGCCACTGGAATACACATTAAAGATGCATCTATTATCAAGTTCTTCTTTGAGGCTAAATGACTACTTTGAATTTATTCATCGATTGGTGAGTTATGTCATTCTTTGAGACTAAGTAACTACTTTGCATTTTATTTGAGATCAACTCCACTTCAGATCATCTTTTAAGAAAAAGATGATATTTTAGGTCCCTATTTAAGATTTTTCCAAATTAAAAGAACATGAAGTTGATTGGAAAGAAAGAAAAGCAAAAAAATAAAAATAAAATAAGGTGAAGAACAAATAACAGCAATGTAATAAAGCGCATTTAAACCCGCCACTCCCAGCACCAAGCCCACAAAGAAGTCGCCGATTATTTGAACCCGCCGCCGCCCGCAAATAAGAAGCACTTCCCCGTATCAATCGCCGGCGAGAGAGAGAGAGAGCTCGTAACGAATTACGACAAAGTAGCGGCGAATCTCCGTCGACTCTGACCGCAACATGTGGCGGAGGCTCGTCTCCGGCGGCCACCTGCGCCTCCCCCTCCCTCGCCGCTCCATCCCGCATCGCTCCGCCGCGGCCTCCGCCGCCGCCGCGCACCCCACCGTCGCCTCCGCCGTCAACTCCATCCTCCTCCGCTCCCTCAAGGAGCACTACCTCGAAGTCTCCAAGATGACTCCTCCTCCCGTACGCCCTCTTCCCTCTCGCACCTCCGCTTTTTCTCCACTCCTTAAACCCTCGGAAGAGGTTCTGCAGAGGGTCGCAGTCGATAGGGTTTTAGCCTAATCGTTACTGCTCTTGCGAACTGCAGAAGGTGAATCCCCCGTCGCCGTTCACGATCGTGAAGGGCGCGCTCGACGCCGACGGTCCGGTCCTCAGGCGGACTTACAACGACGAAGAGATCAGCCTCTACGTCATGCGGCTGGCGAATCTGGTCCCCGGCGGCGGCCGAGAGGACGACGGCGAGGACGACATCAATCAGCTGTTCCTTCACGTGAGCATCGCGAAGCCTGGCCAGGAGGAGGCCCTGCATTTCCTGTGCGGGTTGTATCCGGACGCGCTGGGGATTCACTCTGTTTCGATGAGGCCGAAGCTCGAGACGACGGGTTTCCTCGTGGTTCCGAAGAAATACAATGGCCCCATTTTTGAGTAAGTGGGTGTTGGCATTTCTTTTTGTTTATGCACTTCTTGGCTCGGGTGTGGCATAGAGTTGTCTGAAAGAAGGCCAATTATAATAAGATGGAGAGGTTGAAGTTTCTGATCATTTCATTATGAAGCTTGGGGACGTTTAGTAGGGGCTTTATATGCATTGGTTTTGATTGGAGGTGCCCTTAAGTTCTAGTTTCTTTGGTGTAGAAATGCGGTAAGAGGTAGGAGTGTTAAAATTAAGGTTAGTTATTTGGACTGAGGCAAAGGAGACATTCTTTCCGTCGCCAAGATGATTAGTTGCGAGATTCTTTGAGATTGTGCCAAGACTAATGACAGCTCCACATATCGACCATCAGAGCAGGAAACTGAGGGAGTCTTGTTATTCTTCTGAGGTGAAAGAATCATTCTGCTCTACAAATTTTTGATCAGACAGTTTGAGGGAAATTTCAGTCGGCAGGTGAACGAATGAGTCTGTTTGTGAAATGATGAGTGGTAGAACTTTAGTAGCCTCTTTGAAATCTATCTAATGATCTCTCCTATTGGGTGTCGTGTCTAGTTGGGTTACGATGGATTGATGGTTCTATCACTTTTCGTTGAATCTTTATAATGTTTTAAAATCTTATATCATGACAATCATGTAAAATGTTAATGTTCAATTTGAATGTGCATCTTTTGTTGTTTTGTGAGAGGATGTACGTTTTTGATGGTGCGTACATATTAGCAGAGACTCATAATTCAGTCAGAAAATTGCTGTGTGACTCCCTAAAAAAGTAGAGCTTCAGATGTGATGCAACTGCAGTTTGAGCTGTTAAAACAGATACATGAGCTTGCTAGCCACTATCTTGTCCTAAATAGCTTGATGTTGGAAGATATTGAGAGAATTTGAGAAATCATAGTATTGCACGACAAAAGGTGGCAACTCTACTGTCTCAATTTTTAGAGGGAAAAGTTATATGTGCATACAGTTTGATGGTTAAAATGTGCTCTGGATTTGTTTCTGGGTGCTTTCAATCTTTCACCAATTGTTGCTATCATTTTATTTATGTGCTGAGTTTGATGCAAGTAGTTTTTATGATTGTGCAGAGACCTTGATGAAAAGGTGAGGGACGTGCTTCACAGTTACATTGAGGAACGGGGGGTGAATGAGAGTCTCTTCCCATTTCTTCAAGCATGGCTTTATGTCAAGGATCATAGGGGTCTGATGCGTTGGTTTAAATCAGTGGGTACATTTATCAACAAAGATAAGTCTGCAAAAGATGCTTAATTTCAGTGAGTACCATCCATAAGTGAAAAGGCTGGTTTTTGCTGCTTTTTCTTCCATAGCTTATTGGAGAGGAAGTTCTATGGCCGGCAGAAAGCTTGGTGATTGAGCTGCTACTGTTTTGTGGCCATGCAGATTGCTTGGTGAAGCTAAGAAGTGCTAGTGGAGGGCATTTTTCAGTTGCGATTCACTTTGGCTGATTGGGAGCAAGAGATTCTCAGATTTGGGTACTTATTCGTTAGTTGGTAGATGTTACATGGGACGGTCTAATGTTATATTTTGGTTTGTAACCGGTTTAATGTGCCATTGTTTTGCCATCAACTAATTACTTGAGGTTCTTCTTGTTACCCGGGACATTCTCTGCGATCTACCTGCTCAATTTTGGTTTGAAATTTGAACCTCACCATTGCTAGGATTGGGAACGTTTCCATTTTTATGGAGGCTATGTTTGGTGGACTGGGTGTAACTCCAAATAGGACAACTTATATCCTATCTGGTGTTTGTTGGGACGCGAAATCTGGATATGTCTGGATACTGGATATAATCCCACCTAGGAAGTGGGATATACCCGGATTTAAGATGGATTAAAAGAAAAATAAAAAGAAAAGAACAATATGAATCAAAAGACGGATTGATGGAGAGAAAACGAGCATAAGAGCTCTACCGTTGTTTGAAGCTGCGATGTTGCCCATCGGACTTGTCGGACATTTAATTTCTGGGACCTAGAGATTTCAGCTGTGAAATTTTGACATCAGGAATCTTCTCAGGATAACTTCAGACCCGAAAGCAATGCCAGGCTGAACCTCAAAACTAAAAAACATCCCAGATACTCCGGAAGAGATTCCCACAATGACATCTGAAAGGAGATGGGTAAAACGAGTCTAATCAGATTCTAGCATCTAACTTTTGTGTTTATGGCGCAAAGACATCCAAATAACTCTTTCCCTTTCTACTCGGATATATTGATAAAACCAAAGTGCTTTTGATAGAGTTGCTTGGCATTTGGAGACGCATTGCTCGGATGCAAACGCTTACGATGCAATAAATCACCCGATAACTCCATTTCACGTGATCTCATCTGTCTGGCAGTTCGAATTCTTTGAAACTAGCATTCTGTCCCCGAAATTTTTTCTAAGCACACCACTTAACAAGGGAATGTACAAATTCCCTCATAACATGTATGTAACATTGGCTAGCTTATAGAGATAGACAATAGAATATAAAACAAAATACAACAGCAATCTCCCCTCGTAGACCGAGCGATGACTTAACTTTAACTTGCGTGCCGGTGCTTAGATATGGTCTAGTGTGCTATTGGTCAAAACGACTAATTTTTGACGTATCTACCTCATCTTTTGTTTTTACTAATGTGTCTTTTGTAAATGTCAACGTCTTAGTCATGTCATGTGTCATGTTAGATTGCATAGATAGAACATTTATCTAAAGGGACATTAATGACATGTTTGATAACGTCTTTATTAAGAACAGTTTCTTTTTAAACACTTTTTATTTTTTATTTTATTTCTATTATCGGGAATAGTTTCCGAAAGTATTTTAAGACATTTGGTAATTATATAAAATTTCTATTCTTAAAATGGAAATATATTTGGTACGACTCCAAATATTTTTGTGACTTAAAATTTCTTTTAATTTATTAATAATTTTATTACATTTTTCTTTTTCCTTTTTCTTCTCCTTCCTCTCGGCCTTACCAAATTTGAGCTAGGTCGAGCCTCGCCTGACCACGATGAGGAGCCGCGGGGGGGGGGGACTTGCCAATGGCTAGTGAGCTTGGGGTGACCTTGTTGGGGGTCGACGAGGCTTTGGCGAGATCATCAGGCCTTGTCGGCCGGTCGCCGCGACCATCGCCGAGGCGGACGACGGTTAGGGGAAAAAGAGAGGAAGAGAAAAATAAAGAAAAGAAAGGGAAGAAATGAAGAGAAAAGAAAAAAAAAACTTGTTTTTTGAGTTGTTCCCGAGAATAAGAAATTTTATTTTTGTTTCTTATTTCTATTTCAAATTTATTTTTAGGAACAAAAAAATTACTAAACACGTTTTTGTTCTATTTCTTTTCCGGGAACAAAAGAATATAAACAAGTATTTCCCGAAAAGTTACCAAACAACACCTAAAAGTTGGGAAAAGTGCAAAAAAAAAGTCCTAAACCTTTTGTCTTTGTGCCGATTTAGTCTAAACCTTTTACGTTGTGCCAATTCAGTCCTTTCCGGCCAAAATTGGCCGGAATTTGCTGACTAGACGCCGGCCGGTTGACGTGGCCCGATCGGCGCGACGTGGACTACTTTTAATAATATTTTAATATTTTTAATTTTAATTTTTTTGAATTTTTTTATTTTGAATTTTTTTAAAATTTTTATTTTCTTTTTTTCTTCTCATCTTCTTCCTCCAGCTGGCGAGGTCGAGGTCGACCTCGCCGGCCACCTCGCCAGTGGCCGCGAGGGCGGCCTCGCGCTGGGCGGCGAGGCTCGCCCTCGTCGAATCCGGCGAGGGTCGAGCCTCGCCCGCCAGGCGCGAGGCCGCCCTCGAGGCCTGGGTGGCGAGCCTCGCCCTCGCCGGATCTGGCGAGGGTCGGGCCTCGCCCATGGCCGGCGAGGGCGAGCCCCGCCAGCTCGGCGCGTGGAGCATGGGGAGGAGAGCGAAGGCGACGGTGGCGAAGCTCGGCGAAGGAGACGACGCGGAGCACGAGCCGAAGTCCACGGTGCCGCTCGGCGGCGCAGCGATGACGACGACGACGACGAGGAAGCGAACGAAGACCCGAGCCTGAAAATCGTCGAGAAGGCGCTCTCGGTGCGCGCCGCGGCTCGCCTCCACGCCGTCGGGCGTCGACATGTCGGAGGAGGACGACAATAGGCCTCGGTTCCGTAAGACCTCGAGGACCGAATCCGGCCGCCTCCTCGCGCCGACCTCCGGCGAGGGCGAGGCCGACCTCGCCGGATCTGGCGAGGTCGAGCCTCGCCGGATCCGGCAAGGGCCGGCGAGGCTCGACCTCGCCAGATCCGGCGAGGGCGAGCCTCGCCCATGGCCCGATCCGGCGAGGCGGCCATGGGCGAGCCTCGCCCGACCTCGCCGAGATCGAGGCCATGGGCGAGGCTCGCCTCGCCGATCCGGCGAGGTCGGCCTCGCCCTCGCCGGAGGTCGCCTCGGCCGGTCGCCGGACCTCGGCGACCGGCCTGGAGGAAAAAGACAAAAATAAAAAAATAAAAAATAAAAAAATATTTAAAACATATATTTTTAAATAAAAATGTTAAAATATTATTAAAATTGCCCACGTCAGCGCCGATCAGGCCACGTCAGCCGGCCGGCGTCCAGTCAGCAAAATCCGGCCAAAATTGACCGGAAAGGACTAAATTGGCACAACTTAAAAAGGTTTAGGATTGAATCGGCATCAAAAAAAGGTTTAGGACTAAATCGGCACAAAGACAAAAGGTTTAGGACTTTTTTGGCACTTTTCCCCCTAAAAGTTCATGGGGGAAAATTTTATCACTTCAGTAAAAATTTGTGGGTTGTTTTCGGAATTTGCCCTTTTTCGACCATGTCAAACCATCCAAGTAAATGAGTACAAAAATGGGTCCTCAAATTCATAAATTATGATCTCCCTGCTACATTTCTGTACAAACTCTAGGTGACATTAATATAATATCAAGGCATCCACGAAAGTCATAAAAATACATCCATGCGGAGAATCGGGAAAAGAAGAGATACGTCGCAAGACCAGGTAAGAGAAGGATAAGCCAAACATGACACGGAGTACAAGAAGGCGTGTTTTGTTTATAGGTTCCTTGGAAGGTTGAAGTGAATCATACGTTCAAGCCAACCACATGGCTGAGGAGGTGACACTGCTCAAGGCATGGTCGAGCGCATGTGCTTTGAGGGTCATCTGGGCACTGCAGATCAAGGGCATTCGATACAAATCCGTCCTGGAAGATCACTCCGACAAAAGCGACCTCCTTCTTCATCATAGCCCACTTATAAGAAGGTACCGGTGCTTCTTTACAAAGGGAGAGCGATCTCGAAGTTCCTGGTAATTCTCAAGCACTGTCGACACGAGACATGGAACCAACGCCCGCTTCTCCCACAGGATCCTCATGCAAGTGCCATGGCGCGATTCTGGGCTAAGTTCGGTGATGACAAGGTAAGTGATTATGTGCCGTAGAGTGTTTGTTTCTCTAAATGCATCTTGCACATGGATTAAATCACAAGAAAGAGTCGGGTCCATTGACTTTATCAGATTATGTGGTTTTAGAGAAGTCAGAGACAATGTTAGGATCTAAATGCAAACATACTATCCAAATGGCGTATCTCTTTAATAATCTGTTTGCGTTTGGGGGGGTGTGTTTGGAATTCTGCAGATTATGCCATCAATATGGACTGCTTTTATAAGTGAAGGCAAACAAGAAGCAGCTCCTACAGAGGCAAGTGAGCACCTGCAGAAGCTGGAAGAACAGCTTGAAGGGAAGAAATTCTCTGGTGGATACAACATCGGATATCTGGACATTGCGCTTGGATGGTTGGCCACTCCACTTTGGGGTCTTTGAGGAGATGTCCAGCCTCAAAGTGGTTGATGGTGAGAGGTTTCCACCTCTATTTGCATGGTTGAAAGAGTTCTCAGATGCTCCAATAATCAAAGATCGTTGGCCACCCCATGACAAGCTTAACCCGAAGTTCATTGCTCTTCGTCAAGTGCATTGCGCGAAGTCATCATCAGCTTGAACTATTTTCTTTTGTTGGAGGTTGTTAAGACTCGAGTTACTGATCTTTTGAATAGATTTTCCCCTCAACTATGAAATAGTTTGCTATCCCAAATGACATATTTCTATATATAGAATAGTTTGCCCTGAGTGCATGCTAGAGATAAAATTGGTATGAATTCAGTGGACAATGGAACAGTTGCCAGTTTCAGACATGAAACTATTGAACAGTTCAAAGTGTAATTCATAAAGCCACTAGCACATGGCTACTGGCTAGTTGCTGTACCGACCAAAAAGCGTACAATGGCATCACATTGGGTTTTCTAAGAAGTGACAAAAATAGCTAGAAAATTCAAATAACGCCTTGAAAAGAAATAAAATAACGGAACTTCATTTTGTGATTGGTAGGTTGAACAGGATGACCGTGCCACATAGTTCCTACTTCGTCCACATAAGCAAGAAAACCAAAAGAAACACAAATAACAGCTATGCGAATATTGTAGAGTCAACTGACATCATTGAACAGCAACAAAATCTTGCAACAGAAGATTGAATTTTGGAACTTAGTACATTTACGACTCCACCATTCCACCACCGAGGGGTGAAAAGGTCAACTATGCAGAAAAACCATTTTGACACGTCGTAAATGCAACACAAGCGTAACACAAGGACAAGCATGACGAGCCTTTGAGTAGCAAGTTGTCAAGTCTGCACAATAATTTTTAAAACAAATATGCTGAGCAAAGAAGATTTTGCAATATGTAAAATTGTGCCTACAACTGATAAATAGTCTAATCTGTACCTGGAGGGTTCAAAGAGTTTCATCTAACGTATAGAAGCCTCAACATTGTTGGATCCAATCCAAGTAGCTGTATAGGATGCTACACTCTCTCCCAAGAACTTGAGATGTAGAACTCACTTCACAAATGGAACCCCTGAGGGGACAGTTTGGGCATATTTCTCATACTGTCGCCCAAAGAACTGTCTCAGAAAGAACTCTTCATATGGTATCCGTTTTGCAAAGAAATGCCAAGCAACTGCTGCAAATGCAAACATAGACACCGGATTGCACAGCATTATTTGAGTCCCAACCGACCATATGAAAAATCCGCAATATCCAGGATGACAAATAAACTGATAGATTCCGTGAGTTATCAGCTTGTGATCATCCTCATGATAGATTTTGATCAAATGCGTAAATGCCCGCCCAGCAGTTATAATCGCCATCTTCCTAATGATCTCCCCAACTACAATCAGGGCTAAGCCGAAATTGCTGATCCACCAGCATTCTTTCCAAGATGGAAATAGAGAAACTTCAACAAAATACTCCACCAGCGAAAAGAACATTGCAAGAAGATAATTTCGGCTGATCAAGAGGGACTTAAGAGTTACATTTGATCGTCCATGAAAGGCCACTGCAAGGATATACTCAGACCCATGAAAGAAGATAATTGACAAGAGTAATTGGGACAACTGTCTGCAGGCTGTGTAACTATATATCTCTGCCATTATTTGATCAATCAAGGTGCATCGATTTACAGTCTTCAATGTAGTCCTCTGGGACCGGAGGATTCAGCTATGGGATTAGTAATCTTCCTGGATAACTTCAGACCTGGAAGTGATGCTGGGCTGAACCTTGAAACTGACAAAAGACATCCAAGATCCTCTCAAAGACATTCCATCATTGACATCTGAAAGAAGATGGGAAAAACAAGTTTTGGGTTATAAAAGAATCAGGTTCTCACATCCAATAGTACTTTTGCGTTTATGGCACAAAGACACCCAAATAAGTCTTTCCTTTTTTTACTTGGATATGGAAAAAACCAGAGTCCTTTGGATAAACTTGCTTGGCAATTGGAGACACATTGCTTGGATGCAAACATTAACAACGCAATAGATTGCCTGATAACTCCATTTTATTCCATGATCATATCCGTCTAGCAATTCATATCCTTTGAAACTGGCATTATGTCCCTGAAATATTTTCTAGGTATACCACTTAACACGGAAATATGCAAGCTCCCCCTTAAAACATGTATATAGAATTGGCTAGCTTATAGAAAAAGAAAACAGAAAAGGAAATAAACCACAACAAGTAATCTCCCTTGGTAGACAGAAGGTAACCTTCATGCTTCACTGCATTCCACAAGGGCACAACATTCTCTAACCTAACAACCCCTAGCACACTAGACCAAATCCAAGCATCGGCGCAGCAAGTTATGAATAATTTTTTTTTTTCCCACAACATTAGGAGTTTAGCTCTAATTTCAAACACCGAGCCATGACAGCATCTAAAAAGACGACATGGCGATTTCAATATCTTCAATGCAATGAAATACACTAGCAATACATCTAAGCTAGACGTGATCAAAAGCACAACCGGGCAGACATTATTCTAGTCGAATTTAAAAATTTAGCGGGTCAAAATCGCGGGAATCAAGCTCGCCTCGGCAGTCGATAACATCGGCAGACGTCATCGGGAAATCATACACCGCCGGAACGACAATCAAGCCACGGCCAAAGAGAAGCGACGGTACGAAAGTCAATCCAGCCGCTGTATCTGATGATGGGTCGGCCATTTTAATTGCTTTCCGAGTCCGTGGGACTCTTAGAAGAGGGCGTGAGCGAAGCCCTCGATCAAGCAAGAACAAAGCATACCCACGAGCTCGTTGAAGCAGATGAGAGCGAAGAGGACGCACCTTACTATTGAAAGCGAGGAACTTGACGTGACCAGAGCTCGACAACGCCCAAAAAGGTGCAAACTTCAACACGGATTCACGCCAAGAAACCTTCCGAGACTCCAAGAAAAAGGAAAGGGATGGAGGCAAGAAAGACCGACAGAGGTTGGGAGCTGCAATGGAAGAGAAGGATTTCAGACGACGGAGAGGAGATGGAAAGGTCGTTACTTTACAAGTCGCTGGGGAAACCGGAAGGACCGGTAGCAGGTTAAAATGTTCTCAAGTCTCATAAATAGTTGAATTTCTTTACTATTTTTTCTTCATAATAATAAAAATCCAATCGAAGCCATTTTGTTAGGATAGTCCATGCGGAGGAAGTCCATTGAATTGCAATCCGAAAGGCTTCGCCCCATATGATAATCCATATGAAGCAATAAGATTTTTCATTATTTTATGATTAAAGGCTCGACAAATCTTTCAAATGTTAATATTTAGAACTAAATTGATAATTTGTCAAAATATTTAAAATGAAATTGACACAATGAAAATTTCTAGTGGTGAGTAGTATTAGGTCCATCGTTATTTTATCTGGAGTCTAGAATCTATCCGTTGGAACTAATTCTCCATTTTTTGAAACTTGAAACCTACTTTATATATATTCTATAATAAAGAACTTATCTTGTCTCTTCTAGAATTTACCTAGAAATCAACCAATTCCCTTTTGTTGTTTTTTTTTTTTTTTTTTAGTTAAATAAAATGAAAGTGAGTGTATTAATAAAAATGAAAATTTCCCATTTGCTGATAGCAAAAACAAAAATGTATGCTGGTCTTGTCACTTTTTTCCAAGGTTAAGTCATCCCCGGCCACTTCAAATTTAAAAAGGAAACGAGATTCAACCGCTAACCATGTTGAGGTTCACTTTGAAGACCTACTCTGACTAATACCATCTGATTATATTCATTTTGGAAGATGATAAAGTAAAAGAAGCATATATGTACAACAATCTTAAGGAAGATGAGGTACGGACACCTAGAGTGCCAAAACTTGGCACGGAGGGATACTTAAGTGCTAGAACTTTACAAAGGTACATTTTAGTGCCAAAATCGGAGTAAAATGGATCACTTAAATGTCACTCTAGCCAAATTACCGACGTGGCAATTTTCCGGCAAAGTGAGTGCAAAAAGCGTCGTTTTGCAAGTGACGTGGCAAGAAAATGCAAAAACGATATCGTTTATCTCGATGTGTAAATAATTAATATAAAAATTATTTTTAAATTTAAAACTAAATTTATTTAAAATATTCTAAAAATTAAAAAATTTAAAACTTAAAAAAAATGGGAGGGCGAAGGGAGGCGGCTGAGGGTTGAGCCCTCGCCACCGCCACCGGGGAAGGGTTGGTGACGGAGGGGAGGGTCGGTGGGGTCGCCGAGCCCCCGGCCGACCGGCGGCGAGGGCCGTGAGCCCTCGTCGCCTCCCCGCCGTCATCGGCCCTTCTCGGCGACGGTGGGGAGGGTCGGCGACGGTGGGGAGGGGGCGAGGGTCCGCAACCCCTTGCCTAGATCCGGTGAGGGTTCGCGGCCCTCGCCGCCGGTCATCCAAGGGCCGGCAACCTCGGCCGACCCTCCCCCTCCGTTCTGGTCCTTCTCGGCGGCGGCGAGGGCTCGCCCTCGGCCCGCCTCCCTTTGGCTCCCTCTTTTTTTTTTTTTTTTTTTAATTTTAAGTTTTTTATTTTTTAGAATATTTTAAATAATTTTAGTTTTAAATTTAATTTAATTAATTTTTATATTAATTATTTACACATCAAAGATAAAACGACGTCGTTTTTGCATTTTCTCGCCACGTCAGCGTGCAAAACGATGTCATTTTGTACTCATCTCGCCGGAAAATTGCCACGTCAGCAATTTGACTGGATTTTGGCCGGAGTGGCACTTAAGTGATCCATTTTACTTCGATTTTGGCACTTAAATGTACATTTTTCAAAATTTTGGCACTTAAGTGTCTCTCCGTACCAAGTTTTGGCACTTGGACTATACTTTTGCCTAAGAAAGACGCATTTCTTTTTTGCAAGTTTTTGTGGAGAACAGTTTGGCACTTGATTTCTAGTTCAAAGATATCCTAATTTCTTAGTCGAATGATGCTTGGTAATGAGTCTATTGAGATGGTTTCCAAACTTGGTATATCGAATCATGTGTGTTGAACCTATTTAGTATGCTACATCACTCAACATACTCACTTTGTACATCACTCTTAATATACTTCACATGTTTTTATGGCAACAAGAAGATTTATGTTTGTTCTACATTCACTTCTTGATTCTTCTGGTTTGGTTCTCAATGCAATTCCCTCGAGAACCAATTTTATTTTGAAATTATGCTTGTCCCTAAAAATATTTAATATTGAATAGAGGTGTTAAAATGGGTCTTAGACCTATATATGACCCATTTAAATCATAAATGGGTCACTTTTTTTTGACAAAAAGTAGTTAAATTAGTTTAATAATTAAAGACTTTGATAGGTGGATCTTAAGTGGGTCTTAAATGGATTGAATTTAAAACCCATTTTCAACCAAAACCTCACAATCTCTCTCTTCCCTCTTTAACTTTACAAAAATATTTTTTTATAAAAATCGAAATTATAATTATTTTTTATTTTAATTTTCTTTTTTTTTTCTTTCGCCACGGCAATGGCTGGCGATTGGCCAAGCAAGCTTGAGCTCGCCGGCGTCGGGTGAGCTCGAGGCTCGCCCGTGGTTGGTCGTCGGCCGTGGTTTTGGCGAGCGGCGGGCCAAAGAAGAAGAAGAACAAAAAAGAAAAAAAGAAAAAGAATTATATTTAAAAAAATAAAAATAATTAAAAATTTAATTTTTTAAAAGTAAAAATAATTAAAATTTGATTTTTAAAATAATTATTTTAAAAGCTTATAAAAATTGTCCATTAAATTTGTGTTGTATAAAACTATTTTAGCAATACCATTTTTAAAAATAATATATATAAGAAATAAGCTTGGAAGTATTTTAATAATATAATCTTAAAAAAACATAGAAATAAATTTTTCTAAATTTAGTTAAATATGAAAATATTTTATTAATATGGGTTAGGTCGGATATGGGTCAGAAAATTTACATTATATATTCATAAATGGGTTAATTGATCAATTTAGGTCGGATCAAGGCTAAATACTCCTGGGTGACCCATAGCGAAGTAGTACCGTGAGGGAAGGGTGAAAAGAACCCCCATCGGGGAGTGAAATAGAATATGAAACCGTAAGCTCCCAAGCAGTGGGAGGAGACTACTAGGACTCTGACCGTGTGCCTGTTGAAGAATGAGCCGGCGACTCATAGGCAGTGGCTTGGTTAAGGGAACCCATCGGAGCCGTAGTGAAAGCGAGTCTTCATAGGGCAATTGTCACTGCTTATGGACCCAAACCTGGGTGATCTATCCATGACCAGGATGAAGCTTGGGTGAAACCAAGTGGAGGTCCGAACCTGATGTTGAAGAATCAGCGGATTAATGATCCGATTCAAACTCGATCCAATCCACCCGTTTAACAGCTCTAATATTGAATTAGCAGTTGGGTAATGAGTTTTTTTGGCTTTTTTGGTTTATTTTATTTTTTTCCAGAAAAGGAAGGGACAGCTCAGCAAAGCGTAAAGGCGTGATATCATCAGCGTGGCACTATCGGTAATTAAAATAATAAAAACTGGGATTCTGGTGATGGTGTGTGCACGGCTCCACCACAGCTTCATCGCCACCGCCACCACCGCCACCACCACCACCGTTCCCGGTCGCTGCAGCGGCCGCGGCCGCGGCCGAGCTCGCACTCCGGCACCCCGCCTCGTCGCCTTCTTCTCCTCCCCCGTTTGGAGGTACGGTCTTCTCTTCTCTGCCTCTCTTCCTCTTTCGCCTGCACCGCCGTCGCGGCTTCGCCGTCCTCGAACGGAACGGAACCAGTCGCTTTCCGGTCCGTTCGGCGTGCGTCCCGCGTCCTGCGTTCGTCATCTTCCGCCTGATGCTCTATCGCGAGTGCGAATAGGACGGTAATGTGGAGTTTCCTGCGGCGGTTGCAGCTCTAGAGATCGCGGGGAAATGGGCGACGACGGTCCGTCGAAGGGTTCGGAGGCGGTCGTCGACGATCGGCAGTCGCTTGATCGGAAGATCGACGCGATCCGGAAGGCCGGGCCTCAGAAGCTCCAGGTCCTTTTTTTATAAGAATTTTTTTTTTTTTAATTATTCCTGCTCGTCGTTTGAGGTGCGGAATTTGTCAACCTAAAATTCCTCGAGAGGTGGTAGTCAAATATTGTGGTGATACTGCGAAAAAACTGATGAAGATTTTGCACTTGGTAAAGTCCGTACGATGATCCCTTGCCGGCAATGTCGAATTACGCACTTCTGCTGATAAAGTAGTACCAGTTGTCCGCAATTCGTCGACGCATGACATACAAGTAAACAGGTTTTGAGCCAAGTTTTTTTGAAGATGGTCAATGTAGATTAAATGGTAGGGCGTGCATCTGTATTTTGGCACAACCTTATCTAGGAATGTGGGTACGTGGGAATTGTGATATCTATCCTGTAATGCTTTTGACTTTGACACACTGCTGGTGGAATTCATATCTGGTTTTTTGAAATTCCTCTTTTGCCACATGGAAGTTTCCCCTGCATTCGTGTCATCGATTTATGCAGCATCAGACATAGATTTTGGGTCGTAACGAGTATTATTGGCAGGTGATAGCAGATTTTGATGCAACACTGACTAGGTACTGGGTTAATGGCTGCCGGGGCCAAAGTAAGTCCCAGTTGATTGCTTTGGATTATGTTCTGTTATTTCCTGCTTCATTGTCGGTGCTCTCCCTGGTTGTCATGTCTAATAATATTAGTAGGCAGTCATGGCCTTTTGCAACAGGGGAATCCAGAATACGATGCTAAGAGGCAGCAACTATATGAATATTACCATCCGCTAGAGTTCTCACCAACAATTCCGATTGATGAAAAGACAAAGCTCATGGAAGAGTGGTAAGCTATGTCTCTGCTCTTCATGGTACTATTTATGCTTGTCGCACAATGGGATTTTGTTATGTTTTAAGTTTTTAAGTACTGTTGACATCAAGTAACGTGGGTTTTGAGTATCCTAGCATGAAGTAAAACACTCATTTTTGAGTTGCAAATTAGTGCACCAAAATGCCGCAGTATTGTATCAGCTCTCTCTGAATGACTGTAATCAACACAGGTGGGGGAAGACTCATGCTCTTCTTGTTGAGGGTGGCCTCTCATATGATGATATAAAGAAGTCCGTCGCTAGCGCTAACATTGCTTTTAGGGAGGGTGTAGTGGAACTCTTTGAGTTTTTGGAGGTAAATTTCAACTTTCATGGAATGACCACTGCATCTAGCTGTAACAGGCCTCCTAGAGTGTGTGAAGTGCTTATATTCTTCCAGTGGAGTGGATGTCATCAAAGAATCAGTGCAAATAATTATTTTCAGCGTCTTTTTATAGGTATTAGTGCCTTGAGTGCAATTACGCTAGTTATGTCTCAGTATTCTCTCTGTTGGTTGCAGGAAAGAGGCATTCCCATCCTTATATTTTCTGCAGGGCTGGCAGATATTATAGAGGAGGTTAATACTGAAAGAGAAAAACAATTATGGTACTATTTTCTAAGTATCTTTCTAGTATAATTTGGTTCTTTTTTCTATGTTGACACTAGGTCTTGAGGCAGAAGCTCCACAGATCTTTCAGAAACATTAGGATTGTCTCAAACCGGATGGAGTTTGACAATGATGGTCGCCTTATATCTTTCAAAGGTATCAATTAAACAATTTCATGCTGCAGAGAAATGTCAAATGTTATGCATTGCTTGGAATTAAATATTCATATGACAGTACTTCCCTGATTTCCTGAAGATCCTGTTAGCTAAATATTGTGCTTCTTTCTTGAATCCTTTTTGTGTTATTATAATTCTTATCTAATGACCTACTTCTGCATGCACTTGTGGCTGGTTTTTTTGGCCATCTTTTTTATGATATTATCTCTATGTTGAAGAGTAATTGACTTCTTGTTGTTGACCACTCTACTGAAGCTGGTAGAACTTATACTAGTATTAGCTTCTTACTTTTTAAGCTTAATGGATTACTTATATTACATGGTGGTTATTTGATGCATTTGGGATGTGGTAAAATAACTTGGTGGACTGGGAGTAGAATTTTCTTCTTTTGCTGCTTATTCTACAGATGTCATCATCAGTTTTCATATGACCTTGGCTATTTATATGGATTTTGTTACTAAGTACCTTGCGATCACTTAAACACCTCGGTAAAGAAAGTTTGTCATTGCCAATGCATTGTCTTTCTCAGGTTACATGTAATTAATTAGTACATTGGAAATGAAAAACATTTCTTTATTAAGCATGGTTAACCAGTGCCCTAGGGGTACTTGTTAACAAGACCCTTTAATATAGGCATGGATTACATCACTGTTGTCTCCTGTGATCTGAATGTTTCAGTTTGCTTGAGTATGTGCTTACCAATAGATGAATCCAGCTTTACTTTTCTGTGTATATGTCGACATGTCCAGGGAGGACAATTCACAGTCTGAACAAAAATGAGCATGCACTTGACATGGCTGCTCCGCTTCATGAGCGATTAGGGGATGCTAATGGACCAGTTGATGATAGTGTCTCAGTGAAGATGAGAACCAATGTCTTGCTGCTCGGGGACCATATTGGGGACTTGGGGATGTCTGATGGTCTGAACTATGAAACGCGAATATCACTGGGATTCTTGTAAGTCTATTTCCCTTTGTCATATGCGGGACTTCTGAGTGTTTACATCAAATTTTAAGGGTCCACCTTAACCAAAAAAGGAATTATAAAAAAGAAAGAAGAAACTTCTTGCACCGCACAGACTTTTAGCAGTGGTCTGTAGCAGAAGGGTCTACCAAATGTATTTCATGATAATCTTCTGGGAAGTTCATGCAATTTTTTGCTATATTTATAGCTTTGCCATCAATGATGGAAACAGTTAAAACTGTCAATATAGAGGTGAAATGACTGATCTGATGTTTCCATGTTGATGGCTCTATGTTTTCACTTTCCTTGATTTAAAAAGTGGCCATTGCTAGATTACTCTGTTCTCTCTGAATTTATCTACTTCGTTGACTGTGTGAACATCTTTTTTAGGAATGACAATATTGATGGTTCCATTGATAGCTACCGCAAAGCATTTGACGTGGTTTATCTGGTTAGTCAGACTAACTCCCTAAAAATTTCCTCGTTCTTTTTGTGATCTTGATTGTCTTGTGATTCTCATTGCATTAAATGTCTTTCACACTTTTATCTCATAGAATGATGCTCCCATGTTGGGGGTGCTGGAGCTTGCCAGTCAGCTTCTTCCAGCTGAAGCTACTTGACTACAGCTGACCCTTTTGGTTAAATTATTTGGGCGTTTAACTTTGAGGCGGAAATTTGTCATAGTAAGATGATTATTGGACCCAGTAGAAAGATGAGATTGTATCTTCTGCTGCCGAATTACAGGGCTGATGAGATTTAATTGGTAGACCCTATGCCATGTTGAACGTTGGTAATGTAGTGACACATCGGTATTCTTGGTCCTAAGTCCTTAAAATTCTATCTGTACAGAGTCCTCACGCTCTGCTTCTTCAATTCTTTTCCCATGATCATCTGCCCTTTTTCCTTTGGACTGATTATGGCATAGACCCGCCACGCTCGAGCTTAATGCACCGGAACTCAGTGAAGTCCATGCACCATATCTGAACCTTGAGATGCGTTGGAAGGTTCCCATGCATGGGATTTCTACAAGCAATGTCTTTTTCTTTGTTTGTTGAGGTAGACTGTCAGTGACATCTACAAAAGTTCACACGTGTGCAACTTTTACCTATATTTCCAAGATGTGGGCTCAGACGATGGTGCTGCATTTTGAACAAAGTAAAGAACAATGCTTGTCCACAAGGCGGGGTCAACGGATTACAAATGGATTATCAAATCCGAGGGTTTGAATAGTGTGCTTTACATATGTATAAAATCAAATTTGACAAAAGTCACAAAACCAGTAGCGCCGCCGGATTTCATGAAGTACGAATTGAAAAGGGTTTGATAACGACTTCCCCCTCATCATACGGCCAATCAAATTTGGTCAACCCTTCTGTCTTCTTCTCCACCACCACCACCATCATCATCATCGTCGTCGTCTCCTTCATCCGATCCTGCGAATTAGCACTCCTTTTCTTTCCCTCATAAGAAGTTCTTACAATCATCATCGTCTCTTGAACTACTCATTAAATAGTGTTTAATGTTGTTGATATCGTTTTTTTATTATATATATAGTCAGGGTTAGTTCGGGTTGAATCGACCCTAAATTCCTAGGATCGATGACCAATTTCGCACAGTACTGGTTCAAGAATCTTAGGACCAAAGACCGACCTAGTCTTCCTGAGAACCGGACTAGGACCAATAGGGTTGGGCTGGTCCAGGGTCGGTTCAGGGTTGACTCTCGACCGATGCTCACCCCTACATAGACCCGCGACGGTCAAGCTTAATGCATCGGAACTTAGTGAAGTCCATGCACCATATCTGAACCTCGAGATGCGTTGGAAGGTTCCCATGCATGAGATTTCTACAAGCAATGTCTTTTTCTTTGTTTGTTGAGGTAGACTGTCATTGACATCTACAAAAGTTCACACTTGTGCAACTTTTACCTATATTTCCAAGATGTGGGCTCAGACGATGGTGCTACATTTTGAACAAAGTAAAGAACAATGCTTGTCCACAAGGCGGGGTCAACGGATTACAAATGGATTATCAAATCCGAGGATTTGAATAGTGTGCTTTACATATGTATAAAGTCAAATTTGACAAAACTAGTAGCGCCGCCGGATTTCATGAAGTTCGAATCGAAATGGGTTTGATAACGACTTCCCTTTCATCACACGGCCAATCAATTTTGGTCAACCCGTCTGTCTTCTTCTCCATCATCATCATCATCATCGTCGTCGTCTCCTTCATATGATCCTTTGAATTAGCACTCTTTTTCTTTCCCTCAGAAGAAGTTGTCTTACAATCATCATCTCTTGAAAGAAATTCCAATTGCAGCCTTTTTTCATCGCATGAAAATTTGGAAATGAGAGGTGATTTGGCTCTGTTGAAGCCAAAGAAATAGAGGGCAGTTTCAAGAATTGAGGATTCAAGACTTCCAGTGCTTTGTTTCGGTAAATGTTACAGACGCGTTCTTCCCTTTAATCATTTCCCGGCGGACCACCTTTCGAACCAACTACCTATCTTTACCTGTCTCCACTGTGAAGATCACCATCGACCCGCACGGCCACGGTCTCCGGTTCAAGTCCAGGATGGCCCAGCTGCGCCACCGGCGACTTCCTGCAGACGGGGCACGTGGCGTGCAGTCTGAGCCACGGGTCGACACACTCCGTATGGAAGAAGTGCCCGCACTCCGGCAGCCGCCGCAGAACATCGCTCTCCTCGTATTCTCCCAAGCATATCGAGCAAGAACAACCGCCAATCTTCTCGTGGTGCTTCACGCTCGAGAATAGGATTGTTGGGTAGCTCTGGAGCATGGCCTCGTCGATCCCTCCGCCCACCCCGGTCATCGACAAGGCATCGAGGTGCTGGCGTGTGATCCGAGCCAGGATGCCTGCCCGGTAGTTGGCACGGATGCAGTAGTAGGAGGAGAGGGTGATGGCAAGGACGAGGACGAGGCAACCGATCATGAACATCATGCCGTCTGTGAATGGGTTAATGTCGCTGCCATCCGAGCTTCCACCGCCGCCGCTTGAACTGCTGCTGTTCATGTTCATGCGAGCGTTCGAGAACAAGAGAGGAGAAGAAAGATTGGTTTTACTTCAGTTTTGTAATAGCAGACGTGAGGGTCATAAGGCTGAACAAGCACATGGAGCTACCGTATTAAAGACGTAATTAAATTATCAAGTAATATAATCATTTCTTTTTTTTGGGATCGAAAATGGTTCTTTCGTTCATTCATAAAAAACGAGAATTATAGGAATACGATAGATAAGTTTCCGAATATAAAATTTTCGAAAGAAACAAAGGGGAAAAAGACATCCAACAATAGGGGGAAAGTTTTGATATCGTGAGCTTTAGTGATCTAATCCGAGGTTTGGTTGGCCTGCCTTGGGTAGTGGGCCAGCTTCGTTGAGTCCATTTGGGCTAAAATCCCTTTGCATTGGTCGATTATGTCCCTTACATTCCATGGATCTTTGCCCCAGCCTACGATGATTTCCACCAGAGACAAGCTATCACTTTCACACTCCCACTTCTCAATTTGTACCTGTTCTGTTCCCACATGCACTTCCTTCTTCTGCCTCAAGTACTCCAGCTTGTGCAATAGAGCTAGGGATTCTGCTTGTAGAGAGGATGATGCTCGAACCTCACGCACTAATCCATTGACGACTCTTCCATTTGAATCACGCAAGATCCTGGTGATTGAGCTCAACAATTCTCCTTGCGCCCACGAGTAATCGACATTCAGTTTCACCGATCAACCCTCTGGCGGTTTTCACTTGATAGGTTGGTTCGGTGTGCTCGGTTTCTTCGACCCTTTCTTCCTCCGCCATCAACTGAAGTTCTTCGTTTGTGCGGGAGCTATGTCAACGAGGGGTCATGGATCTCGTCGCTTGGCTCAGAAGATGCAGTTGCTGTGTGACTTCCTGATTCCAGGGCACAGCCTCGACCATCTCATCTTCAGGTGATTCTCTTCCCTCTTCAAAGACTTCCGTGAGCCCCTTGTCAAATCTAGTTATAGTGAAGGCATTCTAGCCGAGGTCAATTCATGGGTCTGACCATGTTTGTTTTGTCCAACTGCAGAGCAAAAACAGATGTTCGGTTGTCTCTAGATGGTAGCACAGAGCAGGCAAATGGGGTCAGGTAAAACCTCCCTCTTGTATAGATTTTCCCTTATTTTGACAGAGGCTCCAAAGAAAAGTCCGCATTTTCGGGGGACAGACAAATTCCAAATTTTAGTTTGTTTGGTTCTGTTTTTGTACTCTAGGAACAAACCTTGTTATAACTGCTCTTATTATGGAAGTCCCTGATTTGTTGCCAGTCCACACTAGACCATCTTCCTTTGGGTTAGGGCTGATTGGAATAGCTAGGATTTCATTGATCACTCGATCTTTGAAAAGATTTTGAATATCAGTTTCGTTCCAACCCCGTATTTCTTCATTAATTAGTTCAGCCACCATCATAGGGTCATCTTTATTCATTGGACCTCCGATCACTCTCAATGCGAGCCATTTGTCTTCTCATATTCAAATAGATTTTAAGATACTTAAAAAGGACAAGAGACTATATGCCGATTTATATACATATTCCGGACCTGCATCTAATAGAGTATTCGAATGCAGACTTAGCTAGCTTTCATGATAATATGAAATCAACGATAGGATACATCTTTATGTTGGTAGGAGGTGCAATATCATGGAAGAATGAGAAATATAAATCTATAGCATCTTCTACTATGCAAGTAGAATTTTTGGCACGCTTTTCAGTTGCCACTTAGGCTATTTGGTTCCATAACATCATCAGGAAGTTAACTGTTTTTGATTTTATAGATAGACCCATATAGTTATATTTTACCAAACTCTGTAGTGTTATTTATTAATAATAATAGAGGTCTTAAGAGGTCTAAACACATGACAGTCAAGTTTTTGACCATAAATGAGACAGTATAAAATGATGACATTATAGTATATCATGTTTCCATAAATGATGTGATTGTAGATCCACTAACTAAAGACCTACTCTCTTGTGTGTTTGAGCGACATGTTATCAGCATGGGTTTATGAGCATCATTGGATGTTGTTATTTGGTGGGAGCTTTTTTTTTTTTTTTTCTCTAATAAAATTTACATTTGTGTTTATTACATTTAATAACGTTTTGATATTATCAACTTTTACATTTAATACAGTATTTATGAATATTTTGTTATTTTATTGAATACATAATAATAAAAATCTTAATGTATTATACACACCTAGAGTGAAAGCCAGGGGCAATCGGTTATTAGTCTTGAGCATATATTTTGTTACATATAAATAAATGTTAACTGTGAGGATAAGACAAATGTGAGTTCATTAAACCATAAACATATTTTCTAGTGACATAGGTTTTATGACACTTAAGGCAGGAGAATGTTGATTAACAAAAGAAATAAAACATAATATATTACTTTCTATGAGATGTGTTATCCATTTGTCATATTACGAATCAATATCAATAAGGTTAAAAGCACTTGTAACTATGAAAAACTCTATGTGTATACATGCAATTACCGCCATGATTTAGTTTTAAATTTTATGAGATATGATTGATTATTAAGAATTATCTTTATATCAATGTGCGCACATATATTACAATTCAATTAATATAGCTCAAGTAGGAGAATGTAAGAGTTTTTCTTAATGTGTGCTACATTAATTGATATTGTAATTTACCATTTACGAGATTGATCTAAAATGAGATAAAATATTTTTTAATTAATCTAATATGAGTTGGCTAGTGTGGGCTGAATTGAGCATAACCTATAATGAAAGGGTATGGCTGAAAATTCTATAAATAGTGTTTAAGTCTCTCATTTACCCTAACACATATAATTATTCTCATAAATAAGCATTTACTAAACGTTAAGAGTGAATGGCCGTCTCATTAAGCCAGTAATATAGAGGGGAATAGAGTAGAAGCATTGTGCTTGGATCGTTATTTTTTTGCATCAAGAACAATGGATTCCAAAACAAGTATGTTAATCTTTCTATTGAATTATATGTGTTCTTATTCTAATTATGGAGATTATGGGATTGTGTTTATTATATGTGTTCTTATTCTAATTATAGAGATGTTTTTCGCGACTAACGGTAAATACTTTCCAAAGGGCTTCGGGCAAAGGGACGTTCTTGATCATGTACTTTGCCACCAGTACCATCGAGCCCGGAGGCGAAAGCGATGTTTTTGAGTATATCTAATGTATGCGTACAGAGTGCATCTAAGTCGATAGGTGGAACAGATCCAATACAGGCCAATTTACCTTAAGTCCGGAGAAAACAGAGCCCGTTTATCTTTGTCTATCTTCTTTTACCAAGCTATAGTATATCCAAAAGCGAAAATCAAGAAGCACGTTCAGAGGAGGAATTGCCACCTTTCGGACGGCGGTGGCTGTGGCTGCCGCGGCTGCCAGCATCTGAGCTGAACGATTCTTCCTCTTCTGCAATGACTCTCCACCAAAGATCTGCCAAAAAACTGGAATTCATTTGACCAGCAGCACATAAAGATCAGAAGACATGGTTCTGGAGATTCCTTCTTGCGCCGATGAGATGAAAGATGAATGAACCCACGACATAGTCATTTACCTGAACGCGAATTCCTAGTCGAATCGAAGAATCCTGGGCCGAGCCAGCGGCACGAAGATGCAGAGGTACTGCACGCGGGGAGACGGAACGACGTTGGAGGGGAGGAGGAGGAAGAAAGAGTCGGCGCTTTGGGAAAGAAAACGATAGCGAGCCAGCGTTGTACTTGCGAACGCAAGTGCGAAAATGGAAGGGAGAAAAAGAGAACCGGTGACTTTCGTGGAATTCTATGTGCTTCCGAGGAGTAGGGCTTGGGCCGTGACTTCTGTTGTCCTTCGCATGATGGGCCCATTGGACCCAGGCACACTACTTTTGAGAGGGACTCCATGCAATCTCCATCGAATGCGCGCCTAACACTCTAAGGGGGTGAATGATAACCATTTTGCTCCAGAAATAGGTTCTGAAATAGAAATATATTTTTTTATTTTTATTTCTAGAAGAGTTCCTATGCAAAAATAATCGTTTGATAACAACACAAAATTTCTACTCTAAAAATAGAAATTCGTTTAATAACGACACAAATTTTTTTCTTTTCGGATGGCAGTGGGGCAACCGGCGGTGGCGGCGGGCGACGGCGGCGAGGGTGGGCAACGGGCGGCGGGCGGTGGCGACGATTAGTGATCGGCGACCGGTGGCGGCGGAGGCGGCCGGCAACCGGCGGACGGTGGTTGACGGCGACGGATAAAGGACTGGTTGACGAACGTTGAGAAGAATTTTTATTTCTCAATAGAGAAGTTGAAAATTTCTACTTATGATTTCTATTCCAAACTTATTTTTGGAACAAGAATCTATTTCAGAAATAGAAAAATGGAATAGGTTTATCAAACGGATTTATATTCCAGAAACAAGTTTGGAATAGAAAAATTATTTTTGGAGCAGAAATTCTAGTTTGTCATGCACCCCCTAAATAACCCACGCGACATGGAAATTAAGGATATAAAGGACGACTAACCACGATTTTTGGACAGATGGCTAACGAGAGAAAATTTAAGACTAGAGTAAAAATTAATGAATTTCTTCTTGACAAAAAAAATTAGGGTAGATTTGAAATTAGACTTAAAGTTTGGGATTTTTCCGAGACAAAAAAAGTTCAGAGCATATTCGAGATTAAACCTAAAGTTTTGGGTTTTTGTTATAACTAAAAAAAGTTAGGTCAGATTTAGGACTAGACCTCAAGTTTAAGGTTTCTTTCGAGATAAAAAAAGATTTTAGTAGAATTAAGATTTAACTTAGAGTTTGAGTTATGAAATCCCAAATTCAAGTTGTTGTTGTTGTTTTTTTTTCCTTTATATTGGTACTTCTATTTTAATTCTCACTTTTAGATTTACATGAAAGTCAATATTCGCATCTCAAACTAAATAGTCTCCATCTTAAATTCTATGAAAATGTAAGGATTCGAATTCTCACATCTCATTTTTCATGTAAGAAGGGTGACCAAAGTTTGAATAGTACGCTTTGCATACATATAAAATCAAATTTGACAAAACCATCTACCGGATTTCATAAAGTACGAATCGAAATGCGTGTTGATGACGACTGCCTTGTCATCACACGGCCAATCAAATTTGGTCAACGCCTGTCTGTTTCTTCTCCACCATCATCGTCTTTTCCTTCTCTATCTTTTCCATCGAATTTAGCACATCTTCTTTCCCTGAGAAGTTGTCCTACAGACACTCTTGAAAGAAATTCCAATTGCAGCCTTTTTCCGTCACATGAAAGTTTGGAAATGGATACACAGAGAAGAAAATCAGAAGAGGTTTGGCTCTGTTGAAGCCAGAGAAATAGAGGGCAGTTTAAAAAATGTAGGATTCAAGACTACCATCAGTGCTTTCCTTCCGTAAATGTTACAGAGGCGTTCTTCCATCTAATCATTTTCCGGCGGACCACCTTTCGGAACCAACTACCTTAACTGTCTCCGCTGTGAAGATCACCGTCGACCGGCACGGCCACGGTCTCTGGTTCAGGTCCAGGATGGTCCAGCTGCCCCTCCGGCGACTTCCTGCAGATGGGGCATGTGGCGTGCAGTCTCAGCCACGGGTCGATGCACTCCATATGGAAGAAGTGCTTGCACTCCGGCAGCGGCCGCAGAACATCGCTCTCCTTGTATTCTCCCAAGCATATGGAGCAAGAACCACCGCCAATCTCCTCATGGTGCTTCACGCTCGAGAACAGGACCGTCGGGTAGGTCTGGAGCGTGGCCTCGACGATCCCCCTTCCCACCGCCCGGCTGGCACGGATGCAATGGTAGCAGGAGAGGGTGATGACGAAGATGAGGACGACGACACCGATTATGAACATGTACACGAACGGGCTGATGCCATTCAGGCTTCCACTGCTGCTGCTCATGTTCTTGCGAGCGCACGAGAACAAGAAGGGGGAAGAAAGATTGGCTTTACTTCAGTTGTAATGGCAGACGTGAGGGTCATAAGGCCGAACAAGTACAAGGAGCTATCGTACTAGCAACGAAATCGAATTATCGAGCAATATAATAATTTGAAAACGACCCCAATTCTATTTTCCATATTTATGGAAAATAATTAAAAGGAGTTTGGCAATCTTAGCTGGAGCGGATCCAGCACAAGAAGCTCATTGAATTTACTACTATTATCTTCCAACAAATCTATTCAGCTAAGAAAAATTTTCCCAATCAATCATCTCTCTTTACAATATGGAGTGAGTACGTACGTGGCGTCGCTGATGAAAGGGATGCTTGCGTAAATCCCCACGACCGTGCACCTCACGCAGTCCATTAGCAGGACTATCAAGGCCGATCCGACCATCGCCCAGTAGCACATGCCGAACCGGCCCCGTAGTGGATCAGCGGCGCGAAGTTGCTCGTATACCACACAATCTGCGGCATGTTCTCCAGCGGGAGCCCCATCATCACATGGTACTGGAAGAAGTGAGGCCGCTCGCGGTTCCGCACGACCCAGAGGTACATGGCGAAACAGTACACCATCAGGAATCAGGTGGGGAGGCGACGGATTGCCCCCGGGATGTAGTAGCTCAGGAACTCAAATTGCTCGTAGTGCTCCATCAGCGGCTGGAAGTAGAAGGCCGTGTCAGAGATCTGCAGGGCCATCAGGTATGGAATGTACGCCAAGGTCCGCCACGACCACTCTCGCTTCTTTACGATCTTAGGATAAGGGATGCTGAAAGGATAGTCCAGGTACACTTTTGGAGGCGCCGGGCATTCGCACCTTCTGGTTCTTGACGGTAACATACTTGGGTCCTTGCCGAACAATGCAGTGGATGCAGAGGACAGGCGCAAAAGAGGCTGACCTGCAAACCTTGAAAATGTAATGTTAACAATATCACTTTCAGCAGTCCAACAGAACAAAATATTTTGATAACCTTGATTGAGTATCAAGAAACTATTTAACGAAAAACTCATTTTGTTAATCATAGAATCTTACATCTTCCTTATTGTTACAACAAAAGATATTCAGCTAGTTACTCCTTTCCTCGCCATCATCGGCAGAAAATGAGGATCGAAAACAATTCGAGAGCGAAAAGGTGATTGGAAAAAGCGCATTCATTCAGGTAAAGAATACTAGTCCTTCATTGTGTTGGCCTTATTATCGATTAAATCCGTTCAAAGCAATGGAGTATACATAGGCATGAAGAGCAAATATGCATCTTCGGATATTTGAGGTCGTAGCTCGACATTGGTTGACAATACAAGCCCTTTTGGCCAAAGACAGTCGCAAGTAAACGCCAAGCTACACGACGGGAATTCCCGGAGGTCTTGTTCCAACTCCGCGAGTGCCTGTTTAAATTACAAGATTTGAATAACAGTTCAGCGAGATGGTTGTACCAACTGCTACTAAAAGACAATGATGAACAATCATGTCTGCTCTTAAATGCCCAAAAGAATGATAGACAAGCCTGCATAACAATGATCAGCCAAATAGTGTTGGAAAACATCAAATAGCAGCTCGATTGAGCATGCGAATTAACAAACATACCATCGCATCAAAATATAATGTCGTATCGACGCACATCTAATTTTTAGGAAAAACACTAATGGCTGCAATAATCTACCTCTCCTTACATTCTTTTATATTGCCATCATGCCAGTTATTTACAGCTAGATAGCCTCACTACTTGTTGCATATTATATGTATTCATAGCCACACCTCCACAGTTGATTCGAATGAAGATGAGATCATATGCCTGTCTCTGGTCGGAAGGAAGTTTTGAGAGCTAATCAAATGTAGAGTTATCTCCCCCTCTTTTACAGCTAAAAACTTTCTCAATAGTTTTCAAGTTCTAACTGTATAGTAAATAAACCTGGCAAAATCATCTCCCCTACCATGATTCAATCGCTTTAACTCGGTCAAATGCATAAAACCCAAAACATCTGGCACCCCTCGCTATCCTTTTGCCTTGTTTCCTCAAAAGTTGAAACCGCAAAGTCAATTCGGACACGCCTTTATTCTCTATTCTGGAAATGTGTAGATCCATAGGCAGAAAGAATATTCATTTACATCGTATGTATACTTTCCAAAGGGCTTCAAGCGAAGTGACGTTTTTAATCATTAACTTTGCGGCCAATACTATGGAGCTCGGAGGCAAAAGCGACATTGTAAAGTATATCTAATGTATCAGACCAAAAAAAAAAAAAAAAAAAGTATATCTAATGTATGCGCGGAGAGTACATCTAAGTCATTAGGTAGAACATATCAAATATGTAAATATTGTTCAAAAAGTTTTAAACCTATAATATTTTTATCAATTCAGTCATAAACCTTTCAATGTTACCAATTGAATTCTAAATTTTTCAATATTTGCCAATTGAGTCAATTCGGACAATTTTGATTGGAATTCGTTAATGTGGACGCCAACCATCCTATATAGCATGATCGGCGTTGATGTAGACAAACTTTATTATTTTTTAAATTTTTCTAATTTTTTGAATTATTCTTTGTACTTTTAATTTCTTTTTTTCATTTCTTCTCTATTTTTTTTTTTTTCCTTTTCTTTCTCCGGTCGGTTACCTAGCCTCCGGCGACTAGCCAAAAGCCACAACTAGTGACGATCAGCCTCGCTAGCTTTAGGCGAGGCTTGCCCTCTCTAGAGGCCAGCGAGGGTTGGCCCTACGAGCCTCAGGTAAGGTCGCCCCTCATTGAATCCTAGCAAGAGAAGCCTTGCTCGCTGCCGGCTAGGTCACCCCTCGCTAGATCGTGGCCTTTTGGTTGGCGAGTCAACCCTTGCTGATCGTGGCCTTTGACTAGTCATGGAAGGTTGGGCGACTGGTTAGAAAAAAAAAAAAAAAAAAAAAAAAAAAAAAAAAAAAAGAAATTAAAAGCATAAAAAATTTAAAAAATATTAAAAAATTAATAAAATTAATAAAATTATTCACGTTAACATCAACGTCCATATCAGTAAATTCCAATCAAAATTAATCGATAGACTTAATTGATAAAACGTGAAAATATTTAAGACTCAATTAATAAAATTAAAAAATTTAGAACTGAATTGATAAAAATATAATATATTTAAAAATTTTTAGACACTTTCCAATCAAATACAGCCCAATTTATCTCACGTCCGAGAAAATAAAGCTGGTTTATCCCTTTCTGTCTTCTTTTACCAAGCTAAATTATATCCAAAAGAGAAAATCAAGAAGCACGTACAGAGGAGGAATTGCCTCCTTTTGGACGGCGGCGGTGGCGGCCAGCATCTGAGCTCAACGATTCTCCCTCTTTTCCAGTGACCCACCACCAAAGATCTGCCAAAAAATCGGAATTCATTTGACCAGCAGCACATAAAGACCAGAAAACGTGGTCCTGGAGATTCCTTCTTGCACCGATGAGATAAAAGACGAATGAACCCACGACATAATCATTTACCTGGACGCAAATTCCCGGTTGAACCGACGGCGAACGGAGATGCAAAGATGCCGCGTGCGAAGAGAAGGAACCGACGCTGGAGGGGAGGGGGAGTGAAGAAAGAGCCGGTGCTTTGGGAAAGAAAATGATAGAGCCCTTGCGTTGTAATTTATAAGTCGGCGATCGCAAGTGGGAAAATGGGAGGGAGAGAGAGCCGGTGACTTTCGTGAAATTCTAGGTGCTTCTGATGAGTTGGGCTTGGGCCGTGGCTTCTGTTGTCCTTCGCATGATGGGCCCATTGGGCTAGGCATACAACTTGGGGGGGGGGACTCCATGCATTCTCCGTCAAACGCGGGCCTAATACCCTAAAATAACCCTCAAATTTAGTTCCAGTTTCAATTACACTCTAAACTTTTCTTCTTTGTCTCATTAACATCCCCCAACTATAGGTCCAGTCCTTATTCTGCCTTTAACTTTTTTTTGGTCTCACAAAAAAAAAAAAAAAAATAGACTTTTACTTGAGTTTCAAATATGCTTTGTTCAACCACCCGCCCAAAACTTCTCTTTTGAGTACAAGCTGTTCAAGCAAAAAGTTTCAAAATCGGAGTAGATTTGAGACTAGACCTAAAGTTTGAGATTTTCTTCTATGACCAAATAAAAGTTCAAGGTAGATTTGAGACTAAAGTTAAAGTTTTGGATTTTTTCTAAGACAAAAAAGATTTAGGGTAGATTTAGGACCGGACTTAAAATATGTAGTTTTTTTTAGATAAATAAAAGTTTTGGGTAGAGTCAGGGTGAAAAGCTTCAAAGAAATCAGAGTAAATGTGAAATTAGACCTAAAATAAAAGAATAGTTTAAGGCAAATTCGAGACTAAATGTAAAGTTTTGGATATTTTCTAAGAAAAAAAAAATTTAGGGTAGATTTAAGATTAGACTTAAAGTTTAAGGTTTTTTTTTTCTTTTTGGATGAAAAAAGTTTTCGATAGAATTAGGACTAAATCTAAAGGTTGAGATTTTTTGGGGAATTAGTCCCAAATTCGAGTTTTTTATTTTTATTTTTTTGTCAATTTTACTCTACTTCTATTTTAATTTTCATTCTCAGATTTTTGTCCTATCTCATTCTAAGACGTGAAAATTGAAATCCACATTCAAAACTAAACCGATTTTATTCCAAATCTCATGAAAAAGTAGCAATTCAAATCCTCCACCTCTTCTTCTCTATGTGAGAAAGATGGTCGAGGTTTGAATAGTATAATTTACATATGTGTAAAATCAAATTTGACAAAATGAGGAGCGCTGCCAGATTTTATAAAGTACGAATCGAAATGGGTTTCGACAGCGACTCCCCTTTCATCACACGGCCAATCACATTTGGTCAACTTCTTCTCCACCACCATCAGCATCATCAGCATCAGCATCAGCATCAGCTCCTTCATCTGATCCTTGGAATTAGCACTCCCTTTCTTTCTCTTAGAAGTTGTCTTCCGGACCCTCTTGAAAGAAATTCCTATTGCAGCCTTTTTTCGTCACATAAAAATTTGAAAGCGGATACACACAGGAGAAAATCAGAAGAGGTTTGGCTCTGTTGAAGCCAGAGAAATAGAGGGTAGTTTGAAAAATGGAGGATTCAAGACGACCATCAGTGCTTTCTTTCGGTAAATGTTACAGACGCGTTCTTCCACCTAATCCTTTTCCGGAGGACCGCCTTTCGAACCTCGGATTTGAATTGAGGAAAAGGGATTTGCAGTCCCGTCTCCCTTTGTTTGCGTTGAGTGGGGGATTCCTAAACTTCTTCTTCAATTGGACGTGCATCTTGAATACCATTTTCTTAAAAACTACCTATCTTACCTGTCTCCGCTGTGAAGATCACCGTCGACCGGCACGGCCACGGTCTCTGATTCAAGTCTAGGTTGGCCCAGCTGCCCCACCGACGACCTTCTGCAGACGGGGCATGTGGCGTGCAGTCTCAGCCACGGGTCGACGCACTTCATATGGAACAAGTGCCCGCACCCCGGCAGCAGCCGCAGCAAGTCGCCCTCCTTGTATTCTCCCAAGCATATCGAGCAAGAACCACCGCCGATAACGTCGCTCGAGTCTGCTAAGTTGTTCTTCTCGAGGTGCTTCACGCTCGAGAACAAGACCGTCGGGTAGCTCTGGAGCGTGGCCTCATCGATCCCCCTGTCTGCCGCAGTCCCCGACAAGGCGTCGAGATGCTGGAGCGCTATCCGAGCCGAAATGAACTCCCGGCGGTGGTCACGGAGGCAGCAGCAGCAGGTGACGGTGACGAGGAGGACGATGGCCAGGACACCGATTCCGAACGCCATGCCGTATGCGAACTGGCTCATGTCGCCCCCGCTGCTCATGTTCCAGCGAGCGTTCGAGAACAAGAGGGGAGAAGAAAGACGTTTTACTTCATTTTTCTAAGAGCAGACGCGAGGGTCATGAGGCTGAACAAGTACAAGGAGCCACCGTATTAACAACGAAATCGAATTATCAAGTAATATAATCATTTGAAAACGACCCATTCCGTTATTTTATAAATCAATTCTATTTTCCATATTCTGGAAAATAATTAACAGGAGTTCGGCAATTTTAGCTGGTAGAGGATCCAGCACAAGAAGCTCATTGAATTTGCTATTAATGGCTCTCTTCCAACAAATCTATTCAGCTGAAATTTTTTTTCCCAATCAATCATCTCCCTTTACATATGGAGTGTGTATGTACGCAGCGTCGCTGATGAAAGGGATGTTTGCGTAAATCCCCGCCACCGCACACCTCACGCACTCCATCAGCAGGAATATGAAGGCCGACCCGACAATTGCCCAGTAGTACATGCCGAACCGGCCCCCGTAGTGGATCAGTGGCGCAAAGTTGCTCGCATACCACACGATCTGCAGCACGTTCTCCAACAGGAGCCCCATCATCACATGGTACCGGAAGAAGTGAGGCCACCTGCGGTTCTGCACGACCCAAAGGTACACGGCGAAGCAGTACACCATCAGGAACCAGGTGGGGAGGCGCCGGATCGCTCCCGGGACATAGTAGCTCAGGAACTCGAATTGCTCGTAGTGCTCCATCAGGGGCTGGAAGTAGAAGGCCGTGTCGGATATCTGCAGGGCCATCAGGTATGGAACGCACGCTAGGGTCCGCCACCACCACTCCGGCTTCTTCACGATCTTAGGGTAAGGAATGCTGAAAGGATAGTCCAGGTACACTTTTGGAGGCGCCGGGCATTTGTGCCTTCCGGTTCTTGGCGGTAACACACTTCTGTCCTTACCGAACAATGAAGTCGATGTAGAGGACAGGTGTGAAAGAGGCCGCCGACCTGCTAAACCTTGGATGTGTAATGTTAACATAATCATTTCTAGCAGTTTAACAGAACAAAATTTTTGATAACCATGATTGAGTATCAAGAAATTACTCAACAATTATCTCGTTTTATAAATCATACAATCTTACATCTTCTTAATTGTTACAAACAAAAGCTACTCACAGTCAATCCTTTCCTCACCATCATCCGCAGAAAATGAGAATCAAAAACAATTTGAAAGCATAAAGGTAATTGGAAAAGCTCATTCATTCAGGGTAAGAATACTAATTCTTCACCATGTTGACTTTACTATCGGTGAAATCGGTTCAAAGCAATGGAGCATAATAAGTATGAAGAGTAAATATGCACCTTCGAATATCTGAGATTGCAGCTTGACTTTGGTTGACAATACAGGTCTTACTGGCCAATAATCGTCACAAGTAGACACCAGGCTACGTGTCGGGAATTTACTGGCCTTGGGATGCACAGCAATGGTCCTGGAGGTCTTGGTCCATCCCCACGGACTAGCATTTGAGTGCCTGTTTAAATTACAAGATTTAGGTGACAGTTTAGCGAGATGGGTGTGCCAACTGCTGCTAAAAGACTCTGTATAACAATCAAGTCGGCTCAGAAATGCCCAAAAGAATGATAGACAAGTCAATGACCAGCCAAATGGTGCTGGAAAAAAATCAAGTAGCAGCTCGACCGAGTATGCAAATTAACAGATATACCATTGCATCAGAATATATTGGCTGTATCAGCGCACATCCAACTTTGAGAAAAGACACTACTGGCTGCAGAAATCCACCATTCCTCACATTCTTTCATATTGCCATCATACCAGTTATTTGGAGCTAAATAGCCTCACTACTAATTGCATATTATATGTATTCATAGCCATATCTTCACAGTTGATTCGAATGAAGATGAGATCATATGCCCGTCTCTGCTTGAAAGCAAGTTTTGAGAGCTAACCAAATGTGAAGTTATCTCCCTTTTACAGCTAAAAGCTCCTCAATAGTTTCCCAGTTCTAACCGTATAATAAATAAACCAGGCAAAACCATCTCCCCTATCATGATTCAACCGCTTTAACTTGGTCAAACGCATAAAACCCAAGACATCTAGCACCACTCACTATCCTTTTGTTTTTTCTCCTCTAAAGTTGAAACCACGAAGTCAATCCGGACACGCCTCAGTTCTCTATTCTGGAAATGCGTGGATCCACAGACAGAAAGAATATTCCTTTACATCATATGTAAATACTTTCCACAGGCCGGCAAGCGAAGTGACGTTCTTGATCATAAAATTCGCGGCGAAAGTGACGTTTTTGAGTATATCTAAAGTACGCGTAGATAGTGCAGCTAAGTCGTTAGGTAGAACAGATCCACTACAGCCCAATTTATCTGAAGTCCGGAGAAAACAGAGCCGGTTCATCAGGCCGCTCTTCCAGTATAGAAAATGATACAGACAAAAGAGAAACAATCTTACTGTATTCTTTTACCAAGCTAGTATATCCAAAAGCGAAAATCAAGAAGCACGTACAGAGGAGGGATTGCCGCCTTTGGGACGGTGGCGGCAGCAGCGACTGCCGGCATCTGAGCTCAACGATTCTCCCTCTTCTGCCGTCACCCACCACCAAAGATCTGCCCAAAAGATACAAAAAAAACACACGCACAAAAGTAATGAGGTCGGAATCAGCACATAAAGATCACAAAACATGGCTCTGAAAATTCCTTCTTGCACCGACGAGATCGAAGAAGAATGAACCCACGACATAATCATTTACCTGAACGCGAATTCCGGGTCGAGACAGCGGCACGAAGATGCGAAGGTACCGCGTGCAGAGAGACGGAACCGACGTTGGAGGGGAGGAGGAGGAAGAAAGAGTCGGCGCCTTGGGAAAAACAGCGGCAGGGCGCTAGCGTTGTAATTTATAAGTCGGCGAGGGCAAGTGGGAAAACGAAGGGGAGAAAGAGAGCCGGTGTCTTTCGTGAAATTCTAGGTGCTTCCGGGGAGTTGGGCTTGGGCCGTGACTCCTCATGTCCTTCGCGTGATGGGCCCATTGGGCCAGGCATACTGCTTTCGAGAGGGACTCCGTCATGCATTCTCCGTCGAACGTGGGCCTACTACCCTAAATAACCCTCAACTTTAGTTCCGATCTTGATTATACTCTAATTTTTTTTTGTCTCATAAACATCCTCAAATTATATAGGTCCAATCCCAATTCTGCCTGAATTTTTATTTTTGTCTTATAAAAAATACATATTTTTACTTGAATTTCAAATTTGCTCTGTTCGACCATCCGTTCAAAATTCCTTGTCAACAATCGAGAGATGGAAAACTCTCAAGCCCGAGCTATTTAATCGTCCTTGGCACAAGCTCTCCGACTGTGAGAGATGGAAAACAACCGAGCATGAAAATTTGAAGATTGAGTGTAAAATCAAAGATCTTTAAGCGAGATGGAAGGACGACTCCCTTGAGAGTAAAAGCAATTGAAACTTTTTTTGAATTTCTTGAAACTTTTTTGTTCGTTTTATTAAAAAAAGTACAAATTTTTACTTAAGTTCCAAATCCGCTCCATCTAATCATCCGTTCAAAATTTCTCGTTAACAATTGAAAGATGGAAAGTTCTCGAGCACGAGCTATTTGAATGCCCCAGGTACGAGCTCTCTGACTATGAGAGATGGAGGACTCTTGAGCACGAGAGTTTGAAGTGAGTGCAAAATCGGAGACCCCTAAGTGAGATGGAAGGAAGACTCTCTTAAGAGTAAGATCAATTGAACAAAGCTAACAACAATTGCCAAAGATATATTCTTAGATCTGAAATTTAGGGAAAACTATAGCAATGGCATGGAAATACCACGTAGCATCACTAACGGTGATTTCCGATAGAGGTTTTATAGGGACAAATATAAGATTTAAGTAAAAATTGGGATTTTTTCATGAGACAAAAAATAATAATAAATACCACATAGGATCACTAACGGTGATTTTTGATAGAGGGTTTATAGGGACAAATATAAGATTTAAGTAAAAATCGATATTATTTTCATGAGAAAAAAGAAAAAGTAAATTGAGATTGTACATAAATTTAAGGATTTTTAAAGGAGGCCGTTAAACATGTGCTTGGCAACCTATTCGAACACCCAACAAAAGAAAACCTAAAAATTATCTCTTTTATTTTTTATTTTTATCAATCCTATCTATAACTCTCCTCTTTCTCTCTTTGGCTTTTTTGCGAAATGGGAGTCAAACCCCACACCCATGATACAAGCATCCTCATGCTATATAACCAGAGAATCCTAAAATGCAACCGAGTGGATCAGAAGGACAATCCTCCATCTTTGAGGATTTTTTTCTCTTATCTAGATCTTCAATAAGTACTAAACTCGAATCCAACACTTTATGCGACGACCCAAGTCTCATCCGGAGCAACTAATGAATCGTCCGGATTTGGACCGACCATTTGGATTGTGATAGGATTGGATAAAGTGAGATTAGAAATCCTCCAAATATCTTTTGGATTGAAGAAAATTCCATTACATATTTGGTGCAATTCAAGAAAAGATAATTTTTTTTTTCTTGAGAATCTTTTTTTTTTTTTTTTTGGTCAGTCCTACTTTATTCTTATTCTACACTCACTCGACTTTCGCTCGTCTCTTTGCCGGGCGTGGGAGTTGAAACCCACTCCTGAAACTTACGCGTCCCCACCCCATCCCCCCTGAGAAGGTGGGGATTTGAACCCCTCACCTCCCCATTCCATATTGGAAGAGTGGCTACTGGGGCGAATCCCAGTGGTTTTTCTTGAGAATCTCACTTTCCCAGAATTCGGCGATATTAAAATCTCACCGCTTGAGCTCCCTCACTAGCATGTCAAAACCACTCTCTTCAACTCCCTCCAGTAGGGCGCTGCAAGTTTCACTAAACCCATTGCCATCTCCACCTTCAAATCATAGTCCTCGCTCAGCTTCACCGTATTACAAGCGATTTGAACAGCGGTGAAGACGAACCTCGGGTCGTCGAAGGTATAGTAAACAAGGCAGCAATAGCCGATGTAGAGGTGAAGGGTGGTGATAGGTGGTGTAGGCCACACGTGAAGCTTGATGATTTGGGGCAGTGAGGTGGGAAGAGGAGGTGGACGGAGATCCACTAGTGGACGGCAAGAAACGAGGGCGGACGCGCCTCCATTGTGGACAACAATCTCAAAGGAGCTAGCGCATTCGTGAAAAGATTATAGTTTTCCGATAGTGATGACTATGTGATGTATAACTTTTCCCGTTTGTCCTCAATCGTCGAAACATGATCTATTGGACGGTGATGCCGATTGGTGGTGGTTGAAAGCGATGACCATTGCAAATAGGTGGAAAGTGACGATGACATTGTGGAGATGGTCCTTGCGTGATGGTTGGCGAAGCCAGATATGTCACTCTAGCGCTCTATCATTGGAAGAAAATTGTTAAATTAATTAGTGAAAATTTTTAATTCAATCCAAGTTTATTTCACCCTTGACCCCATTTCTCATCCAGGTTATCCAGTTTAAAGGATGTCACCAAATGCCGGAAATGATATATTCTTATTCTATCATACTCAAATCCAGACTACCAAACACACTAGTTCTCATATTGACAAGGTCTTGTCGCGCAGGACTTAACCCATTACTTCATAGAACGAGCTAATGTCCCGATTTCTCTTTCATAGAAATTGAAAAGATCATTCCTGTATCATTGTTGCAATCAAGGTGACCAGACTTATGAATCTTAAGCGAAGATTGGTAGCGTCTGCCTTTACTATCTGTCGTGAAGATTTGAGGGAGGGAGGGGGAGAGAGTTGAACGACTTTGAGTGGAAAAGAAGCAATACAAAAGCGCAGAGAGAGACAGAACCACCTAGTTTCAATTCCTTCCCGATGTCAAGCAAGAATATATGCCTTCTTGTCATGGCGACTGACATACTATACTAGTAGGAACAGAGAGAGAGAGAGAGAGAGAGACATTAAACAATTTGCCGGCAAATATGGAGCCCGCTTTCGGCCTTTGTCTGCATTACTTGAGCCCGATCACTTGCACATCAGTGAAGCAAAGTCGCTGTTTTGCAAAGTGATCTTATAAAGAATCCTCTTTTTTTTTTTCAATTGTTGGGGCTTACACATAAAGAATCCTCTTCTTTAGCATTTGCTTCTTCCTCAAATTTGTTCCTGTCTGATGTACAAAAGAAAAAAGACCTTCGGCTCGCATGATCTAGTATCGTCTATGCGTCCTGTCTGTGCCGTCTATATAAGTGGATGCATTGAGTATCTGGTCCTTGCTTCCCTGCGGCGAGAGGCTTGTGATTTCGAGTTGATACCCTTGAGGATCAGAGCATTATTACTCGAAGAGAGTACACAATGCAGAGAAGCAGAGCTTGCCTGAAGCTGTGGATTCTCCTCCATCTACTTTCCCTATGCATTTTCTTCATCCACAGCGGTAAGCGACTGTCGTAATCTCGAAGCATTTCACATTGCAGAGCATCTTACGTTTCTTAGTCAGGTGTTCTTCTTTAGTTAGTCTCGCCGTAACTTGAATCGCTGTCGTTCTTGGTCATTCACTGTGTTCTTTTCATCCCATGTCCTGCTGATACACGCGTGACCTGACTGATGACCAGATGATCTTAGAAATGTATTGAAAACTGGGTCATTTTCCTCGGTTAGTATCGCCTGAAACTCGGGCTTTTTCTCGTCTTTGTAGATGCTAGAAGGGTGACGGCACGGTCCAAGGGCACAGCGCATCCGAAGAATCCGGCCCTGAGATCCACCAAAAGAATCAGAGTGACGAGAAACCTGGATTTGCCGTCGAATGCCCAACCTTACGTGAGCTCGCCGTTCACGATGCCGCCATACGATTCGCTTCCCCCGATGCCTCTGCCTGACCTCAGCCCTCCATTCTGCATATACCCACCATCGACCCCACAGCCCCCAGCTTCCACCACAAACCCACCTCCCACAGGGATCACACCATCACCCTACGTCTACATCCCGCCAATCCTTCCCGCTCAAAACCCGCCTCCCAGCCCGGACGTCGTGATTCCGGGCCCTCCTGAGTCATTCCTGAGCCCTCCGGGTCCTGTAGTTGTCCCAGTCCCCCCAGCCCCCGGAACCGGTCCAAGTCCTACCCCGCCGGAGATCAGCCCGCCTTACAACGTGCCCAGCATCCCAATCTCCTTTCCCAGCCCGCCCTCTTCTGTCCCATCCCCAGGCGGAGGCGGCATTGTCCCGAGCCCATTCCTCCCGCCGATTGTCTACCCTCCTCCCACGGTGCCGCCATCCCCTAACTCCGGTTCGAGCATAGCCTTGTGGTGCGTGGCCAAGCCCTCAGTGCCAGAGCCCATCATCCAGGAGGCCATGAACTACGCCTGCGGATCCGGTGCTGAGTGCGCCTCGATCGAGCCGAATGGCTCATGCTTCCAGCCCGACACGCTGTTCGCGCATGCCTCGTACGCGTTCAACAGCTACTGGCAGAGGACCAAAGTGGCCGGCGGCTCATGCTCCTTCGGTGGCACGGCCGTACTAGTCACCGTCGATCCTAGTAAGCGTACATCTGCATATATTAATTGACCTCTGTGCTCTGCAACATGTCCTAGAATTGCTCTTTGAACGCCCCATCAGCTTTGCAATTTGAGAATCTCAAGTAACTTGCTACGTTCAAACCAGTCGCTAATGCCTCGTTTTTTCTGGGACTATTTTGTGCAGGCTATGATGGATGCCATTTTGTCTACTTGTAGCAAGTGAAACAGCTCTGTTTTTGGCGACGTCAAGGAGCAGAATGCGGAAGTTTTCTATGTCATCCCACTTCCTTTTTCTTTTCTTTTTTCTTTCCCTTGGAATAAAGTAGGAATTTCGGTTTGTTTTGCCAGAGGATGTGGATTTTTGGCAGTAGATAATACGTTCATAAGGTGTATCGGATGACGGCGTGAAACCCACATCTTTCTAGTGTTACAGAAACGGCCTCTTCTTCATAAGATACGGGATTCGTCACCTCCCTATGTTCACTCAATTGGGCAAGTGCAACATCATGCTGAATTTTAGCAGATAACAACTAAACATGAATTCTAATTTGCGATGGAATGTTGCAGCTAATGAAAAATTTCGCCTTCATCGTTGATCGTTCCATCACTCCAGAGAGCTAATAAAAGCAAGGTGCGGTTAAAGAAAGGCTCACTAAAGATTCTGCAAATTTACAGAAAGATGTAAATGATGCTTTATTCATAGAAGGAACATCGATATAATCTGAGCTGATCTCTTTCCATACGAATCAAGAAGAAGCGAACAGGTGAAAGTTGTTGATTCATGTTTGTGTGCAGAATTGAGAAGTTAGACAATCATCCAAAAAGCCTCATTAAACATCTTTCCCTCCTTTGGAAGGCATATTCAAATTTGACGAACCTGAAGTCACACTTGTTTGATGTAACTTATGTCATCAAGAAATAGATGGTAACTACAGGTTCACCAAAGCTGGCACATGTCCATCATTTAGGCTTTGTAAGATAGAGGATACATGCGGAGTCAAGTACCTGTACAATGTTGTTACCAAAGTAGAATGGGCGAGTGCCGCTGAGACCAAACTTCCGATCTCTGCTTTGATTTGTACATATATCAATCACACACACATGTACATATGCAAAATATAATTCTGAGCGCGTATTCTTTGCCGCTAATTAGCCGGTTCTGAGCTTGTATGAGCACTTGCTGGTTCGAGGTGTTGTGTACTGCGTACCAGTTTATGTTCTGCTGCAGCAAGTTGCCCTTCTGAAAAATGGGAACTTATGACCGCCGAAGCATGTATGATACATCACTTCGGTTTCTTACCAAAGAGAGGAGATCATGTGATAAGCCAAGAGCCATTCAAAGATGTATGCATAAAGTGCATCCACAGTTAGACAGGACAAATTCACTCCAATCGACATGATCGACAAGACTAATCGCAATGCAAGAAGTGCGCATGACCTGTGCCCTCATCGATCGACAAGCTCCACCACCGCCGTTTTGTTTTTCCATTTTCTGTAATTGATTCTGCCAATCACAACGAGGTTTCCAACGTGCTTCGTGGATGTGCATGGACACCAACTTTCCCACTCGGGGAAGACAATACTATGGAGCTCGAAGTTCATCACATCACCGGTTCAACTGATCCCTCGGTGCCGTCGACGCTTGATGGGCCATAGCAAGAGGGGTCGGGTTCGGCGAGCTCCGACAAACTGGACAAGTCGGATGCATCTGCAGCCACTGGTCCACACACTTACTATGGAAGACATGGTGGCAACCGGGCAAAGACCTCTGCACGTCGCTGTCCTTGTAGTCGCCCAAACAAATGGAGCAAGAAGAACGAGTCGAGTCCGAGCCCGAGTCGCCCTCATGGAGCTTGGCCAATTTGGGGCGCACGGGCTTCTTTAGGCCATTCCTTCTGCCGATGGTGTCTGGTCGACCTCCTTCTACCTCTAGGATTGTTTCTGGATGTCGCTCTGGCAAAAAGTCGCGGACAGGGTGGTTTGGAGGCGGCGGGTTCGCGCGCATGCGGCTGAACAGGCAAGACACGACGGCCACGAATATGACCACGACAAGGACGCCGATGGCAGCTCCCATACCATGTTTGGAACCAGCGGCGCCGTCCATTGTAGAAAATGAGGGTGGCATATGAAAGGAAGATGAAGGAGATAGCTAAAGGGGAGCTGAAATCTGACTCGCTAATGGTGTCTAAGCCATGAATCTCCATGATAAGAAACTTGAGGAAGTCTCTTTGAAATTCGCAATCAAGAAAGTCACAATCAAGAAAACCAACTTTCCTCTTCGCAGGTCTTCGTCTTCCCATTGCCGCCATGACGATATGTCGGAGGTGGAAATTATGTGGAAGTTGCACGGTAGAAATTCTTAATTAAAGAGTCTCTTTTACTTGCATCCCAAGACCAGGTTTCATGCTGGACTCCTATCGTGGGGTGATTGTTCAAAAAGATCTAAATTTATTATACAATAATCAATTTAGTTTTAAACATTTTCAATTGTATCAATTTAGTGTTAAATATTTTGCCAACTTCTCAATTTAGTCATAAATATTTTGATCATTTACCAGTTTAATCTCAAAACTTTTGATGACTTGCCAATTTACTTATTTTGGTTATTTTACGTGGTGTGATCAGTGTTAACTTGAATAAATTTTGCATTTTAAAGATTTTTCCCTTTTTTTCGTTTTTTCCTCTCTCTCTCTTTTAAATTCCTTTGTTTTTCCTTTGGCCATTGGCCGAGGTCATGGCTGGTGACCGACCAGGGTGTAGGACTAATCGGAACAGCCATTAGAAGTTTTACCCGCAAGTCATTATTTATTTCGGTCAATAGGCACTACCGTAGCTTATTATTTTGCAACAAGCATCGAAGAACAAGTCAAGCAAGACTAAATGAGGGTGACATAGACCTTGATATTCGAGCAGAAAACACGACGCCATTATTAATCACTATCTACCGATTTGTCTTATACAAGGACGCAAACAGGACCCCACGGATCATGTGACATTCATGTTTTTTTTTTTTTTTCGCATATTGATATATATAAAGTACGAGAGTCGCGAAATTCCCCATTATATTTAATCAAGATCATAATCGGACCGTACCCATTAAAAACAGGTATTAGGAGAAATAATCTCCCATAATTAATCTCTCAATTTACTTAATTTTGTCATGAGAATTGGCAAAATTAATTATAATCTATATTTCTTCTCTCTCCCCAGTCCCTTCCTCTCTTTTACTTGCAATTAGCAGAGAAGAATCGCAGAAGTTTGAGAGAGAGTGACAGGCGCCCTTTCAATTCAATCGAATCATAAATGTATGTTGTATTTTTATGTACATGTTGGACAGCGAACCCACCTGTAAATTTCAACGTTAGGAGGGTTTTGCAAGGGACACTTTGACTCGATGTGGCCTTCAATTTGTTCTCTTTCGAGTTTTCGGTTGAAAACACAACAAATGAAAAAGACCACTTGAATTAGAAAATCAAAAGCAAAGTCAAGTCTTCCCGTCGTTTGTTTCAGCTGATCATTTCTTTTATTGTGGGGGTACTTTTGGACTTGATTGTACATGCTATTGCTTTATTTTGGTCTGTATGTGGACGTTTAAATATCCCAATTGCACTTTTTTTTTAATCTTTAATGACAATGAGGAGGATTCGCCTTATTTTTACTCATGCTAATTACGACGAGTGAAACTCTTGGAGAATGATTAGACAACTAAAGGGCATAACGCATATCGGGGGTTACAAAACAGAATTGATTTGGCTTGTCGGGAGTTCAAAATGTCTACACGCAAAGATTTTCTCTCTTTCCCGCGATTTCTTTTCCCCTTCAAGGACGAGCTCCATTTCCTCTTCCCTTTCCTTTTCTTCTCGGTTGCTCCGTCCTTCTTTTTCCTTTTTTAGTAAGCTAATAGGGGTTGAAGTTATAGGTCTCTAATGGGCTTTGGGCTCGAAGGGGCTGATGTTATAGTCAATGATGGGCTTTGGGCTTGGCCCATTTATTACAGTCCCAACGGCCCCATCTAGTCTATATATCCTTTTTTAAGAGGCGGCCCGTCCCGTCCCTATACCGGGCTTTTAGAGATGGCATAAAACCCTCCGTAAAGCACCTGAAATTAAGGGTGAACTAGGGACTCGACCGATTGATCCTTGGAACGGGAACTGGTCACTTTTTTTTTTTTTTTTTCCAATATTTGATGTTATATCTTAGGCAAAAAAATTTTTTTTTTTTAAAAAAAAGAAGCTGATTACTCTCTCTCTCTCTCTTTTTCAGATATATTTAAATATATATATATATAAATATATATATATATATATCGGTCGGTCAGGTCAGTTTTGGTTGGGAACCAAACCGGACCAAAGTAGCTGATTTGGTCCATTCCGGGCCAAGGGGAAACCAGACCGGATCAAAGAAGCTAGTTTAGTCCATTCCGGCCGGTTTGTTTTGCACATTTACCTAAGATGGGTAACAGTCGCCCATTTTCTTTAGCGGCCAGTGTAAAGGATCCGATCAGCGATGAGCAACAAGCCATCATTAGTGAAAACGAGACCTTTTTTTTGGCTTTTAGGGTCGGGTGTGCTCGTCAGAGGCCAGTAGCGTATCCAACGAAATAGCTAATCAAACATCATTTGAACATTGTATTGTTGCAACGAAAACCGTAACGAAATTCATTCGATGATTTTATTGGAATGATCTTATTAAGAACTGGATCCTCCCTGAAAACCCGGATCAAGCCGCCTTCATCATATATCGATGCCAAGGTCGAGTCCTGACCCTTCGAACTTCGTCCTTGCAATCTCGTCGAGACGCCGGGCCATCTCCGCTGTGAACAAGCTCTTCCAGTCCCCGACGACGCCCTTCCTGAAGAAGGCACTATTCGGCATGTTCACCCAGGGGTTGACCCCGTTCCTGTTCACCTCAAGGTTCTTGAGCCTCTCCAAGCTGCACCTCCAGACGATGTCCTCCACCTCCTCTTCCTCCTCCAGCTGCCGCCCGAGGAACGAGCTCAGCCTCTTCACCTGTCCTCTCGGGTCTCTCTTCAGGTCCTCGTACTTCAGGAACAGCACCTTCTCCGGCATTGCTAAGCTCGCTCTGTAGTACTCGAGCACGTGCTCGAAGAAAGGCCCGAAGGAGCAGACCCCGTCGCAGAAGCTCTCGAAGGCGCGCTCGAACGGGAAGGGGCCCTCCTCGTCGGTCCGGAAGTGGTTGAAGAAGTGCCACAGGGAGACGAGGGTGTCTTTCGGGTTGCGCGTGATGTAGACGATCTTGCATGGAGAGGAAAAATAAATGCTATAGGCTCGTTCTATAAGAAAGCCGCGAACCTAATCGCTTATGGTGCAGAAACAACATGAAAGCTTTTCTATAAGAAAATTCTTCAAAAAGTTCTAAACCTATTGTACTTGTACTTATTTAGTCTAAATCTTTTAATTTTGTCAATTGAGTTATAAACTTTTTGACAATTTGCCAATTGAGTTTGTTCGGCTATTGATGTGGATGCTAGTTGTCTTACGTGACACATCCGACGCTTAATATGAAAAATTATTCATTTATTTATTTTTCTTTTTTTTTTCTTCCAAGCCAACGAGGGCTTTCATTGGCCAAAGAGGATCACCAGCTTTTGCCAAGTGGTAGGCAAGGGTCGGTCGGCCCTCACTAGTGAGGATTGGTTGAAAACTCTAAAAAGGAAAAGAAAAGAAAAGAATATATACCCAAAATCTTTTCTGAAAAATAATTCACATGAGCTCCAGTCGTCTTACTTAGCATTATCAACATCCACATAGTAATTTTCAATGAAAATTGGTAGGTTAGACTTAATTGATAAATAATCCAAAGGTTTAGAATTTAATTGACAAAATTGAAAAGTTTATAATTGAATTAGTAAAAAAAATGTTTAAGACTTTGGAGGATTTTCCCCTTTTCTATGAGAACCAAAGCAAGCCTTGTAGCTTCTTAATTCATGATCGGTTAGGTATGATAGAGTACAGGGTTAGGCAATACTTACTTTGCATGGAGAGGCCTTGACGGATTCAGGAAGCGCGCTGTAAGGCAAGTGGGTGTGGAACAACCTCGGCGACTGGACGACCGAGAGGTCCGGAGGCGGGTTCTCCGTAAATACCTCGATCTCCAAGGTCCTCACGTAATGCGCCGGGTGGTTAACCGCGAGGGGGTCTTCCGATTGATCTTCTCGATCGGTGCCAACCTCGACGTTGCCGTTCTCTCGACTCCGTTCACGTCTCTTGCTCGTCAAGATGCAGAAACAGAGCGCTTTGAGCCACGTGCTTCCGGTTTTCATGGCAGATGCCAAGAGGACGTCGTCGTCTCGCGGCCGGAACTGTGAGCGAAAAGCCAGGGCGGCCTCGAGAAAACGGCGGCGGTACCAGAAGCCATTCCACCAGTAGAGTTCCAGAGTCTCCCAGAACAGCTGTTGTGGGAGCTGGTCGAGCGATATGGAGGCTTCTCCTTCCGTAGGAGCAGAATAACCCATGGTTATCGGCTTTGCAACGTCGACATCCGCGGTAGCTACAGCTAGTGTCTTGTGGTGCCGAGTTACTTCCATTGGAGCAGTTTTCTGGTTCTGTTGTCGCTGGAAAAAATTTAGACAAATGAACCAGTCTGAAAGTCCGCCTGGTTTGATAGAATGTAGAGATTTTCTGGAAAGAGCAGCTGATGCTTGTGCCAAAGACTAGGGTTGAGCGGTTCCAGATTCCGATTCGGTTTCGTCTGAAACCTGGAACCTACCCTCGGATACAGATTCTTCATATTTTGGAACCTGAAATCTACCTATCAAAATCAAGATCCTAAAACTTACCCGTCACAGGTTCTAGGGTCAGTTCCAGGTTTCAACAGATTCCTTTTTTTTTTTTTTTTTTTTTTTTTTTTTTTTTTTTTTTTTTTTTTTTTTTTCATTTTCAGATTTGAACTATATAACTATAATAGTATATAATTAGAAATTTCAAAACAAAGAGAATATTTGGACTAATTTCTACGCACCAGCCAATCAAGATCAGTAAAGTTGCAAAATCTTTAACATTGTCCATTAACCTAGAAGATGATGTTGACATCAACCCAAACAAATTCTACCGTATGTGTATCTAGATGACGTTGTCCACATACAAAAAATGGTACAATAGAATGAAAATGCAAATCCAAGCATATTACAGAGTATCAACTAGCACTAGCAGCAAATTGGTCATGATCATCAAAAAAATAAATTGCCCATAAAAGAATGGCCTTGAAATCTCTACTGCTGCTAACATTAAAATCACATGACAAACATTTAGGAAAAAAATATGAAAACTAGCTGGTACCTTATTTTTCCTTCGTTCCTGTGGAAAAAGAAACACAAAAAGGGAGGGCAGCGCAGGCGAGGCTGGTGCGGCGAGACGGTGAGACGCTCGGGTAGAAGGGGCGTCGGGTCGTCGAGCTGTGGTGCTGGTGTGGCAACGACGCGGCGTCCGGCGTGCAGAGGTGCTGCGACAGGGGCGCCGGCGACAGAGGCGAGCTGCTGTGGCGTCGGGCAGAGCGCAGGTTGCTGGTGGAGCGGCGTCGGCAGGGCTACGCGGAGACGGGGCGGAACTTCAGACGGAGAGCAGCGCAGGCGAGGGCTGCTGGGCGTCGGAGCAGAGGTGGAGGAGCGCGGTGGCTCGGCGACCGGTTCTGGCGTCGCGGAAGGGTGCTCGTGCGGAGGTCCGGCAGAGGGAAGCAACAGACCAGCAGCGGCGGTGGCCGGCGGCTAGGCTGCCCGCGGTGAAGCTTGGCACGGAGACGGGGCGCGGTGCTCGCGGACGAGCGCGACGCCGTGCGGCAGCCGGCGTAGTGGAGCCCTCGAGCGGCTGCGGGGCGGAGCGCGACAAGATAAACAGTCTCTCTGCTTCTCTGCTTTTCTGCTTTTTCCTTTTTTTCCCTCTGCTCTCACGTCTCTCTCTCTCGTCACTTTCACTCCTGCAGCTGTCTTCTACCTGCCCTTTTCTTTTATTATTTTTCAGCAGGTTTTCTTCCCTTTTTGTGTTTCCCAATAACTTTTCCTTCCGATTCTGTAAAGGTTCCGATTCCGATTTCTAGAAGAAAGGGACCGGGGGACCGGGAATCGGAACCGGACCCTTTAGAACAGGAAACCGAAAGTCCGGTTCTCCATTTCCCGGTTCTATTCGGGAATCGCGCTCACCCCTACCAAAGACGCTAATTATACTTTTGTTTCGAGATGGATCACTTTTGGGGACACAGGTTGAGAAAGCAGAAGCGCAGCTTTTCTGAGTTATTCCGCCATTTGTCAGTTGACGAAAGCATCGCATTCGTTTCATTCGTTCAAGGAGTCGGAACAATTTGCACCGCTGTTTCTGCGAACAACTAATTCCTTCTGGACCAGCGATCCATTCCATCCACTCGAGGTCGGGAAGAATCGGAAAAAGATATGCGCTATGCCGTAGCTTTAAAGTTTCTTACACCTTCGAAAAGTAGATCTCTCTTTAGGCTGTCAACTTGCCGCTTTTTCCAAAAAGAATAGACTATGGTCCCTCGAGCAGAAAATATTGGGTGGTCCGGGAGTTTTACGTCAGCGTGGTCCCCGGCCACTCATGAGGTGACATGTGAGGGGTGAGATCACTTGATGGAGAAAATATTGGGTGGTCCGGGAGCTCCACGTCAGCGTGGTCCCCGGCCACTCACGAGGTGCCATGTGAGGGGTGAGCCCACTTGGTATCTTCTGCCTTCTTCCCATTCTCTCTCCTCTTCCTAGCCTGCCGACGCCCTCTCTCCTCCTAGCCTGCACGCTCTGTCTCCTGTGCAGCGCATTTATTGCGGCTTAAACTTTTCTCTTTCCTTCTCAAACGAACGAAAGAGAAGCCCGTTTGTTCCTCTGTCCCTCTCCATTTCATTCCTTTCGAAATTTTGAATCTGAAATTTTCTCCCTCCGCGCTCTCGTTGCTGCTCCGCCGTGCATCTAGCGGCCGTTCCCCTGCCGTCGCCGACGAGCCACATTACGGCCGCCCCTACTCCGGTGCTCGTTTGCTTCTCTCTTCGGGCTCGTTGCTGCTCTGTCGTTCGTTCCGGCGTTCCCGGGATCACAGATGCAGCACGCGGAGGAGAAGCAGGCCTCTTCGAGCTCCCCTCAACGTCGAGCGTCGCCCGCCGAGCGAGACCCCCACACACGGAAGGCTCGGAGGCGAGGTTGCTGGAGAAGCTGGTGCCGTACGCGAAACGCGACGCCGACGGCCCTCCACCTCCGCCTCTGCCGGTTGACTCCGTCGCCCTTGACTCCGATGCCGACGCCCCTTCGCCTCCCTCTCGCGACCTCTAGTCCGCTCTCTCTCTCTTTCGTCCTCGAAGTCGCGCCTCCCTTCCAGCAAACCTCGACGCCGACGTCCAATATGATCATAACTTAGGCTTCTCTTTTTGATAAATGCTTATTTGACGTTGGACTCTACAATGCATATGATCAGTTCTTGCCAAACATGCCCAATCTGCGTACGTTTGAACTCTTTAATTGCATTTCCTCCTAATGGGCCTATTTCCTTCATCTTTGTGAGTAGTGGAACTTGGAAAGAGCTTCTTTCCTCGATGCTCGGCCGTAATCAATAAGATCATCGATACCGGTGACTTGTCATGGCTGGGAACCGTTGGTGATGACACTCCAGAGGAACAACTTCGTAAGAAGCAAATGCATATAGAAGTTGAAGAAGAGATGACTGAAGCTTATACTGAAGACAGAGGAGACTGATAAGTCTAGTATATTGTCTTCTTCATCGTCGACTTCAATGAGTTTCCTGAAGCCTAATGGTAAATTAACGAGAAGTGACCAGCAGCGGCACTGCGAGATTTAAGATGCCAAAAGACATCTTTCTCATTGTACAATATTCCAATTTTTTCCCATTTGATGTATCTTTATAGCCAGTCGTTTGTAAGTACTCATCTACACAGAAAATAGATGAGGAGTGATATACGTACATGTAGATGATTGTCTTAATAGTAAATCATTTCTTTTTGGCTGGTCGATGAATTTTTTACGGATGTAACCGGGTATTTAAGAAGCTATATCTTCACGGTTATGAGATGCACTTGGAAAGTTAACTCATCTATTGGTCTTGATAGCTTCCTCTCATGTCTGAATCAACTCGGGTATAGTAATTTCACCATTCCGACTGGTATAAAGATAAGACTGCATTTAGTTTTGATAAAGGGTTGCTTTGGTGTAACTAAGAGGCTAAAAAGTAATGGACTTGATTGAACCTAACAGCTTATGCACGGGTTGGAAGAATGGACTTCCAGACATTTTTGAGCCTGCAACTTCTGGAACCAGCTCATGCTCTCAAGAGCAAAGTCTAATTCAACCTTCCAAGGGAGAACCTCCCATCTGTACATCTTCGCAGGGCAAGAAAAGATCATACAGCCGGTGAAGGCATTAATGCCACGGGTTGCTCCTTGAGTTCGTTCACCCTGCCCCAGTCACGCGGCTCCCCAATCAGGTACTCCAGTTCCATGTATATGTTACTGTGACAGCAAGTTCTTCGCCGATCTCTCCTTCGGCGATCAGGCTACTGTCATCGAGCAGCTTCTCTGACATTGCATCATAGATTGTGGACGCGTCCTCGTGCGGCATCACATTGTTAAACTGTTATTCGAGTGCATCAGTAAAAGTCTCATTTGACAAAGGATTTGCAAACCCATCTGGCTTCGGATCCACACACTCCGATAAAATCCCTTTCTGGCCATCTCCACAAGCACTGGACTTGTCGTCATTGGTCCCTTCAAAGTCGCACCTGTTGGGGTCCGGCTCGGACGTGAGGAGCCTCCTTTTCTTGATGAATTTGCCCGCCTGAATCTCTCTGTTTGGCTTCCTCTTCTGAACCAGCCACTCCACAAAATGGGGGTTCCTCACTGCTTTGGCCAAGAAGAGGAACATCTGCTGTTGCCGGCACTCCGCGCACCGAATCCGTTCTTCAACAGCACCGATTTCACTCTGCGAACACTCCTGTTGCTGCCTCAGTTCGAGAATTTCGGACTTCAGTGTCTCCTGATCTTCCTTGAGTGTCCGAATTTCGGATTCCACCTCTGTTCTTTGAAAATCCATCTCCGTTGTTTGAATATCCTCGGGAATTGTGGGTCCTTGTTTTTTTTTTCTGGTGATTCTACCTCTTCTCTTGATGTTCTTGAGCAAGTGCTTCTTCCCTCCCCGAAAGCCTTCGTTGGCGAATTCCCACCTGTCTGGATCAATTTTCCTGAAACCCTGAGGCACAGACAATGATCCTACCATTTAGAGGTGGAATTTCAACCAGAATCCACTCATCTTAGGCCTCAAAGGACAAGAACCATCGAATCGCAAAACAATAATAACATTGAAAAAAGACATGCATATCAAGTTGTGCAGATCGGACGTCGGCGTCGCGTTTCGCTGGAAGAGAGGCACGACTGCGCGGAGGGGGGAGAGAGAGAGCAGAGCGGACGTCGCGAGAGGGAAGCGGAGAAGCGTCGGCGGTGTCGTCGGCGTCAGTGTGGGGGGCGATGGAAGCAACCAACGGAGGCGGAGGGGCTCAACCTTTATGTTTTCCTCTGAACCCTCCGCAATTTTGTTCTCCCCGCAACAGAACGGAGAACGGGGAGAGAACGGTTCGGGTCGAGGTAGCGGAGCCCGCGAACACGACAAGGCAGCCCAGCACCAAGCTGTTTCGCGTACGGCACCAGCTTCTCCAACAACCTCGCCTCCGAGCCTTCCGTGTGTGGGGGTCTCGCTCGGCGGGCGACGCTCGCCGACGTTGAGGGGAGCTCGAAGAGGCCTGCTTCTCCTCCGCGTGCTACATCTGTGATCCCGGGAACGCCGGAACGAACAACGGAGCAGCAACGAGACTGAAGAGAGAAGCGAGCGAGCACCGGAGTAGGGGCGGCCGTAATGTGGTTCATCGGCGACGGCAGGGGAACGGCCGCTAGATGCACGGCGGAGCAGCAACGAGAGCGCGGAGGGAGAAAATTTCAGATTCAAAATTTCGAAAGGAATGAAATGGAGAGGGACAGAGGAACGAACGGGCTTCTCTTTCGTTCGTTTGAGAAGGAAAGAGAAAAGTTTAAGCCATAATAAATGCGCTGCATAGGAGACAGAGCGTGCAGGCTAGGAGGAGAGAGGGCGTCGATGTTAAAGGATCAGGATCTTTATCTTACTCTGTTACTATAAAGTCAGCTGGTGACTTCGAGAAGGAAAATGATAAATCAAGTATGCGGAAAACAGAAACAAGCTGAGGATTAACAATGGAAAGTTGGTGATGAAGACTGACATGAGTTGATACAGAAGACACGGATCGCAAGACTAATCAACGGTGAAGAACATGCGATGTAGAAGACACGGATCGCAAGACTAATCAACGGTGAAGAACATGCGATGTAGAAGACACGGATCGCCAAGCTTGCTTAGTTAACGGGTTGTTGTTCTGTTGTAAACCGTGGGCAAAGTTTGGTAGTTCTGTTTTTCTGTTACTGGAAAATTAGCTTCTCTCCTTTGTTATATATAGAGAGAAATAAAACTCCGCAGGGTTAAGGAAGTCAATCTCAACTATGAGATACACACAATGAAAACAGAGTAGAAGAGGAAGAACAGAGGATTTGTATTGATTGTTGTAGTTGATACTTTGTACAAACATGAGTTTCTGATACAAAGATATAGAACATTTCTTGTACAGATTTTTGCTTCTACTGAGTCTATTCTTCATCATCATCATCTGATTCCATTCTTCATCATCTACATCTTCGATTTCACATGGTATCAGAGTGGGTTCTACTGCATTTGATGAAAAGATTCATTCAGCAGTAGGTCATTACATCAAGACGGAAGATCTGAAGCACCAGCAACTATCAGTATCACGGTAATCATATCAGAACTCATAGTATTACTGTCATCTTCTTCTTCAAGCTAAAGGATTTTAACAATGGCGATCAGAACACCAAAGTATCCCTTTCCAATACATGTGAACATCTCGAATTTTGTCACAATCAAACTTGCTGAAGACAACTTCTTGTTGTGGCAAGCTCAAATCCAGAGATTTTTGAAAAGTCAAGAGCTTTTTGGTTTTGTTAATGGTGATATTCCTTCACCTCCTCGAATGCTGAAAAGAGAGGTTGAAGGTTGTGAATCTGAACTTATCAATCCAGATTATACCGATTGGACAAGAACCGATCGTTGATATCATCTTGGATCGGTGGGGTCATATCGAGAATATCTTGAGCTTAATAATTGGATTAGAAACATCGTCTGAAGTATGGCAAACACTTCTAAAACGATTTACACAGAAGTCAATTGCTAGAGAGTTCGAACTGAGAGGAAAGCTACAATCGTGTCAGAAGCATGATCAAGCCCTCTCTGTTTATCTCAGAGAATATAAGTCCATATGTGATCAGTTGAATGCAATAGGCAAACCTGTGGATGAAATAACCAAAATGTTTGGTGTATTGGAAGGTTTAGGCCCTGAATATGAAAATTTTCAAACCACCATATACTGTTTAAAGCCTCAACCTGATTATGATGAGGTTATTGTACAATTAGAAAGGTTTGAATCAAGGCTGAAGACCTATTCCAGGAATCAGTTCAATCCTAATTTGGCCTATTTTGGGCAGAGACAATCTCAGATACAGCTTAAAGAAAATACTAATGGAGAATACATCTCTCAAACTTCTGGATTTATACCTCAAAGAGGAAGTTACAGAGGAGGCCGAAGCTATGGTCGTGGTAGAGCTGTTAATAATAGAGGTCGAGGCTTTGGTTATGCTGAAAGAAATCAGACTTACTAAACAGATGCCTTAATCCAAGGACAAGGAGATCAGCATCTCAGACAGAGAAATACATTCTCTACAACTAATCAGGGATTTAGACCCTATGCCACTTATTCTCAAAGGTACCAAAACACCAAAACTTATCCTTCTGTAAACTCAAATAAGAACTTGCAGGATGAGAAAGAAACAGGCAATATTCGACTGGAATGTCAAATATGTAAACGGTCGGGACATGATGCTCTTCGTTGCTGGTATCGTTTTGACAACTCTTATCAAGCAGAAGACATTCCAGCAAAGATTAACAAAGAATGCATATTGAAGATTCAACAGAAGCGAATGGTATCCCGATATCGGGTGCTACAGCCCACATCAGTGCCAATCCTGGTATGCTTCATACCCTTTCTAAATATCAAGGACATGATACTGTTATGATCGGCAATGGATCATGTTTACCTGTTACATACATTGGTGATACTTGGCTGAATACAAAGGGTAATACATTACCTCTTAATGATGTTCTAATTGTTCCAGAAATAAAGAAGAATCTTCTTTCAAAGATCTAAGCTACGATGACTATCCTTGCTCGTTTATCTTTGACAAAACTAGTGTTTATGTAAAGGACAACAATACCAAAATAATGGTGAAGCTCGGAAGGAAAACTAGAGGGCTTTATCAAGTAAATCCACAAACCACAGAAGCTTTTTTTTACTCAGAGGCAAAGGACTGTGGATGAAGACATATGGCACCATAGATTAGCTCACACAAATTCACAGATAATGAAACATCTGCAGAAACAGAAGCTGATCCATTACAACTCAACATCTAAGAATGTATGTAGTAGCTATCAAATAGCAAAAAGTACAGCACTATCTTTTTCTTTGTCGGATTCTACATCAAGTCTTCCATTAGAAAAAGTCCATTGTGACATTTGGGGACCCTCACCAGTATGCTCATTTCAGAAGTTCAGATACTATGTGATTTTTGTTGACAATTTTTCTCGATATAGCTGGTTATATCCTATGAAGTTGAAATCTGAGTTCTATGATATATCTGTCCAATTCCAGAAGTTAGTTGAAAGGCAATACAGTCATCAGATTAAAACTTTCCAGAGTGATGGAGGAGGAGAATTTGTAAGTAACAAGTTTCAAAATCATCTGAAGAACTGTGGGATAAAACAGCTTATATCTTGTCCACACACACCGAACGAGTAATGGGGTCTCAGAAAGAAAACATCGACACATAGTTGAACTGGGATTAGCTATGTTGTATCACTCAAAAGTTCCACTGAAATTTTGGGTAGATGCCTTTGTGACAGCCAATTACATTGTAAATATTCTCCCCACACCAAAACTAAAGATGGATACACCCTATAACAAAATTCATAATAGACAGCCAATGTATGATCATTTAAGGGTGTTTGGCTGTGCTTGTTATCCTTGCTTGAGACCATATGCAAACCACAAATTTGATCCTCGATCTCTTACTTGTGTCTTTTTGGGTTACAGTGATCTGCACAAAGGATATCGATGTCTTGTACCTACTGATAATCGTGTGTATATCAGTAGACATGTTGTCTTCGATGAAACTTTTTATCCATTCACAAAGCGATTGGCAAATGAGTTTGGACAGTATACAACTTTATATAAACAGTGGATTGGAGAAATTCATTTGTTCGAACCTCCAAGTACAGGCTCAATAGATAATAGTCCTCTTCATCAGTCAGCCAAAAGTCAGAATCATCCTGATATGGGTGATTATTATAGTCATCACCTATATAGTGGACAGGAGCCACAGACCACTTCCTTAGTACCAATACAGAATGAATACACAACAGATGAACAACCAGTCTTTACTTCAATAAGTGTTGTGCCTACAGATCTCTCTACTAATCAAGAACAACATACTTCCAGCTCTTTATCTTCACACAATGATCTACCTGCTGACATTAGTCCTGATCAAGAGCAACACAATTCTATTCTTCCTTCCTCTCAAGGTACTATTAATGTTCATCATATGCGGACTGGCGAAATGGGGTTAGAAAACCAAATCCAAAGTATCTTTGGTTTAGCCGAGTATCAAGTTCCTATGGAACCAAGGTCTATCAAATCAGCCTTAGCTGATAAAGCTTGGTATAGCGCAATGGAAGAAGAAATGAGTGCACTAAATGAAAATCAAACCTGGACATTAGTTCCCAGAACTGACCAGATGAATGTAATAGGCTGCAAGTGGGTGTTTAAGACCAAACTCGCACCTGATGGGAGCCTTGATAGACTAAAAGCTCGGCTAGTAGCCAAAGGTTTTCACCAAGAGGCAGGACTTGACTTTACTGAGACCTTCAGCCCTGTTGTAAAACATGCAACAATCCGTATAGTGCTGTCTCTAGCTCTGATGAAACAGTGGCCAATACATCAACTTGATGTCAAAAATGCTTTCCTCCATGGAGATTTGAATGAGACTGTATACATGGAACAGCCACCTGGCTTTATACATCCTCAAAAATCGAATTATGTCTGTCTGCTCCAAAAGTCCTTATATGGTCTTCGACAAGCCCCAAGAGCTTGGTTTGATAAATTCAGCAAATTTTTACTCGAAACTGGCTTCTTTTGTAGCACAGCAGATCCTTCCTTATTCGTCTTTCATGCTAAATCACATACAGTGTTATTACTACTGTATGTTGATGATATCATCTTGACTGGTAGCTCATCTCAACTTTTAACTACCTTGATTCAGAAGCTCAGCCTTCACTTCCATATGAAGGATCTTGGATATCTTCACTATTTTTTGGGCATCGAAGCCAAACGTACTTCACAGAATATATTTCTGTGTCAAACAAAATATGCTACTGACTTACTAAAACGAGCTCATATGGCTGAATGCAAACCAATCTCAACACCCTTGCCACTGCGATCACTTTCCATGATCGATGCTACAAATCAGCTAACAGATCCTGTTGAGTACAGAAGCTTGGTTGGTGGTCTTCAGTACTTAACTATTACTAGACCAGACCTGGCTTTTGCCACAAATCTTCTTTGTCAAAAAATGCAACATCCTACAGTGGCAGACTTTCACCAATTAAAGAGAGTCCTTCGATATGTCAAAGGTACCATACATCTTGGGATCTATCTCCATTCTCAAAGTTCAGTAAACCTCTATGGGTTTTCAGATGCTTATTGGGCAGGTTGTACTGTCACACGACGCTCTACAACTGGGTTTTGTACCTTTCTTGGATCTAATTTGCTTTCTTGGTCAGCCAAGAAACAACCCACTGTTTCAAGATCCTCCACAGAAGCAGAATATCGGGCCCTTGCCTCAACAACTGCTGAACTCACTTGGATAAGCTTTGTATTATGTGATATTGGTATTTCTCTTCCATCAGCTACATCTTTATTCTGTGACAACAGATCATCAATTTCTCTTACAGCCAATCCAATACTGCATGCTCGAACTAAGCACATCGAAGTCGACTTCCACTTCGTACGTGAGAAAGTTTCTTCTGGATCTATTTGTGTTCAATATATACCTACTCATCTTCAATTAGTTGATATCTTTACTAAATCTCTCTCACGATTAGCTCATGTTACTCTTCGAACCAAATTGGGAATGGGATTTTTCACCCTTCCCAATTTGAGGGGGGATGTTAAAGGATCAGGATCTTTATCTTACTCTGTTACTATAAAGTCAGCTGGTGACTTCGAGAAGGAAAACGATAAATCAAGTATGCGGAAAACAGAAACAAGCTGAGGATTAACAATGGAAAGCTGGTGATGAAGACGACATGAGTTGATACGGAAGACACGGATCGCAAGACTAATCAACGGTGAAGAACATGCAATGTAGAAGACACGGATCGCCAAGCTTGCTTAGTTAACGGGTTGTTGTTCTATTGTAAACAGTGGGCAAAGTTTGGTAGTTCAGTTTTTCATTCTTGGAAAATTAGCTTCTCTCCTTTGTTATATATAGAGAGAAATAAAACTCAGTAGGGTTAAGGAAGTCAATCTCGACTATGAGATACACACAATGAAAACAGAGTAGAAGAGGAAGAACAAAGGATTTGTATTGATTGTTGTAGTTGATACTTTGTACAGACATGAGTTTCTGATACAAAGATATAGAACATTTCTTGTACAGATTTTTGCTTCTACTGAGTCTATTCTTCATCATCATCATCTGATTCCATTCTTCATCATCTACATCTTCGATTTCACAGTCGGCAGGCTAGGAAGAGGAGAGAGAATGGGAAGAAGGCAGAGGACACCAAGTGGGCCCACCCCTCCACATGGCACCTCGTGAGTGGCCGGGGACCACGCTGACGTGGAGCTCCCAGACCACCCAATATTTTCTCGTCCTTCGAGAAAAGCTCTTCTTTTTCATTTGTGTTTAATCTTAGAGAAGGCATTACAAATGAAGCGTAAGCTCTATGGAATTACCAAAAAAATGGAATCATATTAAAAAATGAGAAATTACAAAGATGAGGAGGATTCATATGATCAAGCATTGAAAAGCTTCCGAAAAGGTCCATCCTTCCTATCCTTAGCTGCTTCCGTGAGAGCAAGAAACCTCTTGAAACCTGTGGAGGCGGCACCTCGCCCGAGGGCAGCAGCTCTTGTGAGCACATCCTCCCCGGAAGCGATCAAGCCGACTGGAGCAATGTTGGACATTGCAGGAGCTATTATGGGAAGTGGAGCAGCAGGAACAGTGGGTGGCGCTACAGGAGGTTGCGTGATCCCAGGTCCAAGTTTGTTTTAAGTCATCCAATATAGTTTGCTGATCAGCCTTCTTGAGCCCCTGCACATGCCAATTCCACGTCACAACTGGCATAGAAACAAAACTCTGGACAAGATAGATAAAATGTACAGAACTCGTGGAGAAATGATGAAGCATTAATGCTTGCTGATTAATTTTCCTTTGTGTAAACAAGAAAGAGATCACGACTGTTTTTCCTTTACCGCGAGAGAAGACAATGTACTCCATCCAATTTGCCATGTCACAAAAAGAAATCATTCTTTTTTCTTTTTTTTTTCATATTCTATCAAAATATGCCTGAGAGATAATATCCTGTCAACTACCTTGAGCTCCAGAACGCGCTGAAACTCCATTTTTGTTCCTTCTGGTAACAATGCACGATATGTATTCGCCACAGAATCAACTGGAGACAGAATGACGGGAAAACAATCATGAGTGTGACAGAGAAGGACAACGTACTTGAGAGTAACAGCCTGCACTAAGTATGTTGTAATTATGGTTATAATTATGGTTAATGGATCAACGAAAGCCAATAAATTAAGATACGTTTTTTCTGTTCACGTATCTTTTTTTGGATTCATGAATTTCCTATAGTTTTATGTTCACGTATCTATTGAATTCATGAATTTCCTAGATTTATGTATCTTTCAGTTTATGTATTTATTGAGTTCATGAATCTCTTGAATTCATGTATCTTTGGATACATGAATCTCTTGGATTCACGTATCTCTTTATTCATGAATCTCGTGGATACACGCATTTATTTAATTCATGTATCTCTTTAGTACATGAACTAAAATTCTCTATAAATAGATATGAGCATAGAGCTTCATGTGGTTGTTGGTTTTTGGTTTTTCTGACTCGATTCCAAAAAGGCTCTAATGCACTTTTCTACTATTCTGATTTTTCTGGGTGTGCTGGTTCAATTGAACGGTTCGACTGAGTCCTGTTTGCATAGTGCTAATCCAAACAGGTTCGAGGTGTGTATCTTGGGAGGCATAGTTCGTGAATCTGCGAAGCACCATTGGCAGGAACTAATCGCCTTAAGAAGATTCGGTTATCCGTACCTCACCTCCAATTCTACGTTATATTTTATTTTCTTCTTCTCCAAGAGTTGTAAGTGTACATAAAAAGAAGAATATTATATAGCTGTTATTGTCTTCTCTACTTTCATGTTCTAATTTCAACAAACAATGTGCTTTCTCTGGATATAATTTCCAACAAAGTAAAGAAGAGATCCTTTAGAAGTGCTTCAGCTTTGCTCATCTCTCGGCTTACAAACTTAGAATAGCTGGTAGCAGTTGTTGTCTGCACCGAAGAAACAGATTACAAAATGGATGCATGGGCTCGTTTGTCAAATGGAAGAAAAGACGAAAGAATTTCTTTAAAAACTACGGGGATTGAACAAGAATTCCAATCAAACGTGCAACGTGTAACTGCATCAATGCAAATTAAAGCAATTTCCAGTAACATTTGCAAATACAGGATTGTCTGACTCTAGATCGAAGCAAAAATGTGAGCCAAACTGTTTGACTGCCGACTTATCTATGCTTGCCTAAAAGCATCAACTTTTATTCTCATATTACAGGAAACTGATTACCGGTCCCTTTGCCACCGAACATTGTGAATTCCAAGTCCCTCACAATTGCACCAGATCAGCTTGATCGGGGCCTCCCTAGTTACTATTGCTTCTCCAGTCAACTGAGACAGCTGGGAAATTCTAGGCCTACAATAATTTTCTGCCATTTTATCTAGAGCAGCTATGAGTAATGACATAACTTTGTAAGTTTCCTTGTAGAGCTATTGCAGAGTGTAATGTAGCTGCAAAAATTTGTCGATTGCAAAAGGCATCATAAACACCAAGCAAGAATCATAATCTAAATCAACACTGGATAAGCTTGCCAATAAGTAAGTCATGAATGACCAGAAGCAGGAACTTAAAAAGTCCCAAAAATAGGTTGGGATGAATGACAATGCTCAAAGGTGCCAGCAACGCAATCAATAGAGAGATGTGAGTGGGGTTCCAAGCTATTGTTGGCCATACTTGAAAGTCAATTTCACTGGTTCCAGTGTCAGCGATATACAATTGGTCATCATTGGTTAACCACATCCACAAAATGCTAAAAAAAGATCTAGGTTACTTGCACGTTTGGATGTTTCGTCAACAACAGGATAAAAGTGAAAGGAAATCCAAGAGCCTATATTTGGATGTCATCGAAGCAATAATACTGTTAAAAAATTTTGGATGTATGCGTTACGAAAGCATGGTTTTGGTATTAGTAGTTATAGTTTTTGGTTAGTGATGTTGTGTGCAAGTGTATGATATAGTTTGTAGAGGATGAACAAGGGACAATATATGATAATTGAATAATATAGGACATGGGGAAAATAATTTCATTAGTTGAACAAAATAGTTTGATGGTGGTACAGTAGAGCTCTATGATTTCTCATGGTGGAGGGTTCACCTCACACACAAGGTGGAGGGTTCACCTCTCACACACTCTTACATTTGTTGTTCTACTATGCTCTCCCATCTTTCCTACTTATAGGGTGCTCTACCAACATTCTAGATTTGTGTAGAATGTTGCCCACTTAGGCTTAATTTAGAGAGTTCTAGATTGTAGTTTATCCTCTCTTCTTCTAGAGAGATCTACACATGTGCTTTTACATTTTTCTTTTTCTTCCAGAAACTTTTCATATAGGGAATTCTAGAAGTTTAGCAACTTTAGGAATTCTAGAAAATGAATCACCATTTCCAACAAATACTATAGTAAAAGTACTAACTCACTTGTCGGCCTAGGGAAGGAATATCTAGAAGGATTGTCTTTATGGCTTGAGTATCCAACAGCATCTGCAAAAAGTATGACACAGTTAAAATGATTCCAAGATATCAAAGTATGGTAGGCGGTTCCCGACCTAGAACTGGGAACCGCCCGCTAAGGACCGGTTCCGAAAAATTGGAACCGGGATCCACCCGGGAACCGGACCGCCGGTCCGGTCCGGTTCCCGGATGGATCCATGGAATCGATCTTGACGCGAAACAATTTTGGTTTTCAACATAGAACGACTACGTGACATCAAAGCAAGCCAAAGAAAGAAAAACCAAATTTAAGTACGTGAAGATGCGGACAGCGGGAGAAGTAAACGCAGCAAATTTACAAATACGGTGCAGGCGGTTCTCGGGTATTTTGCATACCTCTAGAAGCGAGTGAGATGAGATCTAGGGTTTCTTTTAGTAATTTTTTTTTTAATATTAAAAAGGTTCCGGTCCGGTCCGGGTGGGTGGGCGGGCGAATCCGCCCATGGAACCGGGAACCGGACCGGTACCCACTGGTTCCCATAAATTGGAACTGGGAACCGGACCGGTTCCCTCAAGAACCGCCGGTTCTAGGCGGTCCGAGCGGTTCCCGGGTATTTTGCACACCCCTAGCACAACCTAGAGAGGCAATTTCTACTCGAATCAGCAACAACAGTAGACAAGGTCCTTTTCATTGAAAGTTCAATCAATGAAGCCACAGAAGAAAATCTCTCTCCAAATTGAACTGTGTTATTTCAGCTATGGTTTTTATGATACTAGCCATTGCAAAAGTAAACATATCATGCCAATTTAGGGCGTTGAATGTGTCCTTTGGCTGTTCATTTAAGAGAAAAGCAACGGGCATGCATCAAGAGATATACATCAAAAGTAATACATGTTTTGCTTTGTTGACAATAAACCATTCGAAAGCATAAAGATAGAAGACATGAGAGACATTGAGTCCCTTAACTAAAATTACATAAATAATCTAAAAAAAACTACTCATTGAAACAAGTGCTATAATTGTGGGAAGTAGAGAGCTCTCATGCCATGCAGTGGCTTAGAAATCAAAGCACTTAGATCCACGTGTAGCTATCTAGATAAGTCAAGATGACATTTCCATTCAAGGAGAAAATTCCAATATAATTCTTGCTCAGGTGCAAAGAATTTAAGGCATAATCTGAATAGTGAGATGCTTCAATATGATTCCAATAGGTCAGCAGGTATTGCTTCAAAGTCGGTCTTAGCACATAAGCCTCAAATGCAAAATATTAAAACTTTCTAAGTAGTTAGATCTTTCAAAATGATGACACACAATAAAAAGAAGCAGCAATTACTTGTTGGGCTCCAGTTTCAGATATCTGTTTGCATTTAAATATGTTGACATAGAAGCGGGGACCAAGAGATGATGCAAGCTGCAAGAACAAAGTTAACAACGTTGAGAAAAAAGGGACTGAAGAAAGTAGATCTTCGCTGGAAGTTATGCAACAAAATGCATGGGCACTAATTTGGCTTGTAAAAACTTTCTGGTGGCTAAACTGAGACTCGCCTTATTCTACAGCTGACAGTGAGTATAATTAAGCATAACTGTGGAAAGAGGCTCCTAAGAAGATAGGTCACTGTTCTGCAACATAAGAAATACTAACAGCAAAAGATCTGTAGGAAGTGTTGCGCCTCAGTTTATTTCTTTTTGTTGCTAAATGACAAAGATGTAGGTTAATGCATAAAATCAGGAAATAGAAAATCCTTCAGGTTACCTTGTCCAAAAAGAACTGGAAATAAATAGGAGACAGAAGGCTTCCAAGCACAGGAATACTATTATTCAGCATCAGATTTATGTTGTTAACATACCTGCAAGAAAACTGTGGTCATAGAAGCGAACCATAACCTCCATTAAATACATTTTGGAAATGGAGAAATCAACTCACCCTGATTGGTCACCGACACTTTCCAGAGTGTTCCACGGGATGCGTGTCACGGTGGCCATTTCTATATTAAAAATTTCGTTTCTAGGCCGTGCACTAGAGTCACAAGTGCTTTTGTTATTACTGCAGAAAATTCATCCTGCAATACCGCTTATAAGTTAGCAACTAGTGACAAATGGAACCGTGCATGGCTAACTCACGAGTGCATGCAAATTGATGTCAAACAATACCTGTACTTCTGACATATCCACACCATCAGCATATTGGGAATCGATTATCTTTGACACGCTTTCAGCCAGTTCGCCAGCCTATAAAATGTCAAACTGCAGTTACGATAAACTTATACCAATTTTGCCCAATCAGACTGGAATTCAAAAATCAAATATTATGTAACCAGCAAATATTGTCTCAACCATCATCAAACAATTTCTCATATCAATGATGCCATTTTGGAACAATTTTCTGTAGCATTATAAAAAGCATTGCTTAATTGCATTCTATCGCCTAAACGGTAAAGGAATAGGAATGGCGAGGTTGACTCTGAAATTCTGAGATTTAGCATTGACAACAAGTAGAATAAAATCTCGTGATACAACTCTCAAGAACCAAAAAATTGATTTTACTCTAAAGCATTTTGAAGTTTTTTGTGAATAGTTAACTATAAAGGTTGAAGATTTGATCATGGGATAGCAATTGGTCATGCACTCTCAAGCAAAGCACAAACAGTCCAAAGAACCTTCCGGTGGGACATTGCTATAATTTCAGCAGTGAAGTTTTTATGTTCTTCCCGGAAGAATAACATGTTAAACAACAATATTAAGCACACAGTCCAACTTTCCATGTTGCTTTAAACTGTTCTCCCATAGCTTTAACAATATGACAAGGTAAAATAACCCAGCAGTAATGATAATCGTTAAGGAAACAATAAGCATTTAATAACTAACCGTCTTACGGCAGTATTCAGCTGAATTCACTATGTAACAGATCACTCTTTCATCTCTGTCTGAAGTCTGCATGATTACAATTGTTGCTCAAAAAGAAAACATAAAAGAACTTTAAAAAAGAGCCAGAAAAAGTTGTAATATAGACTACCTTTATCTGTCCATCTATACCTGTGGCCGCTGCAACAAGCCCCATACCACCTTTAGGTAGTTTTGCAAAAAGTTTTGTGGCGTATGCTTTAAGAACTCTTTGAAATACCTGATCATAGTTTCAAAGTCAAGTTCTATCAGGTTTCAAAATCTTAATTTGTGATGTTGAACTGGATGAGATCTTGAGATTTTGCTCCAGATACTGATTCTCATATAGCAGGACTAAACATAAAACTTGCAAATGAACCGCAATATTGATAATTGAATGATCCAATGTTCAGGTAAGAGATATTCATACCGAGAAAAGTACAGTCAAAACTTACAATCATTTCAGTGCCAACGCCGATGAAATTGGCCAGAAATCCAACGTGACACTTTTTTTTTTAATTTTTGAAGTCGATCGTCGGACAGTACAGTCAGTCATCCAAACAACAAAACGACGCCGTTTCACGTCTTTCCCCCAACTTAGAAACCCTAAATCCCCAAATTAAGAGAGAGAGAGGGCATGTCATCTTCTTCTTCCTTGAAGATCAACACCAGCAGTGGCACCAGCAATGGCACCAGCAGCAGCACTAGCAGCACACCGGCAGTGGCACCAACAACGGCACCGGCACCACCACCACCACCACCAACAGCGCACCAACGGCACCTTCGACCCCTCTTCTTCCTCCTCCTCCTCCGCCCTCGCTTCCTATTATTCCTACCACTTCTTGCTTGAGTAACAATCTCAATCTCTCCTTGCTCACCTGGTTGAGCAACTACAATGGTGGCGAAGCGACGGTAGCCGAGCAATGGCGGGCGAACGACGATGGCCGAGCAGCCGAAACCCTAATTTCAATCCCCATGAGCTATACGGTGTTGTTTCTGTGAGGATGTCCACGTATAATGGCAAAACGACGTCATTTCTTGAGGATGATGGAAAACGACGTTGTTTTAAAGCCACCGCGATTTTTTTTTTTTAAATATAAAAGCCACGTAATTAATCTGGCTGGAATTTCTTGTTAGTGGCACCAAAGTAATCGTTTTTTCTCCGGTTTGGCACTAATCCGACGGAAACTTTTGGCACCAAAATGAGTGATGTACACAACTTATGGCACTGATAGTGTACTTTTCCCCATTCATACCGAGAGAGAGAGTTGATGGTTAGTGAAGGCTCGATCTCTACTGTAGCCACTTTCAATAGTCCTAAATCTTTTGTATTGGTATCAATTCAGTCCTAAATTTTTTAATTGGATCAATTTAGTCCTAAACCTTTTCATATCGGTACCAATTCAGTCCATCTAGCTAATTTAAGCTGGAAATTGCTGACGTGGCGGCTGGCGGTCATATGTGGCGCCACGTGGACAAATTTTATAATTTTTTATATTTTTTCAGATTTTTAAATTTTTTTCTTTTTTCTCTTTTTTTTTTTTTTTTTTTTCCTTTTCTCCTTACCCTTGGCCGGCGAGGTCGTCGACCGGCCGACCATCTCCAGCCACGAGTTGGTCGAGGCAAGGGGCCCCGCGCCCTCGCCGGCCATAGACGAGGGCATCGGCCCCCACCCGGATCCGGTGAGGATGCAATAGCCCTCACTCGTGGGGAGCGAGGGTGCGGCGGCCCTCGCCCGCCACTAGCGAGGGCTGCCGCACCCTCGCCGACCAACGAGCGAGGGTTTCGGCCCTCGCCCGGATCCGGGCGGGGCCGACGCCCTCACCCGTGGCTGGCGAGGGCGTGGCGGCCCTCGCCTGGATCTCGGGCGAGGGTTGCCGCACCCTCACCCGCCACGAGCGAGGGCCGCCGCGCCCTCCGTGACCGCCGAGGGCGCAGAGGCCCTTGCCGGCCAACGGGTGAGGGTTTCGGCCCTCGCCTGGATCTGGGCGAGGGCCAACGCCCTCGCCCGTGTCCAACAAGGGCGCGGGGCCCCTCGCCCGACCAGCCCGTGGCCGGCGATGGTCGGGCTGGCCGGCGACCTCACCGGCCAAGGGCAAGGAGAAAAGAAGAAAAAAAGAAAAAAAATTTAAAAATCTGAATAAATTATAAAAAATTATAAAATTTGTCTACGTGGTGCCACATATGGTCGCAGGCGGCCACGTTATCAATTTCCGACTTAAATTAGCCGAATGGATTGAATTAGTACCAATGTGAAAATGTTTATGACTAAATTTGTCCAATTTAAAAGTTTAGGACTGAATTGGTACCAATGTAAAACGTTTATGACTATTTTGGTACTTTTCCTGTTAGTGAAAGCTCGATCCCTACTGTGGCCACTTTCAATATCTATATCCAAAGACAATTCGAAACTCAAAAAACCTAAGTGTCAGCTGCCCCCACGATGCAAGAAAAAAAAGGGGAAAGCCACCTATCCTCCACAGCGCACACACCATGTAATGATACAATTTTTTCCTACAGCTTATGCCACCTAGCATGCACCAAACTTTTCTTAACTTACAGAATGAATGATGTAGCTATTAACTTATTTTTGATGGACCACATGGATCAGTCACTGGACCCATCATAACTACAGTAGATCAATCCAATGAAGGCATTCCGTTAGTTGCCCAGTTCATAGGAACTCTAGCACGGTAGAAATTCTTAATTAAAGAGTCTCTTTTACTTACATCCCAAGTACCAGGTTTCATGCTGGACTTCTATCGAGGGATGATTGTTCAAAAAGACTTAAACTTATTATACAGTAATTAATTTAGTTCTAAACATTTTCAATTGTACCAATTTAGTGCTAAACATTTTGATTACTTCTCAATTTAGTCATAAATATTTTGACTATTTGCTAGTTTAATCTCAAAACTTTCGATAACTTGCCAATTTACTTATTTTGGCCATTCTATGTAGTGTGGTTAGCGTTAATATGAATAAATTTTACATTTTAAAAAATTTTCCCTTTTTTTTTCGTTTTTTCCTCTCTCTCAATTTCCTTTGTTTTTCCTTTGGCCTTTAGCTGATACTCGATCCTGGCCGGTAACCGACCACAGGAGAGGTGTAGGACTAATCGGAACAGCCATTAGAAGTTTTGCCCGCAAGTCATTATTTATTTCGGTCAATAGGCAATACCGCAGCTTATTATTTTGCAACAAGCATTGAAGAACAAGTCCAGCAAGACTAAATGAGGGTGACATAGACCTTGATATTCGAGCAGAAAACACGACGCTATTATTAATCACTAACTACCGATTTTGTCTTACACGAGGACGCAAACCGGACCCCACTCATCATATGACATTCATGTCTTTTTTCGCATATTGATATATACAAAGTACGAGAGTCGCGAAATTCCCCATTATATTTAATCAAGATCATAATCGGATCATACCCATAAAAAATAGGTGTGATGGAGAAATAATCCCCCGTAATTAATCTCTCAATTTAGTTAATTTTGTCATGAGAATTGGCAAAATTAATTATAATCTATATTTTTTCTCTCCCGCCTTGTCCCTTCCTCCTCTCTTTTGCTTACAATAAGTAGAGAAGAATCGCAGAAGTTCCAAAGAGAGTGACAGGCGCCCTTTCAATTCAATCAAATCATAAATGCATGTTGTATTTTTATGTACATGTTGGACAGCGTTCCCACCTATAAATTTCAACGTTAGGAGGGTTTTGCAATGGACACTTTGATTCGATATGGCCTTCAATTTGTTCTCTTTCGAGTTTTCAGTTGAAAACACAACAAATGAAAAAGACCACTTGAATTAGAAAACCAAAAGCAAAGTCAAGTCTTCCCTTCACTTGTTTCAGCTGATCATTTCTTTTATTGCGGGGGTACTTTTGGACTTGATTGTACATGCTAGTGCTTTACTTTGGTCTGTATATGGCCATTTAAATATCCCAATTACATTTTTTTCCTTTAAAGATTGAGGAGGATTGGTCTTGTTTTCACTCAAGCTAATTACAACGAGTGAAACTTTCATATACGGTTGGAGAATAATAAGAGAAAGAAATAGCATAATACTTATCAGGGGTTACGGAATAGAATTAATTTGGCTTATCAGGACATTCAAAATGTCTACACGCAAAGATTCTCTCTCTTTCCCGCGATTTCTTTTCCCCTTCAAGGACGAGCTCCATTTCCTTTTCCCTTTCTTTTTATTTTCGGTTGCTCCGTCCTTCTTTTTCCTTTTTTATTAAGCTAGAAGGGGTTGAAGTTATAGGTCTCTAATGGGCTTTGAAGATCAATGATGGGCTTTGGGCTTGGCCCATTTATTACAGTCCCAACGGCCCCATCTAGTCTATACACCTTTTTTTAAGAGGCGGCCCGGCCCGTCCCGTCCCGTCCCTATACTGCGCTTTTGGAGATTGCATAAAACCCTCCGTAAGTCACCTAAAATTAAGGGTGAACTAGGGACCGGACCGATTGGTCCTTGATCGGAATCTGGTCACTTTTTTTTTTGTTCCCAATACTTGGTGTTATATCTTGGGTTAATACCCTGAAAAACCCCAAATTGGTACACTTGTGACAAATTTACCCAAAACTATTTTTTTGACCGCCAAAAACCCTAAACTGGTATACCTTTGACAAATTTACCCTATGTTAGTTTTTATTAAATTTTATTCTTAAATTATTAAGTTAAATGACACGTGACAGTTTACCAGTATACCAATTTAGAATTTTATGCTCCGTTTGTGATAGTTTACAATTTTTGTGATTTTTTTGTAGTATTAATCCAATTTAGCAAATGGTATATTTCTCACAAATTTACCATTTTAGGGTTTTTTGCAGTCGAATAAATTAGTTTGGGGTAAATTTGTCATAAATGTACCCGGTTTATGGTTTTTATAGTCGATCGGGGTAAATTTGTCACGGGTATACCGGTTTGGGGTTTTTATGGTCAAAAAAATAGTTTGGGGTAAATTTGTCACGAAGTGTCTAGGTTTGGGGTTTTGGGGTATTAACCCTTATATCTTATGCATAATTTTTTTTTTTTTAAAGAAGCTGATTACTCTTTTTTTTTTTCAGATATAATAAAAAATATATATATGTAATCGATCCGGTCCGATTCCTATTTCCAAAGAGGAAACCGGACCGGACCAAAATAGCCGGTTTGGTCCATTCCGAGTTAAGGAGGAATCAGACCAGACCAAAGTAACTAGTTTAGTCCATTCCGAGTGGCTCGTTTTGCACACCTATCTATGATGAGCAGTAGTCGCCCATTTTCATTAGCGGCCAGTGTAAAGGATTCGACCAGCGATGGCAACAAGTTGTCATTAGTGAAAACGAGAGAACTTATTTTGGATTTTAGGGACGGCTCTGCTCGGCAGAGGCCAATTGCGTATCCAACGAAATAGCTAATCAAACATCATTTGAACATTGTATAGTTGCAACGAAAACCATAACAAAATTCATTCCAATGATCTTATTAAAAACTGGATCCTCTCCAAAAACCCAGATCAAGCCACCTTCATCACGTATCGATGCTAAGGTCGAGTCCCGAACCTTCGAGCTTTGTCCTTGCAATCTCGTCGAGGCGCTGGGCCATCTCCGCCGTGAACAAGCTCTTCCAGTCCCCGACGACGCCCTTCCTGAAGAAGACGCTGTTCGGCATGTTCACCCACGGATCGACCCCGCTCTTGTTCACCTCCAGGCTCTTAAGCCTCTCCAAGCTGCACCTCCAGACGATGTCCTCCACCTCCTCTTCTTCCTCCTCCAGCTGCCGCCCGAGGAACGAGCTCAGCCTCTTCACCTGCCCTCTCGGGTCTCTCTTCAGGTCCTCGTACTTCAGGAACAGCACCTTCTCCGGCATCGCTAAGCTCGCTCTGTAGTACTCGAGCACGTGCTCGAAGAAAGGCCCGAAGAAGCAGACCCCGTCGCAGAAGCCCTCGAAGGCGCGCTCAAACGGGAAGGGGCCCTCCTCGTCGGTCCGGAGGTGGTTGAAGAAGTGCCACAGGGAGACGAGGGTGTCTTTCGAGTTGCGCGTGAGGTAGACGATCTTGCATGGAGAGGAAAAATAAATGCTATAGGCTCGTTCTATAAGAAAGGCGCGAACCTAATCGCTTATGGTGCAGAAACAACATGAAAACTCTCAGCTTTTGTCCGAGAAAATTCTTCAAAAAGTTCTAAACCTATTGTGTTTTTATTTATTCAGTCTAAATCTTTTAATTTTGTCAATTGAATCATAAATCTTTTGATAATTTGTCGAAGTCTGTCGATTCGACATGGATGCGGTGTCATGTGGCACGTCCGGCACTTAATATGGATATTTTTTTTTATAATTTTAAAAAACAAGTTTTTATTTATTAATTTTCTTTCTTTTCTTTCTTTTCCTTTTTTTCTTCTTCCATTGGCCGAAGAGGTTGCTAGCTTTTGCCAAATGGTAGGTGAGGGTCGATCGGCCCTCACTTGTGACTAGTGAGGATCGGTTGACAACCCTCGTTGGACTTGGTAGGGAAAAAGGAAAAAGAAAAGAAAAGAATAAATATCCAAAAAAAATTTTAAAAATTATTCACGCGAGCTCCGGTTGTCCTACTTAGCACTACCAACATCCATGTCAGTAATTTCCAATTAAAATTGGCGGAATGGACTTAATTGACAAATAATCAAAAGGTTTAGGATTTAATTGGTAAAAATGAAAAGTTTACGATTGACTTGGCAAAAATGCAAAATGTTTAAGACTATAGAGGATTTTCCCATTTTCTATGAGAACCAAAGCAAGCCTCGCAGCTTTTAATTCATGATCGGATGGGTAACGTAGAGTACAAGGTTAGGCAATACTTACTTTGCATGGAGAGGCCTTGACGGATTCGGGAAGCGCGCTGTAAGGCAAGTGGGTGTGGAACAACCTGGGCGACTCGATGACCGAGAGGTCCGGAGGCGGGTTCTCCGTAAATACCTGGACCTCCAAGGTCTTCACGTAATGCGCCGGGTGGTTAGCCGCGAGGGGGTCTTCCGACTGATCTTCTCGATCGGTGCTGACCGCGATGTTGCCTTTCTCTCGACTCCGTTCATGTCTCTTGCTCGTCAAGATGCAGAAACAGAGCGCTTTGAGCCACGTGCTTCCGGTTTTCATGGCAGACGCCAAGAGGACGTCGTCGTCTCGCGGCCGGAACCTTGAGCGAAGAGCCAGGGCGGCCTCGAGATGGCGGGGGCGGTACCAGAAGCCGTTCCACCAGTAGAGTTCCCGAGTCTCCCAGAACAGCTGTTTTGGGAGCTGGTCGAGCGATATCGATGATTCTCCTTCCGTAGTAGCACAATGACCAGTGGTTCTCGGCTTTGCAACGTCGACGTCCACGGTAGCTACAGCTAGTGTCTTGTGGTGCCGAGTTACTTCCATTAGAGCAGTTTTCTGGTTCTGTTGTCGCCGGTGAAAATTTAGACAAATGAACAGGTCTGAAAGTTTGCCAGGGCTGAGAGATTGTAAAGATTTTTTGGAAAGAGCAGCTGATGCTTGTGCCAAAGACGCTGATTATACTCGTCTCGAGATTTGGGCACACAGGTTGTGAAAGCAGACGCGCAGCTTTTCTAAGTTATTCCGTTCTTTATCAGTTGACGCAAGCATCGTATTCGTTTCATTTGTTCAAGGAGTTGGAACAATTTGCACCGCTGTTTCTGCAAACAACTAATTCCTTCTCGACCAGCGACCGATCTCCATCGACATGAGGTCGGTAAGAATCGGAAAAAGATATTCGCTATGCCGTAACGTTAAAGTTTCTTACCCCCTTATAAAAGTAGATCTCTCTTTAGGCTGTCAACTTGCTGCTGTTCTCAAAAAGAACAGATCACGGTCCTTCAAGAAAAGCTCCTTTTTTTCATTTTTGTTTAATCTTAGAGAAGGAATTACAAATGAAGCGTAAGCTATACGGAATTACCAAAAAATGGAATCATATTCAAAAATGAGAATTCACAAAGATGAGGAGGATTCATATGATCAAGCATTGAAAAGCTTCCGAAAAGGTCCATCCTTCCTATCCTTAGCTGCTTCCGTGAGAGCAAGAAACCTCTTGAAGCCTGTGGAGGCGGCACCTCGCCCGAGGGCAGCAGCTCTTGTGAGCACATCCTCCCCGGAAGCGATCAAGCCGACTGGAGCAATGTTGGACATTGCAGGAGCTATTATGGGAAGTGGGACAGCAGGAACAACAGGCGGCGCTACAGGAGGTTGCGTGATCCCAGGTCCAAGTTTGTTGAAGTCATCCAATATAGTTTGCTGATCAGCCTTCTTGAGCCCCTGCACATGCCATCCACGTCACAACTGGCATAGAAACAAACTCTGGACAAGATAGATAAAATGTAAAGAACTCGTGGAGAAATGATGAAGCATTAATGATTGCTGATTAATTTTCCATTGTGCAAACAAGAAAGAGATCACGACTGTTTTTCCTTTACCGCGAGAGAAGACAATGTACTCCATCCAATTTGCCATGTCACAAAATTAATATCATTTTTTTTTTTCATATTCTATCAAAATATGCCTGAGAGATAATATTCTGTCAACTACCTTGAGCTCCAGAACACGCTGAAACTCCATTGTTGTTCCTTCTGGTAACAATGCACGATATGTATCCGCCACAGAATCAACTGGAGACAGAATAACCTGTGATGGGAAAACAATCATGAGTGTGACAGAGAAGGACAACGTACTTGAGAGTAACAGCCTGCACTAAGTAAAGAAGAGAACCTTTAGAAGTGCTTCAGCTTTGCTCATCTCTCGGCTTACAAACTTAGAATAGCTGGCAGCAGTTGTTGTCTGCACCGAAGAAACAGATTACAAAATGGATGCATGAGCTCGTTTGTCAAATGGAAGAAAAGACGAAAGAATCTCTTTGAAAACTACAGGGATTGACCAAGAATTCCAATCAAACGTGCAACATGTAACTGCATCAATGCAAATTAAAGTAATTTCCAGTAACATTTGCAGATACAGGATTGTCTGACTCTAGATCGAAGCAAAAATGTGAGCCAAACTGTTTGCCTAAAAGCATCAACTTTTATTCTCATATTACAGGAAACTGATTACCAGTCCCTTTGCCACCGAACATTGTGACTTCCAAGTCCCTCGCAATTGCACCAAATCAGCATGATCGGGGCCTCCCTAGTTACTATTGCTTCTCCAGTCAACTGAGACAGCTGGGAAATTCTAGGCCTACGATAATTTTCTGCCATTTTATCTAAGACCAGCTATTAGTAATGACATAACTTTTAAGTTTCCTTGTAGAGCTATTGCAGAGTGTAATGTAGCCGCAAAAATTTGTCGATTGCAAAAGGCATCATAAACACCAAGCAAGAATCATAATCTAAATCAACACTGGATAAGCTTGCTAATAAGTCATGAATGACCAGAAGCAGGAACTTAAAAAGTCCCAAAAATAGGTTGGGATGAATGATGGTGCTCAAAGTGCAAGCACTGCAATCAATAGAGAGATGTGAGCGGGGTTCCAAGCTATTGTTGGCCATACTTGAAAGTCAATTTCACTGGTTCCAGTGTCAGCGATATACAATTTGTCATCATTGGTTAACCACATCCACAAAATGCTAAAAGAAAAGATCTAGGTTACTTGCACGTTTAGATGTTTCGTCAACAACAGGATAAAAGTGAAAGGAGATTCAAGAGCCTATATTTGGATGTCATCGAAGCAATAATACTATAGTAAATGTACTAACTCACTTGTCGGCCTAGGGAAGGAATATCTAGAAGGATTGTCTTTATGGCTTGAGTATCCAACAGCATCTGCAAAAAGTATGATACAGTCAAAATGATTCCAAGATATCAAATTGATTGCACAAACTAGAGAGGCAATTTCTACTCGAAGCAGCAACAACAATAGACAAGGTCCTTTTCATTGAAAGTTCAATCGATGAAACCACAGAAGAAAATCTCTCTCCAAATTGAACTATGTTATTTTAGCTATGGTTTTTATGATACTAGCCATTGCAAAAGTAAACATATCATGCCAATATAGGGCGTTGAATGTGTCCTTTGGCTGTTCATTTAAGAGAAAAGCAACAGGCATGCATCAAGAGATATACATCAAAAGTAATACATGTTTCGCTTTGTTGACAATAAACCATTCGAAAGCATAAATATAGAAGACATGAGAGACATTGAGTCCCTTAACTAAAATTACATAAATAATCTAAAAAAAACTACTCATTGAAACAAGTGCTATAATTGTGGGAAGTAGAGAGCTCTAATGCCATGCATTGGCTTAGAAATCAAAGCACTTAGATCCACATGTAGTTATTTAGATAAGTCAAGATGACATTTCCATTCAAGGAGAAAATTCCAATATGATTCTTGCTCAGGTGCAAAGAATTTAAGGCATAATCTGAATAGTGAGATGCTTCAATATGATTCCAATATGTCAGCAGGTATTGCTTCAAAGTCGGTCTTAGCACATAAGCCTCAAATGCAAAATATTAAAACTTTCTAAGTAGTTAGATCTTTCAAAATGATGACACACATTAAAGAGAAGCAGCAATTACTTGTTGGGCTCCAGTCTCAGATATCTGTTTGCATTTAAATATGTTGACATAGAAGCGGGGTCCAAGAGATGATGCAAGCTGCAAGAACAAAGTTAACAACGTTGAGAAAAAAGGGACTGAAGAAAGTAGATCTTCGCTGGAAGTTATGCAACAAAATGCATGGGCACTAGTTTGGCTTGTAAAAACATTCGCCTAGCAGAAAGATGGCTAAACTGAGACTCGCCTTATTCTACAGCTGACAATGAGTATAATTAAGCATAACCGTGGAAAGAGGCTCCTAAGAAGATAGGTCACTGTTCTGCAACATAAGAAATACTAACAGCAAAAGATCTGTAGGAAGTGTTGCGCCTCAGTTTATTTCTTTTTGTTGCTAAATGACAAAATATGTAGGTTAATGCATAAAATCAGGAAACAGAAAAATCCTTCAGGTTACCTTGTCCAAAAAGAACTGGAAATAAATAGGAGACAGAAGGCTTCCAAGCACAGGAATACTATTATTCAGCATCAGATTTATGTTGTTAACATACCTGCAAGAAAAATGTGGTCATAGAAGCGAACCATAACCTCCATTAAATACATTTTAGAAATGGAGAAATCAACTCACCCTGATTGGTCACCAACACTTTCTAGAGTGTTCCATGGGATACGTGTCATGGTGGCCATTTCTATATCAAATTTCGTTTCAAGGCCATGCACTAGAGTCACAAGTGCTTTTGTTATTACGGCAGAAAATTCATCCTGCAATACCGCTTATAAGTTGTCAACTAGTGACAAAGAGAACCGTGCATGAGTAACTCACAAGTGCATGCAAATTGATGTCAACAATACCTGTACTTCTGACATATCCACACCATCAGCATATTGGGAATCGATTATCTTTGACACGCTTTCAGCCAGTTCGCCAGCCTATAAAATGTCAAACTGCAATTATGATAAACTTACACCAATTTTGCCCAATCAGACTGGAATTCAAAAATCAAATATTATGTAACCAGCAAATATTGTCTCAACCCTCATCAAACAATTTCTCATATTAATGATGCCCTTTTGGAACAATTTTCTCTAGCATTATAAAAAGCATTGCTTAATTGCATCTATCACCTAAAACAGTTAAGGAATAGCGAAGTTGACTCTGAAATTCTGAGATTTAGCATTGACAACAAGTAGAATAAAATCTTGTGATACAACTCTCAAGAACCAAAAATTTAATTTTACCCTAATACATTTTGAAGTTTTTTGTGAATAGTTAACTATAAAGGTTGAAGATTTGAACATGGCATAGCAATTGGTCATGCACTCTCAAGCAAAGCACAAACAGTCCAAAGAACCTTCTGGTGGGACATTGCTATAATTTCAGCAATGACGTTTTTATGTTCTTCCCGGAAGAATAACATGTTAAACGACAATATTAAGCACACAGTCCAACTTTCCATGTTGCTTTAAACTGTTCTCCATAACTTTAACAATATGACAAGGTAAAATACCCCAGCAGTCACGATAATCATTAAGGAAACAATAAGCATTTAATAACTAACCGTCTTATGGCAGTATTCAGCTGAATTCACTATGTAACAGATCACTCTTTCATCTCTGTCTGAAGTCTGCATGATTCCAATTGTTGCTCAAAAAAGCAAACATAAAAGAACTATAAAAAGAGCCAGAAAAAGTTGTAAAATACACTACCTTTATCTGTCCATCTATACCTGTGGCCGCTGCAACAAGCCCCATACCACCTTTAGGTAGTTTTACAAAAAGTTTTGTGGCGTATGCTTTAAGAACTCTTTGAAATACCTGATCATAGTTTCAAAGTCAAGTTCTATCAGGTTTCAAAACCTTAATTTGTGATGGTGAACTGGATGAGATCTTGAGATTTTGCTCCAGATACTGATTCTCATATAGCAGGACTAAACATAAAACTTGCAAATGAACCACAATATTGATAATTGAATGATCAAATGTTCAGGTACGAGATATTCATACCACGCACAATATGAATATCTATATGGTTAGTGAAGGCTTGATCCCTACTGTGGCCACTTTCAATATCTATATCCAAAGACAATTTGAAACTCAAAAAACCTAAGTGTCTAAACAGCTGCCCCCACGATGCAAGAAAAAAGGGGGAAAGCCACCTATCCTCCACAGCGCACACACTATGCAACAATACAATTTTTTCCTACAGTTTATGCCACCTAACATGCACCAAACTTTGCTTAACTTACAGAATGAATGATGTAGCTATCAACTTATTTTTGATGGGCCACATGGATCAGTCACTGGATCCATCATAACTACAGTAGATCACTCCAATGAAGGCATTCCGTTAGTTGCCCAGTTCATAGGAACTCTAGCTTGAGCAAATCTTTACAAGTGCCATTACCAATTCCAATATGAAGGAAGGTATCTAAACCATTGAATTCGATCAACACACCTTAAACAAATTGAATAACGTCTGATTCTTTGTCAGAGCACTGCAACGCTTTAAGCTTCTCTTGATGATAAGAAACAGCTAAGACAACATAAAAAGGAGGGTCTGTCAGCACAATGCTCAAAAACTTGCAATGCTACAATCAAATATACTGGATAGAGTTCATCCTGCATCTTTCTATATAGATGGTAATTGGAAAAGTACCACAGGATGCACACATAATATCCCGTTGAGCATTTACAAGAAAATATATATATTCACAAAATTAGCAAATTCACCAAGATCATGGTTCAGAGTCAAGACAGCAGAACTGAAAGAGCAGTCGTTAAAGTTCTCACTCCACCCAAATTTATGTGAGTCAATTTTAAGCTAATTGAATCACTATCACCATCTACAAAAGTCCAGAGCTATATTTGATCAACGAATCCAACTCAAAAGATGCATCAAATAATTGCAATCATAACCGAAATCAACATTTCAGTTGCTTGCCTGCATGCTACTGGTTAAAACATTGTTCTGACTCCCCTCCTCAATATCCCATGTTTCCTCCTAATAGAGGACATCATAAGCAAGCAACATCAGCCATAAATCATTGAATGAAAAATATGGAGAGAGCCAAAGTCCAATAAGAAAGAAATGAAACTACCTGGACAAGTTTTTCCAGACTTTCCATCAGCGTTTTCTCTTCTAGCTCTATATATACCGTTAAATGAGGTTCAAAGCAAGATGAAATGATTCCACGGAAGTTGAACTGTAACCAATGAATGGAATTAGTTCTCCTGAACTGTTTAGGTCGAAAGATGTTAATAGATGCTGTTCACAAACTTTAATTAAAGATATCCAGTAAGCACACCAGGACACCCGAACATCAACAATGGAACCACAGTTTTCATTCCTTATTCTTAGATCAAGCACTCTAATTTCTCCGTCCATATCCTCAAGACTTGTTGACCCTGATCTAGAAGTAAAGACCCGCCTACATTGCACGAATCAATTTCCTCCTTAGAAAAAAAAATTTCATGGAAAATAGTTCAATGCCATCCTACTGTTTAAGTCATATAGAATTTTTAGAATACAATTCTCATTCTATCTAATGCAAACTTTAAGCAGGACTTTTAATCCTGTGATAATAAATCACATAAAATCTCCACACACAAACAAGATAATTCATGCAACAGATGACATATCTCAGAAGCACCAGCACAAGTACCAACTTCATTTCTTGTTTTCTATACAAGATTAAAAAATTACCCCAGCACCAGGCACTGACGTATCCTTGTTTCCATCCTTCTCCTGTCAATTAAAATCAGAATTGGCAGAAGGGTGAAAAGGCAATCTTACAAAACTTCACAGTAAAACTAGAAATCGCTTAAAGCACAGCCACAGATTTACCTCATCCTCAGTTCCTTGATGTGCAGCAAGCTTCCGTTCGTACTTCTTTCGTATATCAGAAACAATTTGACTGTTATTTTCATCTTTATCAATGTCATCTTCACTTATGATCTCTTTGCTCCGAGCTCCTCCTCCAAATTTCTCTGCCAATTCATCCTCAAATTCCAGGGTTCGTTGGAGTGCCTAAATTATCCAGGACAAATAAGGTTTTATAAGAGGCAACGAAAAGCTTTCCGAATGTTCAAATTTGATGAGATCAAGCCACCAAATGACATTACATTAAATGACGTTTCCACTTAGAGGATCCTGCATAGGTAACGGTGAAAAGATACAGGCCTATGAACAACAAGAGCATAATTGCAAATATGAGATTATGCAGGCCACAAAAACCTCTTTACCCTCTCTTACTCTTACATGTTTAGCAGGGATTAGGGAAGATCCTATATTAGGATCTCAACAAGTACTGATGATGAAAACACACTAAGGTATAGCACATGCACATGATAAAATCTAGTCAAGTTGACACTAACCAGGAAAAAAATTAGGACAGGCTAGCAGAATAGATAACTATCACATCATTATTCATAAGCAAGCTAAAAACATCAATTTACTCCACAACACGGTGATGACAAAATGCTATAGGGGACTTTTTGAGTTGAATCTGACCATAAAGACTCCTCGATAGATAACTAATTAATCCGCAATCATCTTATGGAGATTAATGACGCACTAGCATCTCAGAAGCCTACTTTAAGACATTCTGAAAACTAATTCAAAGATGCCATGCATGTATAAGTATTTAATTAAGGAAGACCTACATAGATTCTCAGACCAATGTGGTGCGACATCCTAGAAACACAGCCTTACAAAAAAATTTATGAGCCATGCCCCAGACATAGCGAATGCAGCAGAAATGAAAGGTCCGTGAGGGTTTGGATAGTATAAACTTACCAATAACAAAGTACCGACATCTGGCTTTTCCTTCATATTGATGAGGATCTCTTCAAGTTGTTTCCTGAAGATATATCCAAGAAGCAGACAAGTCACATCTTTTTGCTTCATACTACTTCAGAGAAGCTTCTACAATACTTGCAAGATCAAGATTAAGAGAGCAAACCACAAGCCCTCACAAACTAAATAAGGTTTTTATTGCCCCCAGATGCTTAGCATATGAACAGCAATGCAATGACCATGTCACAAATGTCAGCCTTCTAAGATCTTGCTTATTGCTGGTAAATTCAAAAGTAAGAAAATTTCTGAGTACTGATGAAACACATATTAAGGACTCCACCTCCATTGGAATGCACAAGTTTAAGGGGGTAAAACCTGTTGCTAAAAAATAACGCATGCTTGAAGAAAATGATATGTTCCTTAGGATGAGCTTATATGAAACATTTGGAACAAAATTGACAGACTAAGTTTATAAGGCCAGCCAAACTCCACAATTACAAAATACACAACTCTCTTAGCAGTTTCTGCATTGTTCCTTTGTCACTTTTACATTACAAGCTCATCTGAATTAGTTCCACCCTCGGCACTAATTTCTTGAATGTTTTAAATAATAACAGCAAACTTAAAGAGGTTTCATATTGGCAACAATAAAAGACTCACTGCAATAACCCAACTTACTTGACCAACCGTTTAATAGCTAGAGATGGTCATGAGAACACTCTTTCAACATAAGAAACAGTATATTTTGCAGGTAAGTTAAGAAATACCTTGTCTTCTTACAGAATAGGATGCAAAGCCGATAAGGAACATGCCAAGAAGGAGGAAAGATCTTCCATATCTCTTCATTAGTTCTCATTCGACGCTTAATCCAGGCATATCTCCGTTCGGTTTTATCCAGCTTAGCAAGTTCTATGAAAACAAAAACGCATCAGCTTGAATACCTCGGAAAAAGCAATTGGAAAGCCGGAAAATAAGAGTATATCATCACATGCACAATACAAAGTAGGAAAAATGGCAGACCAGCTCCTTCAAATATCTGTTCATATGACGTGAGCTCCCTGCTGCAAAATGTATTCACCAGCTCCTCCCTCACAGAAGGCTCCAACGCGTCAACCACTAAGCAAGCATTGGATAAGTGTTGCAGCAGATTTGTCTCTTCGCTCTCTTTTCCAGTACCTAAGCTGAAATAAGGGGCCAGTCAAGTATGCCATCTAGATTATCCAAAAGATGAAAACTGTCTCCAGTGATAAATTTTTGCAAACCAAAAGAACTGCCATATCAGTTTTTCAATTTCAGCCAGGAAGCAATAAGAAAGATGTAAAGACGAAGAGTTGCATTAGTCTATCCTATTGAGTTTCCCATGAGTGCTTCATAAGGCTCAATTGGACACTTAATACTGCAGACGAATAGTCAAGAATAATCAAATAGAGGACAAACCAATTGCATACAGAGAACAGACTATTCAAGACCGAGAGGAACTCATGCATTCAAAGAAAAATGTACCTCGAAAAATCAGAGAACACGTGTGACTTGAGTATTTGTTTGATATTCTTAAACTTCTCCCTAAGCTCTGTTATTTTGGGAATATCCCTGTAGGCTTCAAAATGACTGCACAGCTGGTTCACAGCCTGAAATGCATTGACAGAAAATAACTCAATCAATGCTTTTTTGCAGGACTATGCACAATAAAATCTAGATTTTCCCAGAGATAAGATCTGAATGACAAATCAAGTTAAAGCACGATGAGGCCTTCCATGGCATACAATGACTGAAGGAGGAACCAGGTCATCTAAGAAGTCCATGCAGGAAAAAGCACAATCTTGAATAGTGCAATTGTGAAATCCTACAGGTAAGCCAATTGCACTTGGATGTCACTCTCTATCTCACACAGATATAGTATAATGCAAGGAATCATGTACTCCATAGAGCTACATAAGCCCAGAACCTTCTTCGGTAATGAGTGACCTAAGCAACTATAAATTGGGATAAATCAAGAGCTGAGCACCTTCACGGAATACTTATGCAGAGTGAACATCATAAGAAGCTTATAATAAGAAACTCTATCAATAATGCGATGCCAACCCTAAAAAAAATGTTTAATCTAACAAGCTATGACTCATGAGCAATCACAGTACCTCCAGCTGTGCAGCTGCCTCTTTATATTGTCTTTTAGAAGCCATTATCTGGAGTTGCTCGATAGCTGAGACTGTGATAGGAGGAGGAGCATCACAAGTTAGATGTACGGAAACTCAAATGGTATTACTGAAGTAAGTTGATCATGCCAAAATTATTATTCACTTTAATGAAATATGCCAGATATATTGTACAGCACAGAGCAAAACCCTATATGTATAAAACAGAATCTAGAGGTCCATCATGTACCATATTTTCTTCAAACTAGTAAAGTGGACACTAGGGCAGCACAAATCAGGCTTCAAGCAAGCAATAACATGCCCCCAGTGAAAATTGGGGAAAGAAACGAAATGAAACTAGAAAATGATCCTTGTCTTATTATAGTTTGATTTTCTTGAGTTGTGCATTTGCCAAGCAACAAGAAGCACACATGCTAATGCTCGAAATAATCTGCCATCATATTCAAGATAAGAACGTCTCCATGGTGAAAAATATACTGTGTGTGTAATATTGATTATTCAGACATGTAAATCAATATTTCCAAAAAGTTGACAATTCATTTATTCTCCCAAATAAAGCCACGACACTAAAAGTAAACACGTTCAATGAAGAAACAAATCCTTATTTTCCCACTATTAATTAAAATTCAGGGAATGATTTTTTCGCACAATGAATCCACAACCATGTAGAGCAAAATAAGAGGCATGCATGATACCAAAATAATGTAAACTGCAAAGACACTAACCAAGCATTGTAAGACGGTGAAGAGCAGTGATCGTTGTTGTTATATGCTTCTTAGCAAAATCCAACTTTTTTATATCACGACAAATTTCCTGAACCATTGTCTCACTTTGCTCAGCTTTGGTTTTTATTTCCCGAATCTTGTACGTGAGTTCCTGCTTGAAAGGAAAACATATGAACATTAAAATAGCAGACTGACAAGTTGGGTGTTCGACACTGTTGAAGTTCCCTTTCTGCAAGATGGCATCAAAGATGAATAGCAACTAAAGATTATCCTTTAACAGACCTCAACAGCATGTGTAGCAGCAGCAAGATCTTCCTTAGCTTTTGTCCCTGAATTACTCTGTAGGAATGTGCCGGAGAGAAGTTGTCAAAAGCTTAAATAGAAAAAATGAACCATACCAGGATTTCATAATAAGTATGAGATTATGACGTTAATTGATTTTGACATCTTTTTTTCTCCCTGCATCTCACATAGAATCGAGTGATGGTGCAACAGCAAACACAGCCGAACAGCAGTCATGTAAGCTTTTGTTTCCGGTCTTACAGAGAACTGCTATCAAGTAACCACTTTGAAATAAGTAAGAGACCTCTACAAACCCATTACAGATCCAAAACTTGGCATTGAATAAGTACCAGATGTAACCTCTCTCAAATGCATCCAGAAAATTTCACCTTACGAATAACAGCATACATCAGATACTTATCCATTAAGAATCACAAGGAAAGCCAATGACTCAGTAGCAAAAATAGACAAAAAAAAAAAAAAAGATAATAATAGAAGTATGGCTTCTTCCACTCTCGCAATTTCAGCGTTGTGAAGAGCAAAAACTCATGATGCTACAGAGCTAACGCACAATCTTGTCCAGAATAATCTACAGCCTACACGAACCAATATCTTCAAAATGTGCCGGTAAACTACATGCAACTTCGCCGACAGATTCTTCAGGGACATAACGAGTATGACAAGGCACGGTTGAATCAATTGCACGATATGCCAAAGAGGACTCAGAGAAAAAAGATAAAAGAGAACGACCTGCTGGCGAACGGCTGCCAAGATTTCCGCATCAATACGACGAATCTCACTATGTATCTTCTGCATCAAAGGCTCGACGCCGGATAACGAAGCCTCTGGAACAAAGAAAGCGTCTCTCGCGGTGTTAACACACCAGAGCAGCAGACAATCGCATCAAAAGAGAAATGCTCGACCCGAGAGGGACCTGTAGGGAACATCTGGTTGATGTACTCCAAGGTACTCGACTTGTCCATGGCGCCACGAATTGATCGCGAACGCAAGTCCTCAGTCTCCAGCTCGACCAGCCAACCTCCGGTGGGAACGCCCACCGCGCACAGAATCACTTCACTTCCCGCTTTCCTTCTCTCCGCAATCCTTCATCACGCCTCATCCCCGCATATCTGCTCCTGGATTAGCGCCGACGGCAGCGCCGGAGCCCACTGATCTACGAGCAAATTGAATAGGGAAAAGAAGGCGAGAAAGCCTCCGTCAATCAGAGCCAGCTCGAGATCTTCAATCGATCTCCGATCACAAACAAAGAAATGAGGAATCGATTCGGCCGTCGACTCACCTATCGGAGATCTCTGATTCGACGATCGAGTCGCCGGGCGTGTTCCGAGTGCGGATCGAGATGAACTGCTGCAAATTCTACGTAGGCGAGCGGCGACGAATGTCTCGATCCGTCGGCCGAAGCTTTAACGCGCGGAGTCGAGCGAAGCATGAAAGGCGTTCTGAGAGGAGAGACGAGGAGCGGAGCGGGCCTAGTAAAAAACGGAGTGCTCCGAGTTTATTTCAAGTAATTATCAAAAAAATGAAATAACTAAGTTGAAAATTCAGCTCCATTTGTTTTCCAAAGTAAAAATATCACTAAAAATTCTCAACTAAGGTACTTGTTATAAATTTATCCCAAATAAATTTTTAAACCACCAAGTGCAAGTGATAATCTTTCCGTTTCTAGAGATAATTTTATATTCTCTATTTTAATTCTCTATATGAATTTCGGAGTAAAAATACGTATTAAGTGCGAGCGAAGAGGGCAAAGATGAGAAAATTTTTATTTCTCATTTTTTAGACTAAAAAATTGTTCCAAAACTAGAAAAATGATATTGCATTACTAAAGGCGCATTTGGCAACCGGTCAAACAATGAAAATTTCTATAACCGACCAAAAAAAAAAAAAACAATGAAAATTTATATTGCTTTTATTTTTGGAAGTAGATTTGGAATAGAAACCCATTTGGTAAAATTTTTATTTCTAAAAACAATTTTCTACTTTTTTTTTTCTAGAAGTAGATTTGGAACAGAATCGAAAATTAAAAAAAAGTTAATTCTTTATTTTCGAGAACGATTCCATAATCAAGCCAACTTAATTTTTCTTTTTCCTCTTCTTTCTTCTTATTCTTCTTCTCTCTCTTCTTCTTCAATTGATGCTGTCGCCACCGGCGATTATCAGCGATCGGTTGGGCGAGATCTAACGAGATCGCCGAAGGCTCGCTAGTGGCCAGGCAGGCCTCGCCCGGGCCTCCCCTGACCTACGTGGCCATTGGTGAGCCTCACTTGTCGAGGCTACGCTCGCGCAGCCACCGACGAGGCTTGCCTAACTAGGCGAGCTTGGTCGACAAGTTGCGACCTCGCTGAGGGCCGGCAACGCTCCAATGAGGTCACCGACCCTTGTCTAGCCAGTTACCGACAAACCTTGAAGAAGAAAAAGAGAAAGAAAAAGGAATAAAATTATTAAAAATTAAAAGAAATTTATTTAAATCAGAAATTTTCAGAACGATACCAAACGTAATTCTATTCCAAAAATAAAAATTTCGGACAATTAGCAAACGGTTTAAAATGTTTAAGAATTTTATTTGCATAAGTGTACCAATTTGTGACTTTTTGTGATATTAATCCAATTTAATTCCTAGAATTGCAACTCGCATATTTGAAAAGTTAATAAACGTACGTAAGCAATCACTAATAACTAACCAACCAAACGAAAAAAAAAAAAAAAAAAAAAAAATCACTAATAACTGACGAAATAAATTAGTTATTCAAATAAACATGCAAGTAACCTATATATATAAACAAGATTTTCAATATACTTTTTATTGTTAAGTGTATGATTATTTGAAAAAATTAATTGATTTGTAAAACATCTCTAAAAATGACCGTTTTTATCACTTATAAAAAATCTATGAAAATATCTAGATATAAATTACCATCAATAATGAAAATAATTTTCATTAACTAATTATTTCAAATGATATAAACGATTATTTTAAAAAAAATATATATATTTTTAAATTATTTATTTTTCGCAAAATAAATGAAATCTAAATTCGGGCACTGCAAGCTAACATTGCCCCCCATATATTCCCAGTCAGGATCTCAGGATCTCTCCAAAAAGAACATCGAGCTATTGCAGAAAGCAAACTTATTCCCAGCAAAATAATCACTGATTTGAAAGTGCAGTGCAGACCAATTGGCAATTCCACAACGTAATCATCTTTCATTCTCCTTTACAGACTCAAAAACTCGGCAAGTGGAGTCATTTATCGACTCCCTTGCCGTCATTAGTTGGTTGAAAGAATCGCTATCGCTCCGGAAAGGAGTAAAACAAAGCCGCATGACCATATAAATTCAAATACTCTGCATCTCGCTTCTACAGCAGGCGTCTCCATCCACTTCCTTGGCACCGATACATGATCAAGAAAGAAGGCGGCTAATTTCTTTTCCATAAGGGACGGCAGGTAGACCCAGGTCATCCTCCACCTGATTACGGAAAAGAAGTACCCTGAGATTTGTTGCTCTAACTAATCGCAAACGACTCCGCTTGAGATGTAACGGCAACAAGCCAATGCAAACAAGACAAGAAACATCAAGAATCCTATAATTCAATGATGTAACCATCCCAAAAAAGCAGCTTGCTTGTCTGCACAATATGTACCTCTGAAGCATGACAGAAAAGCTAAGAGCAGTCGGGAGCACAGGATACAGATTGAAGGGGTGATATGGAAAAATTATGATCAAAGTTTTTTCTCAAACAAATGCGTGCAACAAGATTTAGAAGGATTTTACAGCGCGTCTAGTGGTTGCTGCCACCAACAAGCAAAAGCACACAATATTTACCCAGGCATCGGATCTGCCAGCAGGTTCAGCAGCATGTCCTGCTGGATGCTGTCGCTGAAGGCAAGTCAAGCTCTGCACCCAAATCCAGTCCCTCATGCAACTGGAGATACATAGGCCCTCTGGTCTCTGTTTGCATTCCCATGTCTGCTTACAAAGCATTTAGTTCTACAAACAAAAGTCAGTAAGTATGGTACCTCAGATAATATTAAGTTCTGCTTCTTAGGAGTACATTTGCTTGCGTAAGAGGCCAAAAAAGAAGCTGAAATAAAAGGACCTTAAAGTAAGATTCACATATTCTTCTATTTTATTTCTGAACCTACAACTTCAAATATATCTTCCTCAAACAACAAGACTTACAATACAACTTTTCTCTTGATTTGTGCCACATATTTTATTTGACTTGATCTAAACATGTCAGCTCCAGGGCCAAGCTCCCAAAATATCCCCCATCAGATAATCAACTTCCGAATAAATTTCAAATGCTACTTTTCAGACAACTTTCAAAGCAGTCACAACCATGTGCAGTAGTAAGATAAACAGCATGAATAACAGTGTTTTAGCAATTGCCAAAATCATGCCCCTTTTGTCACAGGAGGCATGTGCATTTACAATGAAAACTAAATTAAAGCTCACCATGAGTTCTTCAGCATTAAAGTCATCAGGTACATTGTAGCTCCCACCAAAGGTTTCTTGTATCTCACTACTCATCAGTTACATCCATTAGGTCTGTCATCTCATCTTGCAAATGCAAGCTCCATAAATCCGGCCGAAGAAACAGCTGATCCAAAAGTAGTCAGCATCAAGACTGAAATAAAAGAGTAAAGGAGAAATCACAGACATCAATGCCATGGATCTTGATGATTTTCACCATGCCTTTCAAATCCTTACTGGCATACTTCAGAGATGTCAGCTGGAAACATAAGACTAATACAGATTCAGTATCAAGCGAAACACATAAATAATACAAGAGGTAAAGCTACACGTGGTATATCTTTACTAAAAATTACTTACTAAATGATACAACAGCCTATGCAGCGTGTGTCCTAATAGGGCGCAATCGGCAATCAAAATAAAGATTGTGCTGTAGAAAAGGAGAAGAAAAATATAAATGGGGCAAGAAAAATCAAAGAAATTTTAGTTTCTTATTCTATTTTCCTTTCTTCCAAAGTCGCAACAAATCTCCTCTCAAGCATTATTTGCCATTGAAGTGTGCTCGACAATCTTTGAAGTTCATCTTCTGAATTCAAGCATGACAAGTAAAGGAAATTGATTCCTACAAAGGCTATGGATGCACTAACGAAGATATTTGAAGACAATCTACATACATGATACAACCACTAAATAATTCATGGGGTTCACTTTCATATGTATCTTAATGCACCCATTAGATGGTGTCCAACAATCTATTAAGCTTCAGAATGAAAGGATTTGATCCTTTCTCAATTTGAATTCGTTTTATGTAAATAGAGGATAGATCCTACTTAAATCATGCTTTTAGTTTCATTGATTAGAAAAGAAGATTCAGTTTTGTAGGCACAATGGAGCAACGACCAAAAATCCTATATTACTTCTAGTAAAATATTTTGAAATTTCTCTAGAAGTTTCCTTATGAAATGATTTTACTTGATACACCTCCATTTTTGCATGTTTTATTAACTGCGGTAACATTGCAATTAATAGCAATTGATAATCATTGGTGAAGTAAAAATAACACCGATGTTAGAAAAATATAATTACGATGACATTTTCATAAAACAAGTTATAAATCATTTCAAGAGCTTCAAATATTGTTGAGTAGACTTCAGTAGCAGCTTGTAATAATGCTTGAAAGGACCTTCATGCAATTTTGGGAAGAAATTACAGTGAAATGGAAAACTAAATTTCCTTTAATTGTTCTTGCCCCATTAATGTTTTTCCTTTTTCACTAACTTTATTTGGGTAATGATTTAACACTTATTTAACGACACGGCACATGCCACATAGGCCACCATGTCATTCAGTAGGAAATTCTTAGTAAAGTCTTTGTAAGTGTAGCTTTATTCTAATACAAATTATGTAAGGTCCTGAAGAACAAAAACGAAATTTGACCTTGGCAATAATGACTCGAAGAATAGCAAAAACAAAGTAATGTGGTGGCAAAGATTATTAATGTATATCACTTAGAAATCCCTTGCTAGTGGCAAATGGCTCATCCCTACCTCTCAAGAGGTGGACAAGCATGTTCCAAACAGGGTAGACATAAAGCTTCGGTTGCACTGTCTTGAGTTATGCGTCTTGTGGCGCTAACAAAACAATATGAACAGTAACTTTAGAACTGCAATTGAAAAAAAAAAAAAAAAAAACAGATGTGATGTAGCATGAATTGAATCTTACAATGGACGTTAATAAAACTAAGGTTCCTACCGACACGATTCAGCAACTATGGTTTTGGAAAAAGATAAGTTAGAATCTAATTTAATTAGATAAGCTATTGAACTACAGAGAATTAACCACTGGAGTTTGCCCCAGTGGCCACCCTTCCAACATGGAAGGGAGGGTGGGGGTTCGAATCCCCACCTTCTCAGGGGGGGTTGGGGTAAGGCCAATATAGTTTCAGGTGGGGGTTTCGACTCCCACGCCCTGCAAAGAGGCGGGACAAAAGTCTGAGAGTTAGAGTAGAAATAAAGTAGGATCAACCAAAAAAAAAAAAAACTACAGAGAATTGAGACCACAATTTAATGAATAACATAATTTTGCTGAAGATGGACTTGTAACAGTCAGATCAAGCACACAAAAAGACACTCCCGACAAGCAAAACCTTGGCTGTAAATATTACAAGGATTTGTTATGCCATGCCAGCAACACTGGCAAAGCATACACATTTTCTTGTTACTGGACAAGCCTCCAGTACAAAAGAACAGCCAAACAGATAGCCCCAGCCTAACCTTGCCAATCAGAAAATTAGCACTAATAAAATTACTGCTCCTGGAGACACTATATCAAGTTATTGAAGTCCCACACAGGCTTTGGAAGTAATCTCAAAAGTTTCTAATCAGATCCTCAGATAGGAAACCTTAATCATCATACTTTCAAAATGTCTTACACTCGAAATTTTTTTAAAAATAATTGAAATTTTGAGGGATAGGAAGTTTATTCCAATTACTTTTTTTTTCCCAAAATACCCATTCCAGAGCATTATCTACACTGATAATTAGAATGTTAGTCAAGAGATAGGATTCTTTTAGGCTAGAGACAAATTCATGTCTAGACAACCCAGTCCCTTCAAAAGAAACTCAAACAAATTATTAACACAGTTTTCAGATTAAAATTTCAAAGGGAACAAAAACAGCTAAAAAGATTATCACACATCAACACTCCAGATACATCATCCTCATATTGCCATTCACGTGAGGTAGGCGGTAGATAGCAAAATTTTGAAAAGTGGGAACTGTAGCACATACATTCTGTTGAGCATCTTTGTCTTTGATACCCTCCACAGCACAAGCGACTTGATCGAGTTTGAAACTCTCACTGCATAGCATGTCACGTTGTCCTTCATACCTGTTTACAGACTTTCATGATAAGAGAACTTATATGAAAAAGTGCAGGGATCTCGTAATATGCCCTTTTCTCAACTAAGAAAACACATAGCAGCAATTTGGGACTCACAAAATGCCAAGTTGCTCCAATTTGTCAAAATTATTAAACATAATTCAGTCTAAAGTATCAACTTAATCAAAACCCAAACATAAAATTTATTCTGGTCTAAAATAAACAAAGGAAAATAGCTGCGTCAATCCATGTGCACAGTATGATGCCCATTCTTTACAAGTTGCAAGATAGGGAAGATGTATCCTTTTTTCAGAACCAAGTCCATATACAACAAGCAATTATTATCGACTCTACATTATCATAAGCAGGACTCCCCTTTCAGACAAAAGACAAATTACTTTTGGCCAAGCTAGCCATGGTCCAAACGTGATAAGAGTGAAGTTGCTTCGGGTGAGAAAAACTAGTACTGTTAATCTATAGTCCCAGACACTACTTCACCCCAGCCCCAGGGTGTAACATGTTAACCTAAGATGGACCGATAACAGTGGCAGTGAGGACCCCAGATCAGCCCAAACTTAAGCTGGAAAGAGAAAATGGTTGGCTGTGAATGCGATGCACAAGCTACTAGAAGGCATGTAGAAGTTTCAATTTGAGTTCTCTTTCTTTTCTTTTTTGGCTGGAGTTTCCATTTAAGTTCAATAGAAGGAGAAGAATTCTCAAAAGATTCCATTTAAATCTTTCAAAATGTAACCAAAGCAGAGCAAAAAGATCACCAGTTTCAATTTACGTCATCTGGAAGAAAGTTAATATGTTCGTTCAAGCTCAATATAAATATATATAGAATAAAAATATGCAAGATCTTAAATTCAGGGGCCAATGGAAGCGTCACTTTTCGACAGTCACTAACACATTCTTTTGCAAGCATAATAGGGTAGTTCTCCCTCAATTATCATGAACCACAGAGCTGATAATACTTAAGGTGTTCCACATTTATCTCATATAAGAAGACGATAACATTCCTCGGTGAAATGAAGTGAAGCAGCAAGTTATCCAGAAAACAATCAGAAACTAAAGTCAGATGAATTGCCAAAAGGTCGTACGTCCGTTTTTGTTTGAGCATCCTCATTGCTCGAGCCTTTTTAGCTTCCTGTGCCGGCCCGGGCCGCATCTTCTTGATCTGTTCTTTATATCTACTCAGCTCCGCGTCAAGCTTCTTGATCTTGTCATCTATCGTTTCGCCTCTCCTAGTGATCTGGACGACAGAAAAGCCGAGTCACGCATCCGGCATTCAAGAGCATTAATCGGCAGATACAATGTGCACGTCTATGATTACGCTTCAGCCGCAACTCAGAGCGCAATCACAACCATTTCGCTGTCGCACTCCCGTCCGAACACACGCGACGGAAAGCGGCCAAGCTCCACGAGAACACCGACGCAGCTAACTTTCGAATCGGAGGTATAGCGAGAAAAGGAAATCCGAAATAGTAAAGCCTTAACCGAGAACCGGAACAGGGAGTTCCGATTCCGTACGGCGCTCAAACACGACCAGGCGCAAGCGACCGCGGGCGTTCCTATGTTAGAGAGAGAGAGAGAGAAAAAGAGACCCGATCGGAGGCGTCCTGAACGGAGGAAGAAGCAGGCTCCTTCTCCTTCTTGGCGCTGAAAGCTCTCTCCATCTCCTTCTTGTCCTCCTCCTTCTTCTTCTTCCTCGCCAGAGCGGAACCGGAGAAACCTCTGCTGCGCTCGCGGCGGATGGAGCGAGAACGGAGGGTCTCTACGCCGGACGGAGGGGAGGAAAAGCCGGGAAGAAAGCGTCAGGGAATGGCGAGGACCGGGAGAGAAGCGAAGCTGCACGGCGGCTGCGGCGCGGAGGGAAGATGGAGACTGTTATTCCACTAGCAGCGCCATGGAAGAGGAAAGTGAAAGCTACCGCAGAATTTCTCCCCGATTCTATTTCCGCAAATGAAAGAAAAAGAAATCCCCACAAGATAACAGGCATGATAAATTGATTAGTTGTGACCTGTGATCATAACATTTTAACCTCATGTGCCAAGTCAAATCATTGACAATTACGGGAAATTAAGGCAAGTGCGAATGGTAACGTTTACATTGCTTTTTGTTCACAGGAACAGAAACAAAAAAAAGTGTTTACATTCGGAGAACAATTTTGAACAAAAGAACACGCGTTTAGTAACGTTTGGTCAGGGAATAAAAATGAATAAACACGTTTGGTAAATTTTATTCTTTTTTATTTCTTTTAATTTTTTAAACATTTTTATTTTATTTTCACTTTTTCCTTTCTTTTTAATTTTTCTTTTTTTTTTTAGGGTCCGGTCACTAGCCTCCGGCGGCCGCCGACGGGGGGGCGGCCTCGCCCGGCCACGGCGAGGCTCGCGGGGCCCTCGGCGAGGCCGAGCCTCGCCGTGGTTGGGCGAGGCTCGGCCTCGCCTTGGCCGGGCGAGCTCGGGCTCGCCCGGATCCCGGCGACGCTTCGGCCTCGCCGCGCCGGCGACGCCGAGCCTCGCCTCACCTCGCCGGGGGGGCGACGCTCGGCCTCGCCGGATCTGGGCGAGGCCGAGCCTCGACGGGCCGATCGCCGCCGCCATGGCGAGGCGGCGACCGGTGAAAAAAAAAAAAAAAAGAAGAAGAGGAGAAGAGGAGAAGAAGGAAGAGAAAGAACAAAAATCCAGAAACGTTTCTTCATTTCATTTTTTTACGGAGCGAAAGCAACAAATTATTGTTTTCTTTTTTCTGTTCCTATTTCGTTCAGAAAAAAAAAAAAAGACAAGAAACGCAACCAAACGCGTTTTGTTCCTTTTGCTCCCTAAGACACTTTCCGTAATGAAGTGTCGGGAAACACTTTTTGGAGTGTTTCCATGCACACCCTAATTCTTTTGAGTGGCGACAACTTTCCCAAGCATGTGTTACTCTCTTCCCTTTTAACTTAAAGACTTTTTCATTCCCAGAATATCATATTGATCCCTATAACTTCCTTTTTCAATTTCATTAATCAATACTTCCAAATTCATATCGACAATTCAAAATTAATTCTGTTACAATTCCATCCATAACATTAATATAGATCGGATTTGAAACGATCGTTGAACTATGACGGAAAGTAATTCTGAATCACTAATACAAGTTCAAGTTATCGACAGGATTAAAAAAATGAAATTGAGATATCAATGTTCCACGGTAAAGTTTTGTCATTTTGGTATCGTCTAATGTCAAATTAAGAGGGCTGCTCTCCTCTCTTGCATGACTTTGATTTCTTGAGATGGGAGAAAATATTATATGATAGCTGATGATTTTTTTATCATAAAAAACTCCTAATTATTTAGAAAATATATAAACTAGTTGTATATACAATACTCTTGTTTCGAGTACTAAGAAGATATGTCGCAATAAGAAATTGTGTGAATTTCTAACCATGTTGATAATTTCACCAGTCATCAATAGGCCGAGAATAACTCGTCCTTTCAATGACTCTGAAAAATTATTAATTCCTTAAATTTACATGCACTTTACATAAGTAAACAAAATTACAACCCCAATAAACAAATGAAGTAATCCACTGAACAACAAAACTCAATCTTGAACAAACACACAACAAATTCACAGACCGCTCCACCCCTGTTTCAATACATTTCATACAACACCAAGGAACAAGCCTAGCAACAAAGGCTGAGTATGTTGGATCACCTAAATCAGGAATCACCCAGATTAGATTGGACCGGCGGTTTGGTCCGGTTCCCGGTTCCTAAGTGGGACTGGACTGGACCGAAAACCGATCACCCCTACCAACAAACACCTCTTGACCCTCCGCATTCTCTCATTTCCCGGTCGATGGCGACTTTGGTTTCAAAGAGAGCGGTTTCAGCCCGAGCTGCTTCCTTGTCATCCCCACGAAAAGATCACCAGATTTGATCTTTCCCGGAAAACATCCGATCGCCGTCATGAAAGGGAACTGCGCAACCGCCTCTTTCCTTCCAAGGGAAACAATCGCGAGTGCCGGTCCGGGCTTGTAAGCAGACATTTTGCTCGCTCGTCCTCCGCTCATCAACAGCTTCAGGTTTTTCACAGCGATCTCGGCGTGCGTATGGGCCTTATAGCCTTGTTTGATTTCCTGCATAATTAGCCACAGAGAAAACATCCTTATTCATCAGGACCTGACCTTTCATGACCGATTCCTTGTATGATAACTTGATAACTGCACATGAGGCACGGAAAGAAGGATTGGCCGAGAGCGCTCGAGAGAATCGAGTTAACATATACGGCAGGCATCGGATTCTACTTACTTCGATATCGGTGATATCGCCAATTGCGAAAGCACTCTCGCGGCCCTTAACCCTCAGGTGCTTGTCGACCATCAATCTCCCCTGGCTGTCCAAGCTGTCCTTCAGGAAAGTCTGTTGAAGCCAGGACGAGCCGATCGGCTTCCCAACACAAACAAAGTGACAATCGGCACGGACAGTTTCGCCCCCGGACGTGCGATAAATGCCATCCGACATAGAATCCAGATCGACCGATTGGCCCAAGATCACTTCGACTTTCTTCGAAACCAACCAGTCCAATGTCTTTTTGGAAGCCTTGGGGCTTATGAATTCCAGCAATCTGGAACCTCTGTGTACCAGGGTCACCTTCTTTTCTGGGAAGTCGACGGCAAGCTCACCAGCAAGTTCGACACCCGTGGGACCTCCTCCGACGATAAGGATCGAATTTGCAGATTTGATCTTGTCATATTCTGCAGATAACAGGCCACAGAGACGCGTTTTATCATCGAAACATGTCCAAAACATCGTTAATTTTTGTAATACTGAACTTTCGTGTTAGGATTTCCATGAAGTCTCGTGAGCATTTTACTCACCAGCCTCGTAGTGGACGAGCCTCTCGCCTCTATCTCTTGGGACTGGATCATCATGTCCAGTGGCAATAACAAGGTAATCGTACGAATACAGATCGCCATCCGCAGTCAAGACTCCGCTTTCCGTGATGTCCACCGCCGCAGACGTGACAATCTGTCCGTGCGTGAAATAATCTCTGTGATAAATCACGGATCTTTCAGCGACAGAGGGCTCGACCATCGACCTTAAGGCTGCCCAGGGGATCTCATAGTACTCTTTCCTGTCGACATTTCGAAATTCAAGAAGTGCCAATTATCAATTCAAGATGCTAAAACAGCCTGAGCATCAGCACGCTATCAACAGTTCATCATCTTATATGGCAGTCTACAACCAAAGATCAGGCCGTGCTCCTAAGAAAAGGGGAAGTTACGTTCTGCCTTTGGCAACTAATGACAGTCACTCAAATTCTACACATGCAAAGGAAACACTCTTCATGCTACACGGTACAAAGGGTTTCCGAAAATGAGATGGAGCGAGGTCACCGCCAATCTCATTCTCAGTAACTAACATAACTGTCATTTTCACATTAAGAATTGCTCGGCACCTTGCTTGCTGTGCTCAAGATGGGATTCACCGGGAAAATAAGAAGAGAATGCCAGAAAAAAGAACAGCGAACGAGGAATCAGAATTCCTTGAAAAAAGAAGAGCAGGGGAAAATTTGTGACTTACTGGTCGATAAGAACGACTTCAGCAATGAACTGCAGGGATTTAACAACGAGAGAGCCACCGACGCCGCCGCCAATCACCACCACCTCTTCTTCTCTGCTTTAGCTCCTTCTTTCACCGCCATTTCTTGAATTCAACTCGCTTCACAGTTCTCTCTCTCTCTCTCTCTCTCTCTCTCTTCCCGATTCCGACAATTTCAAGATCTCGAATTTCGCACTCGAAGTGAAGACAATGCAAGAACACAAGAACCAACCCAATTTATATAGGCAACTGTACTCAAAGGAAATTTCTAGAAAGTATTAAGATAACCGGAAAGATTGCGTGCTGCTTCTTCGTTCTTTCTTGGGACTTCGTTTTAACAAGTTCGACTAGTTTAAGGATTGAAATTTGGGAGGACCCACGAACGAGGATGTACATTTTTTTTTTTTTTGTGGGGATTCCATTGGTGGCTGCCTGTCCCTCCTTCCTTCTAGATCGTGCATTGCAGCTTCGTCGGCAGTGACGTTTCCTGCCCATTTCGGGTTCGCTCCTCGTATGGTCAACGAATGACCGGCTTCATGTGACATGCGGAAACTCTGCCGGTTTCCTTTGTTAGGGAGGAGAACGTCACCCCTTACATCAAAGAATAGATCTGCGACCTTGTTTTGCAAGGAATAGAAATAAAAAGATTTCTATTTTTTGGGACAAATTACAAAAAATAACATGAAGTGTCGTTATTTTATTAAATAAGAGTCTAAAATGAATCTTGTTTCAAATAAGTACGTGAAGTAGCCATATCAGTCTCGAAAAAGGGTATGAACTCATTATTTAGTGAATAACAATTTCATCTTTTAAAATTTTTCTTTTTTCTTTCTTTTTACAGTTTTTTCCTTTCAAGAAAACTAAAAAAAAAAAAAAAAAACAATAAAATAATGAACACGCACAGTAGGCTCCCCCTACCTATGGCCATCGCCCTATTGCCGGTAGGGCGATAGCAATGGTCGGCAAGGTCAGTGACAACCCTTACTAGAGATGAGAGAGGGCAACAACCCTCTCCCAAATCTGTGTGAGGGTTGCCAGCTCTCACCTAGTGCCCTAAGCTAGTCCTTGCTTAGGTGCCAACGACCCCATCAGCCATTGCCATTGCCCCACCGACAATAGGGCAGCGACCACAAGTGAGAGGGAGCCTCCCTCATGCATGTTCATCTTTTTTTTTAATTTAATTTAATTTATATTTGGACAAAAAAAATATTCCTAATTGGTTGGAATATTTTGTTAGTCATTAAAGCTAGGTCCTTATTATTATTTTTTTTAGTCGGTCTTACTCTAACACTTACTCTCAGACTTTTGCCCCACCTCCTTGCAGAGCGTAGGAGTCGAAACCCACTCCTGAAATGAAATCGTCTCCACCCCAATTCCCTTTAAAAATATGGAAATTTGAACCCCTCACCTCCCCCTTCCAACTTGGAAGGGGTGGTCACTGGGGCGAACCCTCAGTGTTTGCTAGGTCCTTATTTGAAATAGGCATAATCATGTTAAGTCCTCTTTTGAGATTAATATAATCTCTTTAAACTCTTATATAAAATAAAATCAACTTCATGTCCATATTTGAGAAAATGAATTACTTCAAGTTTTTAATTGAAATTTTCTCTATTTTTTATTTATCCAATTGAAAGCCAGAAAAGATTCTTACTTTCTTAGGTGGAAAATTTTCGAAAAAGTCCAGCGTTTCGTCAAGGAATTTGTCGTTCCTGTCGTTCGTTTTCTTTTTCGTTTTTCCATTTAAATGGAGTCAATGGAAGGTCAAAGGCTCTGGTAAAGCAAAAAAAAAATTGGGAGGTCAGCGGCAGCTTTCTTGATTCTCAATTCTTGATCCATCTAAAAAAGAAAAATTCTTAATCCATCTCCTCTGCAAAGCTCAAGCTGCAAGCAAGAAATCTCTCTCTCTCCTCTCCACAGTTCACTCACCATTATAGCTCATGGATTCCCAAACACACCCCAACCGAGCTGCCTCAAAATCCAAAACTTTCCTGTTCTACGTACCCGCCATCCTCATCCTCTCGCTAGCCATCTTGATCACTCTCCCCGGCTCAAACTTCTCCAAAACCCATCACTTGAAAACGCTCCTTTCGCTAAACCCAAGATCCATCGTCCATAAAGTTTCCAACTTTGTCCTTCGGATCCGAATTCCCAACCGAGACCCGATCCCGGACTCGGACCCAGCGCCGCCGTACTGTGTCCTATGGATGGCTCCTTTCCTCTCCGGTGGTGGGTACAGCTCAGAGGCCTGGTCCTACATTCTGTCCCTCCAGGAGCACGTGAAAAGCCCCAAATTCAGGTTGGCCATTGAGCAACATGGTGATCTTCAGTCCCTTGAGTTCTGGAAGGGCTTGCCGGAGAAGATGCAGAGACTGGCTATCGAGCTTCACCGGACAGACTGTGCAGCGAGCAACACCATTGTGGTATGTCACAGTGAGCCTGGTGCTTGGTACCCGCCGTTGTTTCAGACCTTGCCTTGTCCGCCATCTGGTTATGGTGAGTACTTGTCTGTGATTGGGAGGACCATGTTTGAGTCTGACAGAGTCAACCCCGAGCATGCCAAAAGATGTAATAGGATGGATCAGGTGTGGGTTCCTACTGATTTCCATGTGGACACCTTTGTTGATAGTGGGGTTGATCCATCCAAGGTAGTTAAGGTTGTTCAGCCCATAGATGTGGAGTTTTTCGATCAGGCCAAGTATGAGCCGCTTGATCTCGGTTCTATTGGAAATTTGGTCTTAGGTGAAGAACAAATGGGTCTTCTTGGTTTGGAAAAAAGGGAGTTTGTGTTCCTGAGTATCTTTAAGTGGGAATATAGGAAAGGTTGGGATGTGTTGCTGAAGGCATATTTAAATGAGTTTTCTAGAATTGATGGGGTTTCTCTGTACTTACTGACAAACCCATATCACACAGACAGAAACTTTGGCAACAAGATTGTTGAGTACGTGAAAGCCTCTAAAATAGAAGAACCAAACAAGGGTTGGCCTCCAATATATGTGATCGACACCCACATTGCTCAAGTGGATTTACCCAGAATGTATAAAGCGGCTGATGCATTTGTGCTTCCATCAAGAGGGGAAGGATGGGGCAGGCCTCTTGTGGAGGCCATGGCAATGTCATTGCCTGTGATTGCAACAAACTGGTCAGGGCCCACTGAGTACTTGACAGACGAGAATAGTTACCCTTTGCCTGTTGAACGAATGAGCGAAGTGCTGGATGGGCCATTCAAGGGGCATCTATGGGCCGAACCTTCGGTGAATAAGCTTAGGATGCTAATGAGGCACATGGTGAGTAATCCTGCAGATGGTAAGGCAAAAGGAAGACAAGCCAGGGAAGACATGAGGCGTAGGTTTGCTCCAGAAATTGTGGCAGAGATTGTAGCTGATCACTTGGAACATATACTAGAGAAAATAACTTGAGTGTGCTAACATTTCACACCTGCAAAGATGTTGCTTATATTCTTAGATATTCAAATTGTAAAATATGTAGCATTGTGAGTCTGCTATTCAGTCGAATGACTTGAGGCAGCAACTTACGAGAAGCCAATTCTTCCCTTCTGTAATCTTATGGATGTAAACTGTTGCACAAAGAAATTTTGCATCATAACATGATCAGATGAATAACATGATCAGATGACAGACGTGCTGACATTGTGTATAATTTGTGAAGGCTGACCAGTGTTTATAATATTGTTCTGGACCACGCATCCTCTGATTCGTAATGTTGAGAATCAAAAGCCCGGAAAAGAGAGGCCAAAAGTTAGCATCTGATGGAGTTTTCCTTTCACTGAGTTCAGTAATCATGGCTAGCTTGACAGACGAGCATAGCTACCATTTGCCCATTGAGTGAATGAGCAAAGTGCTGGGAGGGCCATTCAAGGGGCATCTATGGGCACCTTCAGTGAATAAGCTTAGGATGCCAATGAGGCAGGTGGTGAGTAATCCTGCGGATGGTGAGGCAAAAGGAAGACAAGCCAGGGAAGACATGAGGCATAGGTTTGCACCAGAGATTACAGCGGAGATCGTGGGTGATCACTTGGAACATATGCTGGAGAAAAAAACTTGAGTGTGCTAACACGTCACACCTGCAGAAAGGTATTGTTTATATTCTTGGATATTCGTGTTGTAAAACTGATAGCATTGTGAGTCTGCTTATTCAGTTGAATGACTTGAGGTGGCAGCTTACGGGAAGCCAATTAATCCCTTCTGTTAATCTTGTAAAATGTAAACTGTTGCATGAGGAAATTTTGCATCATAACATGATGAGACGACGGACATGTGCTGAGATCATGTTTAATTGGTGAAGGCTAACCTGTGTTTATATCTTCTGTCCTGACCATATATCCTCTGATTTAGTAATGTGGCCAGAAAAGAGAGGTCAAAAATTAGCATATGGTTTTTTCCTTTCACTGAGTTCAATAATCATCGCTGGCTTTCAATAGCTTGAGAGGCTTGGGCTGCGTTTGTTTGTGTTCTTTTTATGTGTTCATGAACACAATTTCTATTTTTTGTTCTGGGGAACAAAAAAAGAACAAAAAAACGCGTTTGTTTGAGTTTTGTTCCAAATCTATTTTTTTTTGAACAAATTTGGAACAGAAACAAAAAACAAGAAAAACTTGTTTCTTGTTCCACACTTCTGAAAAACAATTTTTCTCTCTCCTAGTTTTTTTCTTCTCTTTCTTTTCTTCTTCTTTCTTTGGCCGGTGGTCGGCGACCGGCCGTTGAGGGCTGGTGACCTCGCCGAAGCATCGTAGGCCCCCGGCGAGGCTAAGCGTTGCCGGCCCCTCTTGGCTGGGCGAGCTCGAGCTCGCGTAGCCAAGGCGAGGCCGACCTCACGCCGGCCGGCGAGCCTCACCATGGTTGGGCAGGCCGCCGGCCCTCGTCGGCGAGCCATGGCCGAGGCCGGCGACCGGCCAAAAGAAAGAAAGTAAAAAAAAAAGAACAAAGAAAAAGAGAAAATAAAAAAGAAAACTAAAATAAAATATTATAAAAGAAACAAAAAAGTTACACAAGTTTACCAAACGTGTTTCTGTTCTTTTTCTATTTCAAGAACAAGTTTACCAAATGCGTTCTTCTGATCAAAAATTGTTCCTTGGAACAGAAATAGTTTTTTCTATTTCTGTTCCCTGGAACAATTTTTGAACAGAAACGTTACTTAACGCACCCTTGATCTCCGGAAACTTATGAACATGTAATTTTGGATTTTGGCATCCATTTTTCTGTACAAAGAAATTCCATGCTTCTCCTTTAAAACATATAACCTACTGAATTTTAGGAATAAGATATGCAGGTGGCATTGCTAGGGTCTACTACCAACACAACATCATTTGCTTTGGTCACGACTCACTAATGCAAACACGGCTTTAAAATACGCCATGCTAGTTTGAGTTTGTGACTACCAACAGTTACAAATTGGGTGCGAAAACAAGCAGATGTTTTATCATCCATTCAAACTCTTAATACGTCCATGTCACAATTGAATGCTCACATGTTAGGACACAGATACCAAAACATGACAAGTTTTTGAAACCTTGCTACAGCTAATAGGGGAGAGTTTAAATTAGGAAAAACATTAAATAATCCATTCCTTCTAGGTTTGCTTATTCTCATTTATTAGGCCGCAGCTTGTATTTTTCGAGTGAGGCTGAGGTACAGTTGGTGTACTGTATATTGGGGTATCTTGACCGTTGGATTAGCACTGAATGAAGGAAAAGGAAGGTAATGAGTTATCCAAGGCTTACACACTTGGTACACGGTACACTATATGTGCCATAGCTCAATCCACCCTTTTCCCAAGTTCTCGTCATGTTGTGTCATGCCCTCTTAAGATGCAAGTGCAGAAAGATACAAAGAACACTTATGAACTCACCATAAGCTACTCTTACATTATTTATGAGTGAAAGTGAAGCTACTCAATTAATCTCCATCCATTAATGATCCAAAAACATGCATAAATGGACCCAGGACGGTCACTGCGTCAATCAATAGACAATAGTACGGTTATGTACACAGAATTGTCCTAATTCATTCCAAGTTCCTGCCAAAATGACTGAATTTCCTCCAAACCTAGAGGATGGAGAGTTCTGGCTACCATCTGATGTTTTTCATGAGATTCAATCGAAAAATACTCATCATGAGAACAGGTCAAATTATGCATTGAATAATGCCTGTAATCATCCTGTGCATGCTGTTTTTGGTCCAAGGATATGTGCTGCCAATTCTTTCCCCAACATTGCTATCAATTTCAAGGTTGTTTCTCTCTGCTTTCTAGGAATTTCCTAATACGTGAATCGTGTTTGTCTATTTCAATCTAAATTATGACACTACTGGTGGAGTCTTTATAAAGAATTTCACTCTGATAATCATGCTTAAGCTTGCTTTGAACAATGTAGGAAAGCGGATTGAGGAACTTAAGAGGATGGGCATACTTTTCTGGATCTCGTATGAACAGAGGACTAATGAACATTTCCACTGGGAAATATCGAGGCACCGGAGTCTTTATCCCTAAACCAACCAAGGCTTGGAAGGAATCGGATGTTAAAATGATCAAAGGTACTCATGTTTTTCGCAATAATCAAGTTTTCAGATTGTTTCCGTTACCAGCAGGTTTGCCTCTGGGCCTCAGCTTATACAGTGGTCTTTTCTCTCTCTTCTTTTTCCCTTTTCCCTTCCATATAAGCTTTGTCTTTTTAGTAATTCTTGTGATTGAAAAACTTTTTCCCTGACAGAAACTGGTGAAAATAGGTGTCATGGGAGATTATTTATTTTCCATTTCTGAAAACACGGTAGTTCTTTGGAGTACAGTAAAAGAGTCATTTCCCCCTAAAATGAAATGGGGCAGAAGTAAAATTCTGTATTTAAAATGGACACGGTGAGGCATCCTTATTGTTTTGTTTCCTTAAATATGTAACTTATTTATGCTCCTCAGTTATCAAACGACTCTGTACCTGTTCTGCATGTTGGATGATTATTCAAAATCATTGACTGGCTTGATCTTTTTATAAGAAATTCTTGTTTGATCCTGTGCAAAGTTACTGTGAGATAGCTGGTTGTCAGACACTTACCAAGATGAAATTTGGGGTTGTGTAGCTAGATTCTGTGAAAGGCTTGCTCACAGTATGCACTGCAGACTCACTTGCGCTACATGATTTCTTTTTCGTTTTTCCTCCCTAGGTGGGAGAAATAGGCCAAGCTACTATCAAGGCAATGGAATGACCGAGAAGGAAGATTTGCGAAAGCAAGTGCCAGACTCTCCTCTGATTTCAACTCAAATCATACATTTGCCTGATGATTGGACATATGAAATCTACTGATGAAGGACTCCAATGGAAGGATATAATAAAAGCAGATCCATCCGTTTTTCTGAATTTCAAACATGTAACTGTTCAAGCATATTATCAACTGCATGTGAGTCACAAAGTTTTCTGGACTTGACATGTCAACAACTTCAACTGATAATGCACAATGTAATTGCTTCAATCGACACGTCTGACAATGCTCAACTACAAAAATAACAAAAGAAAGGCCGACGATGCCTCAGAAAGAAAAAGGAACTCTCTTTAGCCCTTCGTCATGTTCTTAGGCAAATTTCCTCGGAAAATGTCCAACAAATATTCACAGCTCTTGCACCTGGGGCAACTCGGATTGATCTCAGACGCCATGACATACAAGTGACAGTCTCTACAACCCATCAAGACCAATGATGGTCCCTCCTGTTGATCACGATCAATATCGAAAACCCCGTTCAAATTGAGATCCAGCGACATACATGAGTGCTGAGATGACATTGGGGATAGCTCTTCTAATTGAATTGATGGGGCATGAAGAATGTGATCTTCTTGAACAACACTGCCTGGAGGTGACAGTTTTAGAGTCAAGTCCACATTAGTCACAGTAGGCTCTGCTCTTTGCCTCTTTGAATCTTCATGACATGTTTCTTCAGTGCATCTTCTAATTACTGTTGTCACTCCATCCTACAAAAAAACCATATCAATAGAATGGAGAAATATGAACAATTTGACAACTTCCCTGCAAGAAAAACCAACAAAGTAAAAGGAAGAAAACCATCTTGATCATTAAGGTAAAAAGGATAAGAATGAAAGCAACAATTCACCTCACATGAAGCATGCAAACTTCCCGAGTGCGACCGAGGAAGGTCACCTTGCTCAAGCGGAGTTGAAATTGGATTGTTCGTTTGAGAATTAACATCAAAATCGCTCTTGAGTTGCTGTGGTTGTGTACTCTCTTCTTCTTGCTTGACATCTTCATCACCCTCATTATTGTTGGATACACTGAAGTTAATAGCAGTGCCTGCATTAACACACTCATGAGCCATTTACTTGAAAACAGAGTTTAAACTGTCTCTCTTCATCCTGGGCATGTATATATAGCCCGGCACCAGTTGAGCCCAGAAACGTGATTTTCCATGCTTGGTTTTCAAAGCCAGTGGCAGCATGTGGACTGGAAAAAAAAGGTGGGCTGGGTTCATTGTAAATCTCATTGTTGTGCTCATTTATTGCATCTCAAATAAGAGATGAAGGGAAAAAAAGATTATCTTGAATAGCCAAATAGGTAATTAATCTAGAGATTATCTTGCGATCTTCCCGACTTTAAATTTTGATTTTTTCGAACCTGTGTTAGATAATAAATAACTGACAGCGTACATAGAAGGTCCTATAAAAATTATCATGAGTAGTGGTTGGAATTAGCAGAGGAAAATCAGAAAAAACAGCAGTACTAGTTCTTTTTTTTTTCCTTTTCTGGTTTTGTGCTTTCTGTGGAAAAATATGCGACTGTCTATAAAAATTTAAGGGCATAAAACCATGGGATGAAGAAAATATAAATATATGTGTATGTGTGTACACATCTTAAAGCTTCGTTGGTGAGTGTTCTCGTACACTTGTTAAGCATGCCGCATAATGATTGCACACCTTACTAGAAATGCTAATACATTGAAGACCGCATTTAATTAGTCACTTAACAATTGCTAATAGTCACTGGTTAACAAAATCTGTACATTAAAAGGATAAATGAAGAGAAATGACACCGGTATCGCAAAGAACGTGCACTTACGGTAACCGTCGCAACGGTGATACAAGAGGGAAAAGAGGAACAGATTTCCAAACTCAAATGCAGCTTGTGCTCTCACGTGAATCCGTTTGTTATTTTCTGCCGTTGTCACGAAGAAGTTGCAAATGCTTTGGGCGTGTCAGCCCATCTATTTACCATTCACTTCATGCAGTGGACAGCAGGAGCACCATGCTCATATTTAGAGTTACTCGTAGAAACAAAACAGAAGGTGTCGAGAGGCTGCATCGTATGGTAAAACTCCGTTCTGAAGCACACAGAAAAAGCAACCATGAATCATTTTATTTGTTTGACGAATAGGAAGATGGCTATCCATTTATTTACTCGTCTTGTCTACAATTACATTGTGAAGTTTACAGCATAGGACCCTGCTGTCCTATGCACAAATAGGGTAGAAAAAAGGCAACATCAGCTCTCTCTCTCTCTGCCCCCTTCCGAACCCAGGTGGTGTCCCCATATAGTCCCTACACCTATAACAGAAGTTTACAGCAACTATTCAATCATCAGGGGAAAACACATAGGACCTCTTCTTCGAATAGGATCGGAAGTGCTTTGAGGGATCCATAAAAACTCTTGCATGCTAACATATACCAGATCATTACCATTATCTCAGACTGAGATTGTCGTCATCGTTGTCACCATCAGTTGCAGCAGCATAAAATAAGTCGTCATCGCTAACATCAGATTCCTTGTCACTCCCACCATCCATAGTATTATCAAGAGTGTGCATTGAACTCCAGTCGGGAGGAAAAGTCTTTTGTAACGCTTCGGTGAGCTCCCCACCAGTCCTCTCAATCTTGCGCAAACACTTTGACCAATGAACAGCAGTCCCCATGTCAACAGTGAACCCACACTCTATCATCTCTCTGCATATAGATAAAACTCCAGAGTACACGTAAGCTTCTGCAACAGTTGCCCTTGATAACAACGACGTCATCAAGCAGTGGTACACAGCTTTGTCTGGCTTCAAACCGACATGCTTCATCTCTTCAAAGCATTTCAAGGCCTTCTCTGGGTGAGATGCACGTGCCCACCCATGTATTAAGGTCGTGTAGGTTTTGACATTTGGTTTCACCCCCAAAGCTTCCATTTCTTCCATTGTCTTTGATGCTTTCTGAGAAGAGGAAAGTCATAGAAAGAAATGAAGTCCAAGATCAGGGAGAGCAGTGTAAAGCAGAAAACTATTAATAATTAAGACAGGCAATTGTTTTTAGGTTCATACGTGCAGCATTAGCTGCAAATTACCTGAGTGCACACAGTCATCAGCAGCAATAATATGAATTAGGAAGGATGGATTCCAACTTCCAATTAACATGATAAAGAGCTACCACAGAAGATGGATTTCTCTATAATTAGTCCATACATCAATGAACATCTAACCAAACTGTACGCAGATCTTCCACATGACCACGGGAACAAAGTTTAATGTCTTCCACATGACCACGAGAACACAGTTTAATATGTACAACACAAGAAAAGACAAGTTATTATAATCCCAAGAAAAAGAAGGTACCGCCAGGTCTCCAGCCTTGCAACAAGCATTGATGAAAGATGTGTAGGTGTGGATATCAGGTTTAACTCCTTCCTTTTCATTTGTTGCATTAGGTCGGCAGCCTCCCAGACATCACCCCTTCGAGCCCATCTACACAACAAAATAGAGCTTCTAAAACAGGGGATAAAAGCATATATTTGCATTCACAAATGAAAGCGATGGCTAAAGTAAAGATTCAATCTGAAAATGACTTCAAAAAAGAGAAATAAAGGAAGAGAACAGACTTGGCACTTGGCACTCTTTTTTTATGAAGATAGACATGTATGAACCCCTGCCCCCACCCACGCCCCATCTTTCTTGTGGGATACTTGACATCTGATTGAGCCTAGCAATGTTATGCTAACACAAATTGCAGCATTCATACCCGTCGATCAATATGTTGTAGACAAATGTGTTTCTGGGAATCCTTCGCATACTCATTTCCCTAGTAACTGCCAGCGCACTTTGCATCCTTCCTGCCTTACAACATGCCTTCAATAATGCCTCATATGTATACACATCAAGTTCCAGGCCTTCGTTTCTCATCATAGTAAATAATTCAAAAGCTTTTCCTGTGTCGCCAAGTGATGCATAACCATGCATGATGTTTGTGTATGTATGTTCATTTGGACTTATGCCTGCCACGGTCATTTCATTCAATATTTCAACAGCCTTCTCCATCTGCATCAGATAGGATAATAGCAGTGTCAAGTAGTCAATTTATGCAGTAAATGGCTATAATAACATACATGATAAATATGCATCTTCACAAAAACTAAGACCAAGACCATGAACAGCCAAGAATAAACTGAATCTGGCATAATAGTCAAAAGCCACTTGACTGTCCACATGAGCAAATCCCGTATGGGTACAGTCAAGCCCATGAATCAAGCATAAATTCAAGAGCAGGCCTTGGACCTTGCAAGGCAATCCTTAATCCATTGAGCCAAACCTTTGCCTCAAAAGGTAAAAAGATGAAAATGAAAGCAATCCAAGTAATACCAGCAAGGTCATGGTAAATTATTTGCATTCACAGCCAATTCTTTATCCCCAACATGGAAAGTTAACACATCTTTTTCCCCCCCTTAAAAACAAGATACCTGACGCTTCTCCACAAGACCGAGAATCAGAGCATTGTAAGTGTGCACGGTAGGAATGCATCCACTCCGCCTCATTGTATCAAACATCTCTAGAGCTCTTCTGATCTCCCCAGCTCTTGCAAGACTATGTATGATGGGCATAAATGTACGTGAGGTAGGTCTATGCCTCTCTTTCTGCATTTGCTTTACAGTGCTGATTGCACGATCAATGTTTCCCATCCCACAAAATGCTCTGACGATATTATTGTACAGCACTACATCAGGCTTCAAACCACTTCTGATTACATCCTCAAAAACTGCAAATGCATTAGCCCAATCCTTTAGTTTTAGGAATCCATTGATCAACATTGAATAGGTCTTCATGTTATGCTTTATGCCCGCCCCTTCCATCATTTTGCTGATCTCCAGTGCTTTAGAAACCTTTCCAATCTGAGATGACAAACAAGAAGAACTTCATTTGTGTCTCCCACATGGATCAATGCATAAAAAATTCCCATTTAATATGAAGAAAACATTATCTCCATGCAGTGCACAAGGCGTATCATATTAAAATATATATAATAGGTAGGTACAATCATACACCATGGCGTGCCGCATTTTCTATCATGAACCTAGACAATCTAAACTAACCACCAAAAAGTGAAAGCTAGCAGAGCTACGCAAGGAACTTGCTGCTGTGGGTCATACGCTACTGCTTGGTCAATAATTAGTCCCATGACTGGGTGAAAGAAACAGAACCAACAAAAGCAACCAAGTCTGGGGATAATGAAGATGCATACATATATAAGTTAAACAAACACACCATCGTTGAACTGCAGAGTTTAACCAGTTTAAAAACAGAAATGCGTATATTATACAAAGCATACAGGATAACATATATGTAGGGTACTACCCATGAAAAAAGGCCCGCTATCAATTTTTCCCAACATGTGCATGCCTTTCGTAGTTACAAATCCATGAACCATTACAAAGCGTGATGTTATCCAAAAGTAGCATGCTCACTCTAGCACTGTATTCAAAACTGATAGGATAAGGAACCAGAAGTAAGTAAATCAGTTAAGAGGAAAAAGCACATCATATTTAAGTAAAGAACACGATTAATATCTCAAGTCCAGAGGCACACAATATAGAGAGCAATTAATGAAATAGAAAGAAAAGGCAAAGAATGCTTCACCTTGGTGTAGAGATTGATCAAACATCCATACGTAACTATGGAAGGTGTGAAGCCACATTCCTATCAAAAGGAAAAAACATTCAGGTACCTTTCTGATACAATTGCCATGTTTCATGACTTCAGAAGACACATGTTAAGATGTGGCAGGAAAATGCTTCAACTTGCTCTCTTCAAAGTAAAAATAGTCATGAGAACACAAACGGGTAAAGAAATATCCATATAATCCATAAGTCACGCTACTCGTTGTGGAAGTCCAATGTTTCCGATGCTCCTACTCATTGAAAAGATACCCAAAGCTAGACAAATAACACCTATGATACTTGACCAGAACATAAAGAAAAGTCAAATCTTGTACATAAAGGCAAATTTTTGCCATGATAGTACTATCCATCTGACATAATTTTCACAAAGTTGAGAAGTTGGCAACAAACTCTGAAAAAATCAAACCAGCACTAACTTAGCAAAGACTAAAGCACTTAAAACATACCTTAAGCCTTTCAAAAACAACAAGGCATTTATTCTCATTGCCCACCATTGTGTAGCCATCCATCATGGTATGATAGATGTCAATTGGAGCATCTATTCCTTCTTCTTCCATCTCTCTTACCAATGCTTCAGCTCGATCCATGTTGCATGTTTGACTAATAGATGGAAAAGGACCAAAAAAGAATTAAAATTTTATAAGTACACTGTTTCACCAGGTAGAACACATATCGAAATATACGCAGGAAGAAAATGTTAGAAGCAAAAATGTGAAGCAAAATTAAATGGTTTTTCACATAAAAGAAGAATCCATTTAATTTACCCAAAAAAGAAGAGGGATAGGACACAAAATATTGTTTACCTAAAAAGCAAGACATGCAAATCCAAAGGAATGTAGACCTAAGGGCAAGTGTGTGCATATCTATGAAGTGCCATCAAGAAGGTTGTTTTCCATTCTCCCAGGAAAAAATGTTAAATTTCTTTATTGCTTAACTACTTTACCCGCAGTAGAAATTACAGATACTCACCAGTGAGCATATATAATATTCCCATAAACTCTTGCATTTATCGTTGCATGAGTCTCCCTAGCCTCCTTGAACCAGTATTCTGCAGCTCTTCCAAAACAGTAATAAGAAGTGTGAGTATACAGGAACAAAAATTTACCTCTTCAATAAAAAAATAAGTTGGACAGAGATATCAAATTAGTGCAAGTGTGGATATGAGTTAGAATGCATTTAAGAAATTAGTGGCGCAAGCACAGAAGAGACTTCTCATGCATGTCTGTTATCACAAAAGGCAGCCAAAGTACTCTTTTCCAAAAGCAAAATATAGATGGACTTATCAACTCTCCAACAGAAACTAATGATTATTATGAATCTTTTGTTGTTTCACCACCAAAGAGAATGACTGATTTTATGATGATGGACTTAAATGCTCATGTAATTCACCAAGTGTATGCTTTACTTACTCAGCATTGCCAATTTTTGCAAATCCTCCCACGAGTATGCTATAAGTCACCAAGCTCATCTCGATGCCTTCTTCCTTCATCTTTCTAACACAAGATAATGCTTCTTCCATATCTCTACCAACAGCGTAAGCATGAATAAGACTGCATAAAGTATACAAACCTTGGTGAGTTAACGAAAAAGGATACCTAAATATAACTTTTTACTATGGAAAAAAGGAGGGATACACATGTATATCTATTTGAGTATAGCCAAAGACATCGGGTGAGCATAGATGGTGGATTTTTTAATCATAAGGTTGAACGTAGAATATAACTCGCTGAAAGTGTTCTACTCCTGACAAAGATGCACGAGACAGGTCATGCATGAAAACAACAGCATTCTCATGTCAAGTTGAACTTTCCACTTATTATAAACACCAGGAACCATCGCACTAGACTAGCAAGTGTACCTCATAGAACATGCAATAACACATCAAGCTAAGTAGAGCAGTCACATGAGTTCTAGTGAGCCAGAGAAAAAAGCAGAAGTTATTACTTGGTGTAAACATGTGAGGTAGGCTCTATTCCCCTTGCTCGCATACTCTCAAATGTTTCTCGTGCTCGGTGCATATCACCTCTTCTTGCATAATAGTTTACCATCAGGCCAAACTCTCTTCTGGATGGCTAGCAAGAAGAATAGCATAAGCAAAACGAGGTACTCATAAGACAGAGTTGGAACTTCTTAGTAAGTAAAAGTGTCATTTCATTGTAGGAATTAGATCTTCAGATAAATGACAAAGACTAGTTGAGAAGCATCAAAAGGCAGTCACCATATCCAGGAGCAATAATAAGAATGTCAGTATGATTAAATCTGGTAATATTACAGTGAAAGAATGCAGGGCCTAGAGTAGGAGGTTCTCCAGGAAGGACAACCATTTGGAGCAATGATATAAGAACTAACTCAATGACCCAAGGTTGAATGAAGCATACTTTAGCAGTCAAAACTTCTGCTAAGAGCAAATCTTCAACCGTAAAAAGACCACAAATTGGAGAGCATCACAATTATCACACAAGTTACATAAATTTGACCCAGAATTCTTCTACCCAGAATTCTTCTATTTCCTCCAAGAACTAATAAAGGGTACATACAAATCATTCCAATTTCTAGTTGTTCCGTACGTGATCACCCATGCCTGCTAGTTACACTTCTACAAAAAGATAAATGTAACCTCGAACAAGTGTAATCCGCAACTATTTTACACCAATCTCACTTTTCTGCTGAATATTTCATGGAAGTCATTAACATCATCCAGTGCATCAACAAACAAGACAATGCATATTAAAAGTATTTCAACAAGCAATGCAAACAATTTGAAACATCCACAAGCTTATACCTTCTTTATCCGCTCGAACACGCTAACAACTGCTTGCCAATTCTCCGGCTCCGTCTCCAAAACCCTCCTAAATGCATTCCTCGACATCTCCCTCTCTTCATGCCACTTGGTCCTAAACTCCACCCCACCATTCCCCTCCACGTACCGCAACCTCTCCTCCGATTTCGCCTTTTGCCTCCTGCCATCATCCAGCTTCACCGTCAAAACCCTTCCATGGAACTCCACTCCGTCGAACTCCACCGCCTTCATCGCAGACTTGGCCGCCGTCGGACCGCCGTAGATAACAAACCCGAAACCAGCATTCCTCTCGGTCTCATCGTGTCCCTTGATGAGGATCACATTCCTGATCGGCCCGAACTGGCGGAAAAACTCCTCCAACTCGTGCTTCTTAATCCAGTTAGGCAAATTGCCGACGAAAATCTTGGCTAACTGACGGTAATCAATAGCCACCGGAGCGTCGTCCTCCGAATCCGAATCCCCGGACACTCGACTTCCGCCCTCCCGAAAGTCATTTTCACGGAGCTCGGGTGGCGGCGGCGGCGGAGGAGGAGGAGGCGGCGGCGGAGCGAGCTTGCTGGAGAGCCAGAGCTTGTTGGAGAGAGAGGCGGTCGTTGCAGCGCCGGCGGCGGCGCCGGCGGCGGTGGCGGCGGCGGAGGCGGGATCGGGACGGTGAGAGGGACTCGCGAGGCTCTTCAGCGGGTTTCCGGGGACTTTGACGCTCGGCTTAGCGGATGGAGACGAGGCCGGAGGCGTCTTGAGGACTCGGGGTCGCCGGAGGGGGTTCGAGGCGGAGTCCTCGGGCTCGGGCTCGGGCTCGGGCTCGGGCTCGGCTTCGCGGCGGGGCCGCAGGGAGAAGGAGACGGAGGAGGCGCGGCGTTTCGCGGCGGCGGCGACGGCGGCGGAGGGGGAGAGCCGGGGCGGGTGGGCGGTGCGGGGCGGGAGGGAGAGCGCGTCCATCATCGCATCGCCAGTGGAGTGGAGGGAAAGTGACGAACGGTTGGAAATGGTCAGTCCTTACTCCGTAGCATGGAGCTCAGCTCGTACCGGCTCTCCATCCCATCCTCTTCAACCTTATGTCATTACGGATAGGCCCCTATTTTTCTGTTAATATCTAATGTGATCCCTGTACCTTGTTTTCTAGAGTTAATATCACAAAAAATCTTAAATTAAATAAAAAAATATAAGATCGAAAAAATACAAGATTGGCCAAGCTGGCAATACCAGGAGATTATTGAACAAATAAAAAATGACAGCCTCTCTGAAAATCTGGAAGGCCTTATGTGACAATGCTACACAAATTTATTTAGACTCCATGGAAGTTCAATTATTTATCATTTTGGATTAAACTCCAGCTATTCATTCATACACCCTCTAATCTGGAAGGAGGAGTTATTATGAAATTTTAATCGGAAGGTTCATTATGTTGGACAGAGTCCCCTGAAGTAAAGTGTGTGCTTTGAAAAATCTCTCATGGCTTTCTAAATCCCTCTTCTTCTCCAGCCTGGTAGGATTCTCCAAGAAATGCAGCTTTGGTAAATTAGAAACGTTTCCACCTGGTATTTTTGGATGTCTCTAGGCTCTGAACTAAATGGCTGAGTGGTTTTTTGCTAAAAGGCTGTCTTTGAAGGGCTTGAATGGGAGTTGTTCACCCACTATGGGAAGGCATACCTACAGAGTCCCCTGCCCAACACAATACAACCTCATCGCCTTTTATAGACGATAAGAGGTCACAAAGACACACACAAGGACCAAGCTCACGGTTCCAGATACAAATAGAGGCACCGGAAACTTCCGGGAGGGAATTATTCGCACACTATGAACAGTACCTTCCCTAGCCTAATGCTACAGTAAAAGTGAACAGTTGATTGCTACAGTGAAATTGTACGGACTCAGCGATCTCGTCCGTCATGAGCATTGTAGCTACAGATTTAGTCATCTGAGCTGTCTTCTAGGAGATGTGCCTCGTATTTTTGTTCAAGGGCTTCAAGGTCTTCTGGTGAGAGGATTTGGTTCAGCCTTCGTGATGAGGATGCTTCTTCATGAGCCCAATGGGATGCTTCTTCTTCAGCCCAGTTTATGTTGTCATCTTCTTGAGTGTCGGCAGGGATGTTTGGCTGAGGCCAGTTGGATGGCTGTGCATAAAAGGATGTGTCCATGCTTTGGAATAAGGACGAATGTCTTTGTTCATAGGGATCCTAGGATAGAGGACCTCCAAAGCGTGCATAGGGGTCTTGAGTGGATTGGACAATATCATATGTTCCTGTCATTTCATGATCTTGAGACGATACAGCTTGTCTGTATTGTCTGAGTGCTTCCTTAGCTTCTAGTGCTAGGTCATAATGATCCCACGTAGTGGGTACATTATTCCAAACATTTTCCGGAATGGTTTTGTTTTCCTGGCATAATATTCTCTGAAGTTCTCGATACTCGTGTCCACAAAATCTAACAGATCTTGGATAAGATTTGTGAATCCGAGCTTCCCAGCTGTCCAAATGAGGCTTATAGGATGTGGTTCCTATTTCTTGAGGGGCATTAATGATGCTTCTATTATTTCTGAAAAAATGTCATGGACGTCTGAAAAACAGGATGGTATGGACTTCAGGATTTGGCGTTATGGTTCTTAGTTCTCTCTCCAAGAGATGTTTCAAATAAGTGGGAGAATAGAACCAATTAAGAAAGTCTAAGAGATTCTTATCACTTTCATTCTCAACATTTCTTCCGAGTAAAAATATCCTGGTGAGGTTGGTAATGAATCTTCTGGTTGGAATTTTAATGGCTATTAAGTACTTATTGGTTAAGTACCATAATAGCGTTTTGAGTTGATCAGGGAAATCATCTTCATTCCAGATAAGAGAATGAATGAATGGGTAATATGAATTTAATCCAAAAGGATAAAGAATCGAACCTCCATTGAATCTGAACAGGTCTGTGTGGCATTGCCACATAAGGTCTTCTAGGTTCTCAGCAAGACTGTCGTTCTGGATTTGTTGAATAATCTCCTGAGGGTATTTCCAACTTTGCAAATCTTTGATCTTCTCAATCTTGTATTTTACGCCATGATTGAGCATGTGGAAGGCAGGCCTTTTGATGTACATGTTGATTTCGGTGCCTTTGGTCTTGATAGGAAGTCAGCAAGCACATTCTTATTTCCAAGAATATGTTTGGTTTCAAAAGAGTATTTTGAGAACCATTCATTCCATCGAAGCAGTTGAGAATTTGGGATCTGTTTTTGTTTAAACTTGGCCATCTGAGAAAAAGATGCCATGTCTAATTTTACCAGGAAGTGATGGCCGATGAGATGAAACTCGAACTTTTTTATTCTATTTTTTACTACCAAGATTTCTTTGAAAGTGGAGTGGTAATGCATTTCAGATTGAGAAAACTTTCCACTTTTGTGAGCACAGAGGTGTCTCTTACCATCAATTTCTTCAAAGAGGATGGCTGCCCAGTATTCATCACTGGCATCAGTTTGAAGAATTCTTTTTCCTGTTGATGGTATTTGCAATGGTGGGAGATTCTGCATAATCTCCTTAAGCTCAACGACTGCTTTAGTCTGGGGCTTTCCCCAAGGTGGGGGATCCTTCTTCAGCATGGATTGCAAAGGAATCAAGAGCTTTGCGATGTTTGGGACAAAATCCCTAAGATAATTGATTATCCCAAGAAATTGCTGAACTTGTTTTGTAGTGAAGTTATCTTCAGGAAACTTCAATAATTCTTGAGCAATATGTGGCCCTGGGTAGTACGTACCTTTGTTGAGGTGCATACCAATAAATTTAATCTCTATTTGGGCAATATTCATTTTCCTTTGAGAAAGCATAACATTTGGGCTCGAACGAAACACTAAAAAGGAAAGTCACAGAAATTTCTTAGCTTTCCTCAATTGGTTTTATCATCCTACTCACTAGAAGCACCTTCTACAGCAATAACTAAGAACCATCCGACCAAACCCAAAGATGCATACTGTTATGTTCTTTCAAAGATCATAGGCTTTTGTAAAAAATAATGGCATCATCGTAAATGCTCCACAATGACAAAGCATAAGAACTACATCCTATAAACCTCAGCCTGCATCTTAAGAAAGCTTGCATTTATAAATCTTTTTCAAGTCCCGTTGGTTGTTGTGATCGAGAACTCCAAAGAGTTTTGTGCTAGGAAAACAATACCATCCCTGAAGACCATCCCTGCATTGAATCATTATAACATTGCACCAAAAGCCAAAGAAGCTCTCAAAGAATTCAAACATGCTGCAAGGACATCCCATCATCACATGAGCAAGAAATGACAGAGACCCTGCACAATCATCTCAAGACTCTTATGCACAATGGGGCCCTCTATCTCAAGACCCTTATGATCAGTGTCCCATGTCCTTATCTCTATGAATGAATAAATCTTACTATGCTCAACCATCCAATTTGTTTCAGCCAAACAAACCTGATGACACTCCAGGATCCTCTAAGAATCATGAAAAAGCATCTTCATCAAATGAAGCAAATATGTGGAATACTCGAACTCCCTCTTATGATCAACGTGCAAAACTTGAGTGAAAATATGAAGAATAACTTTTGGTAGAAATGCATAGTTCTAATGAACTTAGACTACAACTACAATGCCCATGACGAAAGAGATCGTTGACTATAGCAAGTCACTATAGCATAGGATAGGGAAATCACTATTCATTATCACTGTTCATGTCGTTGAGAATAATTTCCAACCAAATTTTCCAAAGCCTCTATCTGTTTTAGGACCCGTGAGTTTGGTCATTATTTGTTTGTAACTTTCTAATGCTTATAAAAGGCAATGATGATGTAATGTATTGGGCGGAGTCCCTTGAAATAAAGTGAGTGTTTTGTTAAACTCTCAATGTCTTTCTAAACACTTCTTCTTCTCTAGTTTGGTAGAATCCTCTAAGAAATGCAGCTTGAATAATTAGAAATGTTACCATTTTAGCATCTTTGAGTGTCTCTAAGTTCTAAGCTCGAATTAAAAGTCATAGTGGTTTTCTACTAAAAGGTTGTCATTAAAGGACTTGAACGAGAGGTTTGCTCATGGTGAGAAGGCATACCTGTAGAAAACCAACTCCATCTTCTCTGGTTTTAAGCCTAAGATCCCTAATTTATCTCAAATTAAACTTGTATACTTGTCAAAAAGTTTACCGTGTGTTAGTTTTCGTTATATTTCATCATCAAATTTCCGAGTTGGATAACATGTGACAATTAATGAGTGTACTAATTTGGGATTTTACCCTCTTCTAGTTTATGGTTTTTCGTGGACGGATGGTAAATTTATACAAATGTATTAATTTTGGTTTTTATAGTCAAAAAATTAGTTTTAGTAAATTTGTCGTATGTATACTAGTTTTAGATTTTTGGTGGTCAAAAATTAATTCGGGGTAAAATTGCACAAAGGTGCCAATAGGGGTTATTCGTGGCATTAGGGTGCGCTTGATGGGAACAGTTTCCTTTCAAAAATAGATATTTTCTATTTTATTTCATAAAATAGTTTCTAAGTAAAATAACATATTTGGTAACTAAAAAAAAAAAATCTTGTTTGGTGCAACCGCAAATTTTTAATTTTTTCCGATGCAAATTTTGAAATTTTTTTATTTTTATTTTTGATATTTTTTTTTCTCTCTTTTTCTTCCTCCTCTAGTCGATTGTTGTGGTGGGCAACGATTGGCATTGACCAGCAGCTATGGACGATGGCGATGATCAACGACTGATGGTGACGACCGATGACCAATGGCAATGGGCGACAATAGGTGGTGAGACTCTAGCGATTAGTTAGAAGAGGAGGAAGAAGAAAAAAAAAGACTTATTTCTAGAATTTGTTTCTAAGAATAAGAATTTTTTTTTTTCTACTTCTTAAATCTGTTTCAAATCTATTCCTCGACCACTTTTCTATTATGAGAAAAGAAAAATTAACTAACGCTATCAAACAGATTTCTGCTATTTTTCTATTCCGGTGAACAAAATAATAGAAAAATAAAAAAACAAAAGTATTACCATGTAGACCCTTAATCCTCTTTTTTTATTCAGTGTAGTTCCTAAACATTTAGATATTAACTAATGTAGTCTTTCCATTAAGTTTATAGTCATGTCATGTGCACTTTTTTATTATGAGAAATAGAAAACTTAATTGATGCTATCAAACAAATTTCTGTTATTTTTCTATTCCGGTGAACAAAATAATAGAAAAATAAAAAAAACAAAAGTATTACCGTATAGACCCTTAACCCTCCTTTTTTATTCAGTGTAGTTTCTAAACATTTAGATATTAACTAATGTAGTCTTTCCATTAAGTTTATAGTCACGTCATGTGCACTTTTTTTTTTTTTTTTTTTTTGCGTGGACTGCCACATGAGTTTATCTGGTCAAAAGAATTATACGACATATATGTAAATAAAGACACGAATGGGGCATGTGAGTTTCATGGAAATCATAGTCATGTCGGCTGACGGGCATCAAGTTTTTAATGGAGCAATTATATTAATTAGATTCTTAAAAGTTCAAGGACTAGATTTAATAAAATTAAAAAACTCAGAATGATGTAGCAATTATTCAAGAGGCAGAGGGGCAAGGTTCTTCTCTTCAGCATTAGATTTGCTTAATTTTAAGGGCAAAAAAGTCGCACTTTATTCTCAGAATCCCAGCCCCATATCTTTTGGGCTTTTTTTTGCTTTTAAATTTAAGTGGGGTTAAATCAAATACTTAATAACCATTATTTATTTTACATCCCGACTCCACATTTTTCCTTCTTTTTTTTTTTCTAATGATCGCCGGCTCGTATTCGCGCAACATTTAATTTTGGACGTCCGTCCCGTACTTGGAAAATAAATAAACTAATTCTCAACACGTCAGTTCGGAAAGATTCTCCCCATTAAATTATGAACACGTCTGTTAACATGTCAAATTACATGGAGACCTCTATTTTGTAATTATTGATAACTCTTATGGAGATGTCTAAAATCAAGTCAAACAAAAAAAAGAAAAGAAAATGATATATGCTTTCCTTTGGTTCTTTTTCTCTTTTTTCTTGGCCGTTTGGTCGAGCAAAATTCCCCCTTGAAAAAAAAAATATTCTCTCATTTTTTTTTTTGGCATTTAAATCACTTAGGAAATGAGTAAATGAAAAATCATTTTCGCAATCGATAGAAAACATGCATTTATATTTAAAAAATCGCATTTTCTTTTGAAAATTAAAAATTATTTGACAAAACACAAGTAAACCTGCTAATCAAGCCAAGGACTCTAGTGCTCGTGTTAGGGTTCTCAGTAGCCATCTCAAGTTCTCGACGCCCATGCTCAAATCTCGAATCAAACGCCCAAAGCCAAGGCCGAGTCCCTTGAGGTTGGGATCGGGACATCATCTCTTGCTTAGGACCTCGATAGTTGGACTCAAGTAACTAACATTCGTGCTTGGCTCAAAGGTGCTCATGCCTCGTCTCCTTCCAATCTAACTTAAATCTCTCAAGACAAGAATTAAGGCTAGGATCCTAACTCTTATGCCTGGCACCCCGGCACAGGGCTTAGATCCTTTGAGATCAAGGCTAGATCCTTAAACTTTAGTACCCGAGCCCAACTCTTTGGCACTCATGTCAAAGACCCTATCTGGCCAGGCTCAAGTTCCTCAAGAGGTAGTTCAAGTGCTGCGAAATCAAGCTTAGGTCCCTATGGCCAAGCTCGGGGCTTGAAATTATAATCAAAACTTTTTTTAAAGCGCAAGTCATGAACAAAAGAAAATTAACTTTCATATTACCTTAGAAAACAATATCATTTCCCAAAAAATAAGTTTCTAGAAAATACCTTTTTTTTCAGGTCGGGTCTCGAAAATACTTTCACACCGTATATTTTCCTTTAAATAAAAGGAAGCCTTTACTTTTCTTTTTCCTTTTCCTTTTCCCCTCATATCATCCCCCACTCCAGAAAAAAAAAACGAAAAAAAATGCCCCCCACCATTTTTGATTTTTTCGCCCCCTCCTTTTTATTATTCCTCTTTTCTTCCCATCATTTTAAAGCTCTCTTAAAGCCATCGTCGTCTACGCCTTGCCTTACTTTACCTAGATTCTCATCTCTTGACTCTTTCTCTCTCGTCTCTGCAACCATCCCTCTCCCTCTCCCTTTCTCTCTCTACCTCTCCCTCTCTCTCTCTCCTCCGATCAGATCTCCCGTAGCTCCCGCCGCGGAGACTCCGATTCGCTCGGCTCGACTCATCCATGACGCTCGGCTCGGGAGGATCGGGGGTCGTCGGTGAGTTCTCAAAACCCTTCCCGACCTCGTCGTTCGACCCGGTCTTCGGCCCCTCTTAGTCTCGTGCTCTTTCGCGGTCGCTCGCTTTCGCTCCGCGCTTCATCGATCCGGCGATTCCGCGGATTGGCGAGCGCGCCGTGTTAGCGTGTTCGGGCGTCTGTTTTGGCTTGACGATGGTGGTTTCGTCTCGTCGGCGAAGAATTGGGGACGGTGTTTTCTCGAGTTAGGTGCGATGCAGTGTGTAGGGGAGTGCCGGCGATATTCTGTGCTTTGGATGATGTAGGCTGGCCTTTTGTGTATTAGTCTTTGTTCGATGGCGAATTTCGTATGCTTGCCGCATGTGTTCTTTTTGTCTGTGAGGCTCGTGGCTGTTGCGGGATCGTGATCTTTGTATGTATGCCTTTTTTGACTTGACCGTCGTGCTTAGTTAGCTCTTCCTTGTTAGGGCTTTTGGATGTGTATGTCAATGATGTGTTATTGAAAATGCTTTTGTGTTCACGCGCTGGACTTTTTGGACTAGTCTGAGGTTTTCGGTGGCTTGCGCGAGATTTTGAAATGATGTTCCGGGGTTTGATTCGATGAGGAAGTACTCGCAAATGCATAGATCGATAAAGAGAGCTTAGGAAAAACTGTTTTGATGCCTCATGCACATTGTTTTGTTTTGCTATTGTGCTGTACCTGTACAAAACCACTTTCCTCTTGAATTTTTGCACTCAGTTGATACAAGTGCAAATTATAGGTTCGATGTGACTTGAGCTCAATATCTTTGGTCAGTCGGTTGTTACAATTTCAATTGAGCTGAAAGTCTGTCTAAGTTGCTGGTGTTATTCCACTTTCAGTAATGCAAAAATTTCGTTGGTTGTGTTTTCTTCATTGTTGCTCATCTAGAAAAGCACCCCATATCTTCGTAGGAATTGGTGGCAGCATTCTTTTTATTTAGACTATTAATTTAAGGGGAGTGTTTGAAATTGTGAAGTTTTAGATCCTGAATTGACGAGTGAGGTAATGGATCATTGGATGCTGTCTTGTGGGAAGTCTTGCTTGTCCAACTGCACGATAATTTTATTTTCGCATAGGCTTGGGAACACTTTCATGGTTAAGTCATCAAGGGCATTGGCTTCGATTATTGTCTTAAATTGCTGGTATGTGGGTGTAGCGAAATATTAGAGAGTGTGCGTCAGTACAGTATGACAATTTTTGAGTATCTATCGCATTGCATAATACATGCTTGTACTGAAATTCATTAAAAAAATGCTATCACTTTCACTTAATCAACCAAACTATTTTACTAGCTTTATTCGCAAATATCCTAAGACAAATATAACAAAAACATTAACATTTTGTTCGTTGTGTGGGAATGATTGCTTCATCACCATTTTCCCTTGAGCATGCGGTTATTTTTGCATCTAATGAAGCTTCTATGCTTGGATTGGGAACCTCTTGATTGCCTATAATGGCGAGTAGGTGCTTCTTTACATGTTTAACTTTGCAAAGTTACTGCGACATCTAACTTTTGGAGTCTTCTTTAGTTCCTCGAAATTTCAGATTATTGGAGGAACTTGAGCGTGGAGAAAAAGGAATTGGAGATGGCACTGTCAGCTACGGGATGGATGATGGAGATGACATTTACATGCGATCTTGGACTGGCACGATCATTGGTCCTCACAATGTGCGGTTTTCTGTGATAAATAATCTATTATGCTTCGCAACTTGTGAAAAGAGTTTTGTACTTAAACATTCTTGTCTGTGCATATGAGTTGCAATTCTTAATGTATTGTGTAGATTTGGTTTCTTAGATGAAGATATTTGACTTTTGAAAGGTTGAATTAGATTGTATTGATTAGGGTCATGATATTACAATCTTGGGGAACTTTAGTTGGTCTTTTAAAGCTACACCAGGTCCCATGGTTAATGTTGCACTTTTCATTACTGATGGCAACTTATAGAAATATGATGCTTGTGGTCAGCATATGCTTTCGCCATTAGAACAATAAGACATTTAAGACTTGAAAATTTGTTCTTGTTGTTTAGATGCGACTGAAAATGTTTTCCATGCTTAACTAGGGCAGTAGTTGCTTAGAGCATGGAATACATCAAACTGATCACAAAGTATTAACTCTAATCACCATCCCAGTTCACTTTGCAAAGAAATTTGAAGTTCTCATCCATCCAATCAGAGGTCATATTTGCCTGACACAATATGAAGATGTAGCCTGAATTCTTATTCCATGTTGGCTGTAATAATATATGTTTTGGACTATGTTTTAATATCATCAGTCAAAGTGTCATATTTGTTTTGTTCATTTTCGCTGCTGTCTATTAGATTGCTTACTGGTGCAAATTTTGCTATTTTTCCCAGACTGTACACGAAGGTCGTATCTACCAGTTGAAGCTGTTCTGCGACAAAGATTACCCGGAAAAGCCACCCAGTGTTCGTTTTCATTCACGCGTCAACATGACATGCGTTAACCATGAAACTGGAGTGGTAATTGATCCCATGCTCCTATGCTTGTGGAATGTAGTGGTTTCTATTAGTGCACGATCATGACTTCATGCTGCATTGTCTATATCCGTGTCTATCAGTGAAGCATCTTCACGACATCATATAGCCATCACTTGTTCCTGCTTGAGAAAAGGATTGGCTTTTGCATTTCTTCCGATCAAAGTCGACTGAGTGTTCTATCATTTCTGTGATCCTCAAAACTCTAATATTCTGCATAAAAGCCTGGATGTCACACATTCAATAAGGATTTGATGATATCTGGACATTGACATAGAAGGACCTAATGACTACTGCTCTCTTCAGGTCGAGCCGAAAAAATTTGGTCTGCTTGCAAATTGGCAGAGGGAGTACACCATGGAGGACATACTGACTCAGCTGAAGAAGGAAATGGCAGCCCCACACAACAGGAAGCTCGTCCAGCCTCCTGAAGGCACCTATTTCTAGCTCTTAATATGACATAGAAATCAAGGGAGCATGTGTGCTTTCAGCACATGTGATATATAGTTTGTAATGCCATGTCGATGCTTTTAAAGTCACAATCGTGGAGGAGGGGAATGGCCCTAAAAAAGCCGTCCCCTTTTCCTGGGTTCATTGTTGTTCTATCGACTTCTTTCGCCTAAACTGTGTCTTGAAAGATTGTTTGGTGAATGGAATTTTAATCCGCGTGTCAAAATTGATTTCCGGTCACTACCTTAATTAGCCACTATTCTTTGCCTATTGCAGCATTTAGATCTGACCGGCTGATAGTGGTGATTATTTAAGTCTTGTCCACAAGAAAACAACAGGACACCGTGCCGAAACTTTGGAATTTCGGAAAATTTGTCGGTCCAAATTATGTGATGGTAATTTGGACGGTATAATTTGGACGGTGAAAGTTATAATTTTTCTCCTGTTTATTGCGATGAAGTTTCTACATGTGCACCCTTAACAAATTTCATTTAATGGCCGGAAGTGATTTGAGAGATTGGTGTTCTTGTTTGCTTAATAGACGACTCCAAATTCAACCAGTTTTCATCTTTAAGCGGTTTCGGCCTTAAGAAATAGCTTCCCATTATACCTTTTCAGCTAAATCAAGCTTAGGATACAATCCCAGGAAGTTGATGGGGTGGTTTATTTGGGGATGCAGTGGTATGAAATTTCTTTTATCTTTTCCCTTTTTGGAGTCATCAGGAACTTCGTCAAATGTGGCTTAAGACAACAACTCTGGTCGTTGCAAAGTTGTTACGATTTCTCCCGAACGTGATAAAACGTTGTCCTGGTTAGAGTCTCAGTCGGTTCTTGGATTTTTGAAGTTGGTCGATACCTATTTGATAAGCATGTCCAGTAAACTTTTTACGGAAGTAACTTTTACTATATTTTGGCTCTATAATGTATTTTTGTTATTTCTGATATCGCGCAACTTTTGTACCAATAGATTACATTCCAAAAATAGTCAATACAACCAAATATCTAAAATTAGTATTCTTATGTCACATATTTTCCAAATTACTTTTTGCATCGCAAAATCTCTCAAACTAATATATTCGCATCGCATTTATCTCAAATTGGTACAACTCATGCCATATGCACCCCAACCTAATTTCCATATCACAAACTGGTATTTTGCTTTCTATGGACATAGGCATGCATTGTTCGCCATATGGAAATGCCAGCAACACGTGAGGATGCAGCTACCGAGCCATGAAGACCCCTTTGGGTATCTTCGCGCATCAAGTCAAGATCACTCTGGATGCTTTTGTTGATCCTCCCATTACCAGAATAATGTGCAACATTGCACCGCTTGGGAAGTTTGGAGCTCGTCCATAGGGCTTTTTTCATGTAAAGAACCATCTCCGTTCCCTTGATTTTACTCCAACAGCCAGACAGTTAGCCCCAGAATTTCCATCTTCGTTGTGTGGAAAAAGGCAAGCTTCTTCCTTCACCACCTTTTTCAAATGTAGCTTCCTCTTTTATTATTAGAAGAGAAGCCAACAGTCTTTTGGTACAGAGGAAGAACTTTCATCCCTCCCGAGTTCAACTTTCCACAAATGACATCTTCGTCTTCAACTCGTTGAACAACATCGTCACAGGCACCTGATTCTCCCGATCCATATTGACATTGGATACCATCCATCTCTTTCACCAAATACATGTTCGTGAGGTTTAATACTTTCGTAGATCACTCTACATTTGAGAAAACGCCAGCGTAAAAGTACTTAACAAAGAACCAAAGGGCAATATTTGCACACTGATTTTGCCACTTCATAGCTTCAATTTGACAGAGCGCAACCCTTTGAGATCCGCAACCACAAAAGACATTCCATATACACCTCGACCTTAAACTATTCTCTTGTCCAGTTTTCCTCCTTTATATGCACCGTCCACCATACCCTTTTACATTGCTTTACCTTTGTCTTGATTTCTTCCATGCGTTCTTTCGGTTATAGACGATCACAGAAGTAATTTACAAGGCAGTGTAGAGAACTGCCTTCATCGCTGGCAGTCTTAGCCCCAAAAATAAAGGAAAGAGAAACTAGAAATCCTGATGAGCTCCTCTGCGTAGTGATTAGAATTTCACAGGGGGCAGGTATGGAAGAGCAAATACGTTGCTCTAGCAAAACTTCAAGAGAAGGTTACATATTTCCACAAAACCGAACACCAAAATCTTCAGCATGCAGAGAGTCACAACAACATATGGGCTTGGTGAACGCGAAAGGAAATTGTATTGCAGCTCAAAATTCAAAATATCATGCTTCAAAGTCGACGTTGAACACACCCAGCTGACTAGTTTAATTCAACATAGTCCTTAACAAATACTAATCCACTATCGAAAGAAAAATCAGACAACCACAAAAACGTCTCCATTCTTCTCACAGCAATTGCATGACCTAAATCAGTACCTCCTTGGTCCACCGCGGCCGAAAGCCTGGGGAGGCATCATAACCTGCGGCTCGACCTCAACGAGCCCAGGAATGTCGGACATGCCAAGAGAAGCAAGCATGTCAAGGGTCTCCTTGTCAACCTTGATCTCGTTGGTCTTGATGGCCGACTCTTCGGGCACAAAGTCCATGCGGCGCTCACGCTCCTCCTCCTGCAGCTTCAATGAGATCCCACGGACGGGTCCCTTTTGAATGCGCTTCATCAAGTGGGTGGAGAACCCAGCGATCTTGTTTCGGAGCCTCTTCGACGGGATGATGGCAACTTCCTCCAGGATCTTCTTGTTCGTGTGGAAGTCCAGAGTCATGCGAGAGTAGTACCTCTCGATAACCTGGCGAGAGGACTTCTTCACGGTCTTGGTGCGGACACGACCCATGATGGCTTACCTTTACCTACATAACATTGGAGAAACCACCAAAAAATGACTATCGTATCCAAGCATTCCAAAAACATGACTCGCTTCCACATCACATTCAAGTTTCACGATGCGCAAAACCACCTAAAACCCACAAAAGATAAACAACCAAACGCCACGAACAGAACAGCCGTACCATATCTCAGTTGCAATCACTTGTCAGATTACAGCATCAAGAGGAAGGGGGGGAGCTCATCAAACTAGCGTGCACAACATCAGCGCAGCAGAAAAGCTCGAGCTTTTGACTCCGTCGCGCATCAGGAGAATGTCAAAATCAGATATTTACAACAGAAATTCGAATCCCATCATTAAAGGCAATGAAACTTCGCCCAAACAAAGATCCAATACCGACGCTATGCTGAACTAAAAGAACATGCATAATCAAAGTCGCCGGAATCAGAAACCTCCAACCCCGTAAAAACTATCCCAAAATGCCAAAAAAAAAAAAAAAACACTACCCACGATGGCTTCAGACAAGTCGAACTTCGAAACGCAATCGAGCCCAGTGATTTCTAAATATCAGAAGCTAACAGAACCGAATAAACCCTAACCCACCATCCCATATCAGGTTTCATCGCAGCAAGCAGAATAGCCAAAGAACGACAAGGTTAAGATCCCGAGACGACGCTTACCTGCTGAGAGGAGGAGCAGACCGAAGATGGAGCTGGAGATGGAATGGGCACTCGGCGACTGCAACAAGGAATGAGGTTTGGCAAGCAGATTGAGTTTATAAGTATGAGGGGACGCTAGGGTTTCTCTCTCGAGCCGGTTCGGTCCCCCTTTTTTTTCCGGGCTTGTCTTTTATGGGTTCTATATGTAGGCCCGGCCTAAAAGAAAAGCAGGCCCAAATCGAATTGCTCGATTTGGTGGCCGAACTCGTTTCTTTGTTTTTTGATTATTTTTGAGAATGTCTACCGTAACCAAACTTCAAATCTCTAACATACAATTCTCAAAAAATAAAAATTAAATTTACTTAAAGCTCATCTCAACTTTAACATGAAATAAATTTTGTGGCTTGTTTGAAGTTCCAATGGTTAATTCCATATTCTTAGGACTTTTATGACAAGTTTTAGGAATTTCGGTATATTTATTCTTTTTTTAATTTCTCATCCTAGCGTGTATGATAAAATGCAGTGGATTTGGAATAAATCCATTTAATGCATTTGAGTATTGTTGAGTAGAAGCTAAAATTTTTATTTCTTAATTGAAATATTGTGTGCAAATAGGACCTCTCATTGAGACTGGGGATCTTATTAGTTTTACAGATGAGAAACTAATGGTGACTTTGTTGATATTGACAAAGCGGTAGAAGTCAATCCAAATAATAATAATAATAATAATAATAATAATATTTTCTCAGAGAAGGGACGACAAGATGCAGAGAAAAAGAAACTACATTTGCTTGAGAGACGAAAGAAAAGATGGCGAGTCAATTGACTTTGAATATGCCACTTGGTGTTCATATATTTGTGTTGGCAAAGTCAAATCTTATACAAGATAAATGGGAGTAGATCAGTACATCATCGAGCTTGCTTTATTCAATGCTTTTCAACACTTCACGCTTAAATATAAACTTCAAGAACAAAGATCACATTGTTTTATTAGGAGTTGATCTTTCTCCCTCTTGTCTCCCATGCTTTATCTTTCTCATGCTTTCGGTGGTGGGGGTGTAAGGACAGCCTTCAGTGATTCAATGGTGGTAACATTAGTCTTGAAAGATTCAGCCAGGATCTCGTCGTCGATGCCGGTCCCGAACACGGTCACGGGGATCGACACCAATCCTGCGCTTGCGCTCCCGAATGCCGAGAACGCCACCGCGAAGTCGGTCTGATTAGCATTGTACTGGAAGTGGACGAGCCCCTTGGGGAATATGAACATGTCGCCGGTCTGGAGGGTCTGATTGAAGAGCTTGTTGGTCGTGTCGACGAACCCGACCTGGAGGGACCCGTATATGAGGAACAGGAGCTCCGATCCGCGGGGGTGCGTGTGCGGGGGGTTCACCGAGCCGGCCGGGAATTCGAGTACTGCGTACGAGACGCTCTGCCCATCGAGAGCAGGGAACTCACTTAAGCTTGCTTTGGTCACCGTAAATGCGGTCGGGGGATTGGCACCAACGAGAGACCTCATGCCGGTGTACGTGAAGAAGCTGCCATTGAGGTTAGAGATGTTGACGTTCGGGGGGACCACAAAGTCGGTGAGAATGTCGGGATCGCCGGCGCTTGTTAGGCCAAAAAGGGACAAACCAAGGACTAATGCCACGGCGAGCTCATACTTGGCCATGATGGACACTTTGAAGCTCATAAAAATTGGCTTCCTTTTGCGTTCTTTGTGTGGAGACAGGCTTGAGATCTAGCTTTCTAACATGGCCTCGGTTTTATAGGAAGATTTTGAGAGAGAAGAGAGCTGAATGTTGCTTGCTGAAGTTTACAATGCCCTCGATGTTTTCAAGACATGGTCAAATAATTTAAGAGCAACGACAGCAGCTTGGTTCCATGCGTTTGCTATGTCTTGCTCGAGCATAATGCCGAGATATCCGCATCGAGGACGTGTTACAGCTCTGTTATACGCGTTAATCATCGGCTAAAAGCAACATATCTCGAACTTGTTAAGCTGTTGCCTGCTTCTCGTTTTGACTTATCTGGGTTTCAAGTTCAACTCCTTAAAAATTAAGACAGCCGGTCGACGAAAAAGAGGATTATCTTGCCATTCAACACGCGTTGCTCATATTTACCTTAGTTGCCATCTACAAGAAGGTAATAGGCTTAAAGAATAGCTGAATCCCCATTTCTCTTTCCTTGTTGTGGTTATCGATGCGTTGTCTTCTGGTATGAAACTTCTAGGTGATCTTGTAAGCTGGAATGGTTCATTGATTTTCTCTTCATCAGTGAACATTTTGGCTTTTGCTCAAGATGGCAAAATTTCGTATAAGCTTTTGACTACCCTTAGGATCTCAAGATGACGAGATGTCGCATAAGCTTTTGCTCACCGATGGCAAGATTTCACTTCTCATAAACTCTAAATATACAAAGACATTGCACTGAAATGCACATGTAGTTAACTTTTTTCTTCTGCAGTGATGTCGGCACGCATGTGCCGTGCAGTTTGTGGTTCTCTAACGATGATAGGTATTAATGTCGATCAGGACTTTAAGTTTCAGTTGATCAATATGCATCCAATTGAAGGTTTCTGAGAATCCTCTCTGCTAGTTTATTTATTGAACCAATATATCCGATAGAACGAAACTACATGCGACACTGCAATTGTAACATTAACATAGTCAGGATGATCCCATGTTATTTGTATGGAAAAATGATCAAGATTGCTGCACTACTGTGACATTGTAGATAGATATTTTACTCTCAATTTTGCGCCTTTTCTTTCTCTGGAAACCTTTGAATCAAGATGTAAATATCGGATCACTGACCCATATGTTTCTCGTATTCTAAGAATCAACGATTATCTGAAATTACCCTTCTTTTTTGTGAATTGGGAATTCCTTCATAACATGTTGCGTATGATAAGTTCCTACTTCCTAGCTTCAGATCATCAGTCCTGCACGGTTCATTATCACCACAGCCACAAAGTTTTTATGGGCTCATCTGAAATGATTCTTGATTTGTGCTTCCGGTATCAAGAAGATGAATATTTGTGATGTGCAGTCTTTCTAAACTGATGTGCACTCTAGGTTCATCTAATTGAGATTAGAATGAAGAAGGTTATATATGTTATGTTTCACCTTCTGTGATGAGCCTCGACCACTCTAGCAATCATTCCTCAGCCCTAGTGCTCTTTCAAATTACAGTGTCTATTTGATTTGATTATGGTAAAAAAAATTTGGTAAAAAATAAGAGAAAGAATAGGAAGAAAGCAGTGAAATGTTGATAAAATGTAAACAATAGCTGAACAGATGAAGTTGCTTGACAATGATCCAACATAATCAAACAGCTCGCTTAGCAGTCTTCCTCTCTTAGGCATTTGGTTGCGTAAGCCCGCATTTGCGACTTGAATGGTGGAGACTTTTGTCTTGAATGACTTTTCCAAGATCCTGTCTTGATACTGGTGGTAAAACACTCAGGGCAACCGACACGGTTCCTACACTTGTGCTTCTGACTGCAGAAATTGGCTATTGCAAATTCCGTCTCATTAGCATTGTACTGGAAGTGAACAAGCCCTCTAGGGAATATGAACATGTCACCTACTTGGAGCGTCTGAGTGAACAGCTTGTTGGTCGTGTCGATGCATCAGACCTCAAGGGATCTGTATACAAGGAACAAGATCTCAGACACACGCGCGCCTGTGTAGAGGGTTGACAAAGCTGGTCGAGCATTCGAGCACTGCCAACCAAATGTTTGCTCGTTCAGAGCTGGGAATTCCAAGGCAGTTGCTATTGTTATTTTAATTGCTGTTGGTGGATCTGATGGAAAGATAGCTCTGATGCCCGTGTATGTGAAGAAGTTCCCATCAACAGCAGTGACATTTGACGGGATGTACCAATCTTAAAGATCATCTTGTATACTCACAAGAAGGTGCTAATCCACCTCATTCTATCAAGCATCTATTCCTCATCCATTGAAGCCTTGAGGACTTTAAAGCATTAGACGATTTAGCTTGGTGCAGTGAAATAAATTACACGGTAAGTAAGATGCATAATTTGGTCCCTGTTAGTATTCCTGGTGTCAACAACTGGGATTTATCGGAACCAGAATCACCAATACACCTAGAGTTCCTAACAGGTTCTACGAAATAAATCAGATTTTCAAACCCATCGACAGCACTACCAGTTGGTAGATGTTAGATAGGACACAGATTCCACAGGATATTGCGTAGAGATCACTCCATTGCTGGCTCGAATCCAGAAAGCTGCGGTCTTCAAGAGTAGAAAACTATCAGGCAACTCCTTGGGGAAAAAAGGCGGGTTACCTCGTGAAATTCATTTCCCCCATTTTAGGGTGGCCTCATCTCAAATGATATATATTGCAAGAACATAATTTTTTTGCCCTTTTCGACAGTTTATGCGTTGTTAAGCCATTACTTTGTATTTGAAAGATCACATCATGTCTCCATGTGGAGTTGAGGTCTGTATATATCAAGTTCAAGAGCGATACACTGTTGATGTGGCCTTATAAACTTCAAATCACTTGTTTAGTAGGGTGATTACATAGAAAATTCTACATTAATCAATCCAATGCGAACCAAAACATAACAAACAGTCAAGACTGATCAGATCAAACAGCATTAGCTTTATTACTTCATCCAATGAAACATTCCATAGCAAGAGAATGGAAGTAATCAGTGTTTTTTGCCTTCCTCACTTAGGCCTTGGGTGGCTTGAGCCCACGTTTGAGGGTGTGAATGGTGGGAACGGTCGTCTTAAATGACTTGGCCAAGACCCTGCTGTTGATGTCGGTGGAGAATAAAGTTGTAGGAAGCGAGACTGTTCCAGCGTTTGCACTGCCAAATGCGGAAATGGCTACTGCATAATCTGTTGCATTAGCATTGTACTGGTAGTGAACTAGTCCTTTCGGAAATATGAACATGTCACCGGCCTGAAGGGTCTGAGTGAAGAGCTTGTTGGTCGTGTCAACTAATCCGACCTCCAGTGATCCATGAATAAGGAATAGGAGCTCGGATGCACGAGGATGCGTGTGCAGCGGATTGACTGAGAGGGCCGAGTACTCAAGAACTGCAATCGCGACACCCTGCCCATCAAGAGCCGGGAACTCTGCCGGGCTTACTTTCGTTAGTTTGAAAGCTGTGGGAGCATCCAGCGGCAGAACAGCTCTCATGCCGGTAAACGTGAAGAAGTTTCCATCTGGAGTAACGTTCTGTGGGACTACGAAATCAGTTAAGATGTCTGGATCGCTAGCGCTCACCATCTGGAAGACAGACAAAGTGAGAACTAATACAACGGAAAATCCTTGCTTGAGGACTGGAGAGGCCATGGTAAGAAAACTGGCAGCAGCGGCAGATAGAGTTTCTGTGCTATTTGTTCTGATGGGTAAGTTTGAATGATGAATTTCAGCCTAGAGCATCTTTTTTTATATAGGGTTAGCTGAGAGAGGACAAGAGACTCTGAACTGCATCAAGCTGGAGCGATGACTACTGTTTATGGAAACTACTATGCCCTTGTGAACTTTACAAGGTAGTTTGGTTCACGCATATCCCTAGAGCATAATGTAGTATGCTGATAACTAAGCTGACTTAGTAATATTAGAATATTTAGATATCTCTAAGAGATATTTAGGATATTTCCTCTTATTTCAGTATCTGTTTTGATTATGCATATCTGATTTGATTTCCTTTGATTTGATTTCCTCTATCTAAGCCTATAGAGATATTTAGGTATTCTAATGTACATGATGATAGCATAATGGTCATTGTTGTTTGTTACTGTTGGAAGTAACGGTGGCATGTGAGCCACCAATTAATGCTAGCATAACACCGCCGGTAATGGAGGGAAGGAAATTTTTTCATCATAATGCTAGCATAACACCGATTGCCTTTTCTGTCAATTACATCTCGTGGATTACATGCCACTGTTACTTGCAATAATAATGGTGACTGTTAGTTTAAGCATTTCCCTTCTAGAATATTCTTAACAAGCTGAAACCGAAGAACGCAGTAGGAATTTATAAAAACTTCAGTTGCGGTGCTTTGACCATTATAGGCTATAGCGAACGAGGCCAAAGAATATTGAACCATCTGCATTAATTTGACTTGTTTCTTCACGTCAGTGAAACTCATGTCTTCGTACTTGCTCCCGCAGAACATGCTGTTTCTCTACATATTATTCTTCATAGGTGCACTTTGCACCTCTTAAACCCTGACATATTTTCGCTCGGCAGACAGGAAAAAGATGATAGAAAAAACAGGTAGGCGAGCTGAGAACGGGTTTCTGATTGTAGCCAACATGTAGTATTTGATCTTGTTGTTTGGCTCCTTATATCAGCCACTCTGTTCTGTAATACCCAATAGTGCAGTGCAGCATCTCCTTTCTGTTTATTCAACTTGTGACCTCTTCAGAACTTCCATCTCTGGATGCTACAAGAGTAGACTATTGCAAATTATAATGGTAGAGGCAAGACCTAATGACTAAATTCATCGCAGCCAATAAGTGAAAACATGTAGATAATTCAACTAATGCAATTCGTAGGATTCACAGAATGGGTGTACCCTAATGGATTAGCCAAAGGCAAAAGAGCAATGGTAAGCTCCTTTACGTAAGCTAGAAAAGCGAAATGACCCCTTTGAACATGTTAGAAACCTTGACAAGTAGGACGCTGTTTCGTCAGTGGTTATCATCAATATTTGCAGAATGACCTCTGATTTGAGCGCTTGCTGCTTTGACCGCCTCTCTCTCAAATTCGATTGTTCATGTAATGTGATTTTGTGTATTGTGAACAAGGGAATAAGGCTCCTTCACATGCCTGCAGCAGAAGGACTGAAGCAGAAGCAGATGCACCGAACCAAATACTTCAGATTTCTTAACACTGATCTTGTTAAGCGACTCGCTGTCTGCCAAAAGAACAAAAAGGATAGAAAATTGCATATTGCATCGAGCTAAGCAGCATGTTAGAGTTCTCCTCATGGCTGTTAAAATCATCCAATAGACAATTAGAGCGAGTCAGTCACTGTTTATTCACAAGTCTTGCAAGATCCATATCCTATAGCACTTTATCTAACCCACAAATGAGCAAACATGTCTAAATATTTTATCATATGGACTGGAAAGCCGAATTGGAAGTGAGTATAGATAGGGCCTAAGCTTTAGTTTTTTGATAATTTAGGGGCACAAAGTGAAGACAGACCATTAAGTTCTTTTTTGTTCGTACTTTGAGTTTGCGCCAGTGCGAAGCAGGGAGCCCGTAAGACGTAGAGGAATGCAGAGGAGAAAAAAAAATTGGCCCTAGGCTACCAAGAAAACACAAGATAGTACCTCTAATGCGAGTCTGATCAATTAATGCGAAGCTGTTTGTGCACACGTGACGGTAGATAAACTGCAGGGTTTTATAGATAATCGACTAACTTGAAATATTCGTTCTGGTCTCGCTCAAAGAATCAATTGCGTGATGCACATGATTCAGATAACTAATTCATGCGATGAAGATGTTAAGACGCATGGTCTCTATATTCCAGGGGCCAACAAATGCTAAGTTTCATCAATTTCCGTGAAAATCAACCGGGTTTGAGAACCAAACGACGGCATTGACAATAGATTAATCACGGATGCCGTGGTGTTGCGTAAAGATCACTCCTCAACCGTCTCAAATCCTAAAACGCTGTAAGCTTCGGGAGTTGAAATCTGCTCGACAAGTATGCCGATTCATGAACAAGGGAAGTTGACCCGGAAGCAATGAATTTAGCTAGGCAGCTCTTTGAAATGAGAAGACCGTGTAGCTGGCGAAGTGTACATGAAGGCTTCATCTCAAAGTCCGACAGCAAAATGTAGTTAAGCCAATACTTCGTATTTAGAAGATAACATCATGTCTCCTTTGGGAGATAAGGTCTTTGTATTCAAGTTCAGGAGCAACAGAACGCCATGGAATCGTGCAAAACTGTTGCTCGATGGCCTCGTCAACTTCGAATTGCTTGTTTTGTAGGGTAATGACAGAAATTCCACACTAAGCGATGCAATGTGAACAACAAAAAAGTCAGTTTATTCTGACCAAATGAAACATTCAATCAGAAGACAATCAATCGACTTGATTGTTATTTTCTGCTCCTCGCTTAGGCCTTGGGTGGTGTAAGCCCGAGCTTGAGAGCTTCAATGGTGGAGACGTTCGTCTTGAATGACTTGGCCAAGATCCCTCTGTCGATGCCAGTGGTGAAAACACTCGCAGGAAGCGAGACGAGTCCAGCGCTCGCGCTACCAAATGCGGAAATAGCTATAGCGATGTCTGTCTCATTAGCATTATACTGGTAGTGAACCAGTCCTTTGGGAAATACGAACATGTCCCCGGATTGGAGCGTCCGTGTGAAGAGCTTGTTGGTCGTGTCGACGACTCCGACCTCAAGTGACCCGTACAGGAGGAAGAGGAGCTCCGAAGCACGGGGATGCGTGTGTGGCAGGTTGACTGAGCCGGCTGAGAACTCGAGAACTGCCATCGAGACACTCTGGCCGATAAGAGCTGGGAATTCCGCGGCGCTTGCTTTTGTCACTTTGAAAGCCATGGGAAGATCCATCGACATAAGAGCTCTCATTCCGGTGAAGGTGAAGAAGTTCCCGTCCACTGCTGTGACGTTCGGCGGGACGACAAAGTCGCTTGTGATGTCCGGGTCGCCGGCGCTCGTCATCTGGAAGACGGACAGAGCCAGGAATAATGCGATGAAGAACTCATGCTTGGGGCAGGAGAGGCCATTGGTAAAACTTGAAGGTGTAGTGCAAAATGTTTGTATGGTGGATGTCAGAAGAGAGAACGGTTTTATAGAGTTCTAATGCTGATTTGGGATGAAATGTAAACAACATCGAGGCCGGAGAAACGGCTATATTGTCTCTTGCAAACTCCAATCTCCTCGTAAACTTCACAAAGACGTGGTGCATTTTTGGACATTTCATCAACTTTGTTTCATATACCGTTTTCATGCAAGCTTAATGTTATGCTTGGAGAATAATATGACCGGAGGAAACAGAGGCAATGGAAATAAATACATACTTTGCAAGATGTAAGATAAGCTGAGACGTACTCCTATGCCATTGTTACTTGAAAGCAACACTCAGCCTGACAATTAAGATTCAAATGATAATTATTTTGTTTCCAAATCAATTTTTACCTAGAAATTAATTTTTCTATTTCTATCTTTGAGATGAGATTTTTAAGTAAAAATATGCGTTTGATAATTATACAAAATTTCTATTTTTCGAATAAATAACAACAAATTTTTTCCCTTTCGAGTGGTGGTGGGAGGTGATTGACAGGCGGGGGAGGCTGGTGGTTGGCCAAAGCACTAGCTGGGGCTACTAGTGGCCAGTGGATAGGAGGCAGGCAGTGACAAGAGTGAACAATAAAAAAAAATTTCATTTCTCACTTTTATTGTAGAAAAAAAAACTAAAAATTTTGAAGAAAGTGAATTCCTAAAACACATGCCTCATGCCTCGAACAATTGAGTATCATGGAAACACATGAAAAACGAGCCTAGAAAAACCTAGAATTATTGATTGGAAAGTATATCATGCAACAGAATATACCTTATTTTCCATAGAATTAAATGCACTTATTGCAGCGTGTGAAAGAGAGAACACTTCGAAATCCAGCCTTCAAGAGGGGGAGAGAATTCTACATTCATCTGTTTTTCCTTCTTCTAAACTTTAGAAAAATACGTTCTTATCTTTTCAAGATGCTAGAAAATAAATTGCCTTGAACGGTTATTTCTTTTGAATTATGGGCTATGGGCCCTTTTTTAGTTATGGACTGGAGTAGCCCAACATGGGCGACCCAATAACAATAAACCCATCAAATTTTAACTTTTGATTTTTATTTCAAACATATTTCTGAAGTAAAAATTTATTCCAAAAATTGAAAAATAAAATTGACGTTCCCAAGATTTTTATTTCAAACCTATTCCCATTAACAGAAAAATAGAAAAGTAGAGAAACATAATAATTATCATGCATCCCTTAAAGGTTTCAAGGGCGAGGGCATTGGTTTAGGAGATCGGAGGTTCGTCCCCCCTGCAAGATGGGGCGTACCGCCCCATTAATTAGAGGAATCTGTGACCCGAGCTTTAGAGCTCCCATGATGCGTCACTGGATCATCTGGGATGAAGATGATCAAATATGTTTTTACGTGAAATGAAAAAAAGTTTCAGATTTGAATCAAAGCCTGTGCCTTTTCGCCTTGGCCAAAAGCCGAAAGATAGCCAGAAGCATATAGAAAATCAACTCTTCCAACATAAAGACGAAATAAAGGGATGCAAAACTGATTCCAGATGTGTGATTTTCCAAGAGAAGCAAAAGGAAACGGACCAAGAACCAGCTCTAAGTACTAGAAGCTCACAAAAATAGCATCACTGTCAGTAGACCAGATCAGATATTAACAAGACGATTATTCTATACAAGAAGCCACTCCTGGGAGGAGTTTATTTGCATACTTATTATTAATAGCCAGCATCACTGTTGGTAGACCAGATCAGATATTAACAAGAGGATTATTCTGTACAAGAAGCGACTCCTGGGAGGAGTTTATTTGCATACTTACTACTATTCGCCTGCGAACATCCTTGCTTCTTCAGTAGTTGACGCTCGACCTCTCAAGCAGTCTGAGCCCCTTCAGGTTTCTGCAGATAAGAGAAAATATAACTATCTTATGCACCATAGAGCACTGTCAGCGATGAAAACAGGGTTCGGGTTTGCATCTTCCAAATGGTTTGAATTATATGATTCCATTTGAGTCATCTACTAACTTACTGGACTTCAAGGTGTGGATGGGGTATGTGCAACAGTGCAAGTAAGTGTTCAATCTGGTCATGAGTCGGTCCGATTCGTGATCAAACAACAATCCATCTCCTGAATCCAATTTGCAAACTATTCTATATTCACGACAAGATAGCCGAAACTCACACCGACTGGATGACCTATAGAGACTCATGATGTGAATTTGATGTGGGTCTAGACTCGATTCTAACAAGGACCTCCAACTTCAAGAATGAGAAGCAGACGATCTCCTCCGATACAGAGGAATATCAGCAGCTTCAGGCCTTTCAACATCAAGTAGCCAACAGAAAGAGAACACAATCTTATATTTCACTCGACTGACCACAAAATATTGCATCTCAATCCCACCGGACATGCGGCCAAAACCCAGGTTGAATATAATGGACAATTCCTATCGACTCTCTCTCTCTCTCTGTTCTTTTTTTAACTTTGTTTCTTCATTTTTGCTCGTGTCTGTAGAACAGAAGGGCGCCAAGGATGCTTAGACATGTTACCTGCTCAGCAGCCTCTTTCTCCTTCTCCGCCTTCTCTTTCTCCGCCTTCCTCCTCTGCTTCTCCAACCTCTCCCTCTCCATTTTCTTCAGACATCAACAATAACAACAAGAAGAAATTCATCAGAGCCAAAGCCGGAGGAACACGCATGTCAGGCGGCAAAAAAACAAGCAAAAAGAAAGGATTTTGCATTCAAGAAGGGAAATCGCTGGACGACCCACGATCCAAATGCTAGCGGCGGAATCATTCATCGACCACAACCGGCGCCAACTCAAAGCTTGAGATACAGAGGAGGAGGAGGAAAAAGGACCTGGATGTAGACGTTCTCGGCAGCGCGTTCCTCCTCGCTCAGGATCCTTCCCTGGCCGGAGCTCATGTACCGAGCCGCCCCTCGCGATGAGTCCATGAACCGAGTCAAGCTAGCCCGCCTCGCCGCCGCCGCTCTCATCGCCATCTTCTTCGCTTCCTTCCTCCTTTGTACGTCGACTCCTTCTCAGTTTCAGCTTCTGCTCTGCGTGCTACCCAAGGCGAATTCGCCCGAACGCAGTAGAATATATCTCTCTCTCTCGGATATCGGGTCGGATCCGGGTCGTCAACCGAAAGCGATTTCTCTAGAAACTGGGAGCGAAGTTCCTGGCGGCGGCGGCGCTGCAGGAAATCCCGCGACCGTCTGCGAAAGTACGGTGTTACCCTCCCGTGGACACGGTTCCGCTTGCGTTGGCGCTGGGGGGTTTTTGGTCAATTCGGCTGAGCGGATAGGAACGAAAAAGGCGAACTGTGTTAGTTTTATTGGGGGTAAAATATATAAAATAGTTTTGCCCTTATCCCGTTATCCGGATAAGGGAGAACTTGAGGGAGGGGCAGGAAAATGCAAACCGGTCGAAATCGCAGGGCGTCGCGTGTAAATATCGTTTGGGCCTCTTCTGGTATGGGTCTGGCCCATCCTAAACGGATCCTCCATTTTCCGACCCAATCAGCTTTCTCCCCGAACCGGATCCGACGCGGAACACGACAGGGGAAGGCAGCAAAGGAGCGAACTTTTTCGTTCCATCATCGCGCTCTCCAAGAAGTCGTGAGCTCGTTTCTGGCGGGAAGGAGGGGGGGAGGCGGCGCCGGAAGCGGGAGCATGGGATCCGAAGTTGCGCTGCCGGCATGGGCTTCGAAGCCTTGCATCATGGGCATCGACGAAGCGGGTCGCGGCCCTGTTCTCGGTTCGCTTTCGCTCGTTCTTGTTTCTGTTCTTTGAAAAATGTTCTGTGGTTTTGGTTCGATGCCGTGCCCGATGGTCTGGTGTTTTGTTTTCTGTGCTGACGCGTTGCGTCGACAGGTCCCATGGTGTACGGGTGCTTGTACTGCGCTCGGTCGTACCAGAAGACGCTTTCCACTCTGAACTTCGCAGGTAATGTCGATCGCTTGGAATGCTTCCGTTTTGTCATTGCTCTTCTGCTTTGCCTGGTGCAGGCATCGTGCCGTGGTGTGAAATGGTTGATATAGAATGAGTTTGTTTTTCTCTTATTGTTTTGATCTCTGTACGAATATTTTGAAAATCATGGGTTTGGGGAGAGGGAAAGTTTCTCTTTTTCTGCAATTTTTTTTTGTCTGATTAATCTATCATCTGGTTGAAAATCGTTTATACTGGTAAAGTGGACGACATGATTTTTCGAATTTTGTAATTGAGGTGGTCAGCTTCAGTCTAAGTAACTCGATGTCTCATCGATTTTTAGTAAAGCCCACATTGGTGAATACCATTGCTTCATTTTCTTTTTTCATTGTTCTTGTCCAGATACGTGAGAGTTCTCTCGTTGGTGGTTTATCGGGTTGGATTTAGTTGAGATTTTTGAAAGACCGAATCAAGAAGATTTTCTTTGTGATGTTGACAACTTGACTTTTATAAGTAAGAAACATGAGGGCAAGATCATTCTTCACCAGGGAAAGATATATGGATGTTTGAAATTGTTTAGGCATTGCCTACATTTGAATTTTCATAGAATATGAAGAACGCATTTTACATTTTTTTTTCCCTCAATTTTTTTTGGGGTCAAATTTCCTCAATTTAGTTGCAGGTGTTTCGTGCTTTGTTTTCTGTATAGCTTATTAGTTCATTCTGATGACAAAATTCTTAGTATGTACTATCTTGACTTTGATAGTAAAAATTCCTAATTTCACGTTCATTGAACTTCTCAACTTTTCTTATCTTTTTGTATTATTGCCTGAGAAACTTGATGGTTGAGTACTGGCTGAGTGAACTTTTAGGTACTGGTTGTTGAACTTTGACCATGAAATAAGTTTTCAACATTTGGTGCAGAGACTTTAGCTCTATGAAATGCTTATTCCATCTGGACTATGCTTTTATGAAAATCGTAAAAACAGTTTTCTCATGAATACTTTATTGTCTGATAGTTTGTGGAAGAATGCACTTGCTTGACCCTGCGATACATTTCTGAAATTACTTAGTCACAAATAATCGAAAAGGTTCTTTAGCATGACAGTTTCTAATTTAACTGGTTGACAATTCTTTTTGGTATACCCGCAGATTCGAAGACATTAAAAGAAGAAAAGAGGGAAGAATTATTTGAAAATCTAAAAGCTAATGAATCAATTGGCTGGGCTGTTGATGTCATAGACCCACGAGAGCTTTCATCTAAAATGCTGAGGAAGTAAGCAGCATATAAATATATGTATATGATTTATTTATTCTCTTTCGTACCAATCTGCTATCTACGAGGGACCTGAACCTTTTGGTCCGTGGCAGAAATAAAATCAATCTCAATGTAATATCACATGACTCTGCAATGGGACTTGTCTCCAGGGTGCTCAATATGGGTGTTCTTCTAACTGAGGTAAATTCTTCAGAAGCTTTTTGCTTCCAATGTTCCTGTGCTAATGGTTATCAGTCCTTATTGATTTAAAGGTTGATGAGCATCTGATGATCTGGACAGCAGAATCTGAAAGTCATCATTCCGGCCAAATCATTTGTTATGAGGAGTTGAGGACTAAAGAGAGAATAAGTGGGAAAATACAAAGACAGAAATAAAAGAAGCATCTAGAAAGACACCAGCAATTCATGATTCTACTGGGAAAGGATATATCTATAGTTTTTCAGATTAGTTTGCAAATTCGTACACATAGCTAGTTGTGTGGGTTTTTATGCTTTGTGGAGCGTCTTTCTCCATTTTCCCTTAATTTTGATAACACCAGAATGTATGCTCCCTTGCCTCGATTTCCTTCTTATACATGTGTTTCCAATAATGACTGAGAGATGTTCCACCATCAGTCCTTAGCAAGGAACCATCGTCACGTGACAATTATCCAGGAACAAACTTCTAGTAAAATTATAGGCACTGTTCTGCTGGATTATCTTTGCTTAATATAACTACAAGTTGCAACTGAACACGAAATGTTCATTGACAGGGAGAAATTAGCTTGTGAATTGCGAAACTTTATCTAGGTGGTTCTCCAGATGTATTTCAAAATCACCCCACTGGCTCCGGACCACCAAATGTTAAACTTATACTTGACCTTTACTTAAAAACTTGCTTAAGGAAAAAATGCCACACAGTGTTTGAGAGTATAAAAGTGCTGTTCTTTTTGGTGGCTTTTGCTTTGAATGCTTCTAAGCAACGGTCATAGGTTCTTAGTGAAGTAGAAGCCCAGGCACTCAATAGACCTCACTTCACTAGTGGGAAATCAGATCCTTCCAAGCATGGTAGCTTAAAACTGGTTAGAAGCAACTAAATGTGACCATGATGTGACGTTTTCATGAAGCTTATAACTGCATGCTTTCAGGTTTATGTGGATACAGTTGGAGATGCTGAAAAGTATAGAGTAAAGCTTTCTGAAAGATTTCCAGGGGTCAAATTTGTGGTTGCAAAGAAGGCCGATAGTCTTTATCCAGTTGTTAGTGGAGCAAGCATAGTCGCAAAAGTGAGTAACTTAATTTATGTTACAGTTTGTCAAATCAAGACTCATCTCAAGCCATTTGATGCATCATTACCTTTTTTTTTTTAATACATGAAGGTCACAAGAGACAGAGCTTTGCGTGGATGGGTGCTTGAGGAAACAGCTGAAAACATGCATAAGGAGTTTGGTTCTGGATATCCAGGAGGTAAAAAGAAACGCAGGCTTTCTTTACTGATCTAAATATGACATGTCTGTACTTCTCCAAAACTTCATGCTCAAGATGGACTTCTCTGAGAGATCTGCTTGTGGTTGGTTTGTTGCAGACCCCGAAACAAAGGCATGGTTGGAACAACATAAACACTCGGTTTTTGGGTTCCCAAGTCTCGTCCGCTTCAGTTGGGGTACATGCACAGCATACTACAAGGACTTTGTTGAAGTCGCATGGTGAGTCTTTTTTCTAGACTCTCTCATCAATTCCGTACGCATTATTGGTCTGGATCTGCTGCTATGCACTGTTTCCTTTCTGAAACCACTGAACAACTGCAATGCTGAATATTTGCAAAATTACTGTTGATTTGGGGTGGGTGCCCAATTTTTAAGACCAGTAGGACCATAGTAATTGGATAAATTTGTTAAAGCTGATTTCTTGTACAACACTTGACTCCCACAGCAGTGATCCATACTGCTGACTCCATCCAAATAAGACTCAAGTAGCTGTTCTTGTTTTTTGGCTGTATTTCTGTAGGACTTAGTTATTCAGTCTTCTCTGTTGGTTAAGTAACTGCACTTATGAAAACCTCTAAGCATGACATTTTCCATTCCTATTCAGAACCATGAAAATGGAAATGCATAGTCGCGATGCTCACTGTCATTTTCACCCCTTATAGGGAATCTGATCAAGTGGATGAAGATGATTTCGATGGAAGTAGTGGCAAGAGACAGGTGAAGCTGAGCAGTCTCGGTTTTACATCAAAGAGGAAGATAGAAGAGACAGAATCCAGTGGCAGAGGTCGCTGCAAATTCTTTCAAAGCCGAAAGCTCAGCAAGTCACTCACTTCTGAGGAAGGCTGATGACTATCGTGAGGACGACGGGGTTTCTTTGGTTAGATATCTTTCTTTTTCAGCGGCGAGTCAACTTAAGGAGTAAGAAAGCCTTGATTACTAAACAATGCGGTTCTTCTCTCTAGCAGCAAGGTGTGTGCCTCGTCAAGTTCAGAATTCTGGGAGCTTCATTCCTTGCGCCAAGAATGAACTCTTGAGGAAAATTCTTGGATCCTTATTCAACTGTAGATTGAAGGGTCAATTCTTTTTCCTGGAAATTCGGCAGATTAGTGTTCTAAGCTAAAACCCAATTTGCCTCGAACAGGAATGGGCAGTGTAACACTTATGATTGGGATCTCCAGGGGACATAGTAGTGTTCAACGGTGTCCTGAGCACCTTGACAGTCGTGGTTGTTGTACTGGGATTGAGATTTTGATGGAATTGAGCACCGCTTTATTTCTGCAGCTTCCCACTTTGGAATTTGATGGCAGGACATCAAAATCAAACTCAGCAAGCTTTCTCAAAGAAATTGAATATCCTTATGGCCTCTTCATTTGGTAGACAATCTCTAAGCTAGAATGCTTGTAGAATTGTGTTTCTTAAATTCTTCTGCCTAATATAATAAAAAAAAAAAAAGGAAGAAAAATAAATATTTCTTCGGCTTATGCATTTGTAATGTTTTGCGAATCTATTTTCTTGAGAGGCAGATATTATAAGGTGCTGTTGTAGATTTAATTCCCATTTTTGGTAAGCTGAATTTTGATTAGCTCCCAATCGTCAAGGCGAGTATAACCTGGCAAGCTATCAGCAATTCCGTGTGAACCGTCAGCCGTCGGATCGAGCACGGCATAATCCCAGGGCATCAGGCCGCGGCCCACTGGACAAGAGAATAACATATGCCTAGGCCCAGTCCACGGAGCTTAAAAGAGGCATGTTGGGCCGAGTACTCATAGCTGGGCCCAAAATCTCAGGCCCAGCCCGCTCGCCCGTCCCGCGGAAACCCTAGTCTTTTCCCACCTTTCCCCCGTATAAAAGAGAAATCACCGGCATCTTCTTCCTCTCTGCCATCACCGCCGAGAGCTCCCGCCGCCCGTTTCCCTCCGATCTCGATCCGAGCAACCAGCTCCGGCTCATCATGGTAAGATCGAGGCGCGACGACCCAATCGTCCGTTGTTCGTAATGCATGAGTTTCCGACGTTGAAGCATTCGTCGCGGGGGAAAAAAGAGTAGCTCGTCTGAGTTCATATTCTGACGTGCCGAGTCGTTTTCCTTCCGTGCGCGATCCGGTCGTGGTTTTTGATTTGATGCGTTCGCTGACGTTGTTGGGTTAATGGGTATTTTTTTTTTCTTTTTTGGCTAGGCCCCGAAGAAGGAGAAGGCTCCTCCCCCGTCGTTGAAGCCAGCTAAATCCGGCGGAGGGAAACAGAAAAAGAAGGTGAATTTTCTTTCTTTCTTTGGTTCTATCTATCTGGGTATTCGCATTCGGAGCTCATTCGTTTCGGCTGGGTTTTTGGGGGTTTCTGCCGTGCGCAATTGGTGCCTGTGGTTTGAGTGTGGGATGCATTGGCTTTGTGTTGCTTTTTTCTCTGAAGGAGCTCGTCGTGGGTGTTGTCCTAACTATCGTCGTCGCCTCTTGATTCGGTTAAAGGACCGACCTTTCGATGTCGGTTGACTGCGAGAGCGTTTCTTGTATGCCGCACTCGGCATTCTAAGTTGTTTAGTTCACAGCTGGGCGAGAGGTGGAATGTGTGATGTTTGTTCTGGTTGGGTGACCAGTGAGGTTGGACCAGTTCTGCATTCTAGGGCTTCTGTTATATCTGCAAATCTAAATAATGACTTTAGTTTTTAGCTCTTATATTGTTGATCAAAGTGCAAGGCTGATCGCTTTCATGGCAAAGCGAAGATAGGTTCTGCTAGTTGAGCATAGAATATCTGGGGCTTTACTGGATGCCTTACATTTCGATTATGATGGATGAATTTACTTTATTTCTGTAAGGTGTTAAGAGTTCTTTCTATATATGTTTTTCAGCTTCAGGTTTAAGTTGTTACTGGATGTCTTTGTGTAACCTTTTAAGATCATTTTGTGCAGAAATGGAGCAAGGGAAAGCAAAAGGAAAAGGTAAACAACATGGTGCTCTTTGATCAGGGAACATATGACAAACTTGTCAGTGAAGTTCCCAAGTACAAGCTCATCACTCCTTCCATCTTATCCGACAGATTGAGGGTATGCTTACGTCAGTTCGCTCATTTAATCTATGCCTCATTTCCCTCTGCATCTTTCATTAAGGTAGTAAAATAAAATGCTTTTCATGCCACGGCTGCTTTGATTTGTTGCTCAGTGGCTTGGGAAAATGGCTTTCCTCTGTTAAGTTTATATGATATTCTAGGATTACATTGGGCATTTGTAGCAGTAAGTTTTTGTTGTCGGTAGTGAGCCCTGCAGTTGCTTGATACATGTAAGTGCAAGTTCCACTCAAGTCGTTTGTGCCATACCCTTTTGCAAGGATGTTGAATGGCAATGTTTAACCAATATCCTATTGGGCCATTATGTTTTTTGTTGGCGTGGTTGTCTGCAACGGAATCTTTTCTACTCTTTAGCTTAATGTTTCTCCTTGTGGAGGCTTAGTCATTAGGGGTTGAATTCTCTTCCTTCTCCTTACTATCATCACTTCTCTCCTTTAGATATCTTGCTCCTTGCTTTTGTTGCAATCGTTGGTTACAGCCAGTTAGACCATGACTAGTTCTTGTTCTCATGCTGATGGATCACATGCCATGATGAACATCTGAAGTGTATGTTACATGTAAAACGTTAGTCATTAATATCTCTTGTCCTGGCATTTGTTGTGTTACAGGTCAATGGTTCACTGGCACGTAGAGCAATCAAGGACTTAATGGCCAGAGGTCTTATTAGGATGATTAGTGCTCACGCCAGCCAACAGATCTACACAAGGGCTACCAACACCTAATATAGAAACATTGCCTTGAAAGTTTCATGTTTTGACTTTTAGCTTCCAATTAGTGGGGCTAGCCGAGGGTGAACCATTTTTGCTTTTCGCATTGAAGTTTTTGATTGTTGCTTCAGTAGCGTACATTTGAGTTCTTGATTTTAGTTAGGGGGTTGGTCGATTATTATTTCATTTTCCTGTGCTGGAATGATATTCTATCAGCCATTCAACGTCTAATTTGAGGTATCTCCGCCACATTCGGCTATTACAACTGGTCAAGAGAAACCGTGTTTCAATTGTTTCTTGTTTCAGCTGGATGATGCATCACGAAGCCATGGATTGGAGATCTTGTTCCATTACATGCATCATGAAGGGTTCGGTGGATATCTGTTACGTTGTTAAACCACTTTATCATCTTACCTGCAATGTGACATGCGTTAGCTTTTTAACAGGCGAATGCCTACACCCTAACAAACATCCTTCAGTTAAAGAAGGTAAACATACACCACATGCGAACTTAGGATGCGGATGGGTTTAAACATAACAACTACTAGAAGCTAGATCCTGTCTGAATGAACGCAACGTATGTAGCTTAATCATGATGACTACATCTCGTCAGGAGACAAAATCTTGTAGGGAGTACCAGAGAGCTTGTGAAGTTCTTCCAGAGAGGTGCATACGTGAAGTACATTATTGAATAATGAATTGTATATAAGATGCATTTCATTATACCACCAGGTATCTAATCATAGATCAGGATGATTGTTACCACAAGAGAGCTGAATATGAAAGGCGACGTCTGTGGCTTTGAAATCGCTCTGTTGAAGCCGATCGCGGGCCTCGCTGTGGTATAACAAGAGGGCGATGATGAGGTTCGCATAAGCAACGTTGTCCACAATAGGTTCATGATCGATCCAATAATTTTAGAGAACGATTTTTGCATTGAATCAGCTCTAAAAGAAAACCAAGTGGCTACAACGTGCATTTCCCTTGACCCTATCGGAAGGTCGAAAATAAGCTGACTCGAAAATGCATGTAGAAATTGAAACCGGGCAACGAGTCAAACGCGGTCCGATAAATTCGAGTATGCAAACATATGCTCTTGCGGCCTTGCCATGTCTAAAAGTTCTATGTTCTTTTCATGTTTAAGGTTTACCATGATGACAGCAGAATCATGTCCGGTTGCATGCTCTGTTTCTCCATCTACTTTTCTGGAACTGCGAGTTCATGTTTAACTGAGTCATAATCCTTGTATATTGTCTTCATTTTCAACCGTCAAAATTCCAGCTTTTGTAGTTTCAAAGGAGTAGTTTTCCAGAGCTATAAGGTTCGATATAACCGATCCCTCGCTTCGAAAAGAGAACGCGTAGTAGATAAGAAAGAATCGAGAGGAACTTACTGTAAAGACTCGTTTCATTGGATTAACGTGCTCACCTGTCCGCTGCGTCGTCTGAACAACTATGTATGCGGTAGATCTTCAGGTTCTTGTGATCCCAGGATTATTCCCAGTTTTCGTCTGCTTTGCTTACCTCGAATCCAATCGCAGTTGACTTGTTTATCAACTTCAACTTGATTGCTACTCCACCGAGAGCGAACCGACAGCAATACGTTCTATTTTACAAAGTAGCAAGCTACATATCTTTTATTGATATCCGTCGTACTCGATCGTCAGGAAATATGAAAACATATGTCGACATAAACCTGATGAAGCCCTTCACGAGTTAATTACCATCTGAGGTCCGCGACAAACCTTCCGGTGCACGCGGAAAATCTGGCTTACCCGAACAATTCGAGGTCTGGGATGATCGACTCTTCTCCCTCATGTTGATGACCTTTCGCATGGCTTCCGCGAGCCTCGCCACGTGACGACCGTGACCATGCTGACGGGTTTCGTCTCGTGCTCTGTTCTCGTCGGAAGACGGCATCCATTGATCTTCAAGGAGCTCGCACTTGTGAAGCTTCACGTACTTCATTTCAGTCTGTGTTCTTCTTTTTGTTCTGTTTTTGTGGATGACTTCAGAATAGGCGAGGGACTACATATACTATAAGCATGGGGAACCGTCCGTGCCATTCACGGACTAGATCTAAATGATACTTTTATGGACACATGAGCGTTTGAAAAGCATGCGACTTGTCCGCTAGCAATAGGACAATCAAATTATTGCAAATAGAGGTCGACATAAATGATATACCAATTAAATGGCAATCCATCATGTCTTAAATAGAACTTGTAGAAATTATCATCTCAAATATCGTGTATTTGTGATAATGCAGCATCATAATTAGGATATGTAAGTTCCATCACTTTAATAATATCATTCATGGATTGATCTGAAAAAACCATTCATTCCCTTTTTACTTATATGTCCAAGAAGTTACATCTATTTCTTTCTATAGGATTATTTAATTTCGCAAAAATTGAATGTTGTAAACATAATTGTTTGTATTGCTTAAAATAAGTAATCGATAGAATATATTTTCTTCATCAATAACAATTTATATCCAAAAATTTTCGTGAACGATATAAATGTCTTTCATTTATTCATTCTTACAAGCGATACAAGCAATCTTTTGAAGGAAAATATTTTCCAGATTAATCATCTTCCGCAAAACAAATGAAGTCGACATTCAAAAACTTCATCTAATAATTTTCCTTTTTGTTTAATTAGATGAGAGGAGAGGCTCGCAGACAGAGGACACCGGTTAGGACAACCAACCTCCGGGAAGCTCTTGAAATTAACAATGACGGGCTAAATCTCTATGAAGTGGCGTGACCCTCAAGTTGAAAGTTTAGGAATATTCTACTACTGGAAATTGGTTTTTATTTAGGAGGGTTTCTATGGCTTATGCTTTGGTCACCCAAGTGCACCAAATTTTCCACCAGCATCCGCACACCAGCTAGCTAACTCATGGGAAAAAACTTTATTCTGCTATATTGCATCTACCTTTCCTACATGAACTAACTCGAATGGACCGAGATATTGCCATAAAGGCATATGGTCATCACAATACATATCTGTCTCATTCGACAAGCCAACAACACTGACAGGAAAAACAGAGATGACGAAACTCCTGGGCTTGAGGACAAAGTGGACAATCTTCTCAGTCTTCAGTGTATAAAAACAGTCAGAAACCAAGTAGCATCCCTGATTAGCAGTAACACCCAACAAAAGCACCCACCAGAAAGACTTCATTACATCCATAAACAAGTAAACTGTTGAAATCATTTTAGGTATAGCACTGCGTATTGGAAAATCCAAATGCAAAATCCCCATTTCCCCGAAGGATCGTGATCAGCTTGGGCAGCCCTACAACATGTTCTGTGGGAACGGAAAACGATGGAAACACAAGGAGAAAATCAGAACAACATGACCCGCCACTTCTACAAAAGAGAGAATGAGATGGACACCGGCAAGGATGTACTGCAGGAAAGACTTCGATGAAATCTCATTATCAATCATTCGGAAGGGAATCGTTGATATAAAAAAAGATCTGACCTTCTGCAGAAATTTTTTGCTGACATACAGAAAGAATGCTTATACTACAAGCACCACTTGCCAGGGGCATGATTTTAAATTACAAGTTGGTCCCCAACAATGGTGGCTCTATGTTTATCTGGACACCTAAGTTCCCTAGGAATGTACAGGCCACTGTCGTCATAGGAATACATCGGAGAGGTCATCCATGGGTATTTCAAGGCCCATTGAATCGTGATCTTGTAAACCATCCCCTTCGAAGTTCAACCACGATGGTACATCCAACTCTCCAAGCAGATCCAAGTTTGCCAAGTCTTCAGATTCATTCTTTTCCTTTAAAACAGGCGGCCTGTTGCCATTTGTTTTTTCAAGTTCCTGTTTCTTGTCAGCGCTAATTGTGAGGACTTTATTAGATTCATGAGCTGAGGAGCTCACAGGATGCATCATTTCATTGAACTTGCTTATATATCCATTTCCTGAAGATGATAGCTGAGCAGTTCTTTGTTTTGGTTTGGATTTTGCTTTACGCTCACCCTTAGCGCTGACTGCATTCTGGCGGCCACCTTTGTTGAGGACCATCTCTCGGTCCCTGTCCCTTTCACTCCTCTTGCCTTTTGCAGGACTTGATGCCACTCTCATGGCACCAACATCGTCAAGCCGCAGTTCCTTCTTCTTGCCTCTGTTCCATGGTCCAGCTTTTCCGAAAGCCTGGTCAGAGGAATGTAAAAGAGTTCTATTGTTGTCATAAGAACCTGGGCCACTATCATCATTCTGAAGATCAAACTGCTTAACCTTGCTGTTGGAGCCTGCAGTGAGTGCCAAAAGGACAAAATGAGAACAGTGCTCGGACAAGTCGCCAATTTATATGAGTAATGTGCTTTTCACAGGGAAAGAGAAAAGGCAAACGAAGTAAGAGGAAAAATGAGAGACCTGATGTCCCAGGCACGGGTGAAGAATGGAGACTATCACATTGTATAGATTCTTCGCAACCACGAGGGGTTGCAGCAAACAGAACTTCACTGAGGGTAGGCTCACTAAAGCAACTCTTGCCATTATCCTCAAACTCCTTGCATCTAGCGAGAGTCCTCTTAGTGAAGGCCATTGCAGCATGTTTTGGAACCTTAGGGATCCCCTTGCGGGCAGCAATGCTTGCTCGAGTTGCCTGTCAATACCATCCAAAGTGGCATGTCATTTGGTGCAATATCAAGTAAACTACCCAAAACAACTCAAACCCCAGTCCCTACGTAATCGATCACATAATCACAATTAATATTTCGTTAATGCACTCTATCGAGCTGATAATAACCGAGCATAAGATAAATTCTCAGGGTTAAAGTTACAATTCATGATCAAATATAGCAGGTGTTATTGTACTAATAGCCAATATTTAAACTACATTCATATAAGGGTGAGCATTTTAAATTCCTATTCCATTAATGGCATATTTATACACCAAATAAAACTAATGCAGTGTATAAGTGAGATATAATGTAGGATAAATCTATATGCCTCACTCAGGCAAAAAGTCAGTAACTCTGGAAAAAGCTGAAAGTGTTATTTTCTGTGATCAAACTCAATGAAATGCACCATCCCGGTGCATGGCAAAATCCAGCAGTGGCATTAAACTATTATTACTATGATTGCAGATTTTTCTCCTTTCACAGAAATCTGCTGATCGCTACTTTTCCTGGCAACCATGGAAAACTATACGTTGGCATAATTAATTCTCTGGCAGATGGCACTTGTTGATGCCAAAACTCCTTACATCAAGGACAAATAACTTTGATATTCCATGGAATAACCACTGACGATGGAGCTTCTAAAACTATGGGTTTTCTAATTTATAAGAAACAAACAGTGGCTAGATGTCACCACCGCCCGCGGTGGCCGTGATGGCTAGGACTTGTGCCCCCCACCGAGGGGAAAGGAGTTCGAAACCCCGCGTCCCCATTGCGCGACTCACCTGTGGCTGGGTCTGTGGTGGCGGCCCAGTTCGCCCCGGGTTTACCCCGCCGGCTGCCAGCTGTACGGGGGTTCCCGGGTCATCAAAAAAAAAAAAAAAAAAAAAAAAAAACAGTGGCTAGATGTCATTTCAGATCAAAGAACCACAGCATGTTCACTTGTCCGCCACAGACAAGCCTCCACTGACTTCTTTTAATTACCGTAATGTAGTAACCATAAAAGCACAAGAAACCTCCCACTTTGTCACCATGGCATTCGTTTGTGAGATTGATTAAATCTGATGATATATTCTCCACATAGTAGTTGTCCACTTCTATGTTACTGAACCCATTAGAAAAACTTGAACACAGTGCAGATAATTTATTAATTAGATAAAACAGAAGCATCTGGATGAGCAAAATATCAAGCAAATGTGACAGTTACAAGCTCTCGAGCTTAGAATTGAGAAACAAAAAAATGCATGGAATAATTGTCACTCTTAAGAAAAATAAAATAAGAGGAACAGAAAAATCACCATCTGTTTTCTGTAAGCCATCTCAACAAGTCTTTGCATTGCAGTGTGCTCAAGATCCCTGGAAAATCAAACACATTTATCAACTAATTAAAAACAACTAGACACTCATCCCCAATTGCAAAGCTTTGTTCTAATTGTAATCTCAATAATCTTAATTTTGTTGTACTGGGAAAAACAACATAAGAGTTGACAAGTTTAAACATTGACAATAGTGATCTCCATTTTATTAAAGATTACAAGAGCCAACAAACATTTAGTGATTGATATGGTAATGATATAATTGTCTTAGTGTACAAACAATTTTTAGTTAGACATGGGCAAATTGCACTGGCCGTGACTATCTTCCCAGTAGTCAGCATTGAGTTGATGAAGGGGCTCAACTTTACCTGAAACTATCTTGAAGTAAGAAGCACAACGTTTTCGTTAGATTTATTATTATTCAGTTGAGGTGATCTATACCCTTAAAAAAATCCTCAAAGTTCTTCCAACCTTCCAGTTTAATAAATAATATTTGAAAGATAAAAAGGACAGGTCTCTACAACCTACTGTAAGCAGTGGCACTTGTTTATATGCAGAGTCCTACAATCACTGTGTCCATGTATGTATATATACATATCTATCGTACTATTTGAAATTTTTTTGACTCCATCCACATGGTTTGTATGCAGCTATTAATTTAAGAAGCTTTCGTCAATGATAAGAGGGCCACTGTTTCTTCTCAACAAGCACTAGGAAAATACATCTCTCTCAAGCCCTCCAACTGGACTTCAAAAACCCCTGTTGATGTGTGACGCATACTATTCTAGGTTTGTAAATTTAATCTCTTTCATTTGGGCATAATAAAGCATCATAACCCAGCAAATGATTGCTATTTTTAGAAGCGTAGCTGTAACTTGGTGTGTTTTCTTAAAATGCAACTATTGAGAAGCTTTAGAGGATTGCCATATGCCATCTTAGATGAATTTTACAAATGAAAGAAAGCTAGAAAGTTCTCCGCGTTTCAGCTTTACAGAGCAGATAATTTCATTGTTAGATCTTCACGTCTCTTAAGGTTTCATCACTTGATTAGTGAACAAATTAACAATAATCCTCGCCAAAGAGGCAGAAGCAAATTTCCAAACTTACCGTCTGTCATCTGCACTTCCTTCTGGAATTGCCTTGAGTAAGTTATCTAGGAGAACTTTCTTTTCACCAACCTGAACATTAAGCATTGAAATTTTGTCTGTGATTTGTGAGAAACATATTTGAAAGTCTAAAAGCCAGAAAAGAGTTCAAATCTGATGAAAGTGCAAGAACAGGCCCTATCCATTAGACATGCCATAGATGTCTTACAAACCAATATTGATCTAAAATAAATGGAGTGCAAGAATAATAACCTGCTTGGAGAGTTGCTTCTTTAGGTCAGAGATATCATTATTGATAACTTCATCCTCTCCATTCACCAGATCAGGCTGCAACAATCATCAAATCAGAAAAAGGAATAGTGTATATAAAGTCTGGAATGTGAATACTAACCCCCCTCCTTTTCTTTTCCTCTCGCAAAGCACAGAAAGGGAAATCGCCCCATGCATCGAAACATTAGTTGAAGATATTTTTATAAGCTTAAGAAAAATAAGACTATGATTGAGCACTTCATAAACTAAAATTTACCACATTCTCGGGTATAGGCCAACACTGTGCAGCTCCACCAGTAATTTACTTTCTATGGACATATGCATGTATTGTTCAGCATATGAAATGCCAGCAACACATGAGAATGCAGCTACCGAGCCATGGAAACCGTTTTTGGATATCTCACACGATACTTGTTCTTTGTGCATCAAGTCAAGATCACTCTGGATACTTTTGTTGATACTCCCATTACCAGAATAATTTGTAACATTGTACTGCATGGGAGTTTGGAGCTCATGCATGACATCATTTTCATAAACAGAACCATCTCCGTTCCTTGATTTTACTCCAACAGCCAGGCAGTTAGCCCCAGGATTTTCATCTTCGTTGTGTGAAAAAAGCAAGCTTCTTCCTTCACCACCTTCTTCAAATGTAGCTTCCTCTTCTATGATTAGAGAAGCCAATAATCTTTGGTACAGAGGAAGAACATTCATCCCTCCTGGGTTCAACTTTCCACATATAACATCTTCGTCTTCAACTTGTTGAATAACATCATCACTGGCACCTGATTCTCCCGATCCATATTGACATTGGATACCATCATCTCTTTCGCCAACATGTTTGTGAGGTTTCATACTTTCTTCGAGCACGAGATCACTCTACATTTGAGAAAACAATGGTGTAATGTATTTATCAAAGAACCAAACAACAAAATTTGCAAGCTAATTTTGCCACTTTATAGTTTTAATTTGACTGAGTGAAACCTTTAAAAAATTGAGAAATAGTTGATATGACAACACAGGAGTTTGAAGACTCATGTATGTTTCTACGCAATCTGTGAACTCAAGTCAACTCAAAGGACCCTGAAGAGCAAAGAATTATTGACATTCGTGCCGAAATAACAAGTCCAGGGGAAAAATTGCTGAGCAACTACAAGTATTTGAAATGGAAAAGAGAAGAGTAACCCCAGTGTCAGTTATCCCACTACCAGGGAGACAGAAAAAGCAGTGGAACTTTTACAATTTTTAAGAAACTGGATTTTTCTGGAGTTAGGATCAGTAGAATGATTTCCCAAGTCAAGCTTCACATGCAAAGTTCTGGAATTGCACACTGCCCCAAGAGAATTGGTAGAAAATGTTTTGCATGCTCGTGCTGTAGTCATGTCGTTGTAAATAGTTATCTACAAAATGACAGTTAATTTGCCTAAAGACAGCACCATCACCCAAAATAAATAAATAAATAAATAAATAAAATCTTTTTGGTTCCATGATGTTCTTAACTCTATATAAAAATTTCAATCATGTGGTATGATTTAACCTTCTAACAGTAGCATATAATTTCCAGCTAGAGATTGAGGAAAATGGTAAAATAACAACTGAATTTACCCAATGCAATAAATATGTAACCTGAGTAATAAAAAATGCTCTAAACAAAGGACGTAGCATCAGACATTTTATTTTTTTTCTCAATTGGTACTTTTGTCCACTGTTAAACATTGTCTGGATAGCATTGCTGCCAGAGAGTTCTTACGTAACACCTCAAAGGATCTCATCTGATACAAAATAGCTTTTACAGGAAGAATTAATAATTTAAAAAAAAAAGAACAATTGGGATTTGGAATAAAAGGATTATTAGGAAGAAAAATATCCAAGCTCATTATCATGTCTTTAGAGCTTGTAAGTTACTACCTGTTGCTTCAGATAAGAAATGTCCTCCAAGCTGACAGGGGAAAAAAATGATTCCATCCTTTTCCAGAATACTCCAGAATGGACTAGACCTATCAAAGAACCGAAATTCATAATAAGTGCACAGAGATTGGATTCACGATGAAATTCCATAATCAATCTCAAAATAGCAGTCCACATACAGTTGGCACGAGAAGCAAATTTTGCAGCTTCCAAGAGTTCTTCGCGGTCATCATCTGATCCACCTAGAATGGGATAAGCAAAAACATCAGAATCCCAAAGTTTAAGGAAAATTTAAAAACTTGTTGCAGTTGTTTTTTTTAGGATTTCCTTTATGCTTTCCTTTTCGAGGGCTTTCATACTTCACTTTTACATAGAATAGAATGCCTGAAACCTTTTAAACATACAAAAAACCGATGTGTATATCCCTATATAATTTTCTAGTAACATTTTAAAACTCATAATATTTTCTTTGTTTTTTATTCTGGATGGAAAGCAAGTTATCTTTTTTTGTTCTTTTGGAGCAAAACCAAACAACCTTTTAAAGAACCTGGAGGGATACAAGTTCTTCACCTTGAACAAATTTCACGAGTAACCAATTGCTAAAACCCAATCCCTTCCATTAACTTATAAATGGAAGACTGCAAGTCTAACTACTCTCACAAATATGTGTACTATAAGGAAATTCTAATCCAAGACGTATTCCGCTTGAAGTAGGAAACAATCACACAAGATTACTTATGTGAGAAAACAGCTATGGAAATTAGCAGAGCACAAGTAATCCTAATAGATGAGTTGTCATTAGACTATAACCTTCTAGCGAATAAAAGGTCGCTAAGAATCCTATTTCATCAAACATGCTTTAGAAGTTAAATCCGAATTTAGAAAATCTGCAAAAGGCATTAGGAAGCATTGGGAGGCTGCTTTCAGCACGATGCCTAACTGAGAAGGGACAACAACTCTGACAGTGTGGGGGGTCTCAAGAAAAACCTCGAGCATAAAATTGTTCTTTCAAAAGAAAAGGTACCAGATATATCCGGTGTACTGCCAGCTGGTGACTTCCCATGCCGAGCAAAAGCCTTCCGATCAGACACCTTTTTTAATGGAGGACGTCCAGTCTTGCTGAGATCAGAAAAAGCACACATATGCATGAAGGAAATCATCCCGCGAAGAACAATTTAAATCAATTGGCAAGTAAATTTAATGACTGACCTCCCATTTTTCTCAGAACCAGGCTTAGCACTTCTCAGTGGCTTAGAAGCTGCATTATCTATCTTTTCGTTGGCTGAGGCAATGTTAGTTCTGGGAAATGATGAGCACCTACCGCTCCTTCCTTGTCTTTGGACACCATCTCCCACATCATCTTTAGGGACTGCTTTATTTTTCTTTGGCAGTACAATTGATGAGCTAACACCCCGGATTGTTCCGCCTCCTATCTCATCTACTTCAACAGCACTGGCTCTCTTCTCCTTCATCCTACTTTCACGATTTTGACTACCGCCGGATTCATCATTTTCAGGTAACCTCGCTGGTGATGAAACATTCTCCAATTTCACCTTCAGCTGTTGGATTCCATTAGCTAAACCCCTTGAGATCAGGGGGGCACTACTTGTTGTCTCCACAGAACTCATTTTCAAACCAGGATCCAAGGCACATCCTTCAGAGGGTGGATGGATTTCATTATGGTTTGAGACAGGAGATACAAATTTGCTCTTCTGTTGCGAATTATTTTTTGTCTATGGCCACCCCAATGAGCCATAGGAGGGGAGGATGACTCAGTGGGTAAAGGACGTTTACGGTTATTAGTAGGGCCACCAATCATATGAACTTTGCTTGCACTAGGTGACTGTTCGCATGCTTCAAAAGTTCCAGACGATCGAGAAAAATTAGTAGGTGAGCTTGCTGCCACGACAGAGCCACTTCGGGGAGCCCTTGACCCTTTTGCTTTTGGCGTCTGACTAGGACTCACTGTGGATGTTTCTTCACGGACACTTAATCTGCAACATACAGCCCAAAACAGTAGGCTAGCTTAAAATTTCTGGAGAAAGCATCTTAACCTAGGAGTGGACATAACAATCTGAAGACAATGAAATACAATCATTTGTTCTTCATGTAAATACTATACAAACATCAGCAAGTAACGAGTTTTATAACTGACATATTGTAACATATATTGATGCTTAATATGCCATCACATCACGAGATACCTGGACCCCTGCGCATCAGAGGATTGCAAACTGGGCTCAGTTTTAACTTTTTGGAACATAGGTCGCTTTGTCTCCCCATCCATAAGCATAGGTCTGGAAAAACCCGAGCCTATAGATCTTCTCCTTTTCATTTTTTTATCCCATCCTTCCCCTCCAGCAGGTAGTCTATGATTCTTATCTTCGGCTGAATCAGAACCTTCAACCACATTTCTGGTCATATCTCGATCTTTTCCGGTGACCACAGGCGGCTTTGTTAGAGTGTGGCCCTGACTGTCCGTCTGAAAAACCAATTAATGATTGAGTTAGCTAAACATAAAGCAACATATAATGCTCAAAGAAATTCTAATACAATCTTTCAATTGAAAAGCAAAAAGCAATAGATTGCATGCATCAATTAGCACCAAACCATTTTGCAGAACGCCATGCAGTCTCTCTCATTGAGGCTTTTTGGAACTTTACATACAAGCTTTTAACTAATTGGATGACAAAGAAACAAAACAGAATCATCTGCACAGAATTCATTCTGATGCATATGAGCATCAAGATTGTCTAAATCATCATCAATCATAAATATATGAGAAGCACACAGGTGTGAAGACTTGTGTTTCTTTCTAACAGACAGGCCACTGGAGGATCACATACAGTAAAGCATAGTAACTAAGAGAATTTATCTCCCAGAGATTTGTGCAGATCCAATCAAAAGTTTATCAGGTGAAACTTGTAACATTCTAAGTTACTATGCAAATAAGAAATAGGCCATAGATAAATTCATGAAAGAATTTGAAAAGTAAGTCCTCCTAATGCATCTTCGGAAACTGCTATCCCCAACTTTAGCTCATACCCACTCTCTTCATGGAATATAAGCATATGATAATCACTTGTTGCTGCAGTCAATCTAGAAGATGGAACATTTTCTTTTAAAGGTTAACAGAATACCATTAAAAAAGGTACCAAGGGCGTATTGCCTCCATACAAAAAGACTTCAAAGGGGAAGAGATACGTCAACGTGCTGATATTCAATACTGGATCAGTTAAAAATGCTTAATTGAATGGTTTATATCATATTGATTAAGAGCTAAATCTGCTATTACATGTACTTCCACCAAAAGATTTGGACATTGATGTATCCCATACTTGGATTCTCGATAATATATCAACATACCCATTTAATATTTGCTATTGTTACCATTTCTCCCTTTAGATTTTCTTATAAATATTATATGTCCAGCTACATCTTTCTAGCACACCTGCTCAGACAATCTATTCCCTTTTAGGTCTTAATAACGATATCACCGTGAGATAAGATGGACTTCTCTTTGTATATCTGAAATCTTTAGATTTAGAAACATGATAAGAATCTAAAGTTCAAGAAACCTACCGGTAGTGCCCACGCAAGAAATACGCGATCATAATAGGACAAGGGTCAACAAAACATGAAAGGCAGGAGAATATTTTGCATGCCCTACTGAACTTTGTAGTAGGCACCATTCACATAGTTTAAGACACATGCAAGTTGATAAATAGAGGGTGAAGAGTAGGCAAATAAATATAGGTTGAGCTAGAACACAGAGATATCCAGAAATGAAATTTTAATGCAAGAAAGAATAAAGTAAGTCTACATGGAAAATTACAAACTTCTAAAAACAAAATCTTTCATACAAACCCGAAGTTCAGCCATTGAGGAACGAACTCGCTTATTCAGGACAACATGCTTACTCCTATCTTCAAGTCCTTGAGTCAAGAGCTCCGAAGAATTTCGATGATTCTGACTCGCCATCTTTGACAAATTGGACCCACCTAATCTCTCATTAGCTGTTGTCCCATTCCTTTGATGTTTTTTCGAATTCAAAACTTGATTATACTTGTTTAACTTGGATAAAGACTCATCCAACTTTTTTGCCCTCCTCCTGATCAAGATTAAAGCAGTTTCATCAAAAATACAATGAAGATCTTTGTGCATGTGCGTGTCCACACGTTAATGATGCATGTAAGCATGAACTGTCCTCATTAAGAAGTTACATGCTTAACTTTTGAGTGGACAAGTGCAATGGTGTGCTCATTGTAGCAAATTTTCTAGAGAGCAGCTATCCAAAGGTAAAATGACATTGTAGATAACTCGTATTGTGGAACAGACACTACCTTGCCTTATGGGTGGTATCCAAAATACTTAATTTGAAGCGCTTTAGCTCCTCAACTGCACCTTTGGCTACACCAGCCCCAGAAGGGCTATCTTCAGCATTGCTTCCAAAAGGAATTCCCAATATCCTCCGCAACTCACCCAATCTTGGGTTTTTATGATCACCCATTGTAATAGGATCCAACATTAGATAATCTGATATGGTAAGGACATCCCCATTTGGTGTAGAATTCTCCCCAGAAAGACTAGTCAATGTGTTGAACATCCTGTTTTCACTGCTCTCCCTGAAACTACCTGACCTATCCAGACTAGATCGAGAATGGCTTGCCCTGTTTCCGTTTAGATGGCCCCCAGCAATGGCCAACTCATCTGTACCAGCCGAAGCTGATTCAAATCTTAGATGAGCTGACATCAGTGTGAGTGACTAGTACAGTTCATATCTACATAACATTGTCCCCTGAAGATATTTCCTCACTACCAGCCTACAAAGTAACCCAAGGTTGGAAGTGCATACGCATATGTCCTATTTCAAGTTTGCTTGGTATTTTCTGCAGGAACATAAGCCACAATCAGCTCAAACTACCAATAAATTCTCAACTCTTCAACATAAAAAACCAGCACCTCCCCAAATCAACACCCAGTGCATTTTTTTGACTAGCATATCAAAGCACTGTATTATTAAAATAATTAGCTTAAATGAGCATGTCCAAAATCAAATAAAAAAGCATCCCAAAAAATAGTGAAAATGTCTAAAAGCAAACCAGAATTGAGCAGGAATGAACATATTGCTAGAACTATCCAAACAAATAGTGAAAATGGCTAAAAGCAAACCAGAATTGAGCAGGAATGAACATATTGCTAGAACTATCAAACGATAAGTACGCTCTCGAAGTGACCTGTACTTTTCCTCGAAGTCTGCCTTTACCGTTACTTTTAGAAATTAAAATACAATACCGAACACTTCAAATCTTCAAAAAAAATTTCACAAGTTTTAAAACAAAAAAAAAAAAAAGTTGATTAGAAGATGAAAAAATGAATTACTACAGGTAGTTATGAGTTGCCGCACCAAAAATCTCCCTCCATGTCTGCAAATACAGCAAAAGACGGTCCAATCATTCTCAATTCAGCAAAAAATCCCCCTTTTTTTGGGTTACAGAAAGTTTAATTTTTTTTTTCCTACCAACAACAATAACAGCAAGCAGACGTTATCCCTAAAGGAATCATTTTGCAACCCTCGCGCTCTATTTTCTATCAAGTCCCGCAGCTCAGCAACAAAAAGCAAAGACAAGTCGCACTTCCTTCCCCTGCTAAATGCGCCACCCCATCCATCAGTTGAAAAAAAAAAAGCACACACACAGAAGCACCACAACTCAACTGACTCAGCGAATCAAGCAACAGACCAAATTCCATCAGCTGCAGCGACCAAAAACCCACAAGCAGAAACACGCGCACGCCAAAAAAAGAAAAAAAAAGAAAGCGGGCCAAAAGCGCATCGAGCAAGCGGCGGCGGCGTGGGGAGGGACGACGACGACGACGACCGAATCAGAGAGGCCCGAATTGGACCCGAATTCCGCGCAATCGAGCAGCGGGGGCCCGAATCGCGGGCGCCGAATTACCTGCATTGATCAATCGCGGGCGGGATCAGGCGAGCCCCGGGGCGGCCCGGATTCCGAGGGTTTTCTAGAGAGAGGAAAGAGAGAGAGAGCGCGGACGCTAGAGTGAGGAGGAGCGAGGAGCTGATTGGCTCCGGGGCTGCGGTCGGGGAGATGCGAAGAGAGAAGAGAGAAGAGAGAGAAAGTAGAGAGAGAAAGCGAGCGTGAGAGGGGAGAGGGAGACCGAGAGCGAGATTGGGGGTGGGCCCCGCTGAATTTAGAGGGGGTCGGTCGTCGGGCAGGGGGCGGCGGGCGGATGAAATCAGGGCCGTCCGAAAGCCGGGATCGCGCCCTCGGAGGCGGAATCGGGGCCGTCCATCGGAGATCTTTGGGCGAGCGTCGTCCTCCTGCGTGTTTTTTTGGCTCCTGAGGAAATAGACCGTGGTAAGGCCCTGGTCTCCTTGATTCCTTCCAAAACCGTTTTTTCGTTCGTTTATTTATTTATTTTTTTTTTTTTGGGTTAAATATTGCAAGGACCAACTGATTTTTTTTAAAGGGTTTTTTCAGGCCCCGCCCAAAAAAGTGATTTTTAATTTAAATTGGCGGGAAGGATTTTGTCCCTAATTCTACTTCCCTCTAATCATTAATCCAAAGTCAACCGCCAGTCTGATTTAGCATCACCATGGGAAGTGCGCTTTATGTTCATCTTTGCGAAGCTACTCCAGCGGTGCGCAACCTTTGGAAAATAGATCCGAATCCCGATTTCAATGGAAAATAGGTCCGGTTAGAACTATCTTATGAAGTTAGAAAAAGATTTATCTTTCTTAAATGAACTTCACTTCTCCATTGTTTTATATTTTTGTTTGTTTTGTATTGATATTTTATTTTGAAATGTTTTATTGCTCATTATTTTGCTATGACAATTATTTATCTTTTTTTCAAAAAAAAAAAATGAAGCAAAAGTTATAATAAAATTGGCTCTCGAGTAGACCTTGAAACCAAATTGATTAAATGGGATGATTTCCTAGTTCTAAAGGTTGAAAACTGTTTTTAACATGGTAGGTTTCAAATTTTATCCACCATGAAACTAATCACCCTAAGGATGATGATGTTTGTTTTCATCATTCAAAACTTCAAAAAAAAAAAAAAAAAAATGAGTCAAAAGATGTTTTCTCTCCCATGACCGCCTCCAAAATCAAAGGCATTTGGCTCCGATGGTCCCTCCTCGTGTAAGAAGGATTAGAGAAGGAAGATCGATGTAACGCATTTTTCTAATGGGGGTAATGCTGTGTCAATTGGACAAATTTTTTATTTTGGATAATTGTAAAGTAAATTGTACAACCAAATAGACTAGATAAATATAAAGGTTATTGAGAAAAACCGTGTCAACATTAGTCACGTAACATAGTTAGTAGCATATGACCAAAAAAAAAAGAAAAGAAATAGCTAGTAGCAAGAGAGATCTTCTCTTACGTGTTTGCATCGATATTCTAAATATTTCCGTCCTAGCGACAAGATAATCTATTTCCAAATATATTTTCGATTAAATTCATTGCATCACCCAGAAGTCATGGGTCATTTTCCTTTCATGTCTTATCCATTCAAACAATTCGTATAGATCAAAACAACTAAAGATGTAGACACACATGATTCTAGTCCGAGTGATTGGGAGCTCAAAAGAGATGCAAATATCCTAAAGGTGATAGTGACAGTCATTCGATCACTAAAACCTCCCATCACATGGCACTTTTTCCCTGGTCCATCCTTTTTTGAGGAGCTTTCAAGTTTGCAACCTTCGGACATCACCAAACTTGACCGATACTAAAAATCACGAGTTGTGCCCTCGAAAAGGAAGATGGTATGACCCGTCGGGCACGGCCAGCCTCTGATCTCATGTTCACTTGCCTTTCACGAGGGTACGAGTTCAATTATTAGGGACGGGCTAGAGACTTTCAATGAAAATTATGAGGAGAGAGTTGAAATCCTGTGGACATGTTCGTGGGGCTGCGACCATATAATGGCCAATCTCATACATTTAGACATGAGTGATGATGAGCAACGATGCTGAGCATGCGTGTGCTGGAGCGTGGAATAACTTAGGAGTTCCTAGATCGAACGGAAGTGGGAATGTAAATCGAACTTTGGTGCAAATTATTGTGACAAACCAAAGAGAAAGAGATGCTATTAGGAGATCATGAGATTGGACTATGTACAGTGATTTCGTGGTGTCAGTATTTGTTACGTAACTTATTCACTTCCTCACTAGTGTTTCGAGTTATTTGTATCCTATGCTCTAAACTCGCTGTGCGCTTATGTGACCAAATGGCATCACGTGCACAGAACATGGTACCGGTATTTGTGCAGGTGGAAACTAAGTAGCACACAGGAGAATTTGCTATGCCATGAGAGGCCGAGAGCTATCTCGTAAACCTTGTTTAGATAAAGCGCGACACCACCCCTTCAGCCCGTTGGTGCCGCCTCTAGAATTCTATCCATGTCACGATCTGTGTCTGTCGTCCACAGCACAAGTGACACCTATTATTACAAACAGATGCGCCGATCCTTCCTTGTTCAGGAAAGGGTTCTCAGTTTCCATAGGATCGAACTCCCGACTCCCGAAACCAGCCTTCATGTCCCGATGGATCGACTTGAAAGTGGAACTTTAGAGAAAATTTATGCTCATCTTGTCATTGTTCCAGGTTTGGTAGTATCTATTTGTACTTCTGATTTGGTCCAAGAAGACCAAGATGGCTCTATACCTAATATGATTCGGAGAAATAATTTCCTGATGTTTTAAAGTTTTTGCTGAACAAAAGCCTTACAATGATAATAACAGATGAAGAGCAACAACTGTTGGTGCCTAAACAGGTCAATTATCATCCTCCGTTTTATTGCATCACAAGCCTTCTTTAGGATTCAAAGCCACCAAGCAAAAAGAGGGAATTCAAAGCCAATAGCTGAGTATCTGGTTAACACTCTCAACTCTTCCAAGAACAAACCATCTGAAGAACCCAGAGGATGAGGGGAAAATAGAGCTAACTATGAAATCAACTATACTTCTGGCCAGCTATAAGTGCCTTCAGAATAGCTTCACCCATCCCATCAGCATAAGGGAAAAAATGCCCAGCACCAGGCAGCTCGTGGTACTGAATCCATGAAAGCTTCTGTGCAATGTGCCGTTGAAGCGAAACGGGGACTAGCCTATCATCATCGCCTTGCCACAGATGCACCGCTCCTTCCTTGTTTGGAAAAGGGTTCTCAATATCCATAGGATTGAACTCCCTACTCCCGAAACCAATCATCATGTCCCGAAGGATCGACTCGGCTTCTCCTTGTTGCCTCACGATCACCCGTGACTGTATAATGAAAGAACAATGGCAGTTATCCGACAAGTTGAGCTTTTGGCTAGAAATAATTCAGCAACAGCAAGTCATACTACGAGTGAAGGGGGGAAAAAAAGAGAGAGCAAAAGTTACTGCTTCATTGCGGCGCTCCATCATCTTGGGGATAAGTTCCATGTCTTGACGGCCCAAGATGCAGGGGGCACGAGTGACGACGCTGGACGCGGGGAACCACTTTTGGGTGTTCCACCAGTAGGTGAGCCAAGGGGCATAGTGAACCACTCTGAGTGCGTACTGGTCCCGTGGTGGCTGCAAGTTGTAGGCTTCCTTGGATACGTTGGCGGGAAACTGGGGCCACCAGTAGTTGATCACAGGAGCGGTGAGAGCTGCTCCGGCTAACCTGCCAGCGCTCGTCGCCATTAACAATTGGATCTGGCAGGACAGCATGTGGCTAAGAATAATTAAGGTAATTTGGTGAGAGACCATGCGCCTGTTTGGTTCAGCTTTTTGGGGAATGTATTTGTAAAAGGGTGAAGTGGGTTTTCCGAAATACAAATAATGTTTGGTGAATTGTAATTCTAATGTGTATTGAGAAACAACTTTGGCCAAAATACCATTCGGTAAAATTTACATTTGTAAATGACTTTTATTAAATTAAAAAAAAAAAAAACATTTGTATTTTTCTTTGGAAGTCTGGCTATTGATCGACCAGATTTGGCGGTCGGACGGCCGGATCTGGCGACCGGACGGCCGGATCTAGCCCTCGGATGGCGTCGCTTGAGGTCGCCCGACCTAGGCAACCGTCATTATTTTCATTGAGTAGTCACTATTACTATGTTTTGTTTTAGTATATAGCTTGCTCAATCGACAGGCTCGAGCCAGGTTGGTCTCAAGCGCTTGAGCATTGTCAGCGCTTGGGCCATGACTGGGTCCATAACCAGGCCAATATTTATGTACAGCCACCTCCCCTGCTTCTTTTGTAACGTCATTTTCGCACGTTTGCCTGGTTGACAGGTCCAGAATCACATGACCCACCAAGCTCAGCAGGCTTCACAAGGCACGAGGCTTATGATCAGGTGTACTTTGAAGACATGCATTTAGCGGTGTGCAGTCGTGTCCTAAAAATTGATGCTTGCTATTTTCTAGCCAACCGAAAACGACACAATCCTTTCTAAAGGACTGATGAACTTCTACTTAAGTTGGTGTATATACCTGTGAGGGATATACTTCAGGACACCCCAAATCGCCTGGCCTCCCATGGAATGCCCAACCACATAGAACTTGGTCCCCAGTCCCAACTGATCAGCAAGATCTTCTATATCCAGAGCCAGACTCTTCAGGGTCCTTTTCGGGTCCGGGTCACTTTCTCCGTATCCAGGTTTATCAAATGACAAGACGTACACCTTCAATTCCTCAAGAACCGCCTGAACAGACGACCAAACACGAACTAAATTACCTAGAACTAGCTGTCGATGTTAGAATGCAAAAGGTCGGTCTCATGAACAGGAAACGATATGTCAGTTACAAGAAAAATTTTAATTACAAGAAAAATTTTAAGTACCGGAGAAACATCTGTCGCTATCACTGCGTCATGCCTACAGGAGTCTGAGCCATGCACAAAGATGATCTTGTGTTCGGCCAATTCTCTCGGTACTCCATGCTCTTTGTCAGCCAAGTATCGGCCGTCCTTGAGCCTTACTCGGGTTGCCGTGATGGGTGGACCGCCCGGAGAGCCACAAGTTTTGGGCGGTGGAGGGCGGATGCCCTGATATGCTAATGCAGACAGTGCGGCCAGCACGAGAGCTGTGACTCCTCTCAGCATTCCTGGAAAGTGCAGCAAAAATCTGTTGAAAATGTTCACTAGTACGCGCGCCTCCATCTCTCTTCAGGTACTACCGTTAGATTTTGGATTTGTGACAATAATGCAAGCAGAAGACTTCAAGGGAGACACTGACTGCAAAACTTTATATGCTGTCAATGACATTGTTCTCGCTTTTAACCTCAACCACAAAGCTCATTAGTGACCTGTCGGCACCACCACCACAGCCACAGAAATATCCTGACTCTGGTGGAGGCCAGGCTTTTCTAGTCACTGTAACCGTCGCTGCCGGTTTTGCACGAAAATTTCAGAGGACTGCCATTTACTTACGGATTCTCCACGTTTCGTGCTTGGATTAGGGATGAGTATTGGTTTAGGATCAACCTGGTTTGATCTTGGACCAGCCCAATTTGCCAAACTAGTCCGATTCCCAATGAAACTAAATTGGTCCTTGATCCTAAGATTCTTAAATCAATACTGTGCAGGTTGGTCCTTGATCATAAGAATTTAGGGTCAGTCCAACTCGGACTAACATTATTTGTATATATATATATTAAATATCTAATATATTATTTATAATTTTCTATATAAAGAAAATCCAGAAACAAATGGTATTAATAATATTAAACAGCTCTTTAGTAAGGAGTCCAAGTAATTTTATACTGTTATTTAGTAATTTAGATTTCAATGTCTTTTACGGAGTTAACAACCATAATTTACAATTGTGAGTAGTCATCATAGCGTCCAAAATGGCATAAATAATTTTTCACGGCATCATCTTCTAATACTCGTTATTTTTTATCTTATTTGTCATCTTAGTATTTAATTTGCCAAAAAAGAAAAAGAAAAAACAATTTCTTCGCTCGCTAGTCAACACTTGCCTCGCTTACTTTTGGTCACTTGTGTTGCTCGCCACTCGATACTCGCCCTCCTTATTGCTCGCTACTCATTCCACTCAACGCCCGCCCCACTTAACGCTCACCGCTCATCTCTCTTAGCTGACCCCGCTCATTACCGAACCCATTGGGTTAATTCAATCCTCAATCACTTTCTCATGGAGTACAAAAATTGAAATAGAAAAATTATCGATTGATCTCGCGTTGACCCTAAAATTGGACCAAACCCATTAGGTCGGTTTAATCCTCGGTCCCAAGCTCAATAAAGTCAACCCTCAATCTCAAAAATTGAGGACTAATACTATGCAGATTGATCTTAGAGTTAGAAAGTGGATTAGCCTAATCCAGATCATGCTCATCTCTAGCTTGAATTGAATAGAGCCCATGCAATTATTAGCCCCCTGTCTACCCAATGTCACTCATGGAAAGAGACTCGGACAAATTCAAAAGGACGAGAACTCAATCCAAGGACGAAGCTGCACAGTCATAGTATCTAAACAAGTTAAGACTCTCTTCATGTGGAGGCAGAGAGAGAGAGAGCTGAATCTTGTTGAAGCAACTGATACTTTCCTAAAAAACTCCATGACTTTCACATACAAGCATAAATCTCACCGACCCCAGGTTTGTTTAAGCTCCAAATTCCCATCAAAAACTGTGTACATATACACTCAAAACGTAGGGGAAAGGGAAAATAGTTCGAAAGGCGGGTGAACTTCCTGAAATCTAGTAAGGATCCCCAAAAATAATACAATTCTTGAAACAGAGCAATGAGAAAGAAAGATCCCCCAGGTTACAGGCACTCCACACTCTTGACAAAAAAGGAACTGATCTTGAGTTTTTTTTCCTCACGGAAAAGAAAAATTCTTACCCTACTTCCAAGGCAAGAGAAGGACACCGAATTAATCTGCCAATTGAATGCGACCTTACCCATTTTGATTTTTTTCTTTTTTTTTTTTTTTGAATAAATGATTCTATTTATGATCGCCAAAACTTAGTAAATGCCATTTCATTTATTTGGTTAGCAGGAATGGGAGGGTGGGAGTCCACAAAAGCAATAATGTTTTCCAGTGAGAAAGGGATATAACCTTGGAAAGCAAAGACTATGGGCCCCGAAATTTAAGTACGTGGTACAAGTAGAGAGGTGGATTTCGATTCTCTAATTAATGAGTGGCAATTGTTGTCCCGTTTGTTACTCATAAAATAGAAAACAAAAAACACCAGTTGATTTAGAAAAATTCAAAACCTTTTTGTGAAAAACATGTAGAATGTGAGACTAAAATGGGAAGCGGCCATTGAAATATAAAATATTCCATCAAACGGATATTAAAAGAATAAAGCACATTGAATAGATACAAATTAGATCTATAATGGTTTGTCCTTCCACTTGGTCTACTCCAATCTTTTAAATTTAACGGCCTCGACAAGATTTGAATTCACTATTTAACTCTTCAAATTTTATAGCTTGTACAAGGTGTTATTTCTATACAAAACATTGGGAGTTAGCTTCTACAAACTCAACTGCCTCTTAAAACACTATCTCACTTCCTTTTTAATTCACAAGTGTTCACACCCTCAATAGAGATTTATAATGAAAAATAATAGCTGTTGCGACCTATTTTTTCCATCCCAAAGAAATATTTAAAAAGGTTTAGGGGTATTGTCTAAAAGATGGTGGGTCAGGACCCTTAATTAGATGGACTCCCAAGCCCATACCCCGCGTGATATTGGGTGTTCATGAAAATCTTTAAATGAGGAGTCGCCACTAACCTATTGGGGTCGGTTAGAAACCAAGCAAGGCATGTGTACCTTACTTTCTATGCAACCAGAGAATCTAGGATCGAGAACTTAATTATACTAATTAATTATTTAGTGCCATTTCGGTACCTAATCTTGTTCATTTCAAAAAAAACTTTTATCAAGCAATTTGATTAATTTTAGACTTATTCACTAAAATGTGAGGAGATCATACACGTGTGCAATCATCAAAATAATAATCAGCAACTAAAGTAAACATTAAATGAATTTCAAAAGAAATAAACACCTAGAACCAAGAGATAAATAAATGACAATCCTAATTAGACCAAGGGGGAACCATAATCATCCCATCATAAGCGTGTAATCAAGGGCAATTGTATCCAAGGATAATTAGAACCCTAAGGTGAAGCCGTGTGGCTTGTTCAATTTTAAGTACAATCTTAGGCCGATGATTTCCCCACACCTTTTAAGAGAAAATTGTCCAAGAATTATTTCAAAGCTTTTTAGGGAACTCTAAAACAAACTTGGAATTTTGGGATTTTTGAAAAAAAAATTATAATATTTTAATATTTTATTTTTTTTTTCGAAAATTTTTATAAATTTTCAGGTTTCTGAATTTTCCATGAATTTTCTGAAATTTTGAAAATTTTTATGATTTTTTAATATTTTTAATATTTTTATTATTTTCTGACAAAATTTTTTTTTTTATTTTTGAATTTTTTATTAATATATGAAAAACAATTCGGACCGGGTCAAAAGACCCGGCCCTACTAAACCGGCCCGGACCCCGTCGGTCCTAGTCGTTTAAAAAGTGGGCCGGCCCCAAAGCCCACTCGAAAAAAAATAAAAATAAGGCCCATGAAAATCCTTTCATAGAAACAACCCATTCCCAATTTTTGCTCTTGGCCCAACTTTTCATTTCAGCTCCTAACCTCACCAACCCTCAACCAAACCCATTTTCTATATCTATATATATTTTTTTATCCTTTTTTGCGTTTCTCTTTTTCTTCATTTTCTTTTAATTTTTTTTTTTTATTTCTGGTCTTCTTCCTCCCACTGGTCTTCTTCATCTGGTCTTCATGCAACCCCCCACGACGTCTTCATGCAGCCCCTTCCGTCCGACGATTTCCTCCACCAAACCAGTGCCAACGAACGTCATCTCCGGCGAAAGTTCACCGGTGCTTGGACCACCATCGCCCTTGGTCATACCACTCGACCGGCGGCGACGGCCGCCAGCCACCTTTTCCGACGACCGATAATCCGTTCACCGAAACAAAGAAAACCCTCGCTCTCCGGACGACGTACGATTATTTCGCGAAGACCACGCAAAAACACAGTGACCACGCAAACAAAAAACATGATTCAGCAGCTATGTATCCAAGCACGGATCGATTCTAAGCTAAAACACGAACTGACTTTTCGGATCTCTCTGAGGCAAACAGTTGGGGTGCGCTATCAAATTTAAAGGTTTCCGGCTCAACCGAGCCTCGAACGTGCCTTGGGGGTCTCGAACACAACATACGAGGAACATGGAAATGAAAAGCAAGGGCGACGAGGGCCGGAGCTTGCGCGAGCCGGACGGCCCCGAGCTCCGGCCCGGTGCGCCTAAAATGGAGCAAGGATGGAGCCGAACCTGCCTGGTCAGCTCGAGGACGTCGCCGGGAAGGTCTTCAGACAAGCCCGTGCGTGACTAAGCCGCTCTCGGTTGCTCGTATCGCTCTCTCAGTTCGCCGTCTCTCTCCGCCGGATTCGAGCTTCTCACCCTCGGCCTTTCTCTCGGACTTCCTCTTCTGTCCTCTCTCTCGGATCCCTTTCCGTTTTTGCTCTCACACTCGTTCAAGCTCTCTCTCTTGAAGCCTTTTCACTTGTTTCCTCCCCGGTTTCTCTTTCTGGTCTCACCCTCGTGACTCTCCCTCTTCTTTTTTGTGTTCTATCCTCCCCCCTCCGTCCTTGTTTTTTCTGCCTTGCTGACCTAACCCTCCGACCCGCGGATCGCGCCGGCGCTGCCTCCCCGATCTTCTGCCGCCGCGTGCTTCATTTTTTATTCCCTTTTGCAGGCTGCTCCCGCGCGTGGAAGAAGAAGGCCGAGCGGGCCGGGCCGAGGCAAGGGGAGAAGGCGCCAAAAAGAGAAGGGAAGAGAGGAAGGGGCCAGCTCAAGGCTTGTCCGAACCCGGCCCGACTGCCTTTTTTCTTTTTAAATTTATTAATTTCAATTTTTTTGATAAATTTTAAAACTAGTGACGCAAATGCTCCTAATGTCTATATGCGATGCAATTTTAATAAATTTTTTTTGTTAAGGGGTTAGAAATTAATTCCTAATTTTTCAATGCAATTAATAAACACTTAAACAAATCGCCAAAATTTAGGTGTCAACAATAACTAATAAAGTTGATATAACTAAGAGAACGAGAAACTTCATGATAAAAACAACACAAAATTTTACTATAATTCAGGTAATACAATGGATATTACTCAAGTCACTCAAACATTTTTAAGTGTTTTCCAACTTTTAATTATACCCAATAACTCATATAATGTTTAGCTCTCATAATTTCTCACAAAGGAATCCCTCAATCTTCTTAGCACAGAATTTATTTGCTACCTAACATGCTCGGATCCACTCTCGGATGTTATTCACGAGCAAAGCCATACCTTGAATTCACAACCAACTATTGCACGTGGAAGGGACACCACTCTGCACTAATTGCACGAAGACCAAATTAGGCGATCAAAGCGAGAGGACCGGTCAGCTCGAAGCAGGTCCACCTTTCTCAAACCACCCCCGCGCTTGAAAGCGAGGCCGTCCACTTTTAGAGGCCTTATTTGCGCGTTCTAGGCTGCATCCTTCTTTACCAAAAAGAAATGAGCATGATAAAAAGAATCTGACGGTACCTTGCTTCATTTCAACTGCCTGTCAGTGTAGGAAATTGATTCTTGGGATCCCGAATAGGAAATACTCAATTTAATGGCTCAAACTCGAGATATATTATAACTATAATAATTGTAAATGGTTCGGTACAGAGCACACTCAAACTCGAGGAAGAGCAAATCATCTGGAAAAGACAGAAGGTGGAGGGAAAAATAAAGCTTGACTACGAGATCAACTCTGCCACTGACCAACTATAAGTGCCTTTAGAATAGCTTCACTCATTCCATCAGCATAAGGGAGCAAATGCCCGGCTCCGGGTAGCTCGTGGTACTCAATCCACGGTAGCTTCTGCGCAATGTGCCGTTGAAGCAAAATGGGGACTAGCCTATCCTCATCGCCTTGCCACAGATGCACCGATCCTTCCTTGTTCGGGAAAGGGTTCTCAATTTCCACAGGATCAAACTCCCAACTCCCAAAACCGACCAAGCGTAAAGTTTTCGGTCCAAGAGCCACTATCTAGTCATTTTTTAACAAATGATTTCTAATTTTTTTAAGAAAAAAATCATTTTTTCCAAAATTTAAATATAAGATCCGGCGAGAGTGACGGGCATTTCCTTTCGTTTTCAAGGTTTGTGCTGATTTTGTGGACCCAAATGTCTACCAATATAGCAAAAGATGGCTCAATCATTCCCAATTCAGCAAAAATTCCCCCTCTTTTTTTGTTTTTTTTTTCCTTTTTGGGTTACAGAAAGTTTAATTTTTTTTCTTTTCCTACCAACAGCAATAACAGCAACCAAACGTTATCCCACCAAAGGAATCATTTTGCAGCCCTCGTGCTCTGTTTTCTATCAAGTCTCACAGCTCAGCAACAAAAAGCAAAGACACGTCGCACTTCCTTCCCCTGCAAAATGCGCCACCCCATCCATCAGTGGAAAAAGAAATATAAAAAACACACACACACACAGAAGCACCGCAATTCAACTGGCTCAGCGAATCGAGCAACAGACCAGATTCCATCAGCTGCAGCGACCGAAAACCCACACCCCACCCAAAAAACCAAAAAAAGGAAACCAAAGACCATCGAGCAACAAGCAACGGCGGCGAGGAGAGGAAGACGACCGAATCGAACCCGAATTCCGCGCAATCAAGCAGCGGGGGCCTGAATCGCGGGCGCGAATTACCTGTATTGATCAATCGCGGGCGGGATCAGGCGACCCGGGGGCACCAGGATTCCGAGGGTTTCCTCTCGCGGGTGTAGAGAGAGAGAGAGAGGAGAGAGAAAGGAGAGAGAGTGAGGAGAGGGAGACCGAGCGAGGGGTTGGCGGGCGCGCCGAAATCAGGGCCGTCGGAAAGTCGGGGTCGCTCGCGCGGAGATGGAATCGGGGCCGTCCATCGGAGATCGTTGGGCGAGTATCATCCCGTTGTGTTTTTTCGTTTGTTCTATCCTTCTTAAATGAACTTAACTTCTCTGTTACTTCATAATTATGTTTGTTTTGTATCAACATTTTATTTTGAATTGTTTTGTTGCTTATATTATTTTGTGATAATTGTTATTTGTCTTGATTTTTCTTTTATAAAAATTAAAGCAAAAAATACAATAAAATTGGTTATCGAGTAGAATCGAACTAGAGAAACAAGATAAGTTCTAGGCGCTAGAAGCTGGAAACCGTTTTTAACATGGCAAGATCCAAATTTTATCCACCACGAAACCAAACACCTCCAGGGTGATCGTGTCTGTTTTTGTCATTCAGAACTCAAAAAAATATGAATTAAAAAGTTTTTTCTCCATGACTTCTTCCAAAATCGAAGGCATTTTGGCTCTAATACTTCCGCCTCGTGTGAGAAGGACTTGAGAAGAAGGACCGATATACCACATTTTCTAATGTGGGTAATGTTGTGTCACTTGGACAAATTTTGTATTTTGGCTAACAGTGAAGTCAACTATACAACCAAATGGGGTAGATAAATACAAAGATTACTGAGAAAAATTGCGTCAACATTAGTCATGTAACATAGCTAGCAATAAGAGAGATATTCTTTATCACATTTGCATTGACATTCTAAATATTTCACCTTGACAACAAGACAATCTATATAGCACCCACCTGGGTGCTGCTGGCGGCGAGCTTCTCCCCCTAACGCAAGGGGAGGAGTTCGATTCCCGGGCGTCGCAGGGTGATTTATCCGGTGGCACGTGTGTGGTGGCTAGCACGTGTTGCCCCCAGGGTTTACCCCCCGTTACCCCGGGCCTTTCGGTCTGTCCGTGTTGGTACGGTACGCGGGTTCTTCGGGTCACCAAAAAAAAAAAAAAACAAGAAATCTATTTCCTGATATATTTTTGCGTTAAATTCATTGCACCACCTAGAAGTTATGGATCATTTTCCTGTCATGTCTTATCCATTCAAATAATTCATATACATCCAAACACCTTGAGATTATATATCAGACACATGCGATTCTAGTACGAGTGATTAAGAGGACTCGAAAATCTTAAGGTGATGGTGATTGTCATTCAATCACTACGGTCTCATATCTTGTGACACCTTTGCCTTAGCCTGTCCTTTTTTGAGGAGCTTTTGGGTTTGCGACTTGCGGACGTTACCAAACTTGATTGATAAAACTACCACGCTACACTATGGATAGATGTAGGATTACTGGCTGATCATATCCCATATCGCTTTGTCGCCATATACGCGAAGGTTGAGGGACGAATCATAGGTCCTTTGTCATATCCAGATGATAGCAGCAATGATGACAGTGATAGTGGTGAGGAGTAGTAGGGGAAAGCCAAGAGGTTGGTGATGATGGATGGTGGTGGCCGAGGTCGTACCGTGATGGTTGATATTGTAAAATATGGGCTTTGAAAAGTGAAAAGGAAAAAAGCGAAAAAAAAGTTTAAGAGAATAGTGGAAGCTTTGGCTCTTTTAAGAAGAGAGATCGAGAGCTCACTCGGGGAAAAGAAAGAAAAAGAGAAAAAGAAGAGAGAAAAAGAAGAGAATAAGAAGAAGAAAGGGGAAAAGAGGAGAGGGGCTCTCACATTTTTGCCATAGATGCCTCATGAAGCTGATTCAACTCTGATTCGCAATACTCGGTAACCGTTTGTGCCCCTCGTTCGTTTAGTCGGAGTAGTTTTGAATTTAGGACTTGAAATTTGGAATTAGGAGATTCATGCGGCAAAATCCGATTTTTGAGTCGTTGAGCTGTGTATTTATATAATAAATGATAATTTAGGATGTGGTGAAGCTGGATTTTGTGGATCTTGATTTGAGCTTATAGTTTGCCTAGAATGAATTCGAATTTGTCGCGTGTGCTGGTCAATTTTGAACAGTAACCTTCAGGCCTAAATTTCAGCCGTTTTCAGTGAGGTTTTGGGACGGTTGAGTTAGGGTTGTTGTAGTACATGGAAATGGCTTTTTATGGACTGTACGCTTGCTTGAAACGGATTTATGTGAAGGAAGTTATGGCACAAATAAGTTTAGAGCATGAACTGTGTATAGGGGATAACAAGAGGTTTTCGCTATGGTCAAGCATTTTCTTGGCTCATAGGTGTCGTTTTATCTACAAATTGGCATAGCATGGTCAAGTCATTCATTAGAATATCATTTTACTCGGCCTTTTGATATCGTTTTTCAGTTAATTGTTAGGAATTTGAGTGCGTAGACTCAAGTAACTATCATAGGTTAGTTTTTGGCTTTTTAGGTGAGTGATATTATTTCTTCTTTAAGTTTTAAATTCATGTTTTGAAAAACATTATGAATTAAGTATGCTATGAGTTAATAAATAACATCTTTTGTTGCATAAAACATGATTGAACCTTTACTATTGTTTTGTTATTTGAAATGGGAAGTCATCTCTTGACTTCAACTTGAATGATTGCTTATAAATGGTTTGTGAAACCTTTTATGAAAGAATATTGAAAAGTTCGTGATTTATGGATGTGGTTTTGAAAGGCGCTTTGATATCTATATATCGAATGCTTGAGTTGTGAACTAATTTATGAAATGGATTCTGAATTAGTTTGGGAACTCATTGTGATATATGAAATGATTTTTATGGTTGTGGATTACTAGAGATTGAGTTGATGGTTTATGCTTAATGTATTTATGATGCATTGAAGGGTGTGTGGGTATATGCATATTAGTCTAAGATATGCCTGTAGACCAAGCCACCAGCTAATAATCGGTGGAGACATAGCCAATAGGAGAATCTTAGTCGCTTTGTCACGGGCGTTACACGTGATCATGGTTAGATAATTGAGCATGAGATTTGTCAATGGAGTGAATCATTGACGTGTGTTTTTATGAGATTGGCCAATGGGCTGAACCATTGGGGTTTGCTTGTTATTATTGAGGGCATTTCTACTATAAACATATTATGGTAAAATAAGAAATATCACAATTTCGTCTTGAAGGTTTGTTAAATTTCGGATTCTGGTGAAAGTGAGTTATATTTGTGTTTTCAATGTGCATAGTAATTATTCGATCCGTTTAGAAAAAATGTATTACTCACTTAACCGTTGTAACTCACTCCTTTCATCTACTTGCTTTTACAGGTTCTTCAACAAGCCGCAAGTAAGAGGTGAGCATTGCATTATCGGGGAGGGCTTTTTGATAGCGGAGACTTTTTGGTATGAATTATATATAATTGGTCAGTTTATGAGTTAGTTTTTATTTAAGGTGTATATATCTTTTTGGTGAATTATAAAAAAACTCTCATATTGTAACCAAATACCATTTTTATCATATATATATATATATGTTGATATCAGGCTGAATTTTGATTATGTTGAGATTGCGTCATTCGGAGAAAGAATGGCTGTGTTATGCCATTATTCTTGTTGAGTTGAGATGCGACAGATATATGGGAGTAGTACACCCTTTTGACCTCCCAGATTTAGTCCTTTGTTGATATCACCCCTGTACATAAATAATATATGAAATGAAGATGTGATATTTGCTTTACTAATATGTCCATCTAATTAACCAATATCTTGATTATGCATGTATTGTCTTCCGCTTGCGCTATGAGTGTAAAGATTAAAGAATCGCATTAGAAAGTGGCATTCTGGGATGCCATAGTAGGGCTTAAATCAAGATTCCCTTGTTGATTTTTAAGATCTATTTCTTCCTCTCTTCTTCTCCTTTCTATTTCTCCTTTCTTTCTTCTTTTCTCTTGACTATTAACCGCAGGTTCTTAAATCAGCTTTGTGGCAGTTTCATAACATGGAGGGAGAGTGGGTACTGATGGTAACAGCAAAAGCACCAAGCAACATCTCTGTGATCAAGTACTGGGGCAAGAGGAATGAGGCCCTGATCTTGGCCGTCAACGAGAGCATCAGCATCACTCTGGATCTTGACCACCTGTGCGCGACCACAACAGTTGCTGTGAGCCCCAAGTTCGAGAAGGACCGGTTGTGGCTCAATGGCAAGGTATGCCGAGTGAATGGTGTTCGGTCCCCCATCGAGATTTCAAGCATTAGGAGATCCGACTGTACAAGCAAGAAAATACCCGTCACTTTCTTCTTACGCCAATCTTCCTAGGCGATTTTATTTTTTTATTTTATACAAAGTTTGCTAAGGTCTTTGAGGGTCAAAACTCAAGTACCTGGCTGATTGTGTTGCGGCTTTTTGATCAGCCATTCTATAGTACATTATGCATGGTTATGAGCACCAAATATTTCTCTCGTTGACCTAGACTATGATACACCCGTTAGTCAAGTATCATGGTTCCTAATAATAAAAGTCAATACCCCTCTCTCTGTATTTTTTTTGCAGGAGATGTCCCTGTCAAGTGATAGGTACCAAAACTCTTTGAGAGAGATTCGTTCGAGAGGCGATAATTTTGAAGACGACGAAAAGGGCATCAAGATAATGAAAGAGGACTGGATGAGACTGCATTTTCACATAGCTTCCCACAACAACTTCCCTACTGGGACTGGTCTGGCTTCTTCAGCAGCCGGTTTTGCTTGTCTTGGTAATTAAAAAAGTGCCTTCGCCTCACTTAGTTCCTTGAGTTTATGATAAGTGATCGTTACTCATTATCGGCGCACACTATGGATATATGATGGTAATAATAGATGGTACAAATTAACCAAAACAACATTTCGAAGATGGATTTGAGGCAGAATGTGATGACAATACGTTCTCCTTTGGAAGAGCAACATTCCGTGTTTTACGTGCCCTCAAAATTGGGCCGGCCTTCCCAGATTCGATGTTGGTGGGCCTAGGAATTTCGTTAAGCGTGCCCGACCCGCCGACCGATCACCATGAAATCATACACTCTATCTTCCTTTTCTTTTTTCTTCCTTGAAACTTTGGCCCCTTTAAATCATTCTTGTCAATTTGATGTCACTTAAGATTGGATTACTTTCATGTTTTTGCAGTTTTTGCCCTTGCCAAACTGATGAATGTGAAGGATGACATGAGCCAGCTATCCACCGTAGCAAGGTGCTTATTAATTCAGTCTTCTTAATTTCAAAAGCCTGAGTCATGTAAAAGAATCGGAATGAGATGTAAGGTATATCCATTCATGAGAGACATTATATAGGCATGCATCGATGACTGACAAAGGGTCTAGGGAGGGTTGTCGTTCTCAGCTGCTTGTGGTTTGTCCAATTTTAAACAGTAGTGTATCATACATATGAAGCTTACAAATAAAGTTCTTATATCTTGCCCTGAACTAGAATTCTATGTCAACCTGCAGGCTAGGTTCAGGAAGCGCGTGCCGGAGTTTACATGGTGGATTTGTCAAGTGGGTCTTGGGAAAGGTGTGTGTTATCACCAACTACCAATGCTCTCGCATGTTTTCATTTCTTTGGTAGTGACCACTGAAACACAAACAAGGAACGTTAAGCGTTTAGTAAGGGGGCGCATGACAACATTTTCGTTGATGGAAATAGTTTGGAACAGAAATGAATTTTTCTATTTCTATTTCTAGACGAGTTTCGAGGAAAAAATCTGTTTGATAACGATACAAAATTTCTGTTTCGAAATAGAAATTCGTTTGATAACCGAATAAAATTTCACGGTCGTGGGCCTCGTCGGACGAACTCGAGCGGCTCCGGTGTCTGCTGCAGAGGGCTTCTGGATGAGGCGAAGGGGCGGATTCGCGAGCAACTCATCGCTGGATGAGGAGAGGGCGCGCGGCGTTGCTGAGGTCGCGGGGCGATGGTGGCTTTTGGTGAGACGGAGCGGAGCGGGGAGCGGCTTGGGGCGTCGGTGCTCGGATCTATTGCGAGAGGGCTTTTGGCTTCGCAGGGGAACGAGCGGGGGGTGCGGCGCGAGATCGTTGCCGAGGGGTGCTCGGACAACAAGCGGGGACAGTGGGTCGCGGCGAGGGGGTGGATTCGCGAGCAGATGTGGATGAGCAAGAGGAGAGGAGAGAGCGTCCGGTGGAGGAGACGATCCGAGCGTCCAATGGAGAAGACGATGTCTCGAGGAGATGCGGAGAGGCGGAGGAGAGGCGGAGGAGACGATGTCTCGAGGAGATGAGCAGAGGCGGAGGATGAGGAGGAGGCAGAGAAGAGGCGGAGGAGATGATGTCTCGAGGAGATGAGCAGAGGCGGAGGAGGAGGAGGAGGCGAGAGAAGAGGCAGAGGAGAGGCGGAGCAGAGGCGGAGCAGAGGCGAAGGCGGAGCAGAGGCGGAGCAGAGGCGGAGGTGGAGCAGAGGCGGAGCAGAGGCGGAGGAGACGATGTCTCGAGGAGATGAGCAGAGGCGGAGGCGGAGGAGAGGCGGAGGAGAGGCGGAGGAGGAGGAGGAGGTGGAGCAGAGGCGGAGGAGAGGCGGAGGAGAGGCGGAGGAGACGATGTCTCGAGGAGATGAGCAGAGGCGGAGGAGGAGGAGGAGGCAGAGAAGAGTGCGGAGGAGGAGGCAGAGAAGAGGCGTACGAGGGAGAAAAGAGTGAAATTAGGGTTGGGAGAAATCTCTACTTCTATTTCTCCTCCATTTCTATTTCTGGAATAGAAATCTATTCCAGAAATAGAAAATTTGATAAGCGTTATCAAACAAGTTTCTGTTCCAGAAATTGGTCTGGAACAGAAATAATTTTTATCATGCACCCCCTGAGTTTCCTCACAAAGCTCGTGATGAGAAAGAGGGGAAAGACAGCTTTGCAATTCAACTGGAGGATGAGAAACACTGGGAGGATCTTGTAATTCTAATAGCGGTGGTATGTAGTCATGCATATGGGGCTCTGGTTTACAATCACGTGTTTAAGCAAAGGGGCATGTATCATGTGTCTTTCCAGATTGAGTGGCTTGTGAGTCTGGCTCCACAGTTCTTAAAATCATCACCTAGACTTTTAGGAACGATATGCTGGGGCTCTATAACTCAGTTTCCCAAGAATCATGTGTCTCTTAAAGTCTCTGGATTTAAGCAAAAAATTCTTTATAAAATACACAATATGAAGCAAGTAATTATTTACTTCGTGAAAGAAACATAGTAGTCCCGAATGTAGCCAAATGAGGACATGGCTTTACCTGATTAATCTTCACTGGGTGCATATCACATGCCTGTAATATCGTATATATTGCACCTCCAAGTAGGATAACTTCTTGAGTGTGTGTTTGCGCTGACCTGCCATCAGTGAGGACTACTCCCTAGTCCCTACATGACATAACTCAATACTTTCGTAAATTCAAATGTAGTGTCGATGTTCTTTCCGTTCTCTGTTCTTGGCTTACCTTAATCACCCACCGCCCCTAATTCAAACCTGTCACTCTGGCAATCACTTACTCTATTAGCTTAGCCATAATCCACCGAGAACTATTTCATAAGTCAATTCCTATATTTCTTCTGGTTAAGCCAAAAAATACACATGTTGACTATATGAATTGTGTGTGTGCTGCACCGAGCTTCTTCCACCAGATCTTGGTTTTCGTTGATGTAGGTGAGTTCCCAGCAAAAGGAGATAAGTAGTGCTAAAGGGGCGCCGCTAACTGTTGCAACTAGTCCGTTTTTACTTTACCGAGCAAAGGTTCGTTTCAGCTCCTCTGTTCTCCTACTTAGCAGCATAAGATTTTTTATCAAGCAAAGGTTCATTTTTGTGCAATGATATCATCATGGCGATTTTCGTTCCCCCCTGAAGTTCAGACTGCTTGCTCCTGCTTTGAGATTTGCATGGTGTATAACTGTTTCTGGTTTATGCATATTGAGAGATTTAACTGTCTTGACACTAAATATTGGGCCAAAGGAAGTGGTACCGAAACGCATCGTAGAAATGGAGAGGGCCATTCGAAGTCACGACTTCGCAACTTTTGCAAAATTGACCTGTGCAGACAGTAACCAGTTCCACGCGACCTGTCTGGATACATCCCCACCTCTGTTTTACATGAATGATACATCCCACAGGCGAGTTCATTCTCAAGTCAGAGAGCTGATGTAATTTCAGTTATCTGCAAATTTAATTGATACGACCTGCTAGTTGAACTTGAGGTTTGCTGTACTTCAGGATAATCAACTGTGTGGAGAAATTGAATCGTCATGAAGGAGTTCCTCAGGTTATCTTTACTGCCCTATTCCCTTTATTTTGTTTTCACGCAAAAGAAAGAGAATGAAGATAGATGATTCATTTTGTTTACTCGAATTTTTTCACTCCTGAGAAATTTGATATTGTTCATCTAAATTTGCTCAGTATCGATGGCAATGCGGAAGACTCAAGACTATTTCATTAGTAAAATGACTTGAAGATTGTCTTTTTCCTGTTCTTTTTGTTACAAAGAACATGCACTCGATCTATAACCTGAAATCGGTGCTTGTCAACAGTTACACGAATTGATGGAAACTCTAATTCTGAGAATTATCCTTATTGATTTTGCAGGGGGCATACACTTACGATGCTGGGTGTAATGGATTTCTCTTTGCCCGTGACAGGAAGGCAGCAGCGCTTTTGCTGCAAAGGCTGCTATATTACTTCCCTCCGAATCCCGACACCGACCTAAGCAGGTATAATGTTACATGCATAAGTCCATTTGAATGGTTGTTCTCCTGATGTGGTAAATCCTAAAATTCTCTCACGCAGTTCATCAGGTCAAAATGCATTTTATTGACATGAACCCCTGCAATTTAGCACCATAGGAAGTGCAAGTGACGCTGTGGAAGTTCCCTTTGCTTTAAGTCATAAGGATGAAGCATCGTCGTGAATATCCCTGTGCTACTCAATCACAGTTCACATTTTCATTAGAAAAACTTTGACCGGCTATTATGCGCTTGTTCTGTATATTCTCCATTCAGTCTTTACCCTATGTTCATAAAAACTCTAAAAGAATCACAAAATTGATTCTGGTCGCGATTGCAAACTTATTTGGAAATGCCACTGAATTGAGCGGTAGAAAGACGGGAAGATCCCATTGTAACTGTCACCGCCCACAAGCATCCTTTTGGATGTATCCTAATACGCCATTTACTATTTTGTTTCTTCCAGCTACATTCTTGGGGACAAGTCCATACTGAAAGATGCGGGCTTGGAGGATATAAATGACGTTGAGAAATTGTCAGCTCCTCCAGAAATTCAGGACGAAGTCCCTGCACAGAGATTCAGAGGCAATATCAGCTATTTCATATGCACAAGGCCTGGACCAGGTCCGGTTATGGTTTCTGATCAAGGTCAGGCTCTTTTGGATCCTGTTACCGGGTTTCCCAAGTGAACTGGGGGAGGTTTTATGCTTGTCCTGTCATTGTTTCTACTTGTATTTGATCTGGTCCTATAAGATCAAGATAGCTCTATATCTGATGCGATTTACAGAAACAATTTGCTGATGTTCCTAATATTATCCAGTCTTCAGGCTGTATATTGACCTTGTATTGTATCGTATCCACATAAATCATCAACTTCAACAAGTTTGGTAGCATGATATGATGGGTACTCTGTCCAGTCTGGTTGACTAAACTGTTTGAATTGATCACTAGGCTCTTCTAGTTGAATACAGTTGCAGAGTTTTCCAATCCCTACACTTTATCTACACTGAAAAATTCACTGAATTATGAAGGGTGCCTTTGGAAAAATACTCAAGAGATGTTATCAATAAGTAGAATCCTTCAATTATTATCCCGAACAAAATCCTTATATTGAGATTTCAGATGAAACCAACACTGTTGGTGCCTGAACAGGTCAATTATCATCCTCCATTTTAATGTCTCTCAAGCCTTCTTCATGATTTCAACAAGATCCAAAGTCCCCTAGCAAAAAGAGGGAATTCGAAGCCAATGCCTGAATATGTGGGTTTCCGAAGTCAATAATTTCATCAAGACTGACTTCATTGTCATCCATAACGGCAAACGTATGGGAACAGAGGACCAGGGAAAAATAGAGCCAAGTATGAAATCGACTCTACCTCTGACAAACTATAAGTGCCTTCGCTATAGCTTCACTCGCTCCATCAGCATAAGTTAAGAATGTCCGGCACCGGGTTGCTCTTGGTACAGAATCCACAAAAGCTTCTGTGCAATTACTGTTGAAGCAAAACAGGGACTAGCCTATCTTCGTCACCTTGCCATAGATGCACCGATTCTTCCTTGTTCAGGAAAGGGTTCTCAATTTCCGCAGGATTGAAATCCCAACTCCTGAAGCCGACCATCATGTCCCGATGGATCGACTCGAAAGTGAACTTTCTTGAATGTTTATGCTCATCTTGTCATAATTCTGGGTTTGGTAATATCTATTTGTATTTCTGATTTGGTCCAAGAAGACCAAGATGGCTCTATACCTAATATGATGTGGAGAAATAATCTGCTGATGTTCCTAATATTTGCTATCCAGTGTCTTCAGGTTGTGAATGGAAAACATTTTGTTGGTATCATATCCACGTAAATCACCAATTTCAACAAGTTCGGTAGTACGGTATGACAGATCTTCCGTGCAGTCTGGTTGACTAGAACTGTTGACTTATTCACTAGGCTCTTAGCTGAATATAATCGGAGAGTTTCTCGATCTCTTACGCTTCATCTGCACTGAAAAATTCTTTGAAAGGGTGCCTTCGGAGTACTACTTACAGATGTTATCAGTAAGTAAATATATTTAAATTTTTTGCTGAACAAAAGCCTCTTATAATGACATTAACAGATGAAGAGCAACATGAGACGGTGCCTAAACAGGTCAGTTATCATCCTCCATTTTATTGCATCACAAGCCCTCTTTATGATTCAAAGCCACCAAGCAAAAAGAGGGAATTCAAAGCCAATAGCTGAATATCTGGGTTAACATTCTTAACTCTTCGTAAAACAAACCATCACCATCTGAAGAACACGTGGATGAGGGAAAAATAGAGCTCACTACGAAATCAACTCTATTTCTGGCCAGCTATAAGTGCCTTCAGAATAGCTTCACCCATCCCATCAGAATAAGGGAAAAAATGCCCGGCACCGGGCAGCTCGTGGTACTGAATTTATGAAAGCTTCTGTGCAATAGTGCCGTTGAAGCGAAACGGGGAATAGCCTATCATCATTGCCTTGCCACAGATGCACTGCTCCTTCCTTGTTCGGAAAGGGGTTCTCAATATCCATAGTTCGAACTCCCAGCTCCCGAAACCGACCACCATGTCCTGAAGGATATGTTGGGAAAATATGGCTTCGAATTAGGTAGAACAATGAAGTCAGATCGAGTAATCAAGTCGGACTTTGAGGCGTAATATTACTTTCTTTAAGAATTTATTTGCCCCACAAAATTGCTAATGGTCATCGGCAAATTTCCTCCATGATACAACAAAATCTCAAATGAGAATAGCAATTCTAGTATTTCTCCAAAGTCTCTCATGGGAAACAATTAGAAACAATGGCTGTAGTTTCTTTCAAAAGAAAACGAAAAAATGAAAGAAGATTATATGTTTTTGATCTCAAAACAAACGTACTTATCTTTGTCTTTTGAATAGAGGCAACCCTTCAAAAGGTTGCAAAAAAGAACAAAGACAACCTTTCGTGAACAAGACGTTTCAAAGGTTATATTGAAAAGACATAAAAATTCGAAATTAAATAAATAAAAAATAATCATAACTTTTTGTGAACAGTTGCATTGTTTCAACAAAAATTAACTAAAAATAAATCCGAATTTTCAATAAATAAAATTAATGATCGTTGGTTAGCGCCAAATCTTGTCCACGTGCGCACTCACATCTTTTCGATGTGGGACAAGTCACATCTTCATTTGTTTTATAAACAAATTACCAATAATCCCCCACTTTTGTTTATAAAACAAAAACAAAAAATAAAACGTTAGAAATATACAGCCAAAATTTCCGTGAGATTAATATACATACATAAAGGTCTCTTTTGAGTTAAACCTTTACTTAGTACAAATATCTTAAAGCTCTATCAAAGTGACAAGTAGCTCGGCTTTAAACTTGTACTTTTATATAATAGAACCGAACATACCGCACATACACTAACCTTTTGTCTCAGCGAGAAGTTCTATATTACTCCGCACTATTATGACCTTGTGCTTGATCTGTTTCATGAGCTCTCTAGAAAGCAATCCTAACTTTCGTAAGAAGCAGCACCACTTCTAAGCTCATATAGGTGAAGTATCTACTATGTGTTTCTGTTACCATCAACACATTACAAGTTTGTACTATACTTCATTAAGAATTCAATCCAACCTACAAAACGTAACAGACAATACTGACTTCTCATATCAGGGCTACGTCAATATCAAACAATTACATTCAATAACTTGTTTTTACCCATTAAATCTTGTAACTAGTGATATTCTAGAAAAAATGTCGGGTTACCATTATTAGTGATTTCAATTAAAAGATTTCAGCCCCGTTTCTTATGAGGTCATTATTACAATGTCTCTTGGTAAAGCCTTTGTCAAGGGATCAACTAGATTATTACTTGACCTCATGTAGACAATTATTATAGTACCATCTTTAATCAATTGTCTCATATACTCATGTCTTAGACTAATATGTCTAGACTTACCATTATAGGTGCTATTATAGGCTCTTGCCAAAGTAGCCTAACTATCACAGTGGATAGAAATAGGAGGTATAGGATTATGCCATAATTTGATATCCAACAACAAATTCCTAATCCATTCGGCCTCTTTCCCAGTTGCTACCAAGCAATAATTCAAATTTCATAGTTGAGTGAATTATGCACATTTATTTAAACAACACATTCACGTAATGTGAAAATCCATCCAGAAGTTTCATCTCCCACACTTGTAATCCAAGTAACATCGGCGTATCCTTCTAATATAGCCGGATTATTATAGAACAATGAGATAACTCTTACATGTTCTATATTTGGATTATTAGTATTTACTCAACTTGCATATACAAAAAGTAATATCAAGTCTAGTATAATGTATCGCATACATTAAAGACCCATAGCACTCACATTAAAAACTCTCCACCAGGAATCAAATGGAGTGCTTATATATTTGAAAACAAGATGTTTAAATCTATACAACATCTTCTCCATGTAATCACTTTGGCTCAAAGGATAACCCCCACTATTTTTTAATTTTAACACCCAATAAAGTATCTACTTCACTCAAATCTTTCATTTAAAATGAAAGTTAGATACCTTTTTTTGTCTCAATGACTCCAATCACATTGGCTCCATAGTCCCCTTCAAATATCCCCACTTCAAGACTATTTTAAGAGGCATCCAATATGATAACGTACGTTTCATCATCATATCCAATTAATAATAAACCAAGTATAGAAATCCATACAAGGATGGGAAATAAGTAAATAGATAAATTCTAGCAATTTATACACCACCCCTAACAATCAAAAGCATGTGAGAACAGAAGCATACAACAAATAATTTTTCAATAGCTTCACCAAGACAAACCGACGGTAGAACAAAAGATTGCCCCATTATTACGATGGTTCATCATTTCAATAAGATCTTTCGATTGTGTGTATCCAAATTCGTCAACAGAAAAACCAAAAGAAATGTTTACGAATTTTAGATCACTAAGAGGACAGTCAATCGAATTCTCCACTTTCTCATTCTCAGAAAGATCAAACAATAGTTAAAAAAGAGAAAAATTTCCATAATGGGTCAACAACACCAATGCACGGAATGTGATATGATGCATTTCTCAATCAAATAATTTCCTCGCTCAAACTAGGAACTTAGATAGAGAATCACCAACCAACTTGCAGCGACCACGATAGAGATGAATGACACGGCCGACCAGACATGCATCGGGTTCTTGTCCTCGGGAAGTACTCACTTAGAGCTCCAATCTCGTAAACGTCCTTACGCACGGCCCCTGGAGCCTGCCCATGACGTACGAGTCCCTCCCGAAGTACTTGGGAGGAAGGAGTTCTCGTTGCCAAGAGTTTGCCACACGATGTCCCCACAACCCTTGGCCAACTTCACGCTCGTCTCTGCCGCTCCTTTCGCGAATTCCTTCACATGGTCCACGGCATTCCTGATCTCTCCGACACTGCCGTCTCCAAATTCAATCATTTTTTTTTTTAACTAAAACAATATCCCCATGAGTTCACATATTTTGCAGCCATTTAGACAAATCTAGAATGTGACTCCTCGGGGCGGTAAAAATAAAAAATCAAAATTGGGCCATACCTGCGAAAGTACCTTCTACTTGATATGGATCCAAAATGCCAATCAGCGAAAGAGATTAAAAGGCATCTTCAAAAAAAAAAAAAAATGAATCCATCATGTAACTGCCCCTTGACGAGACCGAGTTATTGAAGTGTGCTGGGACCCGGACAACACATTCTTGATAGTCATATCAAGGTAAGCCTCAGGGTCTCACGCATCTTTGTGAGGAGGGTGGATGAAATTTCCTCCACAGCAAACTGCTTCTTTACGACCTTGAAATTGACGACAATCATGGGCTTGAGGCTGGGACCAGCAATGACCCTTGACGGCCAATGCCTCATGTTACTCTGGACCGAAGGATCGCTAAATCTCCTCCCGAACAAAGATCTTGCACACTCGATCTCATGATCAGAGTCTCGACATCCTCGAAGTCGTTTTTACAAGATGAGATGCCATCTTGCATGATACTTCCATGATGGATTTCGCATCATGAGCAAGAGCCTCATTCATCACCTTTTGTTCCGGGAAATTAACGCCGTAATTCAATATTCCACCATTCTTGTCCTCTCCATCACGACAGATGCCGTCAAGATTAGTAAGTGTTGAGTCCCAAACCGAACATCAAATACAGAGACAAGACATGGCATAGCATTGGGCGCACAAAAGACATAAAACACACCCTTATGACAGAACCAAAATGGACAGATAAAAAGAGAGAGAGAGAGAGAGAGAGAGAGAGAGAGAGAGAGAGAGAGAATTCAAGAGAAAAGAGAGAGAGCCTGTAGATCTTCTTTGAAACTCTGGCCAACGGTGATGAGTGATGATTGTTGGCGTCGACTAGAAGCCATCGAGGAACAGACCTGTTGGGAAGTGAAAGAACCTGTCCACTTGCATGCGTCTGGTGCTCGCATCGCACAATGGCGAACCTGGCCTCTTGCATCTTTATCCACGGTCACACGTTGCCTCGAGATTTACGGCCACCCGTTGCCTCGAGATTTACTAATTGGCATTGGCAAGGGACTCGTTTCAACTGCCTCCTCAAGACAGCGTTCCACGACATGGACGCCAAATATGGACGCTTGTCTTCTGCTAGGCGAATTTTTATTTTTTTTATTTTGATGATCTGGGCCCCCGCAAGATATGGAACTTGTAACGTCAATTATAGCCGTTTGGTGGTTCCCCTTCTCTCTTCTAATCAAACACATAGCGTTCCGGGCAGGAATCCCAGACAAATTCTGCATGGCGAGCATGTAAATCACAGACTGCGACTCGGGTTCCCTCATAGCAAAGATGAAGTGCTTCGTATGTTCGGGAACCGGAAGTTTAAGGACCAACTCATTTGAAACTTTTAGGTCATCGGATTTCGGCTTGGAGAAGGGCCGTAGAGAACGTAAACTCCAAAGGAAAGAACATGCCTTCAGGACCACATTGACTCCCTTCCACTTCTATCTAAAACTTAAGAAAATTCGTGAAGTTCATCCTCCCAATTTCTTGCATGGTTCACTCACAAGCCCAAAACAGAACTTCCTCGAAAGGATTCAGGGAATATATTCAGAGCGAAACTAAGAACAACAATCAACGTAGTCTTGGCATGAGAATAGAGATGATAAAGGATCGGAACATAAGAAACATCAAATGATCAACGCACACTGCATTGCATCAAATCACACAAGCAAAATTGTTGCCATCAAACCAGTTTAGTATCACCATGTCTTGAGTAATGACTTTGATTCTCTGACTTCATCGTAGCAAAATTAAATCCTTAAAAATTGTTGGGAAAATATGGTTTTGAATTGGGTAGAATAATGAAGTCGGATCGAGTAATCAAGTCGGACTTTAAGGCGTGATATCACTTTTTTTAAGGATTTATTTGCCTCACAAAATAGCTAATGGTCACCGGCAAATTTCCTCCAGGATACAACAAAGTCTCAAATGAGAATACTAGATAGCAATTCTAGTATTTCTCCAGAGTCTCTCATGGGAAACAATTGGAAACAATGGCTGTAGTTTCTTTCAAAAGAAAACGAAAAATGAAAAAGATCATATGTTTTTTATCTCAAAACAAACGTACTTATATTTGTCTTTTGAATAGAGGCAACCCTTCAAAAGGTTGCAAAAGAACAAAGACAACCTTTCGTGAACAAGTACGTTTCAAAGGTTATATTAAAAAGACATAAAAATTCGAAATTAAATAAATAAATAATAAAAAATAATCGTAACTTCTTGTGAACAGTTGCATTATTTCAACAAAAATTAACTAAAAATAAATCCGAATTTTCAATAAATAAAATTAATGATCGTTGGTTAGTGCCAAATTTCGTTCACGTGCGCACTCACATTTTTTCGATGTGGGACAAGTCACCTCTTCATTTGTTTTATAAACAAATTACCAATAGGATAGACTCCGCTTCTCCTTGTTGCCTCATGATCACCCGCGACTGTGTAACGAAAGAACAACGGCAGTTATCTGACAAGTTGAGCTTTTGGCTAGGACCAATTCAGCAACCGTAAGTCATACTGCGAGAGAGAGAGAGAGAGAGAGAGGAGAGAGAGAGCAAAAGTTACTGCATCATTGCGGCGCTCCATCATCTAGGGGATGATTTCCATGTCTTGATGGCCCAAGATGTGGGGGGCACGAGTGACGACGCTGGATGCGGGGAGCCACTTTTGGGTGTTCCACCAGTAGGTAAGCCAAGGGCCATACTAGTGAACCACTCTGAGTGCCTACTGCTCCTGTGGTGGCTGCAAGTTGTAGGCTTCCTTGGATATGTTGACGGGAAACCGGGGCCTCCATTAGTTGATCACAGGAGCAGTGAGAGCTGCACCAGCTAACCTGCCAGAGCTCATCGCCGTTAACAATCGGATCTGGCGGGACAGCATGTGGCCAAGAACTGTTAGTGATAATGTAATTTTATAACGCAGAATATACAAAAAAATCTTTGATCTTCATGATTTTCACAATGAGAAGGATGAAGACATACTTTTGTCCAGAGCGAAACCTTCAAAATATTTATGGCGGAAAACCCAAAGAGTTGAACAAATCTGATTTCTCTCCTTTAACCCATTTTTATTTAACGTATTCTGTTTGATGGAGGATAGAATACGACATAAGTTTTTCACATTATATGTGGAGAGAGGATCGGACTCCTATTTAAACATATTATCAATAAGTGTCTTCCATCAAAGTGTCATTTTTTTTTAACTTCCATGAGAGTTGCATCTCTTCGGAAAAAATAGTAACGTAATAATCTCATTTTATTAGAGTCATAACTTCTCATAACCAACATATTTTAGCAATTATATATTTATTAAACCATCAATTAATAACATCATGTAGGCCACACAATAATTCCTACAAGAACAAGGAAATTTAGCTGAGAGACTCTAGAGTAGTTTTCCCTACTTCATTGCAGCAGTCACTACTTCAATGGTTGCTTTGTTTTATTATATAGCTTGCTCAATCGACAGGCTTGAGCCAGGTCGGTCTCAAGCTGTTGAGCATTGTCAGCGCTTGGGCCATGACTGGGTCCACAACCAGGCCAATATTTATGCACAGCCACCTCCCCTGCTTCTTTTGTAACGTCATTTTCGCACATTGGTCGAGAATCACATGACCAACCAAGCTCATTAGGCCTCACGAGGCGCCAGGCCCATGATAAGATGTATTGCCCTTAAAGGCATGCATTTAACGGAAAAATTTCAAATAAAAACTCGAAATGCTATTATTTTTTTTCAAATAAAAGTTTGAAATAGACTTTATTTCAAATAATATCAGTCTCATTAGCTAGCAAAAAATTCCGGCCGATCAGTGATATTTTCTTTCAAATACAATTTAAATTTAAATTACAGTAGATTAAAAAAAGAGCAAAGACAGAGGTGGAAGGGCAAGAGGGCTTCCTCCCATGTGTGTTCTTTTTTTTTTTTTAGTTTGGAAAGAAAAAAGAAAGAAATTTAAAAACAAATTGTCCTTCACAAAACAGTAAGTTTAAGCCCTTTTTAAAACTTATTTAATCACTTCAAGCTCTTATTTGAAACAAAATATACTTTAGACCCTTCTTTAAGAATATAAGAACATTTCGAACTCTTATTTGAAATAATATCAATTTCATATCTTTATTTAAGAAAATGAAGGCATTTCAAGCATTTAATTGAAATTTTCCTAGTAGTATGCAATCTTGTCCTAAAAATTGATGCTTGCTATTTTCAAGCCAACCAAAGACAACTCAATCCTTTCCAATTGGCTGATGAACTTCTACTTAAGTTGGTGTATATACCTGTGAGAGACTTCAGGAGACCCCAGGTCGCCTAGCCTCCATTGGAATGCCCAACCACATAGAACTTGATCCCTAATCCGAACTGATCAGCACGATCTTCTACACATCTGGAACCACACCCTTCGGCGTCCTTTTCGTGTCCGCGTCACTTTCTCCATATCCAGGTTTATCAAATGACAAGACGCAGACCTTCTATTCCTCAAGAACCACCTGAACAAGCGACCAAACATGGACTAACTCAATTGTCAGAACTGGCTGTTGATGTTAGAATGCAAAGGGTCAGTCTCATGAACAGGGAATGATGAGTCAATTACTAGAAGAATTTTAAGTACCGGGGAAACATCCATTGCTATCACTGCATGGTACCTACAGGAGTCCGAGCCGTGCACAAAGATTATCCTGTGTGTGGCCAATTCTCTTGGTACTCCATGCTCTTTGTGGGCCAAAATCGGCCATGCATGAGCCTTACTCGGGTTGCTGTGATGGGCGGACCGCCTAGAGAGCCACAAGTTTTGGGCGGCAAAGGACGGATGCCCTGATATGCTAATGCAGACAGTGCGACCAGAACGAGAGCTGTGATTCCTCTCAGCATTCCTGGAAAGTGCAGCAAAAATCTGTCGAAGATGTTCACGAGTAGGCGTGCCTTCATCTCTCTTCAGGTACTACCGTTAGATTTTGGATTCACGACAAGAATGCAAGTAGAAGACTTCGAGGAAGAAGCCGTCGGAGGCTTAGGGCGCATTTGACAACCGGTCAAATAGTATTTAATTCTGTTTTTTTGTTTCTGGGAGTAGAATTGGAACAGAAATCCATTTGGTAAATTTTTTGCTCTCAGGAAAAAATTTGATTACAAGAATAGATTTGGAGTAGAATCAAGAAGTAAAAAAAAATTAATCATTTATTCCCGGGAACAATTCCAATATCAAGCCAATCGAAATTTTTTCTTTTCTTTTTTTGTCTTCTTTCTTTCTTGTTTTTCTTTCTTTTCTCTTCTTTTTCCTCCACTATCGGCATCAGCCACTACTACCGCCACCGTCTACCTCCACTAATTGCCGGCAACCAGTTGGGTGAGCTCCGGTGAGCTTGCCGGAGACTCACTAGGCCAGGGCGAGGTTCGATGAGCTTGCCTAGCCGGGCGAGGTTTGACCAAACTCGCCCAACCGTCAGTGAGATAGAAGGTCGCTAGATTTGGGCGAGGTCGAGCCTCACTTAGCCCAACTAGGGCTTGGCCAAAGAGGTCCAATTGAGCTAGGGGCTGGCGACCCTTTGGCAAGGTCGTCGGCCCTCGTCTAGCCGATCGTTGGTCATCTCAAGACCGGCGACTAACTGAGGAAATAGATAAAAGAAAAGAAGAAAAAAAGTAATAAAATTATTTTAATATTAGAAGAAAATAATTTGATTTAGAGATTTTGAGTACGATGCAAGATGCAATTGTATCCCGAGAATAAAAATTTTGAACAATTATTAAATGTCTTTAAATGCTTAAAATTTGTTCTCAAGAATAAAATTTAAAAAAAAATTATTATTAGAAATTATTTTTGGGAATGAAATTGTTACCAAATGCATCTTCTGTTTCTACAAGCCGGTGGTTGCAGTTTTTCTTGATTGGTTTCTTGTAAATACATTAATGAGCATCAAGCCTATTTACAGCCCTTCTTGGCCGACACCAACTGCAAAACTTTAACTGCTTTTTCAATGACATTGTTCTCGCTTTTAACCTCAACCACAGAGCTCATTAGAGACCTGTCCGCACCACCACTACGGCCACCAAGAAATGTCCTGACACTGGTGGAGGCTTAGGCTTTTCTAGTCATTATGAACTTCAACAGTCAACCGCCGGTTTTGTACCAAAAGTTCGGAGTACTAGGATTTACGGATTCTCCACGTCTCATGCTGGATTGAACAGAGCCCGTGCAATTATTAGCCCCCTCTCTACCCGATGTCACTCATGGAAAGAAACTCGGACAAATTCAAAAGGACGAGACCTCGATCCAAAGGAAGAATCTGCAGAGTCATAGCATCCAAGCAAGTTAAGACTCTTCATGTGGAGGCAGAGAGAGAGAGAGAGACCCGGATCTTGTCGAAGCAACTGATACTTTCCTAGAAAACTCAATAACGTTCACAGCTCCAAAATCCCATCAAAAACTAGTGTACATATACACTCAAAACTTAGTGAGAAGGGAAAATAGTCCAAAAGGGAGGTGAACTTCTTGAACATCTAGTATAAGATCCCCAAAAATAGTACAATTCTTGAAACAGAGCAACGAGAAAGAAAGATCCCCAAGGGCTTGCGTGGTAAGTTGGTAAGTTTCTATTTCTCTCGATTTATGTTCTTTTATTTTTCGGAAAAAAAAAAAACAGAAATCTGTTTGGTAACGTCAACTTATTTTTTTATTTCCCGGATAAAAAATTGGCCGGAGAATAAATTTAGTATAGAAACAAGAAACAAAAAAAAAAATTCTTATTCTCGGGAACAATTTTTAGAAATAAGTTCTTTTTTTCTTTTCTACTTTTTTTTTTGTTCTTCTTCCTTGTTGCAGCCACCACGATCGCTTGCCAACCGCCGGCCACCTCCGGCCACCCGCTACCACCATCAGCCGACCGTCAGCAACAGTTGTCGCCACCTCCCGACCACCGGCAACGGTCACCACCACCTATAGCCCACCGGGCACCGTCCACAGCCCACCAATCAACGATCGCCACTGACCGCCAGCGATCGGCGACGGTCGGCGGTCCTATGGCGACAGGTGGCGATCATGCGGTGGCGAGCAGCGATCCGTGAGCAAGAAGAAAAAAATAAATAAATACAAAAATTTACAAATTTTTATCAAATGCATTTCTATTCTTTTTCTATTTCAAAAATAGAAATTTTATATAGTTACCAAATACTTTATTTTACTCAGAAATTATTTTTCGGAGTAGAAATAATAAAAAAAACTATTAAAGAAATAAAAATGTTGCTATGCGTACCCTTAGTTACAGGCACTCCACACTCTGACAAAAAAGGAACTGATCTTGAATTTCGGAAAGGAAAATCCTTACCCTACTCCCAAGGCGAGAGAAGGACACTGAATAAGTCTGCCAATTGAATGCGACCTCACCCATTTTGATTTTTCTCTCTTTTTTTTTTTTGGAATGAATGATTCTATTTATGATCACCAAAATTTTTTGGATCCCTCATTTTTTAAGACTTAGTAAATGCCATTTCATTTATTTGGTTGGCAGGAATGGGAGGGTGGGAATCCACAAAAGCAATAACGTTTTCCAGTGATAAAGGGATAATCTTAGAAAGCAAAGACTATGGGCCTCGAAATTTAAGTACGTGGTCCAAGTAGAGAGAGGTGGATTTTGATTCTCTAATTAATGAGGGGCAATTGTTGTCCCGTTTGTTACTCATAAAATAGAAAACAAAGAAGGACTAAGTGGGGGTGCACCGGTTGATTTAGAAAAATTCAAAACCCTTTTGTGAAAAACATGTAGAATGTGAGACTTAAATGGGAAGCGGCTATTGAGATATAAAATATTTCTTCAAACGGATATTAAAAGAATAAAACACATCGAAGAGATACAAATTAGATCGACAATGCCTTGGCCTTCCACTTGGCCTACTCCACTCTTCTAAATTTAATGGCCTCGACAAGATTTGAATTCACTATTTAACTCTTCAGATTTTATAGCTTGTACAGGGTGTTATTTCTATACAAAACATTGGAAGTTAGCTTCTACAAACTCAAGCACCTCTTAAAATACTATCTCACTTCCTTTTCAATTCACAAGCGTTCACACCCTCAATAGAGACTTATAATGAGAAATCAATAGCTCGTAAATTTGATGCAACCGAAAGAACGAGAGACTTACTCCAAGAGAAGAGAAGTACAAAATTTTACTATAGTTCAAGTAATACGATGGATATTATATCCATTCTCAAGTCATTCAAACACTTAAGTATTTCTCAAATTTCAATTATACTCAATTATTCATACCTTCGCAATTTCTCGCAAAGAAATCTCTCAATCTTCTTACCACAAAATTTACTTGCTACCAAACAGGCTCGGATTCACTCTCGGATGTTATTCACGAGCAAAGCCGTACCTCAAATTCACAACCAACTATTGCACGCGCAAGGGACACCACTCTGCACTAATTGCACGAAGACCCAATTAGGCAATCAAAGCGAGAGGACCGGTCAGCTCGAAGCAGGTCCACCTTTCTCAAACCACCTGCGCGCTTGAAAGCGAGGCCTTATTTGCGCGTTCTAGGCTGCATCCTTCTTTACCAAAAAGAAATGAGCATGATAAAAAGAATCTGACGGTACCTTGCTTCATTTCAACTTCCTGTCAGCGTAGGACATGATTTTCCTGGGATCCCGAATAGGAAATACTCAATTTAATAGCTCAAGCTCGAAATATATTATAACTATAATAATTGTAAATGGTTCGGTACAGAGCACACTCGAGTGGAAGAGCAAACCATCTGGAAAAGACAGAAGGTGGAGGGAAAAATAAAGCTTGACTACGAGATCAACTCTGCTTCTGATCAACTATAAGTGCCTTTAGAATAGCTTCACTCATTCCATCAGCATAAGCGAGCAAATGCCCGGCTCCGGGTAGCTCGTGGTACTCAATCCACGGAAGCTTCTGCACAATGTGCCGTTGAAGCAAAACGGGGACTAGCCTATCCTCATCGCCTTGCCACAGATGCACTGATCCTTCCTTGTTCGGGAAAGGGTTCTCAATTTCCATAGGATCAAACTCCCAACTCCCAAAACCGACCATCATGTCCTGATGGATGGACTCGGCTTCTCCTTGTAGCCTCGCATTCACCCTTGGCTGTATAACAGAAGAACAAGGCCAGTTATCTTACAAGTTTGCTTTTGGCTAGGACTAATTCAACAACCTGTTAAATTAGTCATGCTGAGAGCGAAGGCAAAGGAGAAACGAATTACCGCGTCCTTTCGGCGCCCAATCATCTTGGGGATGATTTCCATGTCTTGACGGGACATGATGTGGGGAGCACGAGCAGCAACGCTTGATGCGGGGAACCACTTTTGGGTGTTCCACCAGTAGGTGAGCCAAGGGGCATAGTGAGCCACTCTGAGTGCCCACTGGTCCTGCGGTGGCTGCAAGTAGTAGCCTTCTGAGGATAAGTTGGCGGGAAACCCGGGCCACCAGTAGTTAATTACGGGAGCAATGAGAGCTACTCCGGCTAACCTGCCAGCGCTTGTTGTTATTAACAATTGCATCTGGGCGCTAAGATCAATTAGACGATTTAGCTGAAAGACTACATGTCATTTTCCTTGCTTCATTGTAACTCACTATAATGGTTGTTCTGTTTTGGTTATAGTTTGCTCAATCGGCAGACTTGAGCCATGGTCGGTCTCAAGTGCTTGAGCATGTCAGCACGGGTCCTCTGCTTCTTTTTTAAGGTTCTTTTCCATGCCGGTCTGATTGAGAGGTCGAGAATCATGACCCCGTAAGCTCGTCTGGCCACCAGAGTGGATAAGCCCATGATTGGATAACGCCTTTGAAAAGATGGATTCGGCAGTATGCAGTCATGTCCTTAAAATTGATCCTTGCTATTTCATTCCCACTATAACGATGCAATCCTATCTAAATGACTGATGAACTTTCTTTAACTTTGGTTGATGTAAATACCTGTGGGGGATATACTTGAGGACACCCCAAGTGGCCTGGCCTCCCATGGAGTAACCAATTACATAGAACTTGGTTCCAAGTCCCAACTGATCAGCAAGCTCTTCTATATCCAGAGCCAGACTCTTTGGTGTCCTTTTCGGGTCAGGGTCGCTTTCTCCATATCCCGGTCTATCAAATGACAAGACGTACACCTTCATTTCCTCGAGAACTGCCTGAACAAACGACAACCCAACATGGACCAACTCACTTATCAGAACTAGTTGCTGACGTTAGAGAACAAAAGGACGGTATCATGAACATGGAAGGTTGAGAGAGTTATAAGAAGAATTTTAATAACCGGGGTAACATCAGTTGCTATCACTGCATCATGCCTACAGGAGTCAGAGCCGTGCACAAAGACGATCTTGCGTTTGGCCAATTCTCTTGGTACTCCCTGCTCTTTATAGGCCAAGTTTCGGCCATCTCTGAGCCTTACTCGGGGCGCTGTGATGGGCAGACCACCTGGAGAGCCACATATTTTGGGCGGTGGAGGGCGGATGCCCTGATATGCCAATGACAGCACGACCAGCACGATAGTTGTGACTCCTCTCAGCCCCAGCATTCCTGGAAAGTATAGCAAAAATATGTTTGAAATTGTATGATAACCCTTTTGTCTCTCTTTACTTTTTCTTCTTGTGCACATCCATTTGCCTTCGTTCCAGTCAAGTTTGCACAGACAGTTTGGATAATTAGGATTTAGGAATTCTCTAGATTTCATGCATGAAAATTGAACAGAGCTCATACAATTACAGCCCACAATCTATACATCATTTCTTATTCAATCATGAAAAACTCTATACCCAATGTTATATGTGACCAAAAAAAAAATCAGACGAAATCGAAAGTAAAACAACTCAATACTGGGAAGAAGCTGAAGAGCCATGGTATCCAAGCAGGTTAAGAGTCTCTTCCGTGGGGTGAGGGGGAGAGAGAGAGAGAGAGAGAGAGAGGACCTGAATGTTGTTGGAGCGACTGATATTTTCCTAGAAAAACGCCGAGCCTTTCACATTTAAGAACGAAAACAACTCTCACCAACTAAAGAGAAAGGACCTGAATCTTGTTGCAGCAACTGATTTTTTTCCCAGAAAACTCCAAACCTTTCAAGTTTAAGAGCAAAACAACTCTCACCACCTACAAGAATGGCATCAAATCTTTGAAAGCCGTTCGATTTTTAAGCTACCCCAGATTTGTTCAAGCCCAAAATCACACCGAAACCAGCGTACCCATACACTCAAATTTTTAAGGAAAAGGAAAGAAGTTCGGAAGGCAGGTGAACTTCTTGAAGAACTAGTACAAGATGCCCAAAAAACTAAAATAAATCTTGGAACAGAGCAATACAAAAGATCCCTAGGTTATAGGCACTCCACATGCTGATAAGAAGGAACTAATCTTGAATTTTTCTCGGGGGAAAGAAAATTGCTCATCCACTTGCAAGGCAAGAGAAAAAGACCTTAACCATTTTAGAATTTTTTTGTTCTTTTTAATAGATGTTCCTATCTATCATCCCTAAATCATCGGATGCCTATTTTACAATAGTTAGTAAAGTCATCTGTGCATTTGGTTGGCAAGGACGGCAGGGTGGAAGTGTAAAAAAAGCATTAATGTTTTCTTGTAAGAGAGGAACATAATCTTGAAAAGCAAAAGATTATAGGCCACAAAATGTGGAGAGGCCGGCATGCAAGTAAAGACGGGTAAATCTCGATTCTTCTAATTATTGGGCAGAATTCCTGTCGCGTTCATTACACATGAGAGTCAAAAACAAAGAAGGAAACAGCGTTCGACTTCGGAGTTCTAATGGTACTCGTAGGAAAAGAAAAAACTTCTCCTTTTAGCAGCAGTAAGCAATTTGAAGAAACAACTCATATATTAGTTTCCAGGGGTGGTTGGTCTCTAGATGGGTACCTGTCCGTGTATATTTATGAGACGAGCACTTGGCTTCTGACTGACTTTTCTAATATAAAGATGGCATTCAATGTGGACCGCAACCAACAAGAGACAGACTTCATTACCCTTTTTCTTCTCGTGATTGTCGTCAGGAAGTTGATCGATTTGTTGGAGCGTGGCCTCACGCAACAAGGTTTCGGTCAACTCAAATCACCAAATCCATCTAGAATTCATCTAAAATTCCTATGGAATTTGTCCAAGGGCATATTGATGCGGACAACCACTGTTTGGTCAACGGTTGTTTTGACCCCGATTGGTAGGCACAGATGGTCGCAGCCCTTAATTGTCGACCGGTCCTTGGCAATTTTCGATTCCGGGTTTGAATCCGCAATTCACACTTCATGCATCGATTGATCAGCATAACTGTCTATCTTGGGAAAGCCCAACACGTCGTGAAATTTCCATCGACACTGCTCACCACGAACATCTTGACAGGCATTTTAACATGATTTTGGAAATTGATTATCGTTTCATTACTAGCTTCACATTATAGTCTTAAGCATGAGTTCTTAAATGGGTTCACAACCAAATTTTTCGCTATGAAGACTATTTCTTGTTATCGTCATTGTTGTTGTCGATGTTTTTCCTGGGCTGGTTCATGGTGGAAGATGATGAGCCATGTTCAGGGTCAGCGTGTTCGGACTTGGAGAGCTTCTGCGTCAACTCCTGGAGTAATGCCTGGTTCTCTTGAGCCAGCTCTTCTGCTTTCTTCCTTAGCCTCTCGTTCTCTTGGATGATTGCACAGTTCTCCAAGAACAGCTTATGGTTTGCTTCATCCATTATTCCACACCGCACCCTGTAATCACGTACAAAAAGCACACAACTAATATGTGACAAAATTAAACTAAAAAAGACATGTTTTGTTATATACTTAAGTAAACCAGGGTTAGAAAATAAAACTAAATAGCTGATTTGGTCGACATCGTTTATCATTTTTGAAATTGGAAAAAAAAAACACAAAGGGCGAAGCACATTATTGCCGAAACTAGGGGAGATGAATCTATAAGTAGAAAGAAAGTAAAGATTTGGCCAGATTCGGGGTATGCGCCCGTATGCACACGTGCGGGATCATCGCTAACGTAAATCACCAGCAATAACGCCAACCATTCCGATCAAGAGCTGTGAGATAGAACCGAGATTTGCCAATTTGCGCGGTAGAAGAAACAAAGCGAGCGAGTTTCACCAGAGAAATGTATAGAAAACTACAGCAGACCTGTGTGGAGTCCCTAGGAGCTAGAGGACCTGGGTAGGAATTTGATGTTGAGGGAGGCTGAGTTGCTTGAAGTTCACCTGGGAATTGGTCATATATAGGAGGTGAATCGACAGGGGAAAGAAAGACCAACGAAAATAGCGTGCAAGGCCTCCTTTGCCTGCCCTTTTTTCTTGCAGAAGAGCATCGATTGCGCTCCATACTTTTAACGGTTTCTCACATTCGAGCGAGGGAGAGAGTGATGATATGTGACGAACGGGCATATTTTCATCAGCATCACACGTGAAAGAAGCTTGTGCACTGAAGGAAAAGCAAAGCCCCTGAGGGGGAGCATGAGGGGCTTTGCCCCTCATTGATGACAGGGAAGGATTGCTCATGTGACCAGGACATAGTTGGGTATTTCACATTTCACTAATCCAGGATGTGTGCCAAAAGCGATTCGATGTGCGTGTATATTCTCGCCGGGAAGGAGATAAAGAAAGGGACGCAAAGAGGAAATCAAGAATAATACCTAAAGAAACCAAAGTTGGCGAATAGACATCTTTCTAGACACATCTTCATCCTGCTCTGGCATGCTCATGCTCTATCAACAGAAAGGACCCTGGCAAAAATTGTTCCTCACGGTAAATTGAATGACATTATGATGGGAACACTAACATCACACAGCTTGATTCCTCACGGTATATTGAATGACATTATGATGGGAACAACAAATATCACATGATTTTACCCAGTCTAATTAATTATTGATGGTGAGGCATGGTCATCATGTATGAACATATGAACATTCAAGGAGAACTCAGCAAGAATAGATCTTGAACCGGACCAAGAGACATAAATGACCAAACATTCTACGGATAATTGAAAATGCATATGGGACTGCCAACTTAACAGCAGACGCGCAGGAAACACAAAGAACAAGAGGCATCATCAGCTCAAGTCCCTCACTCCATCAGACCATGAATAGCACGAGAAGATATCTCCTGCAACAATGATTTCCTGTGTCAATGACAAGGTTAACAATCCAATGAGTCGGGCAACTTCGTCAAGCCAATGCCAACTCAATATTGCCTCACTTAAGGGGGAAATTTATAGAGACGTGAATTGATGCATCACGTTGTTATCGAGACATCGAGACATTGGCAATGGTAAAATATCTGTCTTGGTTCACATGGGACCTCCAAGGAAGGTCTCATCGAGGTGATTAAGAGAATGCATGGAGGGTGTATTAAACCATCAGACCACCTTGCCTCTTCATAGGGCTTTGTCGCTTGTATAGGCTGGGATGTGTCCACAAAAATCAATGGTGCAAAATCGAATGAGATTCACATATTACATGAGAATGGGCTAGACAAATACTGCCACGAAGTGATTTTTTAGGTGTAATAAGAAAATTTACATGCACATAAGCAGTCTCTAGGGACTAACATAAAACTGTCATAAAACATCAAAAGTTTGAGTGTTGCAAAGCTCACTGCAATTAACTAAATAAAAGAGTAAATATGGTATCCATCAACTTTTGTACAGAACACAAGGTACACTGCATGACCTGCATTCAGAGAAATGCGATGCTCTCTGCGAAAATTCCACAAACAAGGGGTAAGGCAAATGAGGGCACCGAGATGTGACAGTGAACCAGCCATTCCAAAACCAATCCAGGCATCTACTTCCAGTCAGTGAGATACAACCCTGTGACTGCCCAGCAACCCAGTGGCTCTTCTTGGCACAGTGATTTCTGCTGAAGAAAAATAGTTGCAATGAATTTCCATAAAAACATCTAGTAACAGTTGAGAAAAACCAAATTGAGCATCCTGAGATCAAGAGAAGAGAGAAATTACTTAAACTGAATCTAGAGCTTAGATTTGCAGGTCCATATCATTATTCTCCTCGTCATCACCATCAACATCAACGGGCAACATGAAGATCTGCGGTGACACCTCCATATCTCGATGACCGAAAGAAATGCCAACTTCCACCCATTAAAGATGCTGGAAGCTCTATTACAACCAAGGCTGGAGAAGCAGATGGATGCTTGATGCCTGTATGAACATCCACTTGTCTCTACCGTGGTTCTCTATGCCTGCAATCCTGCACTTGAATGTACTTTAGGCCCTGATGGCTGCCCAGTTTCAAGCTTGAGCTCACAGGTCATATGCTCCATAACATTATTCTCTTCATCGTCGTTGTCGACGTCACCATCAACATCAATGGGCAACATGAAGATCTGCGGGGACACCTCCATATCTCAATGACCGAAAGAAATGCCAAGCTTCCGCCCATTAAAGATGCTGGAAGCTCTATTCCAACCAAGGCCAGAGAAGCAGATGGATGTTTATGCCTGTATGAATGTCCACTCCTTCCACCTTAGTTCTCTATGTCTGCAATCCTGCACTTTAAAGTTTTAGGGCCCGGATGGCCTGGCCAGTTTCAAGCTTGAGTTTGCAGGTCATATGCTCCATATCATTACTCTTTGTCGTCGTCATCGTCACCATCAACATCAATGGGCAACACGAAGATCTGCGGTGACGCCTCCATATCTCAATGACCGGAAGAGATGCCAAGCTTCCGGCCATTAAAGATGCTGGAAGCTCTATTACAACCAAGGCTGGAGAAGCAGATGGATGCTTGATGCCTGTATCAATGTCCACTCCATTCCACCTTGGTTCTCTATGCCTGCAATCCTGCACTTGAATGTACTTAGGGCCCTGATGGCCTGCCCGGTTTCAAGCTTGAGTTTGCAGGTCATGTGCTCCATATCATTATTCTCTTCATCGTCATCATCGTCACCATCAACATCAACGGGCAACATGAAGATCTGCGGTGACACCTCCATATCTCAATGACCGAAAGAGATGCCAAAGCTTCCGACCATTAAAGACACTGGAAGCTCTATTACAACCAAGGCTGGAGAAGTGGATGGATGCTTGATGCCTGTATCAACGTCCACTCCATTCCACCTTGGTTCTCTATGCCTGCAATCCTGCACTTGAATGTACTTAGGGCCCTGATGGCCCGCCCAGTTTCAAGCTCAAGTTCCAGCCAGCAGGATTGCAGGCATGGCCCGAGCCCCTCATCGGGGCCGGGCTAATCCAAAACTTGCATCAGGTTGCTGGTGGTGAGACTGCAGTAATAATTGATCATCAAACTTAAAATGCATGTGAAATGACCATAGCCAGTAATCATAACACGACACCCACATGTTTAATTTTTGAACGTTCTAAGAAATCATATCTTCAAAGTTTGCTTAATGTTGCTTCTTCATTGATTTTTGGCAATGAGAATTACAAGTTTATGCTAAATTGCTACAAAGAGAAGATGGAAATAGGGTTGTTCTACTTGTTCCAACATCTTCAAAGTACTTTTCTATTGGACCTAACTTTTAGCAATTCAGGTTTTGTAAGAGAAGAGTCACTACATCCCTATATTCTTTCATTGGAACACAGCTACTTTGGCAGAAAATAACTAATGATTCTTTAGTTGAGCAAGTTTAAGCTATCACCGCCTTCAACCGAAGAAGTGCAACAACAAATATCAAATTCTAGAAAGAACTTATCATCGTTTGTGACTTAAGTTTCATATTTCCACAGACCAGATAGGTCAATCTCAAAGGTAAAAGGATAAAAAGCCAAAGTTGCATCCATTATTTTCCTATTAAGTGGTAAATTGTAGGACCAAAATCAATCCCAAAATCTTGACCATATATTTTCAGAGGGAAGACAGCTGAAACATGGAATGAATTTGGCTGGCATGGCTGCATGCAAATTATGAGACATTAAGAACCGTAGTTCCACTCCTAACATTATCCTGCTGCCAACAAAAACATCCTCTTTTTGACCCAGAAAAACAAAAATATCCTCTTAATTGACAAAAAGCAGACGCAGGGACACCATCACTTCTATCCTCAGCCACACCAGCAGCCACACACACCCCCTCACCCAAATAAAAAAATCGCCATGGTTCAGCTGGAGCAAACTAGGGCCTTCAGTCACCAAAATTATACCTGTGTAAAGGGTTGATGAACATGTTCACTGGGATGAACAAAAGGCATGCCAGGTCGCTGACAAGCATACTGAGACGAATGCAGATAAGCCGACGATGAGTGTGCATTGACATGGTTTGGACTGAATGGTGCAATCATGTCTGGATGCCCATAGCCTATCCCCACAGCGCTAGAGGATCCGGACCATGGCCCAGGTATATGCTGAGGTAGCGGCCGAGGCTGGTGTTCAGCAGGAACCTGAGGCCGATGACTAGATCCAAGCTGTGGAAATTCTGTGTTATAATTTATTGCTGGAGTATACATAGGTTGCACAGTGTAAGGCCCTCCAGGGAACCCGAATCCAGGATCAAATCTTTGCATGTACCTGGGGGAATAAGCCATTTTGACATAACTTGTTAGCAAAATCAGAGAAAGTAAAATGACCATTGAAGAATTGAACAATAACCAAAGATCAAAAACTGAGCACAAATGAATGGCTCAACTCATGAGAAGAATGGCTAACAACATGCAGACAGAAGAGAAATCTATGGAAAGAACAGTTGTCATAGAGAGAAGAAGACAATTAACTTCCCTATGTTTGCATCTTATAGAGATAACTTGCCAATTACCAATTCAAGTTAAGCCACCGTCAACCTCGAACCAAAACAATACAGTGGGAATCACGAAAGTTAATAATTAATTAACTTCCTCATAGAGACTTGAGACTAAAACCAGCATACCTGTCATAGTTCCTGTCATAATCAGGATCCTTGCGGTCCACCTCACGATCCCGAAATATAGCCACCCGACTGTTGGATTTGTGCCTACCGATAGGTTCCTTTTCTCTGCTTCTAGCTGATGCACTGCTAGATGTAGCTGAGTCAGTTAATCCCCTAACACTGTTTGCTTCATTGACTACTGGCAGAGCCTTCTCTTCCATCTTGGATAAAGCCAAGGAGTTATGCTGGGAATTATCTTGAAACCTTGGTCCGGTTTCTCTTGGTCCGGTTTCTCTTGGTCCAGTTTCTCTTGGTCCGGTTTCTCTTGGTCCAGTTTCTCTTGGTCCGGTTTCTCTTGGTCCAGTTTCTCTCGGTCCGGTTTCTCTCGGTCCGGTTTCTGGTTTCCCAGCCAATCCAGCATTGAAGTTGTTAGAGTTAAAAATCCGAGCACGAGCCCTATTATACTCCTCTTTCCTTTCCTCCACACTCTTGGCACTGTTTGACTTCAAAGAATTTGAGTTACCCGCATTTGAATTTGGAAACCGCTTTTGAGGTCTCTGTTTAATTGCAACCTTCATGACACCAGTGTCCTGAGAAGGTAAATTAACTGGGATGTCTGCCAATCGTATTGGGAAAATCCTACACTCGGATGTCTTGCTAACAATGATACGGGAGTTTGAGGCATCAGGCAAAGTAGTGTCTAGCAGAACCATGGACTGCAAACCGTAATGCTGTGCAACACGGTGCGCAGCCAGCCGTAGATAAGACGTAGGCAGCTGCTGAAATTCCATCTGCTTTTGCGTTGGATCTCGAATAAATTTCTCCACGTCTTGCTCCATACGGAGTACTACAAAGGACAAAGAATAGAGATTCTCGTTACTATTGAGATGAGGAGCTAAAATCAACCTGAATAAAGACAGGAAGATCCCACACCATTTTTCTCCAATATTCCAGCAAGACCATGGTTAAGAATAACAAAGTGATGATACCACTTTGTCTATCAATTATCTCCAAACAATCCTAACATCATATCAATTGAAAAACTCAGAGACAAACATCCTCGAAGGTTCAAACTTTACGAATACGGATAATTGCTGAAGCGCATAACTAAGTGTTTAGAACACTGCATTGATGGGGGGACCTGTGTGCACAGTATGCAAACTCAACCCAGGCACCTGGGCTTCCGCCGAGTTTCAAAGCCATGCCCCCACTATAGGAAATAAGCACAATTTAGTTGAGCCACACAATAAGCGCCACAATTATACTGAGACGCACGCACCAAAACGGAAGGTCTAATATAGCAAGCCATAATCAAGGATGCATTACTTCAACGAGCAAACTTCACACAAACACGCTACCATCCCTACAACAAAGCTTAAAAAAACCTCAAAAAAAAAAGAAAGGAAAGAAAGGAATTTTAAGAAAAGAGGGAAAGCGATGACTCACTGGAAAGCCTCTCCCGAGGATTCTCCAGAGCCTCCCGGAGGAACTGATCGACCTGGCTCAGAGCATCCTCCGTGACCTTCTCCGAAGGCGCCAGCGGCGAGGTGGCCGGGGGAGCCGACCCCGAGCCGCCGCCGGGGTCCTGGGCGTTCGGCTCCTTGGCGGAGAGCAAGAGCCGCCTCATGGTCTCGTCCACGTCGGCCACCTCCCACGACTCGGGAGCTCCGGCGTCCTCCGCGGGGCCCTCCATCGTCGGCGACGCGGAAATTCCCGGGCGGGGATCGGAGGAAGAAAAGATGGGGGGGCAGCAGCAGCAGCAGCAGCAGCCGCAGCGATCGCCTAGGGTTTTTTATCGGGCGGGGGGCGGCATCAGGGGAGCGGAGGGGCGGAGGAGGTCCGGCGGTCCATCGGGAGCTCGAATCGGAGGCGAATTGCGGGAAGATGTAGAGAGAGAGAAAAGAGGAGAGGGAGTGAGGAGAGAGAAGGGGAAGGATTGAGTTAGGGTTTGTTTGGGGGGAGCTCGTTTTGACGACGCCGATTCTTGGTGTGTTGTGCGCGTGGATTGGGGAGAGAGAGAAGAGAGAAGAAGAAGAAAGAAGGGAACTTTGGTTGGGTTGGCTGGGTGGGTCGGGAAGGGAAGGGAAGAGGCGAAAGCGTGTGTGCAGATATTCTGTCCCACGTGGCAGGAATGTTTAATTTTTTTGTGGCCCGATATTTGCGAGTCGGGTCAAAATCATCCTCACTTCTCCCATCCTATCCTCGCCCCCTGGACGTTCTCCCGTCACGTAATGAATCAAATAGGGGCTAAAAATTTATAAAATATATATATATATATTTAAAACTTTTGTGCTATTCATATATTTATCTTAAATTAATTTTTCTTATTGTGAAAAATCTCAAATTAATACATCCGTACTATACCCTGACTAAATTCATAACCGGTGCACCTACACCGTGTCTACTTAAATTGGCAAAAGATTAGGGATTTTGGTGAATTTTCGAAATCTTGTGAGAGGTCTTAAGCCAAAATTTATAGATTTTGGCAAATTTTTAAATTAAGATTGCGGTGATTTTTTGACTTTTTTTTCATGTGAAAATTAGTTTATGGGTAGTTATGACAACAATGTGATGGTTTGGGATCTATTGCGGTGTGAAAATTGGTTTGGATAAATGTTGCATGAATACTACCGATTTGGGATTTTTAGCGTGAGTAAATAAATATATATAATACAATTCGTACAGTGTTATCATATTCAAATGTTTCCTTGTTTTGTACGATGCTGTTATTACATTGCCAGAGAGTGATATCTTTTTACTCTCTCTAGATATATACATATCATACACAACACGTTAAAATGCTATCTTATTTTGGATAGTTAATAATTACGACAACACCCAATTGCTAGATACCTATCTTTCTACTAAGAAAGCGGATTTCGTGCACTTTAAGTAATTGCGTCTTTCTTTTCTTGCTATATGTACCTTCGTCAGCGGATTATGTACCGCAGTGGCATTTTGAACATTTATTTGAAGAAAGTAAATTATTCAATTTGTAATTTACTTGCTTGCTGGGAATTATAATTACTATCGATCTCGGTTATCTTTTCCTAACGCTTCTTGACTACACAATTTATCTATAATTCGTCACTTTATTTTTCTCAAGCTAAAAGGAATATTTGTCACGATATAAGCTTTCCATACAATTTAAACATCAAATGAATGAACAATTTAACTTCATATGATGTACACAATCACACATAACTAAAACTCCTAGTACAAAAAATATACCTCTACTTTTGTTGTGCACTCTAATTTAGTCTTTAGAAGAAAAAGGCCTTGAACTTGACCAATGTGTAGAGTATCTTTGGGTGAGCTTTAACCTTGGTAAATTCGTTGGTGCACTCTAATTTACGTCGAAATAGAAATAAAAGAAAAGGCCGGAAATTGAACTTGACCAATGTGTAGAGTAATCTTTGGTTACAATGTAAATTTATACCAGATTTAACCCAAAACCCAAAATCCAAAATGTTTATAAATAAACGACTCACTTTGACATAAATTCACGACACAAAATTACCACGGGTTCAAGTCGTACGCCATAAAAAAAAAAAAAAAAAAAAAAAAAAGATCTCCAGCGTCTTTTCTTCTGTCTAGAGCAAGAGATCTACTCATCACTGCCTCTATGCACATGAACATGATAACATTCAATGAGTAATGTGACATTATATTTTAAGGAATCACTATAATTCTAAAAGTGCCAATAACTCGATCCACAAGAGTAAAATATATATTTACCTTATTTACATACTCGTAATAGGATGATTCAATGAAGAAGGAATATAACACGCATTTTAGGTGATTGAAGTATTCGTAACCCAATCCATAATCTAACATTATAACCATTTCATCTTCTGTGAGCACATGTCATAACATAAATTCACACTCACATTAAAAGCCATGATGAGATTGAAGTTGAAATACTAGGTGAAGAAAGAAGAAATGTGTTCAGGTAATAGGGTGATGAGCAGCTTATTTTGGGCAATTAAAATAAAGATATTGCTAACATTTAATGATATTTTAGTAAATAAACAAGGAAATTAATATCCGTTTTAAATATCGATAAATGAGAAAAATATTTTGAACCCATCAAATTGTTAGGGAAAACTATCAGACGTTAAGAAAATTTCAATTTTGTAAATTTTTACTTTGAAAATTATCCAATAAGTATTTCAGAACATATCGATCCCCACTTACAGTTACTATGGCAATAAGTTTTCATCCTCTTTTAATATAATCAAATTATATATGTACTCTTTATATATATTAATCTACGCAAGTTGAAATTAGTAAAACACCATTTTAATTTGTTTTCTTAACTTATGACTCTTCGTAATTTTATAACCCTAAATAAAATCGCATTTCGAAAAGCCAGGGACATGAAAAGCATATTTCAAACTTTCCACGCATCATACAATTAATGACCTGATTTAAATTTTTCATAAACGTAATACAAAATCCAGATTAAATGATAATTATCTCAATATTCTAAATATTATCGATTAATAGATAAAATTCCCGGATATCACACCATTACCCCCTTGCAATTTAAACAGTTTAAGTGTCCAAAATGTCCTATGATTTCCGTGTACAAATTGGATCTGACTTTGTTTAACAACTCGAGTGAAAATAAATCATTAGAATCTTTAAAAAAAAAAAGAACAATTGTTTTGCAAGAGCGAGAGCCTGAAGAGCGAACGAGAGAAGCGTATATAAACAGCAGAAGAACCTCTCGCCCTTCTTCTTCCCCCAAATTTCTCAGGCAAGCTGTTGCAGAGAGAGAAAAAGAGAAGAAGATGATGAGAGGAATCGGCAGATTGATGGGGCAATCCCTATCCCGCCGGCAACGGAGCTCCCCTTCCGCTCCGCATCCCGCCGCCTCATTTCGTCCTCCGCGGCCTCCTCCCCTCTCCGGCGATCGGCGCTGCTGCTCCCCGGTCCGGCCGCATCGAGCCCTCCTCTCTTCTCCCAGAAATGGAACCGCTTCGCAGGTTCGTCGCCGGCCTCCTTTGATCCCGCAACGTTACCGCTCCGTTCAATCGCGCGATAGGTTTTTCGCGTTTAGTTTCGGCGTCTCGTTGAAACGCACGGCTTATTCAGCTTTGGTTTTTAGTCTCGTGTTGATCAGGGCACCGAATTACTTTGCTCCGGTAGTCTAATTTCCGTGCCTGAATCTCTGTCCGGTGGGATCGTTTTTTAGATGGATTTGTACGCGTAGTTTCTATAATCGCTAGCGGTTATATGTTGCACGAGTCGATTTGTTCGAGCTTCGTAGTGAAGATCGTCTGCTACACGACAGACAAGGCATGTCGGTGCCTCATAAGTCGAGAGACGTAGTTAATGTTTGAAGATGATTTTGGTGAATGCTATGCTTTGAATTTGCGCCTTGTGAAAGGGATGAGGTATGATTTTGAGCTTTTCCATTCTGCCTGCCACTTTGTTGCAGTGCAGAGGAGGAGCATGTTCATCCAAACTCAGTCCACTCCCAATCCAATGTCGCTGATGTTCTACCCCGGCAAGCCGGTTATGGAAGTCGGCAGTGCAGATTTTCCAAATGCTCGCACTTCCATGAATTCGGCACTAGCAAGAGCCCTCTTTGGCATTGATGGTTAGCTGCTCTTGCTTCATAGAAGGTTATAATAATGAAGCATTTTTCAGTTGTGATGGTCCCGGTAAGGCTGATTAATTTGCTTTTTCGTCTTTTTATTGCAGGAGTTACTCGAGTTTTTTATGGATCGGATTTTGTGACTGTAACTAAGTCCGATGATGCCTCTTGGGATCTTCTCAAACCTGAAATCTTTGCTGCCATCATGGATTTCTACTCTTCTGGGCAGCCATTATTTCTAGACTCGCAAACTGCATCTGCTATGGACACAGCTATACATGAAGTATGTGGTTCATTTATAATGTTTGGACCTTCTTTTGCATCCCTCTATTGTCTCTTCTGGAGTGATTTTCATCAGAATTCTTCTCTGTTTCTTGGGATATTTTGTCTGTTTGTTATTATCAAATATTGATCTTTATCCCTTTAACATGCTGTCTGTTAATATAAAATTGCTCCTTTCCATTGTGGTTGTCTGGGCAGTGGTGGTGTTGGGATGGATTTAAATACCCCTATCATTACCTGCCTTTTCATCATAAGTTGAGATTTTCACTTTTCAAATGCAACCTCTGTTAGATCGATTGAATTCTGTCTATATTCATTAAACATCATGAAACTTAGACAAGTGGATATGGAGTTTTCAAAGGCACACACAAGTATTGTTGACAACAGTGTTAGTTAGGGTTGACCAATGTGGTTTTGAAAGGCCAATCTGGTGTATAAGATTGGCAAGTTGGTATTCCTCGAGCCTGTGGAATTCTTCCAAACTATGTCCGTGACTTATCTTAGTATTTAAAATTATCTTTCAGTTATAATGGTAAAACCAAATATATGGTGTTAGAGTTGATCTACATGGCTTTAGAAAGGCCAATCTGGTATATAATATTGGAGTTGGTATTCCTTGAGCCCTGTGGAATTCTTTCAAACTATTTCCGTAACTTGTCTTATCATTTAAAATCATCTTTCAGTTATCATGGTAAACCCAAATATATGGTGTCTGCTGAAAGCGTTTTGTGATACATGGCAGTCCTTGGTATCTCTTTATGAATACCAATTTTGTTTTCTCAAGAATATCTAAAGAAAGAATGGTTTTCTACTTGTCATTGGTTGCTTCTTTTATTTTGCTTTAGCTTTCATTATCTTAAGCTCTGCATGTCTATGAATGTGATGTTTGAACACTTGAGACTCAGAGATAGCAATTTCAATCAGAGCAAAGGTATGATTATGGTTTGAAGGTATCATGAAACTAGGTCTATTGCAAAAACATGTTAGATGTTCTTATGTTTTGCAATGTTGTTTTACAATTTTGTAGGTTAGCATGAGCTTTTTCAAGGTAATTGCTTGTCAAATTATATGGTATATGGAAAAAAAGAATATGGTGCATCTGGAAGGAATGCAACCAAAGATTGTTTAAGGGTTTAGAATCTTTGCTTGCTTTTATCTTATAAAAATTTATATCTAGCTTTGGACATCTTAGGACCCGTTTGGTAATGTGCTAAACAATGTCTGATTCTACTCTTTTGTTCTCCGAAACAAAAAAAGAACAAAAATTCATTTGGTAACTTTTTTGTTTTCGGTAATAGATTTGGAACAGAATCAAGAAGTAAAAAAAATTGCTTTTTTTATTCCAAGAATAACTCCAGAATCAAGCATTTTCTTCTTCTTCTTCTTTTTTTTAATATCTTTTCTTTTCTCTTTTCCTTTTCTTCTTCTTCTCCTTCTTCTTCCTCTAGCTAGTCGCTGGCCTCGGCGATGGTTGGTGGCCTCATTAGAGCCTTGTCGGCTGAGGCTTGCTTGCTTTAGGTGAGCTCGCCTGCCCAGCCACCGTGAGGTTGACCTGACCATGGTTGGGCGAGGTCGAGCCTTGCCGGCGGTTGGGCGATACTTGGCCTCACCAGAGGTCAGCAATTGACAAGAAGAGGAAGAAGAAGAAAAGAAAAAGTGAAAAAGAAAAAAAGGGAAAATGTAATAATATAATTAAAAAAATTTCAAGTCACAAAAAAATTTAAGGTTGTGCTAAATGCATTTCTATTTTGGACATAAAAATTTTGAACAGTTACCAAATGTTTTCAAATGTTCAGAAATTCGTTCAAAGAACGGAATTAAAAAAAAAAAATAATAGAAAAAACCATTTTTGAATAGAAATTTTTCTTGGGACCAGAATGGCTACCAAACGCACTCTTACTCTAACTTCTCATAGTCTTTTGATGTTTTCCTTTGTTTTTTGCTTTTCTTTACTTCTTTCTCTCTTGTACATTTCTAATGTACTTGAATTGTTTGTTTTAATAAAATGCTTTACTGCCTATGAAAAAAATTATTCTGACTTATGATAGTCTTTCTCTGGAATGCTATGTAAACTTGTCCTTGTGTCCTTTTGCAGGATGACTCTGAAACTGTTGCAATGATCAAAGAATTGTTGGAGACTCGCATTCGACCTGCGGTGCAAGATGATGGTGGAGACATTGAGTATCGGGGATTTGATCTGTAGATCTCTCCTCTTCCTCTTCTTTGCTCTTTTCTACAAAAAAAAATAAACAGACTACTTTCAGACGTTTGTAATGTTATATCAGCAAGGAAATAATGCGGATCTGTGTTTTACAGGGATACTGGTATAGTCAAGTTGAGGATGCAAGGGGCATGTAGTGGCTGTCCTAGCTCTTCGGTCACCCTTAAATCTGGGATTGAAAATATGTTGATGCATTACGTGCCAGAAGTAAGTTTTGCTTCTCTGAATATGTTCTACTTGTAATGTGTGCTTGTTAGTGAATTTAGAGCCTAGCATGCTTACCATCACTGTGAGGTTATTTGTTGACATCCATGTGCATAAGGTTCCTTTATCTGATCAAACATCTGGGATGTGGAGCTTACTGGATACTAATGAAAAGCAATTTCTTTCCCTCATGGTCTCCCCAAAGCTAGGGGACATATATTTCTTGTTCACAATTAAGACCAGGTGCTCATACCCAACAACGGAAAGAAATCAGACTTCGAAACTAAGACAAAAACGCTTTTAAGCATCATTCAAATCAAGAAAGTCTGGTCCGATCGAAGAATCTAAGGGAAAAGGATTTCGCCCTAAAGTGGGCTGATTGTTGTTTCGGGGCACTCAAAGTAGTTCTTAGGATAGGCTGCGATTTTACACCCGGAGGGAAGGTGGGATCAGTTTGCAATCGACCATAGCGAACTTCTCTAGGAGGTCTTCAGTCTACTTCTGTTGACAGAAGAAGATCCCAGACTTGGTCTCTTTCTAATCCCATAACATCTTGGTGGTGAAAAACCTCCCAATGAAGCCAAAATAAATCCTATCCAAATAAGTTCAAAGAAAAGATTCCGACTAAAGTACTCTTAGTCGATACCAGTATCTCCCTTATATAGGGGGAGTTTGGGCCATGCATTCGAAGATCTTGGGAAACTCCATTGGAAGGGTGGGATAGAGCTCAAATGAGGGCAGAGAAGGACAGACGAGACAAAGAAGCCTTCTGTTGATTGTACGTTTACGCTTTGTTTAAGCAGCTTCACATTAGTCATTCCATTCCTTCCGGAAAACCTAAAACGTGCAGGCCTACCTAAGAATAGAGAGGGTACTTTCTGATTTGAAAATTAGGTTCTATTACGATGTATACGATGGGATATAGTTGAAGAGGAAATTGAAGTATCTTAAATTTAAGAAGTGGGAAAACTGATCCTTGCTTTTAGAATCTTCTTTCACCAGTTAATGCAAGGAACGCATGTTTGTTTATGTAATTTCCCTTAATTTTCTATATTGGCTCACTGCATACCCTGGAATTTAGAAATGTCTAGGAGCATGTCATCCTTTTGGGTTTCTGTTTGCATATTGAATTAGATATTGTGACTAAAGTGAAATATCTGAAGTTTGTGATGTACAGATTTAAAGAGGTAATGGGAAGTGGTCTGTCATATACAGAAAAATGGCATTTGCAAACCAAATTATGATGTGGGGTTTGTAGTACTTTGTCTCCATTCCTCTTTGAAGGCCTCTTCTTGAGTTTTCTTGAGTTAGAATGGTCCTAACACTTGGGTCTAATGAACATTTAATGGCTGATGAATTCTTTCTTTGTACCGTGCTGACATTTTAGAACCACAGACCTGTTTGTCTGATAGCAGTGGTAATTCTGTCTGAAGAATTCAAGTCAGTGTCAAAATGTTTCTGACCACTTTCTCTATGTGTGATGATCAGTGGACGTGTTTGGAGGTTATTTCGTGTTAATTACAGTGAATCAGATGTGCTTAATGCGGTCTGCTTTATTTCTTGTAGGACATAATTACTTCATGTCGTAATTTATGTATCTTCATAATCTACATACAAATGATTGGACTGCACGAATGGTGTTTTCTTGCTTGGACTGCATAATCTGCATAATTACGGTGAATCAGTAGTTTCCTGTTGCATTCTGCTTTTTCTTGGCTTGCTCATGTAGTTGCGCTGCATTCACAGGTCAAAGGTGTTGAGCAAGATGGATGCCGAAGATGAAGAGCAAGCTTTAACTGGGCAAATGGAATAAGTTGATGCGTCTTTTCTGGTCCTAATTATAGAACCGGGATGAGAGCCGAGAGGTATTTGGTGCTCGATGTAAAGTAAAGGTAGCTGTTTTGATCATCCTAATCTCATGGCTGTAAGATTTTGAGGGCATAATGAGGTGGGGCTTGTGCCTGTATACTTGTGTCATGGAACCGGATGCTTGTTTGTCGTGCACGAGTTGGAAGCAGTTGTACTAATTCAGTTCCAGCACTTGTTTCCATCAGCCTCTGATCATGAATTGATTGAGACTATTGAATCGTTGCCAAGAATTGGCGTCTCTTTCCCTCCTTTCTCTTTCTTTTTCTTTGATTGTCTCTCCTTTCCGGTTATCATATTCGTCTTCCCTTTCTATGGTTCTCGGCAGTCTTTTTTGACGCCCTTTGTCCTACACCACTCGACTCTGCGCTAGTTGTGGCAGATCCCGCGTGCTGATGTTTCTTTTTTGGTCCCTTGCTAACGGTCTCATTCTGATGCGACGCCTTGACTAAAATTCAATTGAAATGTGGATGATGGGTCGAAACACTCATATGCTAACCGGGATCCTTATGTGGGTCATGCTGTTCTGCCGAAACACGTAGGATTTCGAAAGGGTATTCAAGCAAGCGACTACGAAATCGCAGAACAGATCTAAAATTAGTGGAGTTCAGTCGGCTTCAGAAGTCCCATGCAATGGTAATGGCAATGATAGAAGGAACAATCCACTAGGGACACATGTTTCTTGGAGGCTAACCACCAACCCCTTGCTTGCTTCCCGAAGGAAGTATGGGCCGCCCTTTCATTATCTTTTTTTAAATTATCCAGTGGCTGAATGCTTTTGCGATTCAATTGCTTGAATCAGAGTCCTTTTCCAAAGAGAAAAAAACAAATTGGATAGTGATAATATGGGCCACTAAGCCCACAAAGTCCAACCCGTAACACAAGTCGGGATCTAACTTTTGTGTGCAAATTCATTTGTCCTCGTTCCAATTTAAATTGCACTAACTTCCAATACCACCCTTCTTTCCAATGAAAAAACAAGGCAAGAAAGAAAAGATGAACTAACTTCCAACGCATAGAAAAGTCTCATCGGCCGGCTTCAACCAACTTGAATATATCCTCGTGATGGTCGTCATATTCGTCCTATCACTTTCTTGTTTTAATTGGCATTCGTTTTATCGCCTAGATGATGAGTTTTGTTTTTTAAATCATCCCGATTTCTGTAGACCTTGCAAAAACCCTCTTTTTTTTTTTGGGTTCCCAGTAATTTTAATAAATTATTCCACTAAAATCTTAATATACTCTCCTTTTTTATGAATCTTTTCATAAAACATGAGAGTGTTGCTCCTTGCGTATGCTCATTCTTGCGCCACATTGTAGATGGGAGAGGATTTAGGAGTGATGTTATTCACAAGCAAAGCCCGACTTTGTGACGGTGGACCATTTAAGCGCTCATTTTAGGAGCTTGGTCCCGTAAAACAAGTCAGAGATAATTGTCTAAAAAGTCATAAATTATTGTATGGTAAAACAAGTCAGAGATAATTGTCTAAAAAGTCATAAATTATTGTATGATGACCAATTCGATCATAAACTTTTTAATTTGATTCACTTAATACTAGATCATTTAGTTAAGAATAATATTACGGAAAAGAGGAATAGTAAATTTTGTATATTTTGATATATAATAATGAAAATTATATCAGCCTAAGATCTATCTAATGTAATATTTATCAATCAAGATATGCACAATCAAGGAAGATATACATGCAATCTTGAAAGGAAAATATCCTATAGAAAATCTTAAGAATCTCTAACATAGTATCGTTAACATCTCCTCAAACTTAAAGTGACTTCAAAGAAGTGAACTGGGTTTGAATCAATATCAAAAAATGTTGCGAAAAATTGTTTCTTCAACGAAACCACATGGCATGGGGCTTGGTGGATTTGTGATGGGGCAGTGGGTGAGGTGGTGTCCTCCAGGTCTAGCTCATTTGAGGGCGGTAAGTTTACTAATGGTGTTAGCTTCTCAAAACGACACAAAAATGTTAAGAAATTCAGGGGAAACAACACGCGGCTGATGTGGCTGACTTGCGAAACAGTAACTAAGTATATTTAATGATTTTTCAACGTAACCATTTCGGTTAATTTTGATTAGAAATCGCTAATGTGAATGTTAGTCATTCTATATAACAAGGCTGCCGTTGATCGGACCGCCACATTAGCAATTTCCAATTAAAATTAGTTGAAATGACCACATTGAAAAATCATCAAAAATTTTAGGATTAAATCAATCAAATTAGAAAGTTTAGAACTAAGCTGATTGACGTACAATAAATTTAGGACTTTTCAAATAATTTTACAAGTTGGATCGGGTTCATCTGCCGATCCCACAAGGGCGTCGCTTTAGCGAGGAAGCTCAAACAAAGCTTGGCTTTCAAAAAGGCGTGTAGACTGGATCTCCATAGCCGCCTTAGAGCCCAGAGTAAGAGGCCACCACCAACCCTTGAAACTAACATCATTTGCTCATGCGAAATATTCCCTCTTCTTCACCTTTTTCGATTTGTCAAAAGAAAAAGGTGCTTACAAACTATTCCACCTTATGAGCAAACGAAGAAAAAATTCAGTTAGCAAAGGCTATTTTTCAAAGAAGGTGGGTGGGAATCTTCAAAAAGGTCCAAGGAATATCAACATCAAAAGACATACATCGCAATCCGATTGGTGCACTCTGTAGCATCTATCTATCCACACGTACATCCGATTGCCACTGATGTATCGCTATCTTATCGGGGTTTCCTTACTATTTTTAATTGAACAAAAGGTAATTTATTAGCACCGATGATGACCGCAATAATTTAAAAAAAGAATTAGCAAGATATGCTTTTCAATGCTTAGTTGAACAAGCAAGTCAAATGACCGTCGCTCTTATGCAGAATTGCCCTTTTTTGTGTCGGGACATATTCGAACGATAAATACTCAAATAGATCGATCCGCTACACGCATGGAGGCACGATGTGTTTGGAGGTGTAAATTCAAGGAGAATCGCCTCGAAGATTATAACATTAATCAAAGGATGAGCTGCCTACCAACAAATGGTGTGAATTGGTCTTCTTTTGGACAGAAAATCAAATTGAGTGGTAATAACATAGGCCACTATATGCCGGAAAATCTAAGGCATATCATAAGTCGGGATGCATGACGAGTTTCAAGTAGATTAAAGATTGAATTTGTATCGTGTGGTTTGATTTCTATTTAAAAATCATTTGTCTCATGGGATATACACTGTAGTAACTTTCAACAACCACCCTATTCTCTAATAAAAAACCAAAAAAGAAAAAATAAATAACTCCCAACACTTCTGAAAGTCTTGTCTAGTCTCTTGTTCGGCTTCACCAACTTGACGATTCTTGTGAGAGTTATCATATTCACATATCATTACTTTTTTTTTCTTTTTTTATATTCGTTCCATTGCCCGATCAAATCCTAATGAGTTCTGTAGTATCCATTATCGCAACTATGTCAAACCTTGCAAAAACCTTTTCTTTTTATGGTTCCTAGTGAGTTCTTATCTTATTCTTATCTTATCTTATTCTACTAGAATCTTAGCATATTTTCTCTCTTATAATACTTCACAAAACATGAGAGTTCCGCTCTTCACGTTTTCACAACTCATCATAAAATTAAACGGGAGAGGATTTAGGCATGATGTTTTTTTATAAGCAAAGATCAACCTACTTCCGGACGATGAATCATTGAATATATATATTATAGAGTACTTAGGACTTCATCCACCTGTTGACCCCACAAGGGCAATTGCTTGCACACTGGATTTCCATAGCCCCTGTTGAGCTTAAAGCAAAAGGCCACCAATCCTTGCAACTCATCATTGCTCACCCTATCCACCTTTCTCCATCAATTTTATTTGCTGCTCGCTAACGTGTGGAGGGAAGCAAATTTGTTTCATAAAAAATAAATAATTTTAAAAAATTTATTTAAACACGATTACTGTGTCAGTTACATAAAAGAATGAACAACGACAAAAGTTTTTCAACATATATTATTATCAAAAATATGAAAAACTTTTCTCAATTGCTATTTCCATTCTAACGATCATTTTTTTTTTCAAATATTTTTCAAATCATTTTTTTTTTTTTGCAAAATAAATATATTTTTAGTTAGTAAGATTATTATTATTATTTTTAATAAGTAGGCGGCAAGTGCGAGTCCACGAGACCGCGCACTGAAGTTGGGAATCCACAAAAAGTCCAGGAATATCAATATCAGAAGGTTAAATAGTATATACATTGGCACTCAAAATTCACTTTATTCCAAAAGTAGAAGTCGATCTCAAAGCTTTGGGTAATATTAATTTTGCAATCTGATTGGTCAGACTTTGCAATACATATCTGCATACGTCCAACTGAACGCCCATGCATCGTTATCCTATCGGAAATTTTTTTTGTAGACAATGATAATTTATTTTTTCCTGATATATTCAATCTTCTTTGGCTTGCCAAGTTCTTGTCTAGTCTCTCGACCGGCATTTCCAACCTGAGAATTCCAGTGAGAGTTGTCATATTCATTCCATTACTTATTTTTTTCGTTTATTCATATTCATTTCATCGCCCAAACGGTTCCCAATGAGTTCTATAGTATCCTTATCGCAACTACGTTAGAACTTGCAAAACTCTTTTTCTTTTATGATTCCTAGCGATTTTATTATCTTATTATACTAAAATCTTAGCATATTTTGTCTCTCTTAATACTTCACGAAACATGAGAGTTTTGCTAGTCGCTGTTTTCACATCTTATCGACACATTAAATGGGAGAGGATTTATGCGTGATGTTATTCATAAGCAAAGAACTACCTACTTTATGATTTTAAAAAAATGCTGCTTGCCAACGAGCATAAGGAGAGCAAATTCAAAATTTATTCGTTTGGCACAAAATGAATAACTTTAAAAATATTTATCTAAATACAATTGCTCCTTTCACTTATATAAAAGAATGAACAACAGCAAAAGTATTTCAACATATATTATTATTGAAAATATGAAAACACTTTCATCATAATTTTCATTCCAGTGATCATTTTTCTAAAAAAAATATTTTTCAACTCATTCACAAAATAAATATACTTTTTTTGTTAATAAGAATATTATTATTATTATTTTAATAAGCAGGCGGCGGGTGCAAGTCTACGAGACCGCGCACTGAAGTTGAGATTCAACAGAAAAGGTCCATTAATATCAATATCAGGAGGCTATATGGTATATACTTTGGCACTCGAAATTCGCTTTATTCCAAAAATGTCGATCTCAAAAGCTTTGGTAATATTAATTTTGCAATCTGATTGGTTAGACTTTGCTGTACATATCCATATATGTCCATTACGCCCATGCACATTATCCTATCGGAAATTCCTTTTCTTTAAATAATAAATTTTACTTTTCCAATACATTCAATCTTCTTTAAGTGTTTTAAAAGTTTTAAAAATTGTCACGAAGGTACAATTAAATCTTAAAACTTTAAAATAGTGCAATTAAATCTTAAAACTTATTAAGCTAACGATACTTGTCAAGTGAGTTCAATCAAGTGATAAAACTTATTAGTAGGTTCCATTTATTAAGTTGGATAGAGTTTATGGAATGATTTGATTGTATTTTTTGAAAGTTTGAAGACCTAAATGCACTTCATATGCTTTTGTAACAAGTTTTATGACTTGATTGTATATTTTGAAAATTTTAGGACTCAATTATATGTTCGTAATAAGTTTTTGGACATCCAAAACATTTATCCCTGATTTTATTATTCATTTTCTTTGCCATCTATCTGAATCGCTGCTGGACCCATCTTTTAAATAAAATAATCGGAGAGCAATCTTTGGTAAAAGTTTTTTCGCTGTTTGAGTCAAACACACGTTACTTGCGAAATGCAAAACGTTACGCATCAAGTCACTCGTTCAATAGCCTCCGCGCAGCTCAAAAGCGAAAGGCCACCGACCCTCGCAACGAATCATTGCTCTCCAAATGCTACTCACCTCGTAAGCAAAGTGAAGGCACATTCATGATTGTAATTCCAAGGGAAATAATTATTAACCGACCTCGTTTTTTGGTTCACTATACAATGCGGTTCATAAATTTTTAATTTGTTCAATATGATGTGAAGTATCAATAAATTATTCAATTTAATCTCTAAACTATATTAAAATATTCAGTATTATCCTTTCGTTAAATCAATTTAAATGAAACTACTTCCAATCCATTAAGTTTGAATAGTGGACCAACAAAAAATTACCATGTGTAGTGTTCACGTAAGATAATTTTACGTGCTCAAATAATAATGAACATGCTAAAATCCCTTTTTTTTTTTTTTTTGCTATTTTCTTCAAGTAAATAGATAAAAAGATGGACAAGCCGACTCATTATTTTAAAATATAAAAATCCAATAGGTCATCAATTGAAGTCCGATTTGTTGTTCGAACAAATAAAAATGATTGCATCAATATCTATTGATAGTTTATGAATAGTATTGAATAAATAAAAAATTCGAAGGCTGCACTACACGTGGAATTGAATTCCGGATTCATTCGTGTCATTTTAGCCGGAGGGGAAGGTGGTGGGCGGATCGTTCACGAGACCGCGTCTCACTTGGGGAACCTTCAAAGGAAAAGGGTACAGCAACATGTTACACTGTCGAAAGACGTCTACATCGTACTCAACAACATGTGCTCCTGCTTTGTTCTGCTCTGGCCCCCGCCCCAAAGAAAAACCTCCAACAAAAAAGAAGAAAGCCGCCTCGACTTTCTCGCCTTCTTTTTCAGAATGTTGGAAGTCGGTCCTCTCGACATTTGGCATTATTGATATGAAATCTGATTAATTCCAAAAGTCGAAGTCGTCTTTGTATCTATCCCCATAAATCCCAATTTGCATGGTTATCTCATCAGATATTTTCCTTTTTCTTATAAAAGATGATTTATTTACACTGATAACGGCACTACTAGAACTACCACAACTAATAATAATAATTTTTTGCTAGACGTGTATTTTTGACACGTAGACAAACTCAACACTCGTAGTTTTAACACAAATCAAGTCAAACGACCTTTTTGGCTTCATCGAACTCGTCATTCAAAAAATTTAAACCGTTAAATCGGTCATTTTATCCTAGTAGTAAGGTTCTTTTTTTTTTTTTTTTTCTGAGCCAAAACAAATGATTTGAAAAGCATTTTTTAAAATTGATAACTGATATTACTTAAATAACAAAAAGAATCTGAGCGTGAATATATTTAATTGAAAACGTAAAAGATATAATCACGTGATCGCATGTAAAATTTGATGAGAGTATTGCTAAATATTTTTAAATTTTTACCGACTTATAATACGTCATCAAATATGCCGACAGTCGTAACTACGTATAAAGACGTGGTGATCAAAATATACTGAGACTTCACGGTAGCATTAGATTTAGAAACTTTGTTTGGCGATGGGGACGTCCGACCGATGCACTAGACGTCGTGACTTTCATAGAGACAGTCGCACGAAATGCGGAAATCTAAGCAAAATCCCAGGAGAAGATACCGTTCTCGGCTTGCCCAATATAAAGGGCGAAAGGGAAGGGAAAAAAAGCAACCTCATCATCATCATCATCAGTCCCACACCCTCTGCAAAAGATAGAGAGAGAGAAAGAGTTGCAGAGGCAAACATGGAGCGAGCACACGCCGGCGGGTAGGCGGCACACGAACGCCGACCGCCCCGCACGCGCCACCCCGCGCTCTCCTCGCTCTCCTCGTTCGCTCCCTTTCCCACGCCTCTATTTATGCTCGCCCTCTGTCGCCATCCTCATCATCACCATCATCACCATCACCATCACCGTCTTCATCCTCATCCTCTCTCGAGCTTTCTCGAGAATCCGATCGGAAGAGTCGAGAGCCGATCCCGTAGCGTTCCGGTCATAAGCTTTTGTGGGAATCCGCTGCCGGGGTGCTGCTGAGAAATGGCGGTGGAGAAGAGGAGCTGCGGTAGAGGCGGAGGCGGAGGCGGAGGAGGGTGGAGGGAGCTGAGGCCGCTGGTGCAACTGCTGCTGCCGCTCTGCGTGCACTGGATCGCCGAGGAGATGACGGTCTCCGTCCTCGTCGACGTCACCACCTCCGCCCTCTGCCCCGGCCAGTCCACCTGTTCTCAGGCCATCTACATCAACGGCATCCAACAGACGGTACGATCAAACCCATCATCTCCTCTCTCTCTCTGCGCTCCGATCAGGGCGCCTCGGTGCGTGATGATCCGATCCCGACGGCTCTGCGTCGTGCGACAATCTCGTCCGAATGGCTGCTCCGATGTGATCAGCGAAGGAGACGAGATCGCTCCCGATCGCGGGAACGGCCGAGATTTCGTCCGCGGGGAGCCGCTTCGCTCGTGGGCGGTCCGATCGTCCGCGCGCGGACAAAACGGGGCGATTCGATTCGGACCGATCGGCTCGCGACGACGTAAGACGGCGTCGTGTCTTGGTTCGATGTCGTGTGCGCTTCGAATGCGACGTGGATTGGTTTTTTTTTTTTTTACCAAGTTGACGACAGCGACGTTAGAGAGCGGGACGCTGACAAGCTATCCGATTTACAGCTCGATTACGTGGTGTGCCGCAAACAAGGAATAACCTTTGATCCGATTTAGTAAAGATAAGATATTATTCAAGATTAAATTTGTTTAACGGAATAAAAAAAATATGTTGCCCCATAAAAAAAAAAATATGTCGGCCCCGTGGGATGGATCTTTGAGAATTTTGGGATCGGCCGACCAGGCGAAAAGTCCATCCGAAGATAATCCACTAAAAATCTTAAATAGCTTTCATTCGTGATATATCATAGGTCGAAATTTCTTTCGGTCTTTACCGACACCCAAAGCTTGTACGAACGACTCAATGATACCTTTTGTCAGAATTTCTCCGTTACAAACACGTCGAGAAAAAGTCGAGATTTTTTATGAAAAGTTTTCCCATTTTCTTTGTGAATCGAATTCACACAACTTTTGTCTATTTGAGCCATTACGTATGGCAAAGGTGATAAGATGCATCCCGAGTGCATGTATCTTGTCTATATAATAATGACTCAGATTAGGACGTCGGCCTAGACTCAATTAAGAGAAAAGTCTATAGAAAAGAAGGTAAAAATGAAATTATCTTATGGACCACATAGGAGACCTTGTTTTTTATTGTCAATGAAAGATGTGAGAAAATCAATCACTATACAACAATGGATGCCAATCGAGGCAAATCGGAGTTTAACTGCCCAAAAAATTGTGATCAAACTTTCGTTTGCGTTCTTTTTATTACTTGATGTCATTGAGTACTCTTAAATGGACATTTCTCACTATAAGAACGAGGCATGCTCGATAAGTGTCGGGTGCTTGATGATATTCGTTAACACGAACGTTTTAAATGCGATTTTTCTTCCGGTGGCTTCAATCGCTCGGCAGCAATGAAACCACTTCATCTGTTTCAGGCTTTCCTTATACGGCAAAGGAAGTATTGAAAACGAGACTGCGGTGCGATGGACGGTTGATATCTTCGTCCACCAGCCCGAACGTGGGCCAGCTTGAGCTTTTCTAAAGAGCGGGCCTGTAAAAAAGCTCGTGAATTTGGCTAGAAATCTTGACTCGAAAGCTCAAAAGTTGAGAGAGAAAAGAATGTGGTCGAATTGTCCCACTTGCTTTTGCTCCCACGAGGAGTGTTAAAGGCGAAGTTTTTGTGGCTGAATTCCACTAGCTAGTTTAGCCAGCTCCTTGCACAGACAGCTCCTGTTCATCGAGCGGGCCTGTTCAGGAACCTTTTGTTTATATTGACATTTCCATGTTTCGTTCATTTGGGAACTTAACGGTGTTTTGGAATCTTGAGAATGATTCAGCGTTGGAACTATGAAGTTTCGGCTTTTGATGCTCTTGGAAAGATGGCTTTGGGATCGGATGAGGTTAAACCGTATAGCGGACATGGTCGTAAGCTGGTTTACTTACTGTTTGCTTGTTCTTTCTGTTCCTGTTTTTTCAGGTCGTTGGGGTGTTCAAGATGGTGGTGCTTCCACTCTTGGGTCAGCTTGCAGACGAATGTGGGCGTAAACCAATGCTCCTTCTCACCCTATCAACCACCATCTTCCCTTTCGGTAAGGATTGAAGTACATTCTTTAATATTACGACTTACTTCCATGCATCGATGCTGCGTGCTGCTTGTTTGAACACCGTCTCTACTTTGCTGCGAGGTAGACCAAGGTAGTGTTACTTGTGAGTCATTCACAAGAACATAAAAAATGCTAAGATTGCATATTATATGATATCGTTGTCTCTTCAATTGACTTTTGGTCTTGCTTTTTCCTATGATAAATTGGCATGAAGGATAGTGAAACACTGAAAATTAGAACCCACATTCCATCTTGATCAGCCAAAAACTAATTAAAAAGATGATTCTTTTGCTGTATTTGTGTAACTTTTATCTAGTTATCCAGAATTTTGAAAGGAGACATCTTTCGCTCAAATCAATGACTTGAATCTACACTCGTGTTCCAGCTCTTCTTGCCATGAATCAGTCGAAGGAATTCGTGTATGCTTACTATGCGATCCGCACGGTTTCTTACATCATAAGTCAAGGCAGTATATTCTGCATTTCCGTTGCATATGCGGTAAGCATATTGTCGAGATTCTGCCGTTCTGCAAATTTTGGTATGAGGGTGTTCCTATTTACGGGGTCTTTCCTTCTAGTAGGCCGACGTCATCGAGGACAGCAAGAGAGCTGCAGCATTTAGTTGGATAACGGGTCTTTTTTCTGCTTCTCATGTCCTTGGGAACTTGCTGGCTCGTTTTCTTCCGGAGAAGTACATCTTTCATGTATGTTGGTACAACCTGATTTTTCACTTCATGAATGCACTTTATACTGCTCGCCCTCATTATGCCGGTGCCTTTCTTCTTTCAGGTTTCCATAGCGCTGCTGATATTTTGCCCAGTTTACATACAACTGTTTCTGCGTGAGACAGTAAAATCTACTCCAAAGCAGGACCCAGATTCATCAACTCTGGGTAAAATAGCCAAGGTTTTGCATAAGAGGTACACGTCAATGAGAAATGCAGCAACAATAGTAGCAAGCAGGTACATCAGGCTGATCAGCCACATATTTATTACGAATGCCTTTATTGTCCCGAATAGTTCTGTTCTTGACCAAGTAATTTTCAATCTATCCACACCTCTGTATCTGTGGAAATCATGGTTATGTTGCGTCTGTGCCTAAAGGTTCTCATTTTTCTCTGCAGCCCTGCACTTAGAGGCATTTCTCTCGTTTCTTTCTTCTATGAGTTGGGAATGTCAGGGATCACCAGTGTCTTGCTGGTAAGATTTATGTGGATCTTTCTCCAACGAAATTTCATCTTACTTTATGATTTGGTTTTCATCATCCTTATAAATGAGGTCTTTGTTGTTATTGGAATTGATAAATTCGTGCTTCGACATGGGGCTACACCCATTTGAACATTAGGGGATAATGGTGCCTGGTAGTGAAAGCAATGCATGAAGAAGAGGACTAGATTATAGGGAAATTCGGGAGCTAAGATTTCCTTAAAAGTCTAAATGCTTTGCTGTTTTATTGACACAGTACTATCTAAAGGCAGCTTTTGGCTACAACAAGAACCAATTCTCAGAAATCCTTATGATGGTGGGAATAGGTTCAATAGTTTCTCAGGTTCGTTCTTCTTGCATTTTGTTTATTTATCTGTTTGTTGCTAAGTTAGCTGGAATTCTATTCGCAGCAATTTTGACTGCCTTTTGACTCGGAAGTAACTGGACTCGGTATGCTTGCTTACATCTGATGCAGGTGGTGGTGCTTCCTCTAGTCATTCCTCTGGTCGGAGAGAAAGTGATACTGTGTGCAGCCTTACTCTCATCAATTGCATATGTAAGTCAATTTGGATCTGTGAGTGTTCTGCCCCGTTTCTAAAAGGCCATAAAATAATTGTCTCGTTGGATGGCTTCCTGTGCAGGCACTGCTATATGGATTTGCATGGGCACCATGGGTATGTGCCCTTTCTGAAATCGATGAATTTGTACTTTTAGCTCTCCCAGGAAGTAAAAGTTTATCACTGAAAGATGATAATTTTCCATGATGCAGGTACCTTATTTGAGTGCCTCTTTTGGAGTCATCTACATACTTGTCAAACCATCGGTAAGTGCTTTTTCTTTTAATTTACATTTCATCCTTTGTTAACAGAACATCTTTGTTATTGTCTGATTGTCGTCTGTCAACCTGTCTTGCGCAGACGTATGCTATCATTTCAAAAGCATCAACTTCGGCTGATCAGGTGAGAAACATTTCTCAATCTAATTGTGGGTTTTAGATTGCTGTTTGATTTCCGAGAAAACTTACACAACTTTCGATTCTTCCATTGAGCAGCATATGGAACTTAAGAAATCTTAATTGAGAAGTGAAATTTGCTAGGGAAGGCATTCGTGACTTAGTCAATGGATAACTCACCGAGTTTGAACTGTTGTGCTGGTGATAAATTATGCATAACCTTCAAAGGTGAGTGACTGAAGGTCTTACTAGAGATACCTGTGTGCTTGCAGGGAAAGGCGCAGGGGTTCATTGCTGGTGTGCAGTCCATAGCAAGCTTGCTGTCGCCTCTCGCCATGAGTCCATTAACTTGTAAGATGCTTTTCTCCCGACCCTAAATTTTTCCCAAGTAATGCAGGAACGACTGCATTTCCTTCAGTGGCTAACTCGATATTACATTGATGACCAGCATGGTTCATCTCTAAGAGCGCCCCCTTCGACTGCAAGGGCTTCAGCATCGTCTGCGCATCTATCTGCATGGTAAAGCCTCTCCCCCCCCCTCTCTCTATATGTACAAAAGTCTGTTGCCAGGTATACGCAAACATCCCCGCTAACAATTAGAGCTGGTTTGCGATTGCAATTTGCATCAGGTAATAGCCCTGTGCTACGCTTGCCTGCTCAAACCGGAAGAGAGCCCGAGCCAGGACACGCCCAACCCAGAGGACAACCTGGAGGCTCCGCTCCTGCGCGACGCCCAGTGCTCGAGCTGAGGATAAACTGAACACCCCCAACTGTACAGCCACATTAGTAGTCTTCTCTGTAGAGAGGAATGTGTACACTATAATTTGTACATGTTCCTAGAGTACTATAATAGCAACCTCTGCCGTCAATTTTTGCTGTAACTTCCATCCTTCCTTATATTCTTCCTTCTCTCTATCTATTGAGAATCTTCCTTTGGTCTAGCGTCAACTCCTGATTCAACTTCAGTTTTTGCAAGCGTTCCTGTCCGAAAATTATCATTCTTTTCTTGGCTGACGTGGATAATAAACGAACCTGCCAAAAAAAAAAAAAGGTTAAAAAAAAAGATTGAAGGCAAAATCGCGCGCGCGCACAATATCTATCTCCAGGAAAGAGAGAGAAGCTTTTCATTGGTTCGTGTAATGTCGCCGTAGTCCGGCAGCCATGGACGCTGCTTCCTCCGCCGTCGCCGTCGCCGCCTGGCTACCGCCAAAACGGCCTCACGCCAAGGCTCTCTTTCTACCCCGGCGCACCCTCTCCGCCGCTTCTTCTTCGTTCAGCTTCAATCTCGCTCTCTCTCCTCGCCGCCGTCTCTCCTCTGCCTCCGCCTCTTCGACTTCAGCCTCCTCCTCCTCATCTCCTCCCCTCCCTTATCTCTCTTCCGATTCCGTCTCCGGGGAGCTCCGCCGCTGGCTGGTCTCCACCGACGCTCCTCCGGCGGGGCGGGATTCGAAGCCCGAGGTCGTCGATTTCTACGTCGGCGTGCTCCAGAGCGTTCTCGGCAGGTGACGTCCATTTTCTCGCGCCTCTTGACTTTCGTCGCGGTGCGGCTCGCTTTCTGATGCGGTGTTTTGGCTTGATGATGTGTGGGCGCGGGGGTTTTTGGAACAGCGAGAGGGATGCTCAGATGTGCATGTACGACGCTTCCTGCGAAATCCCCTTCGGATTTCGTTGCGAGGTCGATGAAGATACGGCTCGCCAGCTCGCCCGTGCGTTCCTTTCATTTCTTGCCTCCTTTCTGTTTGTGAAAATTCTCTCCGTAGAAAGAATTGAAATGCGCTTCAGCTTTGCATAGTAGTGCGTCACTGCCTTTCGGTGTTTTTTGTGTTGACTGTGCTCGTGCTGTTGTCTATGGCAATCCCAGTTATCTATAAAGTACCCACTGAATTATCATCAGTACTAGTTCCGGATAGGTAGGAGGGTCTGATTGATTTGCGCATTTATCGTGTAGGCGTACCTGGAGTTTTAGCAGTTAAACCTGACCCGGATTATATATCAGCAAAAGAGGATTTCTCGGACAGGCAACCCGGTTACTTGTCTGACCCGAACATTGGAAGCCCATGGCTGTTTCCGTTGGGGACTACTAAACAATGGCTTGTTCGGGTGGACAAACCAGGAGTCGGAGTGGTTACTAAGGCGCAGATGGTCGATTACTATGCTCAAATATTAGCCAAGGTTCTTGGGAAGTAAGTAGTTTCCGTTGAGCATGAGCCCGCTTTCAGCAGTCTTGTTTTGCTGTTATACCCTGACTGAATCCCATCTTTCTCAGTGAGAAGGATGCGCAGATGTGTATTTATCACGTTTCCTGGCTATCCGACTATGGTTTCTGTTGTGAAATAGATGAAGAATGTGCAAGAGAGCTAGCTGGTGAGTACAACCTCCTGCCTACTCCCTTCGCTAAATACTGTTTTTGTGTCTCTTTGCCGTCTTTCTAACTTCTGAGCAGTTGCTTCATTGTGATTCAGATATCCCTGGCGTTTTATCTGTTCAACCAGATGAGAATTATAAATCTGAGATAAAGGATTATGGAGGTTAGACCTTTTCTTCTTAATTATTTAACTTGGTTCTGCAAGTGTTCTTAGAAGTGAAGCTGCATGTGTTATGCCCTTTTCCTTTTAGTACCTTAATCGTCCTTAGGCATTTTGGTTCTAAGGAGCTGGAATTTTTCTATTTGGTTCTATAGTGGGAACCTGGATGAACACGGAAGTGAGAAGCCCTATTCTTTTTGAGTTTTTGGTTCTCACGATAGCAGAACTCCTTTGGAAACCAAAGTCATCATAGAAAGATCTATTGGCTTAGAGAAGACTCCATTGTGCCCAAAAATAGCCTTTCTAAATGTCTGTCGTGTGGAATTGTTGTCATATGCTAAAAGATCTAGCAGCATATTTAAAGCCAAACTGTCCCTAAAATTCCTTTGACAAATTCTTGTTTAACCTCTTTTTTTGACAACTGCTCCATGAAGTTTAAGAATATCCTATGAGGAACAGGGGACCCGTTACAGCTTTTCTACTGGAGAATATGCACCAGTTAATGTGATCCAAGGAAAGTTCAGAATCACGTTTGGTTTGGCTTCTGGTTCAGTGGGGTAGAGTTACCAAATTTGTTGTCACTCCAGATGCTTTTGCAAAGTTGATATTTGACTCTGTCTAGGTTATAGGATCTTCCAAGGTCATTTGTTTGTGCCAAATACTAAATACTGATTGATAGTATGATCATGAAATATCAGAGCCTGGTTTTGTCAAACTTTGCTTGAATATTGTATCTCTTAACGTTTATGCCTGATGGTAAATTGATGTATGTCGAAAATGACTTGGAGTCCTGAAACTAAAGATGTGGCTTAATTGACATGACAATTTTTTTTTGGAGAGTTTTGAAATGTTTTAATTTGTCTCATGAAGTCAATTTCTGGATAAACGGATTTTTTAAGATGAAATCCATAACAAGTTTGTTGATAAGCTCATAATTTATAGGAGAGAACAGCAGAAGGATGCAATTTAGGGTTGGTTTGACTTAGGCAGGTCGGGATGAAGCAATGACAACCCCATCGGCACCCATTTGAATATAAAATTCATTTGAAAGTGAACTTTGGACTCAACCCACCAATTCTGGGCTCAAAATGATGTGTGTAGAAGAACTTGATCATGATGTACAAAGTTTCTCCACATTTCTGATTCCCAAGTGCAGTACTAACCCACCAATCTTGGATTTACGATGATGATGTGTAGAATAACTTGCAAACATAGTTTTTGTCACGTTTTCTGATTCAAAATGGACGATTTTGCAGCAGAACAACATTACATTTACCTGATGCACCAATTATCTGTCTTTTCAGGTAGCAATTTGCAGAATGCTACAGGTTCAGCAGCGTCCTCTGGAGCAGATCATACATCCCCTATAAGAACAAAGAAACTTTTTGTAACTGGTAAGCTGTAAATCTTTCTATTTCATTGTCATTCAATTTTTATGAATCGTCTCTCTTTTATGTAGAATGTAGACATATCAATTCTTCGTGATGTGTACAGATTATATCTAGTTTCCTGCTATTTGAAACACAGAAAGTCACTTGGAGCCTCCTCATTAAATGGAAGAACTAAAAATTTTGATGGGAGCCTTTTGGATCATGCGAGTCTTGGGCCTGACTATCATTAGTCATTACCATTGCATCAAATCCCTTCTGCAACCACAAAACCTCTGTTTTACAAGAGCATTATCAGCTTTTTACAAGAGTCCTCTTCACTAGTCATTTTACCACTGTGCAAAGTTCTCTTGGGCCCTTATGACTTCATGAATGTGGTTCTCTGCTATTTCTTGGCTAACAGGTCTCTCATTTTACACATCTGAGAAAACATTACGAGCTGCATTTGAAGGCTTCGGGGATCTTGTGGAAGGTACTCTTTTATACTTCCGCCAATTGATCTCATTGGTGATTAGGCAGGATGTTTGGGCTGATTAACTCTCTCCTGTAGTGAAAATCATAATGGACAAGATATCAAAAAGGTCAAAAGGATTTGCCTTTGTTGAGTATACTACGGAGGAAGCTGCAAGTGCAGCACTGAAAGAGATGAATGGCAAGGTAGATTTTATGCAACATCCTCGTGTTTAGTTATTATGTGCGTTGTGCTTGTGCATACATTTTTTTTAAGTTATCCTTGTTGATGGTTGCAGATCATCAATGGCTGGATGATAGTCGTTGATGTTGCAAAGAGTAACCCACCACGCCACAGCAGAGGCCGCCCCAGATAAGCTACTAGAGAGAGAGAATTAGGGCTTTCATTTATTTATTGTTTAAACTCCTTCAGTCACGATTACAGTTTTGCTCCATCCAGCCCGTTCTCAATTTATTCACGTTCTTGTTGCATCATGCCTCCAAAGTGCAAGTTCTCGTGAAGATCTTGGAGTCCGCTATCGGGTGGCGTTCTCATATTGTGCTAGGCATTTTGAGTCATGACATCCTTGGCCGGGACTTCGTGTATACTTCACTCACGAAATTTCCTTATTTCTCGTCGGATTTCATTCGTGTTCAAATCAGTCGTTTTTCTTGGTACTCAATCTTCGGATTTAATGAAGATAAGTTCAACGTTAGTGTGTGTACAATGGTCTCTAATGTGACCCTTGATAATGGCGGATGCATTGTCAAATGTTGAAAGGGGGGCATGTTCCAGCTTCCAGATTTGACAAGTCAAAAAACCGGTGACCGTCTCTTCATGCTTATCCAACATGGATGGCAAATCCGGAACATGTAGAAGGTGGACCAAAATGAAACGCCTTCTTCTGTGCGTCGGTTACCACACCCCGCGGCCGATAAACCCTTGCGAAGGGGTTCAACTTATCGTAATTCACGAAAGGGCTCACGACGAAAATCGCTGGCCGTACCATGGTGACGTCGTGGACACATTCCGGAAACAACTTGGGTAAGCGGTAGGGGAATTCAAGAGTTGCTCGCCCGACCAGGAAACATGGTGCTCCTGATTTTGCAGGTACGAGCACCGCTCAACCACACACTGTTGGAACACCGATGCGTGGCGTCGTCTCAAAGGCAAAGGCAGTCTGGATTTCTTTCTGCGACTGCTGAGAAGACTCGATTTGAAGAAGGAATTCAAAGATAAATGATTGGTCCACTTGTCGAGGTTGCAACGGTCTCAATTGGCTTCATGTGAGACCCATTGAATTTGACGGCTTAGATCACACGGTTCATGGTCGATTCAATTTGAAGAGGAATTACCAAATGCATATTTCATTTCTGATATTGTTTTTTGCGAAAAATAAATAATTAGGAGAATATATATATATATTTTGAAATTAATGAAGAATACTTTCGTCGTCCACAGATATATTTCGGAAAAATGTTGTTCAAATAGTTTATGTTTAAATGGAGCCTAAAACTGATTTACAGAACCCAAAATCAAGTGACGTGATATGTTGCTATTGGCCGTTGTGCATGACCACTTGCGATATGCCACGTCAATACATAGGACTGTGTAAATCGGTCTTAATATATAACTAGCAATGCTGACTTGAAAATAGGGCGATGAGGCAACATGCTAGTCCTCGCATAAGTGCGTGGCTCAGAGATTATTTTGCCTTCTCCACCTCCTCTAATGGAGAAGCAAAGAGATTTGCTTTTCTTCTGTCTCGTTCTCTCCTGCTCTTCTTCTTTCCTTCCTCGAGTCTCTTCTTCAGGTCAGTCCTAAGAACAAGGCGAAATAAGAAAAGAGATCTTCATCTTTATTTTATCTACTTTTCATTTCATTGCATCTTTCAAATTCTAGACTTTTATTCCTGATGGTCTCTGTCTTTCTCTCCCATTTGTATGTATACTGCAGAAGGTGGCCAAGAGAAGGTGTCTCCAAAACGGCTGTTCGTCTTTGGGGACTCCTATGCCGACACCGGAAACACCGAGAAATCGAGCGGTGGGTGGCACCCGCCTTATGGCTCCACTTTCCCAGGGGAGCCGTCCGGCCGCTTCTCTGACGGCCTTGTGTTGACCGATTATGTTGGTCAGACACCTCTCTCTCTCTCTCTCTCTCTCTCTCTCTCTCTTCGACTGTGATCTTACGAATTTGCGTCTAGTTTTCCTTTTCTAAATGCTCGTTATCCTCATTGTCATTTTCTTCTTTTGGGCAGCATCCTTTTTGGGTATAGAGTCTCCTCAGCCCTATACATGGAGAAACGACGTGAACAAGACTCTGCTGCAACATGGAATGAACTTCGCATACGGGGGACAGGCGTGTTTGACACCATGGCCAGAGAACCAAACATGACCACCCAAATCGATTATTTCCAAAGCTCGGTCGAACAGAATGTCTACACCAAACACGACCTCAGTTGCTCCGTCGCCCTGGTCTCGCTTGCCGGGAATGATTATGCCGCTTTCACTATGAAGAATGGCAACCAAGAGGTGAGTTCTTTTCCACGTCCTTTGCTGTTTTTTTTTTTTTACCCACGTCCTTTGCTGTTTAAAGACTATACTTATGCTATTGCTGAATCCGGGTGAGTTGGTGAGCTACTTGTATTGCTGTGTTGACTGGTAAACGTAGAGTGGTTGGTCGTCTGTGCACGTACTCTTGAGTTTAGGCAACTGAGCTCCTAATAATTATTTTCCCGTTGGTAAGTTTTAATAAGCGTTCGTACCATTTTATGAAATTATCGACATTTTTGTAATTTGCAAATTACAAAGTTTTGTAGTAATTTATCAACTTTTATTTGCGTAACTTGCTGAGTTTCGAATACATTAGGCGGCGAGGGTTACACTGTTGGTAATCCTACCCGTGCCATATCCACATATGAGATGTCCGGTTTAAGCGATATTTACAGACTCTGAGGTCTAGATCCTGGAATAGCTATAGATATGGAAACTTTCAGCCTCAGCAATCGAAATGGATGGCTTATGTAACATTGTCACCACTTGAATGATACAGGAACTGCCGTCTTTCATCACATCGGTCATCGACCAGCTGGTCCACAACCTGAAGCGCATTAAAGGCTTAGGAGTCGGCAAAATAGCGGTCACGGCATTAGAGCCACTGGGGTGTTTGCCTCAGATCACCGCTGTCTCTTCGTTCAAGAATTGCAGCTCAAATTGGAACTCCATAACTCAGCTTCACAACCTCCAGTTGCGCCGATCTCTGCAAGAGCTGAAGAAGAATGAGAGCATGATGGGGCCGTCGTTGCCGTTGTCGTCGTCCGCCCTTGTGATCTTGGACCTCCACAGTGCCTTTGTCTCTGCTCTGAATATGCTACGACACCAATCGGGTAATTAACTTTCATCACTTTTCATAATTGCATTTTCTTTGAACGTTCTTTTGGGTACTCTCCTAAGCCCATCTCTACATGGGTTTTGACAATGCCATCCAGTCACTTATAATTCCTGGCTTCTAATTTCCTATCGAGCTGATCGAGTATTTTCAAAAGCTCAAGCACGATCCGGTTAGATGCTCTAAAGTAACTCGAACTCAACTTTAGATTCGAAAGAGGATACAGGCTATTAGCTCTTTTCATTTGCATCTTTTAAGCTTCGATTCTAAAGGTCTGTTCAGTACAATGTTCTCGTCATAGCTACAATGTGAAAGAGCGCCTCAACTGTCGCGAGGTGCCACAACACATCACAGCACAGGACCTGTTCCAAGAAGGCACCTATGATTGGATTCTTAACTGATTGATGAGTGATAGATGAGGATCATTATCTAAGTGGAACCTAACGATTAACTCAACCAACTAAAACTCCCAAAATATGGGGGAAAAAACACGTTGTGCTGGTGAGATTATAATTGCTGGGACTAGGTGTACCAAAATAACAGATGACAGCTAGCTAACTTGCCACCTTCCTTTCTCTTCCCCTTCAATGAAAGCAGGAAATTTAAGTGAGAGTCCATTGAAGCCATGCTGTGTTGGTGTGACAGAGGGTTACTCATGTGGCAACGTAGGCGACAAAGGAGTGAAGAACTACGTGTTGTGCAACCATCCGGAGACATCGTTTTTCTGGGACAACATCCACCCTTCTCAGAACGGATGGCATGCCATTTACTCTTTTCTGCATTCTTCTCTCCATCGTCTTTTGTAACAGTACAAGATATTATAAATGCATATATGTGAGTGATCATCTGTCAATCAACCCACACCAAAATATTAGCCAATTTCTGGATTGAATGGCCAGTGTGATTGATGTATGAAATCAAGAACTCAAGTACCAAGTGTTTTAAGCTTTTGTGCTGCTTATTAGACCTTTGGATCAACTACTTTTGGCCAGAAACCATGCATACTATCGAAAAGCTTTGAACTCCCGTTGCATGAGTGATACCAGTGAACAAAGGATCATTTATTCAAGTATATAATTGCTTTACCTTGGATGCAATTGCAAAGCATCATTCCTTGGGCACATCGATGTAAGAATTTACTTGATTAAATGCTTTAATATATTCGTGATACAAAAAAATTGCTTCATCTGTTCTTATAAGGAATTCAAGATCCACAGTTATAGCATAAGCAATTCATCCCAGGACCGGAACCTTGAAAACCACTACAGGACAATCAGGATCCCAAAAAATTTCCTACTTTTTGGGGTGGCTCTATTGTCCCCATTCAGAGATCTAGGAGTTGAACAGGCCGCCGCTGTCGAAGGGTCAAGCGACGGGCAAGCTGTCCTGGAGAGATCGATAGCCACTGTCTGAAACGCTGTAAACCGCCCCTAGTTGGCCGTAGAGGCACAGGTATTCACGACAGGCAAGATTCTGTCGCCGACGATGATTAGGTACAGTTTTTCTGCCTTTGAGGGACTGCCATGCTGTCACCCGGTCTCAGTTTTAGTAGTGTAAAACATGGACTTCCCATTTGTAGGGTCTATGACCGTGAGTAATAATAGCGAAGAGGGACTATATTATTCGAGCTTATACTTGTTTTCATGACTAGGTAAATTACAGATAACAACAAGAAGATATCAATATCAGATGCAATTTAGTTGACCACAAAGATCTTCAGAAAATTCAACACAGTTCTTTTTCTTCCCATCAATTAGCTACAGCATAATTGGAGGAGCTCTGCTTTTTATTAGGAGGGAAATCAACCTTGGCGAAAGGGCTGAAACCAGCAGCAGATGGCTTCAAGTTGTTGGAGCTGATCTGATGATGATGGATCTGAACTGCGTCGCCCTCTTCTTGAATGGTCTCCAACCTCCTCGTCCCCAAGCCGGGCCTCCTCTCCACGTGGAGGAGGCGGGGTGGCGCTGCCTCTGTTGTGACTTGACAATTGGCACCTGACAGCCCTGACATATATGGTGGCTTCTTAGTTCTCTGCAGAGAGCTTCTCTTTTTCTCGGTTAGGAGTGATTATTGATGAGCTTGGACCAACCTGTACTGAAATATATAACGAAGCAGAAAGAGCCACTTGGACGTGCGTATATGCCCGATTAAATTGTCACAGTTCAGTTTTCTTCTTTCGGTTCTGGCCCGAATCTATATCCTGTAGTGGGAATTCATGCAGTATTTGAATAATGTCCATTTGCGGAGTGCACTTGCATGGAGGAGAATAATATCTGCTTTTCGTGCTTATCAATATCATGTTCCTGTTTCAGACATTATCCACAATTATTCCATGATTCTGATCCCGGTCTTCTTCAACTCGTCACTGTTCATCTCTTTCTTAACTGAAAAGAGCGAGGTAATGTTTCTGTCTTCTGGTGCAACCACGAGCATTTTCTAGCCCAACTTGCAAAGCGAAGTGCATGCATCTTCACGACTGGAGAATTTGAGAACCTGTCATGACGAACGAATGATTCACAATCTTTTCCCTTTCTTCCCAACGCGCCAAAAACTCGTTTGAAGACTGATGTTTTATTCCCAATGAAAGTACAGTGAGCAAAAAAGATGTTCTAAGTTGACCAACTAGATGTGACTAATCTACAGTTGAAGTTTGGATGCGTCACTTATGGCAAGAGGTCCCTAGGTAGAGGTAGAATCAGTAAGACTCGAATCCATGACCATATATTTCAAAGTGAAGTCTGGCCTTGATTCTTAATGGTAGAATCGTCCCTTCGCTCTACCATGAACGAGGATCTTGTGCATTTTCCGATGAATCCGCAGTATATAAAACAACAAATCAATAAAGAAAAGGGCAAATTGATAGGAGTGATCTTGGGGATCAGTTAGGCATTGAAACATGATTAGTGAGCATACCTCTTATTTGATGCCATACATGAATTGCGAGGCTTGAACGACGAGTCTTGTTCACTCCAAAAGACCATAGAAAGATTAAAATAACTAGTAGTCAAAGTAACTTCTCCATAAGATCTCATCCGTTGTGTATATACACCATTTTCTTTGCTGAACAAGCGGAGAAGGGTCATGTTTTCGAAGAGGGAGCTCACAAGAACTTCACCTAAGCTAATGACCAAATCTCATGCATACGTCCACAGAGTAAAACACAAGCTAAACCAGCATAGGGCTGATTAGTAACTATAAAAGCGGCTCAATAACATTGAAACCAACATCGACAACATTCCATTTCCTCCTCGCATAAACTTCTCCCGACATGGCTAATCTGCATAGGCTCATGGGATTCAAAAGCTTGAGCTTCTGGGTCATGATCGTTTTGATCTTCTTCCCGTGGCAATCACTGTCATCATCAGCCTTGTCCAGTCTCGAAATCAAGGCCGACAACAGGCTGAATTTTCGGAGGGTCCGGTGCCGCCTGCCTTTTTTCAGGAGGTGTTTCTTGATGTGGTTTACTTGCCCCTTGGCCTGCCCGACTAGTTGTTTCGTGGATTGCAACCTATGCAGACCCGTCTGCAGTAAGTGACCCGTGATCTTGACGTATATCCTCTGAAATTATTAACATGCTGTATAACATGGTGTATCTCGATCTTTCGACTGTACTGATGTTCGCTTCTTGGATGAATTTTCACTAATTAAAATTTTTTTAATGAATCCTTGCAACTACGGTAGGTTGCAATTATCCCGGTGCTGTATGTCAAGACCCGCGGTTCGTAGGTGGAGATGGCAACACATTCTTCTTCCATGGCCAGAAAGATAGGAACTTCTGCTTGGTCTCGGACACCAACTTCCATATCAACGCCCACTTCATCGGCAAACGAAACCCTAGCCTCAAGAGAGACTTCACTTGGGTCCAATCTATCGGCATTGTCTTCGGCTCACACAATCTCCTCGTCGGCGCGAAGAGGGCCTCGACATGGGACGACAGGGTCGACCACCTCAACGTAATCCTTGATGGCGCGCCTGTCTCGCTCCCAGCGAAGGAAGGCTACACGTGGCGGTCCCTGGCGGTGGCGTCCACGCCGGCCTTGTCCATCTCCCGCACCGGCGAGACCAACGGCCTCGCGGTCGAGGTGGAAAACAACTTCAGGATCACAATGACGGTTGTCCCGATAACGGCGGAGGAATCGAGGGTCCACGGGTATAACATCACGGACGACGACTGCTTCGCCCACCTAGAGCTAGGGTTCAAGTTCTACAACCTCACCGACTTCGTAGACGGGGTGCTTGGCCAGACTTACAGGAAGAACTACGTGAGCAAGGCCAGGGCCGACGCAGTGATGCCGGTGATGGGCGGCGCGAACAAGTACGCGACCTCGAGCATATTCGCGACCGACTGCCTGGTGTCGCGGTTCGGGCAACCTCTTCCGGCTACTGGCAACGGCCACGGACTCGAGAGCTTGCTTTGCAAGAGCGGGATCGAGGGGTCGGGGATGGTTTGTAGGAAGTGAAAAGTGAAACGATCATCGGAGATGTCGAAATGACTATGAATCTCCTATGAATAATACAATTACAAAATAAAGTTGCAACTTATGTCATCCATCTTGCTCCGCTTAATTTTGTCATATGCTAGGGTTAACAAAAAAGAAAAAGAAAAAGGAGAGTCTTCTGATGAATTGAAAAAGAAAAAAATTGGAATCTAACTGCATCTTGATTTATATAAAAAATTATTAAATTTCTAAGAGGGGAGCGTACATTCAGCACATTTTAAATAAAGGGAAAATCTTAAATAAGGACCCAAAGTGAACCTACTTTCTCAAATAAGGACCCGAAGTGACTAACAAGTTTCAAATAAGGACCTAAACCCATCGGCAGGCCAAAATGTTCACCAGCCGGCGAGCGTGCGACATTTCCGGTGGCCAAAATATGGGCAATTTTATCCCAAAAAATTATAGATAGAAATTAACAAATCCTAAAAACAAAACACCCAAACTCTTCACGTTCTTCTTCTTCCGCTCTTCATCTTTTACGTTCTTTGTCCCCTCTTGTTTGGAGAACCCAAATTCTTTGTTGATGGAGCAAGATCCCGTTCCAAAGGTACGTGCCCTCCCTCCCTCCCTCCCTCCCTCAATTTGAACGAAACTGACCTCGGTTGAACGAGAGTGTTAATCAAAGTGTATGGCGAACCTAGGAAAAGATAATGAAGAATCGAGGCCCTCGTGTTACACACAAGTGTCTCAATAACGAAAAGGCGGCTTTACTCAAGATTTGTCTTCTTCGTTGGAAAGAAACAAAGACAGAAAACAAAAGGAGAAGATGTGAAGAAGCGAAGGTAGGGGTTTCTTGTTGTGTTTCAATTCATGTTCCATTAACATAAAATTTCCATGCTCCAAGCGAGAGAGGACAAAGAACAGAGAAGATGAAGAGCATAAGAAGAAAAACGTGAGAATATGAAGACTTTTTCTTTTTAGGTTAGAAGAACGTGAAGAGTTTGAAGGGTTAGGGTTTGTTAATTTCAATCTATATTTTTTTTGGACAAAATCGCCCATATTCCGGCCATCGGAAATGTCACACTCTCGCTGGCCAGTGAATATTTTGGCCAGCCGGTAAGTTCAGGTCCTCATTTGAGACTTGTTAGCCACTTTGTGTCCTTATTTGGGACAACAGTCACTTCGAGTCCTTATTTGAGAAAATAGGCTCACTTTGAGTTTTTGTTTGAGATTTTTCCTTAAATAAATGTTGGTGTGCCGCCTGACCAAATTGGCAATTTTCACATCTATTAAAACCACGAGGAGAAGACCTCAAGAGTCACATGGACGAGATCCGTAATTCAGGTGATCATTGCCTTTGAATTATAAAAACAACCGACTTTTTTTTTTTTTTTCTTTTTGTGGGTTCATAATAGGTAGGCGCATTTTGCGCCCCAGGAAATGCCGGTGAGCACGATTTTATATTTAATCGGGAAGGATAAAGTTTTTTCTAATCGAAACCGGAGTACGTGGGTCTGAGATGACAACGGTAGGGTCAATTTTTACTCTTTAAAATCGACGAACATCGCTTCACTACGAAGAAGCTTAAAGCTTTGGTGGTCTACATTAAAAAACAACGCGACACGACACATATTCTTACAAGTACTCATTGTCAAATCTTATCTCTTTATATTTGCCAATCAATTTTGTAAATCAATTGTTGTCCTGACGTTGCTGAATGAAACGATAACTTGCATTTTGCCCGTCAATCTATTTGCTTCTTCAATTATGGCCCTTTAGGGGCAATTAATGTTAATAGCACCTAAAATTTTCTAATGATGAGTTTTAATTATTGTGTCAGAATGGAAGAATTAGGTTTTTTTTTTATTTTTGGCCCCCTCACATCAGGATGCCGGTGAGGAAAAGGATTCCCAGACCTTCATTATTTTAGAGGGAATCCAGCTAGCTAAGCCCTGACGTTTAGATTCTGGAGTAAGTCAAAAGCAAGCAAATTTTATGGCGAAAAATCAGGTTTTTTGGTCATATAACTGAAAAAAATTCAGAATGTCTTCATTGGAGTAACAATAATGTGTGTGTGTGTATATATATATATAAAGCATATATCACAATGAAAATGAGCGACTAAAAAAAAAAAGAAAAGACAACAGTACCACAAAACCTTCATAAAATTTGGCTATTGGAAATTTCCAACTCGGAAAAAATGGGTCTACCATCACAGGAACAAATCTTATTTTCTTTTGGAATTAGATAAAGCATTGTATCAATGTTTCATTTGTTTCGTGAAAAACAGCTCCCTCATCAATTGACAGAAAATATTTTTTTATTCAACAGAAAATCTATTCTTAAATTTTGGATAATAATTTCCTCTTCAAAAAGTCACACATCGTTTCCTAAAATATGACTATTGAAATCCTACGCTTGGGCACCAAAATTCCAATGTTGATTCCCAGCGACCAGGACAAATCTTTGGAACTTAGGTGAGTCCATCAAAACTATGCTTGCAATGTCAATGCCCGTGCCTAGATTCCTAATGCTTGCCCTCGGATTCATCAAGGTCGGGCAGGAAACTTCGGTGCTTGTGCCCAATTCCCCAACACTTGGATCTTAGTCCACAAAAGCTTAGCATAGGATCCTGGCACTAGAGCCTCAGATTCCCAAACTAAGCCTAAATACACAAAGGTCATGCCTAAGACCTAGGTGCCCATGCCCTGATCCCTAGTGCCCTAGTCAAGATCCATCGATGTCAAATATGGGACTCTAGTGCCCGTACCTAATTCTTTGGCTACACATACGCAAGTTATTAGCACTCTAACAATGTATATTATTTTAAGAAAATCAAGTAGATTTTGCATATCAAAAAACATAATATTTTTCAGGTCATTTTTAACTTTCAATCAAATACCGAAAAATATTATTATTTTCTTAGAAAATGACTTTTTGAAAAATACTTTTGCAAAAACAAACGGAGCCCAAATATATAAGCAGAGTGCGATATCATGCTTCATGACATGTCTCGCTTGGATTAACATACACAATGGCATGCAAAAGATAGCTTGCATTCCAAATTGTATTTTTTTAAATTTATTTTCCTAAACAACATATGCCCCACATGGAGATAAAAATGCAGAGAATTGAAAAATTAAATGAAAAATAGAGCTTCTTTTTCTTTTCTTGTGCTACTTATAATTATTGGAAATTAATTGCGAAACGTCCATTTCGTTAGGGCAATTATCATTGTACTGTGAACGAAAAGAATTATTGGACAACAAATATGTGGGGAAGGCATGCAGGTGGCGACGATGACGCAACCCATGACGTGTCAAATCAAGATATCACGTATGCAACCATGCATCATAAACATAGAAATTTAATACGACCGACTTCACCTTCGATTCAGCAAAAATCGGCGGTTCGTTCATTTGTTTATCTATCTTCTCTTTTCTTAATATTATCCCCTTAGTTTAATATGAAGAGTTAGCAGTGGCGATGAGATCGAATTTAAATGACAAGTTCTAGATGCATTGATTTTATAAACGATTTATATATTTTTATGAAGTTTGACCACGTTTCCCCGTACTGCTTGGAAAGCCTCGTGCCCTCACATGGTTCCAAATGCAACCCAATTATCATTTTCACATGCAAATCTGTGGTTCTTTAATGGGAAAATGATACAAATGGTCCCATGAGGTCTCCAACTATTAATTTATTCAATGTAGTTTATAATTTTTTTTATTTGATAATTCATAAACTTTAACTTAATATGCAATATTATAACTGAGTTTTTAGTTTGTGCAACGTAATCTTAGAATTTTTGCTGTATATTTAATTTAGTTCTTAAACTATATGAAAATATTTAATATTGTCCTTCTATTAATTCAAGTTTAGAGATAATATTGGACAACTTCATATAATTCAGAATTAGATTGAACATGTATAAAAAAATTTAAGAATTACATTAAATAAATTAAAAAGATCAGGTTATAGGTGATGGACCAAATTTAACAAATAAAAAATTAAGAATTGCATTGCACATCGAATCAAAATTTAAGAATCATTTATGTAATTATCCATTCTTTAATATGTAGATTCACTTTCACCATTAATTCTTTTGTTAACCGCTTTAATTTTTTCCATCCCTCTTTTAGACACTTTGGAAACAACGACGCTTATCGAGAACCGAAAAAATCTCTCCATCGCTTCGGATATGAAAGAAGCTAGCCGATATACTCGTGCTACGCCATTTAACCTAATCATCCAGATTATTTACGTACACGCGTTGATTAGAAAACGGAGGAGCCTTTTCATGGATCATCTGGACAATCAATTGCAACTTTATCCGATTGCCTATTTTGTACGTGCTAATTCTCGTTGGCCATGATAACGACTCGTGAGCTTTCCGTGCATGGTGAAGCATCGATTCATCAAACATCCTATCCCAAGTGAGATAGGGACTATGGTTCATTGGTGAAAGGTCACGCTGATGACGACTCGTCGTCTAACCTATCCCAACATCGAATATTGGGAATGCATGTGCTCCGGTGTTCATATGAACCGTCGAATTGGATCTAGCAGAGGTACTTGGATCAGGCAAACGGATTATGGCTCATGAGATAGCGGCACGGGTGACATGGGCGCGTTGGTGGGTCGTGTGTTGCCAAACGGGACCAATCACCTAACTTGGAATCAAATGCTTAGCGCACTATATTTGGTAATTTGATTAAGGCAGGTCGTAATTAAATTGCGCATTTAACATCTATTTTTCCCAAGTCAACACTAATTAATTGGCCACACTTTACCAAACCATAAGACGTTAAAAATAGTTATCAGGAGTGCAATTTCCGCGAAGATGCTCCCATGGTGGTTAGCATAAAACATCCTCGCATTTATTGATAATATTCCGATCGACGAATTACGAAATATCAATCGAAAATAACTTATACGAAAACCCATTTAAAACTGGGATTGATTTTTTCTTTTAACAATCTTCTTAATTATGAAACGAATAAATTACTAAATTTTTCTCTAACTCCTCCTCTAGCTGACACGTCCATGTGAGCACTTCACTTAATAAAAGAATTTATAGATCTAATTGTGGGGATTATTTTATTTCACAATATGCTTAATTTTGTGAATATAAATGATCTCTAAAACATTAATTTCCACTTCTCCTCCAGCTGACACGTGCATGTCGGCTCTTCTGTCGTCCTACGGCCCCTAACCATCCACCGCTAGTCCCATTCCCACCAAAAGCAAAGCGATGTTTCTAATTATAGATTACATTATGATGCTAAATAATACTACGTAGGGTTTAATTTATTTATTTTCGCAGTTCAGGTTGGTGCACCTTTTCGAACCTAAACATTGTTTAATCCACAGCTTATGTCCCTTTAGCCCATGTGCCAAAATCTTCTAAGGCTACTATTCCAACTTGACCAAATCACGCAAAAATAAAGCGATATTATTACAAATTATTTCTCTCTTTCTCGAAGACCTTAGGGTTCTCCTATAAAATGAGAGATCTTTCACTCTAATTTGCAGCTACCCACGTGAAATTTTCCTTCCCAATGTGAATCCTCCTTTGATATTTGTTGAGAAATATCATCAATGGAGTCCACAGGAATCTCATGGTTTCACAAGCTTCAAACTTCTTCTTGCTTCTTTTTCGTCCTCTCTCTTTTGCTGTTCACCATCTCTGTAGCTTTGATCTTCTGTAAATTTCTCTGGTTTTCGAGACGTAGGCTTTTATGCCGATGTCACATTTGTGATAGTTATCGTACGTCTAGCTGGGCTAATGAATTCGATAATCTCTGCGATTGGTACACTCACCTCCTCAAGAAATCTCCATCCCAGACCATTCACATCCATGTTCTCGGCAACGTCATCACTGCGAATCCGGTGGTGGTTGAGTACATGCTCAAGACCAGATTCAACAATTACCCGAAAGGGAAGCCTTTCTCTATGATCCTCGGTGATTTCCTCGGCAAGGGCATTTTCAACGTCGACGGAGATTGGTGGATGTTCCAGAGGAAGATGGCGAGCCTCGAGCTTGGGAGCATCGCCATCCGGTCCTACGCGTACGAAACCGTCACGAAAGAGATTGAGACCCGGCTCCTCCCGCTTTTGTCGGCGGCGGCTGAGGACGGGAAGAGGATCCTGGATCTACAGGACGTCTTCCAGAGGTTCTCTTTCGATAACATTTGTAATTTTTCTTTTGGGGTAGACCCGGGGTGCCTTGAGTCTTCCATGCCCATTTCCAGCTTTGCCGAGTCGTTCAACCTCGCGACAAAGTTATCGGCGGAGCGAGCGCTCGCAATCACTCCATTAGTGTGGAAGATGAAGCGGCTACTTAACGTCGGCTCGGAGAAGAAACTCAATGATGCTGTCAAAGTAGTCAAAGTCCTTGCAAAGGATGTCATATCGCAGAAGAGGAAGTTAGGGTTTTCCAATCACCAAGATCTCCTTTCGAGATTCATGGCTTGCGTCAATGACGACAAGTTTCTAGTAGACATCGTCATTAGCTTCATCCTAGCCGGTCAGGACACGATGGCCTCGGCATTGTCCGCCTTCTTCTGGCTGCTCGGGACACATCCCGAGACCGTGGCGAGGATTCGGAGCGAGGCGAAGGAAGTCATGGATGGGGATCAAGAATTTGCGAGTTTTGAGCAAATAAGGGGACTGCATTATTTGCATGCGGTGGTATATGAAAGCTTGAGATTACTCCCTCCCATTCAGTTCGACTCAAAATTTGCCCTAAAGGATGATGTACTTCCTGATGGAACTATTGTTAAGGAAGGCACAAGAGTTACTTACCACCCTTATGCAATGGCCAGGATGGACCAAATTTGGGGGGCCGATTGCATGAAATTCAAGCCTGAGAGGTGGATCGAAAACGGTAAGTTTTGCCCTCCGAACGCGTATAAGTACCCAGTCTTTCAAGCCGGGTCAAGGGTTTGCCTCGGGAAGGAAATGGCCATAGTCGAGATGAAAATCGTGGCGCTGTCAGTTTTACGGAAGTTCGACATTACGGTCGTCTCGCCAGCGAGCGGACCCCGGTTCAGTCCGGGCCTGACGGCGATAATGAAGGGTGGGGTTAAGGTTCTGGTCAAGAAGAAAGGGGACGCTCCACCCCTGGAGGAAAATTGATCTCACAACCTGTAATCGGTTATGTGATGGATGAGTTTCGGTGACTAACAGAGGAGGAATGCAAGGAACTTCAATGTTTTGAAAGGGATGTCTTTTAGGTGCAAAGGTGGTCCAAAAACAACGGTTGAAGAAAAGGAAGAAATGATGCACGGTACAGAAGGTGACAGTGTAGCTTATTCCGGAATTGGGAATTGCTTTATTATAAGTAATCACTAGTTCCAGAAATTTTTTCGTGCCTTTTTTTTTTCGTCTATTTATTGAAATTTTGACACCATGCAGCTTGTGAGACTAGCTGGTTGAATACCACAAAAGTCCTGAACTACTAGTTTGATGTATTTTGGTGTAATTTTTAAATTTGCTTCCTCTGTCCTTTGTGTGTGAGAGAGAGAGAGAGAGAGAGAGAGAGAGTACACATATTTAATGGCAATTGATCCAAGATGCAACTATAGAATAGAAATTAAATATTGGCATATAGGATCATTGGCTTCGAAATCCTATTCGAGCAGGTCATATTGTGTGAAACCTAAGCTAGCTCCTCCGGCTTTAAATATCACCCTACTATATTTACCATAGCATAGAGGATATTTTTTGGATAACCTATCTATTCTACCTTAGATAGATAAACGCCACCATGGCTTTGACGCCTGCCTTAGATAAATAAACTCCATACATGCGATGCATCTTTACACGATGCCTAGACCACCGAGTCTATCGTGTACTTTTCAATCTTGGCAGGGTAATAATACTATGAGAGCACATCGGTCATATCTAGATCCCCGCATTCACACCGACATCACGAGGAGGGCCAAGCATAGTACAGAAACTTCAAGTACCTAGCGTTCCAGTTTCTTTCACGTGACTAAAAATGCGTCGATAATAGAAAAGAGACCCGCTACCTTCCTAGAAACCAGCGGCATTAAGTCTGATGTCTCCTAGGATTGCAGGATGCACCTGTTCCTCCAACCACCTCAGGCTCTGTGTCCCGTTGTAGCCAATCACTCGCTAGGACCTGCCAACTTGGTATCGAACATTAAATGGAAGTCGAAACATATATGTATGCTATTGAGATTTCCAGTGAAACAATGATTTTATATTATCATTTGATCTAATATATCTTTTATTTACTTATAATGTTAGACCTGTACTCAATTTCTCTGAAAACGAGTTCTTGTAAAGCATCTTTGTGATCGACTTTTGTCCAAGGGCTATATTTTTCTCCACCGTTCTTTGTGGAGAACAAATTCGGGGATATCATACATAAGTATGAATGACATCCCTAGGTGTCACTGACCACTCAGAAAAGTGGTTGGAGGCTATGTCCTCTATTAATACATTGCTGATAATATGTATACGCTTCATTTTTTTTCTCATCATCCCATGATGGCTTATGCTTTCAAGTCTCAATGAAAACAATATTTGTTCATGCACCGTATCTTTTCATCTATTTCAAATGATTCGTATGAGGAAACGATGAGATTCACCCTATTAAATAATTCCATATTTTCTATTCAATTCCTTTCTCGTTTATGTTTTCGAGTGAGAGTCTATTTGTAGCACGATGTTGAAAATAGCAAAAGCTCAAATGAGAGAATCAAATTCAATTGGGACCCCCGAAATGATTCATTTCTTTTTCCTCATCTCCCATGTGAAGTGGGTACATGTGCTGAGTCAATTCCCAATGCATTTGTCATTTTCGTCCCCTTTTTTTTCTCTAGTACATGTGCCTGTTAAACTCGTTGAATTTCATCGACTACGGGCAATGAATAATCTCGACATTCACACGGGCAGGAGGACCACCCCCCGGATCTCCACCCTTTTGAATTGGTGTCTATCTTTGCCCCCGTTTCCCCAGTGCATCTCCTCTCTACTGTCCCTCTCAAGAGTTGAATTGCTTCTTTCGCTTAATAAGTTCAGACATCGATGCAATCCTTGTGTATTTAAAGGAATAAGCCTACATAAATTATACCAAATTAAGGTTTTCGAGATTCTCGCCGAATGAATGCTGCCCAGTCTATCTGAAACCCCATAACATTTTCTTAGCAAGACTTCAAACTTGATCGCTGTTCACAATTTTATCCTATTAGAATTGAGGCGGGCAGGCGGGCAGGCGGGCTAGCGATCCTAATTTAGCTCGATCAATGATCCCTCCTATATATGCATGTGCCCTAAATGTTCCATAAATGTACGATTTTTCGAGAAAAGTATTAAAAAGGTTCTAAATATATTACATTTACGCCAATTTAGTTCTAAACATTTAAATTTTATCAATTGATTCATAAATTTTTTTATGATTTGCCAATATAGTCAATGGGGCCAATTTTAATTGGAAATCTCTAATATGGACACTGAGGATCCTACCGGGTACGACTAGTGCTGACGCTAATAAAATTTGCAATTTTTTATTACTTTTTTTGTTTATTATTTTCTTTTCTCTTTTCTTTTCTTTCTTCGTTTTTACAACTCTAAGCCGAAGAGGTCCCCAACCAAAGATGAGAGCTTCAAGCCCTGACCCAAATCTAGGTGAGGGGCTCATGGCCCTCGTGTGTGTACTAACGAGGAGCGGAGACCTTTGCCCACACCTCGTCGTGGCAGGTGAGGGTCGCCAACCCATAGTTGGGGAAAAAAAAGAAAGTAAAGAAAAGAAGGAAAAAAAAAAAAAAAAAAAAAAAAAAACGAATAAGGTAATAAAAATTTATCTATATTAGCAGTGATCATGTTATTAACATGTAGGATAGTCAACGTTCACGTCAGTGAATTTCTAGTCAAAATTGGTTGAATGGACTACAATGGCAAATTGTTAAAAGGTTTAGGATTTAATTGACACAATTAAAAAAATATGACTGAATTTGTGTAAATACAATAAGTTTAGTACCTTTTTAGTAACTTCCCCTACATTTTTGGATCCAAAACGACACATCAATATTTGTACCATGATGAAGCTCTAGTCAATTTGGTACAGCTCAAAAGAAAAAGCCACGGCCCAGCGATTTATATGGAAGATTCGTGGGTCAGTTCGTGGATTCTAACTGGTTAGGTTGAAAATAAGTTGGTGCGCCATTATTTTTTTTTTGGACAATTGTCTGGGGATTTATTAGTTAACCCTATGCTGACTTTGATATCCAGGAAAGGCTCGATACTTTAAGTTACCTCTCTGCATTGGGCATGACTTCTTTATTAACTCCTAGAAAATAGAAAAACATTATGTAAATATAAATATGCCTGTAAATAAATATGCAATTGTTAATTTTCATGTGGGTGTTATTAAACGGCAAGGTCAGTTCATCATCCCTTCCCCACATAGGAATTCGGATCACCTAGAAGCCATTTTTCTATAGTAATCTCTTTTCTTCCTTTTTTTTTTCCCCTTGTGGTTGGCATGTGGTAATTTCTTTTCCTCTGAAGTCAACGGAACATGTTCTTCTAATAGAAAATTAATGGATACAATTATTTATCAATATCATGACGTAGTGGGATTAGTGTTAACCACGCAAATAATTTAACTTAAAAATCCAACTCTACATGTAATAATCTACATCATCAGATAATCATGATTTGTTGTTTGAGCGAATGGAAGGACTACAACGGATATTTACTAATGGTTGATAGATCATTTCGAATAAATTAAAAGTTCAGATACTATATTGTATATTTAGTTAAAGTTTAGGGACCACTCTTGTCATTTTTTTAATGGAATGTGTGGATGCATTGGCTCGGCTTGAAGAAGATCAAGAAAAGTGAAAAATTGAATAGAGAGGAGAGTGAGGCTGGCCCCAAAGGCATATAGAATTTGGGAGTTACTGGACCGAGCCCAATGACATATAGAACTGGAGCCACGTCAACGTTTGGGCAGGCGAAACTCGAATTGAATGGCCTTATTAATATAAATATAGTCTTAGAAATCCTTACAAGTGAATATGCCAAAAGGAAAACTTTAGCATGGTGAAATCATCTACTTCTTGTGCCTGAGGAAGCATATGGTTAGAGATAATTTAGGTTCGATTTGTTTGCAGAGATTTGATAATTTAGAATTTTTTTTTAAATCATCATTTGTATTGCTTATAAAAAGAAATGAATTAAAAATATTTTCACAATTTACGAAAATATTTTAATATAAATTATTGTCAATGATGAATTTTTTTCTATTGACTAATTATTTAAAAAATACATGCAATCATTTTTATCATTTATTTTTTGTGAAACAAATGCAAATGCAACTAGATGTCATTTGGTTTCATTTACGTGATTAAATTTTCTTCTTTTCTTTAATGAAAATTCTGCACTGATTATGTATAAGATCAGTTATTTCAGGAGTAAATGAATAGATGAAATTCACTTCTTCTTTTTTTTTTTCTATCGCTTTCTAATGAAAAATGGTATATAAGCTCTATTCTATGATGCAAGGACACGTTCTAAGAGCTTTCGTGTCGTGTGAAGCACCGAACACGTATGCGACACGCTCGGACATGCGGTTAGCGCGACACGCTTCAACTCGCGTGTCCGGGATTTGTGAGAAGCATGGTGGTTTCAGGGGGCGGATCTGCAAGTGCGAAGGTAAAGAAAATTGTTAAAGAAGGCGATGGGAGGTGGATGCAAGAGCGAAGGAGCAGAGGCGAGGCTGCGGAGGCGACGGCGTGGCCACGACCGCAAGGAGGAGGGCCGCGACTGCGATGCGCGATGGAGGACCTGCGGCTGCGAAGGAGGGAGGACCGCAGGCGCATTGCGACGAGGTAACCGAGAGAGAGAGAGAGCAGAGATCAAGATGAAGAGAATCGGGTAAGGAGGAGGAAGAGGAGGCCGCGGAGGAGAGTGTTAACTTTTAACAAGAAGAGTAGATGAAAACAGAAACTAAAATGGAGGTTCTCGTGCAGAGGGATGGCTGACTGGGTGAGAGGATGATTTTAATTTTTTAGGGAATGACAGACTTGATGGGTGACGGGGAAAGAAACGAGGGGAGAAACTGGGGGCGGAAGGGGAGGAGGTTTTGGAGGGATGGCGGTTTCTGTGTCTGGGGGAGGGGGTTTTGGGGATGGCGGTTTCTGTGTCTTCGGGGGAGGGGATTTTGGGCGGTTTTTGTGTCTGGGGAAGGGGGTTTTGGAGGGATGGTGGTTTCTGTGTCTGGGGGAGGGGGTTTTGGGGATGGCGGTTTTTGTGTCTTCGGCGGGGGGGGGGTGGTTGTTTTTGTTGCGTGGAGGAGAGGGGTTTGGGGGCGGCGGTTTTTGTTTTTGGGTGGCTTCTTTTTTTTTCTAGGGAAGGGGAGAGTGATTTCAAAAAATTAAAATACTGAATATTAAATAATAATAAATTTTAATCGTTATAGAATATAATAGATTTATATGAATAAATTGATTCTAATTTTTTGTTACTCGTTAGTTTCATTAATAATTTTTATTAAAGTTAGAAATATGTTTTCAAATATGGGTACACATTAACTCTAGATATATTTTTAATTTCCTATAAATAGATTTATTAATATTATTAATGTAAATTCATTAAAAATAAAAAATATTCATGAATATATAACGTATCCCAAACGTGTCGGAATTATCTATTTTGAAAAAATTGACGTTTCGGGGTATTATATCGCGTCGCGTCGCGTGTCGGTGTTACTTTGGCTCTACTATTATTGTTTATTTATTGATTTATGTATAATCTCTACATTTTCTAATTCATGTATCTAGAAAGTTGAGTCTTTTCTCAACCGTAATGGCTCGATATTTCTAATGCACCCATGCTTTAATTATTTGGAAAGTGACACTATTAGCTTTTCCCCGTCAAGATATTTATGAAAATGAGTCCACATTTTTTTATGGGAAACTCGTGTATTTGATGGGGGAATGGCAAGACAAAATCGAGGATTCTCCATTTTTAATTATTTTTTTTCAGCTAAGAAAAGAAGGAAAAGATCAAAAGAACAAAAAAACAAAATGCTTCCTTATCTTTTTTTGCAACGACAATGAAAAATAAAATAAAAGCACAATTGGAAAAAATATTCTTAAGGATTAATATATTGAAAAACCCCAAACGATACATTTAAGATAAATTAATTTTAAATTTATTTTTTGATTAACATAAATCCCAAACTAATATGTTTTTGATAAATTTACTTTAAACTGGTATACTTATAATAAATTTATTCTCATATATTAATTTTTATTAAATTTTACTATCAAATTCTTTGAGTTGGAAACTAATATATTAATTTGGGTTTTTGTTCTCTATTTGTTACAATTGTACGATTTTTATAATTTTTAATAGTATTAATTCAATTTAATCGATGGTATATTTATCACAAATGTGTCAACTTGAGGTTTTTGACAGTAGAAAATAAATTTAACACAAATGTACGAGTTTGAAATTTTTGGTCATTTAGGGTAAATTTATTACAGATTTACGAATTTGAAGTTTTTCGTGATTACAGAATTAATTTGAGATAACTTTATTATAAATATAGGTTTTTAACCGTAATTAACTCATTTTTAAACCCCAAAATTCGAAAAGGAAAATATACGAACTTTTCTCCCCAGTATATAAGGACGCCGTCTTCAATTCGTGCAACCCACGATCAAGAATTCAAGATCACCTTGCGTTGAATATCTGTTGGCAATCGCCCTTCTTCTTCTCCTTCATCTGCCGCCGCTTCCTCCTCTGCTAATCTAAGGAATCCGATTCATCATGGCTCAGGTAAAGAAGCTTGTTCTGTTGCTCTTAAGCCCTGTCTTCGTTCGTTGTCGATCGAATCGGTTCTCGATCTTTGATGGGTTTCGAGATTGTTCGGCTTATATCCCTTTTTATGTATGTGGGTCGTGTTGGGTTTCTTGATTAGGGAGCGATTCTTGTTCTTTTTGTCGAGACTTGTGATGGGTTTGGATTGTGGGTAGGGGTTGAATGTTTGGTGAGCTCGGGTTTGTATTCGAATTCGTCAATCGGGTTTTTTTTCCCCTTCTTCTGGAGTAACGATGGTGCTTTGGATTTCGATTCTGGGAAGTTCGGCAAAAACTGAGTTCTTGGACCTTTTGTGGTAACGTTTGGTGTAATTTATCTATTTTTGTTAGAAAAGCAATGGAAGGTTGGTGAGGAAAATTTGGGAAATGCAATTATGGAAATACGTAGATGCTGAGCAGAGTTAATTATTTCATGTTACCTGTCTCCGTCGTGTTGAGTGTGTTGCGAGTGGAAATGCCAAAATTGACTTTGTAACGTTGTGCTAGTTGTAATGATTTCCTTGTTAATATGATGCAACATGTCCATTTTAGAGATGTTCGAGCTTGAAGTTTAATTTATCATTCTCTTTCTATTGGTTGATGTTTGGTGAGGCTGAGATGTGTCTGGATTAGTAAGGAGTTGGCTTGGGGAAGCAATGTTTCCTCGTTTATGATTCTGAGTTTGGTGATGGAAGGCATTTGGCACGATTGCTTCTGCAAAACGTAAGAAATAAAAGGGACTTTCTGAAGCTACAAAGGGCGGTAACCCTTGTTTTGTTATGTCAAAAAGGTGCAGTTCTAGTAGCAGAAGCAAGGTCTTGCTTTTCCTTTTTCTAGTCAATGAGCGTTTGCAGTCACTTTAGTTTCACTTGGTGATTCAACTTAGCTTAATATAGGACCTCGAGTCGAATGTTATTGAGACAGTTTCTGAACTACATGTAAAGTATGTAAATACATGCATCTATATAAAGTTGCAGCTGCTTCAACCTGGGCTAGAACAAATTAAGTCGTTTATAGCTAATTAGTTGCTTGATTTAGAAATTGATAGTAAAAAATACTCAGCCAAGGTGGTATTTCTCTTGAGCCCTCTCTTGCAATGACCTGAGGAGCTCCATAAGTGGTTTACCCAGCTATGCGTGAGTAGCTCTGACTTTACTTATTGCATTAAGACGTGAATAATTGCAATTTGGTGGGTGTTTCATCTCAGTATTAGATCCTTGCTCATTTGCTGAATGTTGAACTCATAATAATAACTTGATTTTGGCATGCTTTGGAGACAATCTTCGTGTGACTTTTTTTATTCAATCTAGTAAAAATCTGTATGCTTTTACTGCAGACTGTTGTCCTTAAGGTTGGTATGACTTGTGAGGGCTGTGTTGGTGCAGTGAAGAGGGTTCTGGGAAAATGGAAGGTCTGCTGCTGTTCCGTTCCAAAACATTCTTATTCAATATTGTAAATTTGGTAGCGGTATCTTAACTAGTATATATCCCAATGTTGAGGCTTGGAAATCTTTATCATGATTGTTGGATTTATTTCAACTTTGGATTGGTCTAGTTCATTCTCTATGAATTACCTCAGAAGAGATATCATCCTTTTAGGCTCTGGGCATTTGAAACCCCAATATATCTTTCTTTTCTTAGAAGTAAAAACAAAAGGAAAACAGGGCATCGTTGGAAAGACAAGTTACAATGGTGGAAGATTAACTGGGGTCTTCTTCTTGTGTTTTTTTTTTTCCTCTCCTTTTTGTGGTTGCACCTTGAACCACTTTCAGGAGTGGAGTCTTTCGATATTGATCTGAAGGAGCAGAAGGTGACAGTGAAAGGCAATGTCCAACCTGATGCAGTTTTAAAGACTGTCTCAAAGACTGGGAAGACGACCACATTTTGGGATGCCGAAGCACCGGTGGAACCTGAAGCAAAGCCTGCTGAAGCGACTGCTGCCGTCTAATCCATGAAGGCAAGGGAAAGGAGACCAAGCTGTTTCCATAGGGCATTTCTTTGATGATGGATTCTATATCAAATGTGGTGTATGTGTTGTGCATTTAACGTGTTAAGATAGCTATAATAATTCGGATGGGCACCTTGTTATGGATATAGGATATGGATTCCACTGAAATAGTCCTTTGTCCTCACTGCCCTGATTATTGTTGTTGCAATTATGCCTACAGTGATAGCATAATGATCTGTTGTCATTATAATTCCGGATCGAGAACTGGCCAAGTACTGGAATAATGTCTGGAGAGGTATGTGATGTCGATAAATGCTTTAGTTCAACCAATATGTGTTGATGCTTGTTTTTGCAATGATTTCTAACTCTAGTCCGTTGATTCCCCATGAAAATATCTGTTTCCAGGCGTTCTAGATATTCTATAAAAGACTTTTGTTACTCATGCCTGCTGTCTAAAGTTCTCTAGCAGCTTGGTTAAGATACATGTAAATTTAAATTAGAGGTTTGTCCGTGTGTTACACAGATCGAAGAGTGTATTTTTTTGGTCTCTTGAAAAATCAATTGAAATAGTCATCTCACAAAAATCCTGTTAATTCATACGAAATCCAAGATTTTAGAAAATTACGTTTTATTTTTAAACCTTATTCATTTACTGCCATTATGTATATGGAACCTCAAAAAAGGAATCTAAAACTTACAGCAAAATAAACTTAGTGGGAAATATATGTCCTTGGCACTTTAACTAGAAGGAAAGCAACTGAACCTAGATAGTCTTTTCTTAGGACTCCAATCTTATATTGATCATGTATAGGGAAAATGACATAAATGATTCTTGAATTTTGACTTAATATACAATATGGTCTCTGAACTTTTTCTTTAATGTGGTCTTTGAACTTTAGCTCAATTTGTAATATCATTCATGAACTTCTAAGTAAAGAACCAAAAAATTAATGGAAAAATTAATATTGGATATATTCATATAATTGAGAGACTAGTTTGAACAATTACCAAAAGTTTTTGAACCATATTGAATAAATTAAAAGCTCAATGATGACATTACATATTGAGTTAAATATTGAGCAAATTAAAAGTTCATAAACCACATCACATATTGAGTCAAAGTTCAGGAATCATTTATGTTATTATCTCTCATTTATATTTAACCTATGAATAAGATCTTATCTTTGATACTTTGTTAAGTATCTATATTGCGCATTCTTGATACTACATTTGTAATAAAATTTCTAGTTAATTGTGCACGAAGTAATATAAACTTATATTAGGCCAAATCTTGATTTAACATACCTATACATTTGCCGCTGGATGATTGATATGTTGACTAATTTATTACAAAACTAACTTCAAACACATATATCATTTATCCAACGGTGAAGGTGTAAATATCTTTTTAAACTAACAGCGGACCTAACAATAATTTAATAAAGTTACAACGCTGTATCTTCAACATTAAATGTGAAAATAATTCTACTATAAATGCATTATCTAACTTATCATAGAAAATGTAGATTTTAACTTGGAAAGTTAATCATCACAAAAATTCTACTAAATATATCACCATCTATTGCATAAGCAATTACATAAACATATTTATATTTGAAACTTGTATTATCATGCAACACTAATTTATTAACCTTAATTTATGTTTAATGAACTTCTTGAAACTTATCAATCATCTTTTATTTCTCGTACATTGATTGGAGATTTATTATTAAACTATACATATGAGGTAGAGATTTGCTAGGATTATATATATTCTAAAGTGACCAGGGAATTAAATCGCTAGGATTTTATTAACAAAATATACATCGAGATTAGTGAAATATGCACAAAAATTAGAGCTTTGCTATGATTTTAATTATTACGAAACCATGCACACCTCTATTATTTCTTGTACATCGATTAGAGATTTAATATTAAAACATGCACGTTGAAATGTGCCTATAGATTGTGTGGAGACTCGATTGAAGTAATCACTTATTCCTTCTGAAACATTTACATTTGATTAATAATGAGTTGATCGATGACACTACAGAGATTACAACTTTGCCAATCCTAACGGAGAAAGGGTGGTAAGGACTAGGACTGTCAGGTTTGTTTTAAAAAACCAAATTGATAGTCTTTCCTTTTCTTTTGTGGAGAAAATTAAAGTTAATTCTGAAAAATGTTCGCTAGTCAATTGCAGATTCTTCAAGGAAAAGATTTACCAAAATTTGAAGAACGTTAGCCTGTTTGAAACAAACAAAAAGTCGTGCAAACAGAAAATTTTATGAAGAATTTGGAACTTTAGATAGCGAAACGCGGTACGCTTCACAGTTCCATTGATGCGTAGAGCAGTTTCTTGGGAAATTCTCAGCATAAAACGAAAACTAGAAAGCTTGTCCAGAGGAACGAAGCGTTGGCTTCAATACTTGGAACATTATAATCTAGTTACTGCATATGAATAAAATATGACCCGCAATAGATGTCCTTGAGAAATGCAACATCAACATATCGGGTATTGGATGAACTTTGGACGCAAGCAGGAATGCCAAGAAAGAGCAATTTAACTCTCACAACACGAAACGACAAGACTGACATATCAAGGCAAGTTACAGATATTCAGACATGACACAAGACAAACCAGTTTTTATTTAAACTTAAACTGTCAATGGAGTTTAACATATAGGGTCGGCAGGCTTTGATCGGACACTGGTTGCCTAATTTCAGTTGTTTCCAGGTCCTGGCTGGTATCCTTCAGGCGAATAATCCCGCGCTTGAGCTGCATATGAGAATTCTCCAAGTATAACACATAAATGGCAAAGTTTATGCCAAAAAAACTTAGATTAAGCCAAGGACAATGTTTTAATTCTCTTGGTGGCCCGGGACCTCAGAATTATTAGAACTATCTGAGTTCAAGTTGTGGAATAATCCATTATACTATGGAGCAAAAGAAAATAGATTGAGGAATCGAAAAGAGCAGGAACAATGACAAGATTTTGGGGACTTCAGTAGCAAAGTATCATCGCCAATTGCTGGAGAGTACATTTTTGTTGATCACAAAGTGCCGCACCCTAAAACCTCCATCGCTTTCGATATTTTCATGTCTATAGGCAAGTCCATTGCAGGGTTTAGATGCTTCATATTCTTAGTGTCTACAATGGTTTCGATTCAGTCAAGTCGGACTCAACATGAGTAATTGCTTAAAATTTATACATGGTTACTGTGGTTGATCTTTCCAAGCATACACATGGTGGACATCCATAAATTCATTTCACCCCTATTGTTTCCCTCAAAAATTTCGTGTTACGTTACCTCACTGATGGTGCCCATGTGCGGACGCAGAACATGGTACTCATGTCAGATGCGACGCAATGCCATGTAACACCTGCTTAATGAGCATCTAGGGAAGTCATTGAACTTCATCGTTAAGATATTGAACATAAGTCAGCATGCCAATATTTCCCTCGTCGGTCGCTAAGAGAGACGCTTCCGAGGGAAACGTGACTCGACGAAGGCATTTCCTCTTTCTGACCCATTAACGTAAAAGAAGCAGCTGTCGGATGTCAATACGGTTCTAAGATGTCGATGGAATCGGGTTGTCCTTCGCATGTAGAAAGGAAGTATCCACTTACCCTTCCCTTGAGGGAGTGTCAAGGGCATCCAGCAAATCGTCAACGGCAAGCCCCAGTGCACAAGCACCAATTCTGGAACACTCGCTTAAAAAAAGTGAGCAGACCTAAGATAATGATGTTGTTGCTATGATTGGGTATCGCTCTGATATAATCGAGCAGGATGGTACAAGAAGATTAACCGATACGGCATGACATCAATCAGATGGTCTGGACAACTCGAGCGGAAAAACACAATTAGCATTACTAAACTAGTGAGGGGGTATTACAGCAGGCCAAGCACTTCCTTTGATCTGTTGATCATGACATGTGAGATATTAACCTTAATGCGGACAAAGAATGTCTAGATTTTAACTTTTGAGGTGAGAGTTTAGATCATTAAAGCATCGAATCGTACAGTGAAGAATTTATGACAAACGACATATGATCTTTTTAATTCTAATGAGAAAATAGGGCAATATTCTTCATCTACCATGAACTCTAGCAATTCCTTTCGGTATGTTTTAAGTAAAAAATATTGAGTTGGATGTGCTAATGAAGAACCTTCCAATATCACAAAAGTTCATATACGATACCAAAAGGGGAATCAGTCACCAGAAATTGGTAGCTTCCAATTTTCTCGCGAATATGCCACGTAATGTCTAACAGAAACGACTAGCAAGATTCAAAAAGGTAATGTAATGTGTGTTCTAATTTGAGACTCAAATAAATACAAGATCTGCAAATCTTGATCCAAACGTTCCTTAGATATTTGAAATGCAAAAAAGGTAAACAATTGGCGAACAAAAGTATATGGAAGACCAAATAAATAATCAGGCACCAATTTTTCACGGAGACACCACATGTACCTTATAAAGTTACCGCGGCAAAAGACTTTACATTTAACGCCGTCAATCATTCATATTCTCTGTTATAGACCTGATACAATTAATGAAACTCCATTTGTTTTTCAAGAAACACCACATTTAAATTACATCCATTACGCAAATGATCTTACATTTAAAAGCCATCGAAAGACTATTTATTCTACCATAGTAAGTAAAGGAAGTAACCATTGTCAGATTGATGCATGGCCACCGGAACATTGTCTTACCTTGTTGTACTTTCTTTGATCCTTAGATAGCGCTTGAACATATAGTCATAGTCAACAACCGGGAGTTCCCTATTATAAATCAACAGATAAAACAAGATTGAACCTTAACAAGTGAGATAGAAGTACATCACCAAGAGGAATGTAGCATAGATATACAATGCAAGAACCAGCTCTCTCAGCGCTACTTCGATGTTGTTGCAGAACAGCAGGACCAAGTCCGGGAAAAACTTGAAGCCATGCGGTTTTATTTGATAAACACTCGCAAAATTGCTGTTCAACAGGCCCTAGAAAATATAAAAGCAAGATTGGTATATTAGAATTCGGTGAAGCTGGTATTTAACAAAGTCATATGAATTATGATAAGTCCAGGAAATACATGGAGCCATGCAGTTTCGTTTGATAAGCACTCGCAAAATTGCTGTTCAACTAGCCCTAGAAAAGATAGAAGCAAGAGTGATATATTAAAATTCAGTGAAGCTGGTATTTAAAAAAGTCATATGGATTATGATAAGTCCGGGAAATACATGGAGCCATGCGGTTTAATTTGATAAGCACTCGCAAAATTGCTGTTCAACAGGCCCCAGAAAAGATAAAAGCAAGGTTGATATATTAGAATTAAGTATAGCTGGTATTTAACAAAGTCATATGGAGTATGATAACATTTTACAACACTACTAATAATGAAAATTAGGGCCCTCCCCCAAAAAAGTCCATCTGTCCATGTTTCACGAAAAACCAAAAGCTTCTAAAGAAGGCCACCTCTGTCTTAAACTGGAGCTAGTAAATGTAAAACCATATCAAATCTCACCAAACTAAAAGTGTTTTGCTTTTTCTTCCCTGCATATTAAAAACTTCAAAGTAAGGTGGATAAGTGGATACTTGTTCCTTCAGGTTGCTGATGAGTGTATAGAGGCAGTGCACAAGAGCATCCCTCTCAGAAGCCATTGCTCAGACAAAGAGAACTTGAGAAGTCTCACACACATGAATAGAAGAGAAATGTTATAGAGAGCATCTGTACGAGGGGTGCGTGGATTGCGTGAGTGAACCCAAGATGTAACAGCTCTCTCTTCTCTGTTTTTGAGCTGGTTACAAGAGGGAAAGTACAATTGCTTTGAAGAAATCAAGGATTAATTTTTTGATAGAAATATGTTTCTTACATGATTGATACTTTTGATTAATTTTTTTTTTTTTGGTAACTCAAGGAATTCCGTAAGCCGACAGCCAACGAGCAAATCATAGGGGAGCGACTGCAGGACCCACCACCACAGTACTCCAGGTAAGAATCCCTAACGATGCCTCTGGGATTCGAACTCCTCCCCTTCGTAAGGGGGAGAGAGCCCCAAGCCAATTGCGCCGTTGCGAGCGGTGGTACTTTTGATTAAATTTTGACAAGACTTCTCATTAAAATTTTGCATAGATTGATTTGATCTTAACAGCTTCTGAGCTGGTAACCCTGAAACGATAGTAGAAATTTGATGGCCTATTACAGTATAGAAATGATCAAAAATCAACTTGTTGCAGTGCAATGCCTTCTATGATATTAAGGCCTCATTCTCACGTCTTCCTGACAAAATGGATTATTCAACTGCCTCCTAAGAAAGAATTCCCCCCTCTGTCTGCACTAACTAATTACTTGGTCATGCTATACAAGTAGGAGTTGCTTCGTGATAAGCGACATTCTTAATATAACAAAGGTAAAACGTGGCAAAAAAAAAAAAACAAAAAAACAAACAAATAAAACAAAACAAAACAAAGAAAATTGGGCTAAACGGACAACAGAATAGGAGCATTTATTAGGTCCGCACAGGTGAAGAAAACAATCTCCACATGTAATTTCGTGATGTGAACATAAGTGCAGCAACATATGACAAATATACACATCCAAATTTTCAAAGAGATGAAAACTAGCAGCTTCCATACATAAAATTTTCCGGTTTAAAACCCCACCTATGAGCATGAGACCCAATGTAATGAAGAACATAGAACTTAGATAGTGAAACAATGCAAAGCACAGAATCTCATTAGTGCAAAACAACCAAAATACTAGAAAGCTTGTCGAGATCAGCAACCCAAGTTTTAGATTTAGCATATTCTTAACATCAAAATCCAGTTAATGCATGTGTAGAACATTATAAGACATGCGGCAATAAAGCAACTCCAACAAATTGGACCATAGCGTTTTATTTATAGGATAGCAACACCAACAAAGACAAGTTCAGCCACTCAAGGCGTGACAGATATTAGTTATACAAATGAGCAAGTCTGGATGCTCTGACACAAAACAACAGAACAACAAAAGTAGAGCAAGTTTCGATGCTCAGACCCGATACAACTAAAGTAGAGCAAGTTCATAGGCTCAGACCCGATACGAAGACAATATAGTATTTATTGGACTCTTATACTTCTCCACAACCAAGTTTACTTCATGACCTAGGTTGAGGGCCTTGATGAGACAACAATCATCTAGTTTTATTTGTCGTTATTGAAATCTCCTATGAGGGTACGCTCAAGGTAGATAATCATGCGCTCAAGCTGCATATTAGAATTCTCCAAGTAAGAATAAATGGCAGAAGGTGATGCTTTTTTTTTTTTTTCCTGGTTGGGTCGAAAGATTGCAATGCATTAACAAGTTCATGCATCCACCAAATTAAAAACAGACTCATGTTACCCTGGTGATGGCCCTCAAGTGTGGACGCAGATTCTGGAACCCCTGATGCAACATATGATGTGCCAAGATGCACCTGAATGATGAGAATCGTTAGTAACTAATCCAGTGGATCTAATAAACTTCACTTTATGTTGTTGTCACCCAAAGCTGCGCTTCCATGGGGATCAATTAATCGCATAATATGACGGTATTTGCCTTTAACTTGTTTATTAGTCATACTATAATCTTTCCTGTGCTCGTAAAACACAAGTAACCACTTACTCTCTTCCGGAGGTTTCTACAATGCGCGGAAGAGTGCTTCAAGCCCCCGCCTCATAGCCGACACACCAACGCTGGAATAACAAGCTAGAATAATTAGCATATCATAATGATATGATTGAGTAGGATACTATGAAAATATTAAATAATATATTGTGACAGTATGACGTTTATCTAATAGGGTCAAGCAGAAAATTTGGAGAAATAAACAAGAGATGGCATAATTACAGCAGCATGTGCTTCATTTGATCTATTGATGACACTTTGAGACTTTGACATATTTATAGACAAATGAGATTCTAGCATGAAGATTATCAAACACTGAATCATTACAGGTTATTGCATGAAATCCAATAAATAGGTGATCTAGTTTAGCTCCAACACGAAAATAGTTTTTCATATATAAGGTAAGTAACTACAACATTTTTTATCTGCATCTTACTCTTTAGAGATTCAATCAGTGTCTTTTGAGGAAAATATGCTGCTTGGAACATGCAAATTGGACACCTTCCAATATTATAAAAATGAATATCTGATTTAGAATGGTAAAGTAGCTGTGAAAATCACTACCGACCAATTTTCTCATAGATAGGTTGTGTAACGCCTAAGGCACCGACTTGAAATATAAAAAATGGTAACTTATTACAATCCCTAAATCGAGACATGACTAAATTAAGGATGTGTTGGCCTTACTGAAAAAAACTTATGAAAGTCTGAAAACAGAAAAATAACGGTTTCCCATCAATCAACATCATAAAATGATAATCATATAGTGCCGAAAGTATAAAGACAACAATCTAAGTAGTCAGCTTATTAACAAAAACACCATGCATCACGTTAGAACCGCAAAAAGTCTTACCTTAAAATGCCATTCACCATGCATATTCTCCACTATAGACCTAATCAAGATGTAACAATTTTGGCTAAAAGTTTGTTAGAAGTTTTTTTTTTTTTTTTTGTCGGTCCTACTCTACTCCTATTCTAACTCTTAAACTTTTGCCATGCCTTTTTGCAAGGTGTGAGAGTCGAAACCCACACTTGAAACTAAATTGTCCCCACCCCAAACCCCCTGAGAAAGTGAGGATTCAAACCCTCCACCTCCCCCTTCCATATTGGAAGGCTGGCCATTGGGGCAAACCCCAGTGGTTGTTTGCTAGAAATTTGAAAAAATAAAAATTACGGTTTCCTGACAATCAACATCATAAAATGCTACTCATACCACAACAAAAAGTATAGAGACAACAATCTAAGTAATCAGCCTCTTGTTTTCTTATGGAAACACCATGTCACTTACCTGTGTTACAACCTCAAAACGTCTATCTTAAAATGCCATTGATCATGCATATAGACCTAATAAGATGTGTCAATCTAGGCTAAAATCTTGAAAATGCAATTGTAACACCTATCAACATCATAAAAAGGGAAAACCGAACATCAACAAAATTATAAAGAGGACAATCTAAGTAATCAGCCTCCAATTGTGTCATGGAAACACCCTATATGACTAATATGCGTCATAGTTGCAAAAGATCTTAAATAAAAGCCATCGATCATGCACAGTCTTGACTGCAATCCTACATTAGCGAAAGATCAATCATGAAATTGAAGCGAGCCCACATGAATAGGATTACTGTTGTCTTACCATTCTATAATCCGTGTGAACTTTATATAGTGGAGATACATCTCATTATAGCACAAAAAATGGCCCTCCCTATTAAAAGAATCAGAAGAAAAAAAAAGGAGTTAAAAGAGAAGCGTGAGAGCGAGTGAGATAGGAGTCAGGTCATTAGGAAGGTAACAGAGAATTACAAAGCAGAACCCAGATTTCTCATTGCATCTTGAACTTCTTCACAGAAATTTTCAACCAACTCCAGGAAAAATGTGGAGTCATGAACCATTTTCAAAAAATAATTATTCATGAAAAGGGTGTCCAGCAGGTCCTAAGAAAAGATTAACACATGACAGATCTCTTAGAATTCAGCGAACTTAGACAAAACAAGGATTATATGGACTTTGTGGTGAAAATTTTAGCTGATCATTCACTGTAAAAAGTGTAAAAACTTTCATCAGATAGATGAAATCCGTCCACTTGCGATGAAAACCAAACGCTAGGTTCTAATAAGAGGCAATCATTTTCTCAGATTGGAACTAGTAAAATACTATCAAACCTTTGAAGAACGAAAAAATTCTACTATTTTCCATACAAATTTATTAAAACCATGAAAAGGCAGTCATTTCAATCTTGAATTAATCAATAAACAACTTTATTGATTTTTCAGATGCAAAATTTTAAAAGGAAAATGGGTAATGGGATACTTCATGCTCCAAGGAGACGATGAGTTCAAAAAGCTTATCAAAAAGTTCATCCCTCTCTACAGCCATTGCTCTGACAAAAGCAACCTTAAAAACTCCACACACAACCAAGAGCAGAGAGTGTATAGGAAGACAATATTTATGAAAGGTATATGGATACAGTGAGTAAACCCAAAAGGGGTTTATAGTAGTTGCATCGGCAAAGGTTGGTCATAACTGAGCTTGCCTGAAGCAGAAAATGAGAAAAAGAATAAAAGGAAAGTAATGACGAAGTAAATGCCATGCCATGTTTTGAGGGAGTTTGTTGAACTGGAATTTGCTGTCTTTCCATAATTGAGTTATGTGCCAAGGCTAGCTTCGTAATGTCTCTCTTCTTTGTTTTGCTAGTTTGTAATACTGTCGTATAATATACAAGAATGAGTCTATCCAAATAAGATAAAGGGAATCAGAACGAATTACAAAGAGATGGCAACTAATTTATCAAAATTTCTGCATTTATTAACACAACAGAATGAGAAAAATGTCATTTTCTAGCTTGCATTTTATTGTTTGGAATTGTTGTGCATAATAGCACATTTGGAAATTCTACTTACCATATCAAATCATTTATATAGAGAAGTTATCAAAAAACCTAAGATAAAACTCATTTGTGTGTTATCCTTTTTTATTGACTCAATTCCCAACTCACTCATTCTCACATTTCCAAGCAATCCCAATTTCCATTTTAAATCTGTCTCATTTCAACTTGCCAAATTATATATCAAATAAAGGAATAAGGCTTCCATTCCCATTTTCAATATCCAAACATTTTAACTTATAAATGTTGGTTGCGTCACTAATGTGGTGTGACGAGTCAATAGTAATATACACATCATTCGAACCTTAGGTAATCATATTAAGACAAATCTCATTTTCAGTTGACTAACTTTTCATACGTCATTGTTATGGGATTTATAAACTATTCATTAAATGCTTTTTCAATGATATACATTTTCCTACTCCAAAATCGCGGTGAATAGATGATTAGAGCCTTCAAAATAGTGAGTCTCACATACAGCTCAAATTTTCATATTTTTTTTTTCTTTTTCATAATTCAAGGACACCAATCCATAAGCCCAGTTATTTAAAGGCTCATGGAACACTTTCAAATGAGGCATTTGGCCTAATTGTTGTGCATAACAGCACATTTGGAAATTCTACTTACCATATTAAATCATTTCTATAGAGAAGTTATTAAAAAATCTAAGATAAAACTCATTTGTATACTAGCCTTTTTATTGACCCAATTCCCAACTCACTCATTTTAACTTTCCCAAGCAATATCCAAACATTTTAATTCATAAATGTTAGTTGCATCACTAATGTGGTGTGACGAGTCAATAGTAATGTGGACATCATTCGAACCTTAGGTAATTGTATTAAGACAAATCTCATTTTCAGTTTACTAACTTTTCATATGTCATTGCCACATGATTTATAAACTATTTATTAAATACTTTCTTAATAATATACATTTTCCTACTCCCAAATCACGGTAAATAGATGATTAGAGCCTTCATAGATAGTGGGTCTCACATACAGTTCAAATTTTCTTATTTTTTTTTTCTTTTTCATAATCTAGGGACACCAATCTATAAGCCCAACTATTTAAAAACTCATGAAATACTCTCAAATGATACATTTGGCCTAATTGTTGTGCATAACAGCACATTCGAAAATTCTACTTACCATATCGAATCATTTCTATAGAGAAGTTATCAAAAAACCTAAGATAAAACTCATTTGTGTGCTAACCTTTTTTATTGACCCAATTCCCAACTCACTCATTCTCACCTTCCCAAGCATTCCCAATTTCCATTTTAAATCTGCCTCATTTCAACTTACTAAATTATATATCAAGTAAGGGAATAAGGCTTCCATTCCCATTCTCAATATCCAAACATTTCAACTCATAAATGTTGGTTGCGTCACTAATGTTATGTGACGAGTCAATAGTAATGTGGACATTATTCGAACCTTAGGTAATTGTATTAAGACAAATCTCATTTTCAGTTGACTAACTTTTCATATGTCATTGCCACATGATTTATAAACTATTTATTAAATACTTTCTCAAGAATATACATTTTCCTACTCTCAAATCACGGTAAATAGATGATTAAAGCCTTCATATATAGTGGGTCTCACATACAATTCAAATTTTCTTATTTTTTTCTTTTTCATAATCTAGGGACATTAATCCATAAGCCCAGCTATCTAAACGCTCATAAAACACTCTCAAATGATGCATTTGGCCTAATTGTTGTGCATAACAGCACATTTGAAAATTCTACTTACCATATCAAGTCATTTTTATAGAGAAGTTATCAAAGAATCTAAGATAAAACTTATTTATAGCTTCCCAAAATCGATAGCTTCCAATTTTCTCCCGAATATGCCACGTAATGTCTAATAGAAACGACTAGCAAGATTCGAAAAGGTAATGTGACGTGTGTTCTAATTTGAGACTCAAATAAATACAAGATCTGCAAATCTTGATCTAAACGTTCCTTAGATATTTGAAACGCAAATTAACCCTCTGCGGACATCTTAAAAAGGTAAACAATTGGCGAACAAGAGTATAAGGAAGACCAAATAAGTAATCAGGCACCAATTTTTCACGGAGGCACCACGTGTACCTTATAAAGTTACTGCGGCAAAAGACTTTACATTTAAAGCCGTCAATCATTCATATTCTCTGCTATAGACCTAATACAATTAATGAAACTCCATTTGTTTTTCAAGAAACACCACATTTAAATTACATCCATTACAGACGCAAAGGATCTTACATTTAAAAGCCATGGAATGCCTATTTATTCTGCCATAGTAAGTAAAGGAAGTAACCATTGTCAGATTGATGCATGGCCACCGGAACATTGTCTTACCTTGTTGTACTTTCTTTGATTCTTAGATAGCGCTTGAACATATTATAAATTCACAGATAAAACAAGATTGAGCCCTAACAAGTGAGATAGAAGTACATCACAAAGAGGAATGTGGCATAAATATACAATGCAAGAACCAGCTCTCTCAACGCTATTGCGATGTTGTTGCAGAACAGCAGGACCAAGTCCAGGAAAAACTTGAAGCCATGTGGTTTCATTTGATAAACACTCGCAAAATTGCTGTTCAACAGGCCCTAGAAAATATAAAAGCAAGATTGGTATATTAGAATTCGGTGAAGCTGGTATTTAACAAAGTCATATGAATTATGATAAGTCCAGGAAATACATGGAGCCATGCGGTTTCGTTTGATAAGCACTCGCAAAATTGCTGCTCAACTGGCCCTAGAAAAGATAGAAGCAAGAGTGATATATTAGAATTCGGTGAAGCTAGTATTTAAAAAAGTCATATGGATTATGATAAGTCCGGGAAATACATGGAGCCATGCGGTTTAATTTGATAAGCACTCGCAAAATTGCTGTTCAACAGGCCCTTAAAAGATAAAAGCAAGGTTGATATATTAGAATTAAGTATAGCTAGTATTTAACAAAGTCATATGGAGTATGATAACATTTTACAACACTACTAATAATGAAAATTAGGGTCCTCCCCCAAAAAAGTCCATCTGTCCATGTTTCACAAAAAACCAAAAGCTTCTAAAGAAGGTCACCTCTATCTTAAACTGGAGCTAGTAAATGTAAAACCATATCAAACCTCACCGGACTAAAAGTGTTTTGCCTTTTCTTCCTTGCATATTAAAAACTTCAAAGTAAGGTGGATAAGTGGATACTTGTTCCTCCAGGTTGCTGATAAGTGTATAGAGGCCGTGCACAAGAGCATCCCTCTCAGAAGCTATTGCTCAGACAAAGAGAACCTGAGAAGTCTCACACACATGAATAGAAGAGAAATGTTATAGAGAGCATTTGTACGAGGAGTGCGTGGATTGCATAAGTGAACCCAAGATGTAACGGCTCTCTCTTCTCTGTTTTTGAGCTGGTTACAAGAGGGAAAGTACAATTGCTTTGAAGAAATCAAGGATTAATTTTTTTATAGAAATATGTTTGTTACATGATTGATAGTTCTGATTAAATTTTGACAGAGGATTTCTCATTAAAATTTTGCATAGATTGATTTGATCTTAACAGCTTCTAAGCTGGTAACCCTGAAACGATAGTAGAAATTTGATGGCCTACTACAGTATAGAAATGATCAAAAATCAACTTGTTGCAGTGCAATGCCTTCTATGACATTAAGGCCTCATTCTCACGTCTTCTTGACAAAATGGATTATTCAACTGCCTACTAAGAAAGAATTATCCCCTCTGTATGCACTAACTAATTACTTGGCCATGCTATACAAGTAGGAGTTGCTTCGCGATAAGCGACATCCTTAATATAACAAAGGTAAAATGTGGCAAAAAAAAAAAAAACAAAACAAAGAAAATTGGGCTAAACGGACAACAGAATAGGAGCATTTATTAGGTCTGCATAGGTGAAGAAAACAATCTCCACATGTAATTTCGTGCTGTGGACATAAGTGCAACAACATATGACAAATATACACATCCAAATTTTCAAAGAAATGAAAACTAACAGCTTCCATACAGAAAATTTTCCAGTTTAAAACGCCACCTATGAGCATGAGACCCAATGTAATGAAGAACATAGAACTTAGATAGTGAAACAATGCAAAGCACAGAATCTCATTGGTGCAAAAAAACAAAAATATTAGAAAGCTTGTCGAGATCAGCAACCCAAGTTTTAGATTCAGCATATTCTTAACATCAAAATCCAGTTAATGCATGTGTGACATTATAAGACACGCAGCAATAAAGCAACTCCAACAAACTGGACCATAGCGTTTTATTTATAGGATAGCAACACCAACAAAGACAAGTTCAGCCACTCAAGGCACGATGGACATTTGTTATACAAATGAGCAAGTCTGGATGCTCCGACACAAAACAACATAACAACAAAAGTAGAGCAAGTTCCGATGCTTAGACCCGATACAACTAAAGTAGAGCAAGTTCATAGGCTCAGACCTAATATGAAGACAATATAGTATTTATTGGACTCTTATACTTCTCCACAACCAAGTTTACTTCATGACCTAGGTTGAGGGCTTTGATGAGACAACAATCATCCAGTTTTACTCATCGTCATTGAAATCTCCTGCGAGGGTACGCTCAAGGTAGATAATCCTGCGCTCGAGCTGCATATCAGAATTCTCCAAGTAAGAATAAATGGCAGAAGGCGATGCTTTTTCTTTTTTTTTCCTGGTTGGGTCGAAAGATTGCAATGCATAACAAGTTCATGCATCCACCAAATTAAAAATAGACTCATGTTACCCTAGTGATGGCCCTCAAGTGTGGACGTAGATTCTGGAACCCCTGATGCAACATATGATGTGCCAAGATGCACCTGCATGATGAGAATCGTTAGTAACTAATCCGGTGGATCCAATAAACATCACTTTATGTTGTTGTCACCCAAAGCGGCGCCTCCATCGGGATCAATTAATCGCATAATATGACGGTTTATTTGCCTTTAACTTGTTTATTAGTCATACTATAATCTTTCCTGTGCTCGTAAAACACAAGTAACCACTTACTCTCTTCTGGAGTTTTCTACAATGCCGCGGAAGAGTGCTTCAAGCCCCCGCCTCATAGCCGAAACACCAACGCTGGAATAACCGGCTAGAATAATTAGCATATCATAATGGTATGATTGAGTAGGATACTATGAGAAGATTAAATAATATATTCTGAAAGTATGACGTTTATCCGATAGGGTCAAGCAAAAAATTTGAAGAAATAAACAAGAGATGGCGTAATTACAGCAGCATGTGCTTCCTTTGATCTATTGATGACACTTTGAAACTTTGACATATTTACAGACAAATGAGATTCTAGCATCGAGATTATCAAACACCAAATCATTACAGGTTATTGCATGAAACCCAATAAATGGGTGATCTAGTTTAGCTCCAATACGAAAATAGTTTTTCATATATAAGGTAAGTAACTGCAATATTCTTTATCTGCATCTTACTCTTTAGAGATTCAATCAGTGTCTTTTGAGGAAAATATGCTACTTGGAACATGCAAATTGGATACCTTCCAATATTATAAAAATGAATATCGATTTAGAATGGTAAAGTAGCTATGAAAATCACTACTGACCAATTTTCTCATAGATAGGTTGTGTAACGTCTAAGGCACCGACTTGAAACCTAAAAAATGGTAACTTATTGCAATCCCTAAATCGAGACATGAATAAATTAAGGATGTGTTGGCCTTACCGAAAAAAACTTATAAAAGTCCGAAAACGGAAAAATAACTGTTTCCCATCAATCAACATCATAAAATGGTAATCATATGGTGCCGAAAGTATAAAAACAACAATCTAAGTAGTCGGCTTACTAACAAAAACACCATGTATCACGTTAGAGCCGCAAAAAGTCTTACCTTAAAATGCCATTCACCATGCATATTCTCCACTATAAACCTAATCAAGATGTAACAATTTTGGCTAAAAGTTTGCTAGAAGTTTTTTTTTTTTTTTTTTTTTTGGCTGGTCCTACTCTACTCATATTCTAACTCTCAGACTTTTGCCCTACCTCCTTGTAGGGTGTGGGAGTCAAAACCCACACTTGAAACTAAATTGTCTATAGCCTAACCCCCTTGAGAAAATAGGGATTCAAAACCCCCACTTCCCATTTCCATGTTGGAAGGGTGGCCACTGGGACAAACCCCAGTTGTTGTTTGCTAAAAGTTTGAAAAAGTAAAAATTACGGTTTCCCGACAATCAACATCATAAAATAGTACTCATACCACGACAAAAAGTATAGAGACAACAATCTAAGTAATCAGCCTCCTATTTTCTTATGGAAACACCATGTCACTTACTTGTGTTACAACCTCAAAACGTCTTATCTTAAAATGCCATTGATCATGCATATAGACCTAATAAGATGTGTCAATCTAGGCTAAAATCTTGAAAATGCAATTGTAACACCTATCAACATCATAAAAAGGGAAAACCGAGCATCAACAAAATTATAAAGAGGACAATCTAAGTAATCAGCCTCCAATTGTGTCACGGAAACACCCTCTATGTCTAACATGCGTCATAGTTGCAAAAGATCTTAAATTAAAAGCCATCAATTATGCACAGTCTTGACTGCAATCCTACATTAGCGAAATATCAATCATGAAATTGAAGCGAGATCACATGAATAGGATTACTGTTGTCTCACCATTCTATAATCCGTTTGAGCTTCATATAGTGGAGATACATCTCATCATAGCACAAAAATTGGTCCTCCCTATTAAAAGAATCAGAAAAAAAAAAAAAAAAAAAAAAAAAAAAAAAAAAAAAGAGTTAAAAGAGAAGCGTGAGAGTGAGTGAGATAGGAATCAGGTCATTAGGAAGGTAACAGAGAATTACAAAGCAGAACCCAGATCTCTCATTGCATCTTGAATTTCTTCGCAGAAATTTTCGACCAACTCCAGGAAAAAGGTGGAGTCATGAACCATTTTCAAATAATAATTGTCCATGAAACTGGTGTCCAGCAGGTCCTAAGAAAAGATTAACACATGACAGATCTCTTAGAATTCGGCGAACTTAGACAAAACAAGGATTAGATGGACTTTGTGGTGAAAATTTTAGTTGACCATTCACAGTAAAAAGTGTAAAAACTTTCACCAGATAAATTAAATCCGTCCACTTGCGATATAAACCAAACGCTAGGTTCTAATAAGATGCCATCATTTTCTCATATTGGAACTAGTAAAACACCATCAAATCTTTGAAGAACGGAAAAATTCAACTATTTTCCCTACAAATTTATTAAAACCATGAAAATGCAGTCCTTTCAATCTTAAATTAATCAATAAACAACTTCATTGATTTTTCAGATGCAAAATTTTAAAAAGAAAATGGGTAATGGGATACTTCATGCTCCAAGGAGACGGTGAGTTCAAAAAGCTTATCAAGAAGCTCATCCCTCTCTACAACCATTGCTCTGACAAAAACAACCTTAAAAACTCCACACACAACCAAAAGCGGAGATTGTATAAGGAGATAATATTTATGAAAGGTATGTGGATACAATGAGTAAACCCAAAAGGGGTTTATATAGTGGTTGCATCGGCAAAGGTTGGTCATAACTGAGCTTGCCTGAAGCAGAAAATGAGAAAAAGGATAAAAGGAGAGTAATGACGAGGTAAATGCCATGCCATGTTTTAAGAGAGTTTGTTGAACTGGAATTTGCTGTCTTTCCATAATTGAGTTATGTGCCAAGGCTGGCTTCATAACGCCTCTCTTCATTGTTTTGCTAGTTTGTAATACCGTCGTATAATATACAAGAATGAATCTATCCAAATAAGATAAAGGAATCAGAACGAATTACAAAGGGATGGCAACTAATTTATCAAAATTTCTGCATTTATTAACATAACATAATGGGAAAAATGTCCTTTCTTGGCTTGCATTTTATTGTTTGGAATTGTTGTGCATAACGGCACATTTGGAAATTCTACTTACCATATCAAATCATTTCTATAGAGAAGTTATCAAAAAACCTAAGATAAAACTCATTTATGTGCTAGCCTTTTTTATTGACCCAATTTTCAACTCACTCATTCTCACACTTCCAAGCAATTCCGGTTTCTATTTTAAATATGTCTCATTTCAACTTGCCAAATTATATATCAAATAAGAGAATAAAGCTTCTATTTCCATTCTTAATATCCAAACATTTCAACCCATAAATGTTGGTTGCGATACTAATGTGGCATGACGAGTCAATAGTAATATACACATTATTTGAACCTTAGGTAATTATATTAAGACAAATCTCATTTTCAGTTAACTAACTTTTCATATGTCATTGCCACGAGATTTATAAACTATTCATTAAATGCTTTCTCAATAATATATATTTTCCTACTCCCAAATCGTGGTGAATAGATTATTAGAGCCTTCATAAATAGTGGGTCTCACATACAGCTCAAATTTTCCTATCTTTTTTCTTTTCATAATTCAAGGACACCAATCCATAAACCCAGCTATCTAAAGGCTCACGGAACACTTTCAAATGAGGCATTTGGCCTAATTGTTGTGCATAACAGCACATTTGAAAATTCTATTTACCATATCAAATCATTTCTATGGAGAAGTTATTAAAAAATCTAAGATAAAACTCATTTGTATGCTAGCCTTTTTTATCGACCCAATTCCTAACTCACTCATTCTTATCTTCCCAAGCAATCCCAATTTCCATTTTAAATATGTCTCATTTCAACTTGCTAAATTATATATCAAATAAGGGAATAAGGCTTCCATTCTCATTCTCAATATCCAAACATTTTAATTCATAAATGTTGGTTGCATCACTAATGTGGTGCAACGAGTCAATAGTAATGTGGACATCATTCGAACCTTAGGTAATTGTATTAAGACAAATCTCATTTTCAGTTGACTAACTTTTCATATGTTATTGCCATGTGATTTATAAACTATTTATTAAATACTTTATCAATAATATACATTTTCCTACTCCCAAATCAAGGTAAATAGATGATTAGAGCCTTCATAAATAGTGGGTCTCACATACAGTTCAAATTTTCCTATTTTTTTTTCTTTTTCATAATTTAGGGACACAAATCCATATGCCCAGCTATCTAAAAGCTCATGGAACACTCTCAAATGATGCATTTGGCCTAATTGTTGTGCATAACAGCACATTCGGAAATTCTACTTACTGTATCAAGTTATTTTTATAGAAAAGTTATCAAAAAATCTAGGATAAAACTCATTTGTCTACTAACCTTTTTTATTGACTCAATTCCCAATTCACTCATTTTCACTTTCCCAAGCATTCCCAATTTCCATTTTGAATCTGTCTCATTTCAACTTGTCAAATTATATATCAAATAAGGGAAAAGCTTCCATTCTCATTCTAAATATCCAAACATTTCAACTCATAAATATTAGTTGCGTCACTAATATGGTGCGACAAGTCAATAGTAATGTGCACATCATTCGAACCTTAGGTAATTGTAATAAGACAAATCTCACTTTCAGTTGACTAACTTTTCATATGTTATTGTAACGTGATTTATAAACTATTAATTAAATACTTTCTCAATGATATACATTTTCCTACTCCCAAATCACGGTGAATAGATGATTAGAGCCTTCATAAATAGTGGGTCTTACATACAGCTCAAATTTTTTTTTTTTTTTTTTTTTTTTTTTTCTTTTTCATAATCCAGAGACACCAATGCATAAGCCATGCTATCTAAAGGCTCATGGAACACTTTCAAATGAGGCATTTGGCCTAATTATTATGCATAACAGCACATTCGGAAATTTTACTTACCATATCAAATCATTTCTATAGAGAAGTTATCAAAAAACCTAAGATAAAACTCATTTGTGTGCTAGCCTTTTTTATTGACCCAATTCCCAACTCACTCATTCTCACCTTCCCAAGCATTCCCAATTTCCATTTTAAATCTGCCTCATTTCAACTTGCTAAATTATATATCAAGTAAGGGAATAAGGCTTCCATTCCCATTCTCAATATCCAAACATTTCAACTCATAAAAGTTGATTACATCAACTAATGTGGTGCGACAAGTCAATAGTAATATACACATCATTCGAACCTTAGGTAATTGTATAAGACAAATCTCATTTTCAGTTGACTAACTTTTCATATGTCATTGCCACATCATTTATAAACTATTCATTAAATACTTTATCAATGATATACATTTTCCTACTCCCAAATTGCAATGAATAAATGATTAGAGCCTTCATAAATAGTGGTTCTCACTTATAGCTCAAATTTTCCTATCTTTATTTTTATTTTTTTCCTAATCTAAGAACGCCAATCCATAAGTTCAGCCATCTAAAGGCTCATGGAATACTCTCAAATTAGACATTTGGCCTGTGTAGGTGACCGAAACCCTAAGAAATTTATACGCAGTTAGGGGGATTCAAACAAGTGACCTCCAATTCTCACTAGGTGTTTTATAATTACCAAAATATCCATAAACCTATTATTTATTGTACATCGATTAAAGATTTTTACTAAAATATGCATAAGAATTAGAGATTCACTAGGATTAAAAAAAATTCTTAAAGTGACCGCAAAAATAATTGCCTGGTAGAGCTTGCATGAGAGCGTGTCACATGGCTCAACCTCACTTGAGTTTTACCAACTTTGAAAAAAGTATGATGATTGTGTGTGGAGATTCAGTTAAATTTATAATTGATTCTTTCTTAAGCCTTTACATTTGATTGCTAATGAGTTGATCAATGATACTATAGAGATTATACCTTTGCTAAACCTAATGAAAGAGAGGGTGGTGAGGGACTCTGGGACTGAGGTCAGTTTTGAAAAAAACAAAAAAAAAAAACAAATTGAATTTCTGCTTTTCATTTGGAGTGAAAACGAAAGCTACTTCTGCAAAATGTTCAGTAGTCAATTACGGACGCTTTCAAAAAATGATTTCCCCAATTTGAAGAATGTTTGCATATTTGAAACACACTAAAAATCATTGAGACAGTAATTTTATGAAGAAATAGGGACTCTAGATATGAAACTCGGTATGCCACACGATTCTAGAAGAGTAGTTCTTTTTTGGGGAATTCTCAGCAGAAAATGAAGTTAGAAAGCTTGTCTAGAACAAACAAAGCATTTGAACATTATAATCTAGCTACAACATATGGATAATTTTTTTTTGTGCAATAGAAAACTTAAAGAAATGCAATATCAACGTGGGAACCATAGGGTTTTATTATTGGATGAAGGGCTATCTTAGATGTAAGCTGTAACGCCAACGCAGAGCAATTTATACTCTCAAGACCCAAAACAACGACATATCAAGATAAGTTCGGATACTCGAGCATTACACAAGACAATACCGTTTTTTATTTAAACTCAAACAAACTTCTGCAATAATGGGGTATACTTTACGACATTTAGAGCACGCATGATAAAATTTCTACTTCTCTATTTCTCTATTTCTCTGTTTCCTGGAGCAGGTTTGGAACAGAAATCCGTTTGATAACGCAATTTGATTTTTCTATTTATGGAACAGATTTCTATTCCATAAATAGATTTAAAGAAGAAATCAGAAGCTAAAATTTTTAACTTCTCAATTTCTGAATCAGAAATCAATTTCTATTCCAGAAATTTTGTCATGTGCACCCTTAGAGTTGACAGGCTTTGATCCAACACTAGTCACCCAGTTTCAGTTGTTCCCAGGTCCTGTCTGGTTACCATAGAGGTAAATAATCCTGCGCTCGATCTGCACACGAGAATTCGGCAGTTATAGGATACACGCGACAAAATTAATGCCAAAACGACTTAGAGTAAGTCAAGTACGGTCTTTTATTTCTCTTCATGCCTAATGACCGCAATATTACTAAACCTACCGGAGTTCTGAGTGCTAGAGTATTCCATAAAACTCTTATTAGCAAAAGAAAAAAAGATTAAGGAACTGAAAAGCACAGCAATTATGATAGGATTTCTCAGACTTCAGCAGCAAAGTAATATTGCAACTCGCTAGAGAGTAGATTTCACTTAATCGTGAAGGTTCGCACACTTAAAGCTCAATCAATTTCCAAGTTTTCAATGTGAATAGGCGAAGTCCATTCTGGGATTTAAATACATGTGAACCGAGAGAATAGACCTGAAATGCTTCGTAATATTAATGTCTACAACGGTTTCAATGCAATCTTGTTGGATTCTGGGCAAGCAATTACCTAACACTATCATGTGGTTATGGCGGCTAGTCTCTTCCCCGCATGCACATAGTGGACATCCAAAAATTCATTTCTCCTCTAATGTTTTCTCAAAAAGTTTCGCTTTACGTTACCTCAATGATGGTGCCCAAGTGCGGACGCAGAAGCTGGTACTCTTGTCGCATGCGAAGCACCGCCAAATTACACCTGCATAATGTGCATCAAGAAAAGTCATTAAACTTCACCTTTGAGTTATCAAACATAAGTGAGCATGCCAATGTTATTTTCGTCGATCATAAGAGAGATGCTTCAACGGGGAGTAGTCACTCGGTAAAGGCATTTCCCTTTCCTAATTCACATTTCATCCGACTCTCAAATTGCCTAAAAATTTATCTAATGGAGACGCTAATTTCCCACTGATAAAGTAAAAGAAGCAGCTCTTGAATGCCACAACAGTTCCAAGATATCAATGGAATGGTGTTGTCCTTTGCATGTAGAAAGAAGAATCTCCTCACCTGTGCTTAGAGGCAGCGTCAATGGCATTGCGCAATTCCACAATTGCAAGCTCCAATGCACAAGCACCAATTCTGAAACACCCATTGAAGAAAAGTTAGCAGACCACTATGATATAATCAAGAAGGATAATACGAGAAGATTAACCGATATGCCATGATATTAACCAGATTGTTTGGACAACTCAAGTGGAAAAACACAACTGACAACAGTAAACTAATGACGGGAGGATACAGCTGAGCAGGCGCTTCCTTTGATCTCTTGATGTTGACATGTCAGATATTTTAACGCAGACAGATGAATTTTAGGTTTTAACTTTTGAGGTGAGAGTCAAGATCATTAAAACATTGAATCATTACAGTGATAGCTTTATGACCCTCAATGTGAAGACAGTCTTTATTGGGTATGAAAGGGAGATATTCTCCATCTACCTTGAATTCCAGTAATCCCTATAAGTATGTTGAAGTGAGAAAACTGAAAAAAGTTGCATCGAACCTGCTAACAAAGAATCTTCCTATGTTACACAAGCTAATATATGATGCCAAAAGGCGAATCAGCCTGCTCCAAACTAGTAGCCTCCAATTTTCTTGCGGAGATGCCACATGATGTCCGACGGCAATGACAAGCATGAATCGAAAAGATAACATAATGTACACCATAATTTGGGACCCCAATAAATACGAGATGCCTGAATCTTGATCTAAAAGTTCGTTAGATGTTTAATAATGCTACTATAACGCTCTTTCGACATCTTAAAAAGGTAAACCTTTGGCGAACAATAAAATGAAGACAATATAAGAAATCAGGCGCCAATTTTTACACAAACACCTCATGTATCTTATATATGTTATGCAGCACAAGACCTTACGTCCAAAAGCCGTCAATCATTCATACCTTTGCTGGAGATCTGATACAAGTGATCGAGCTCCTTTGTTTTCTTATATTTTTCAAGAAATACCACATGTAACTTATCTACATTACAGCCACAAAGGATCTTACATGTTAATCCACCAGCCACCCCATTCTCTACCATAATAAGTGAAAGAACATAGCATGATTGATGCATCACCACATGAATCGGAATATTGTCTTACCTTGTTGCACTTCGTCGGACCTTTATATAGTGCTCGACCATTTTTTCATAGTCCACTACCGGGAGTGCCCTTTTACAAACAACAAATAAAAAGGATGAGTCTAACATAAGCACAAGAGAACGATTGATATAGAAGCACACCGCATGAGGAATGTAGCAGAGTAATACAAAGTAAGAACCAGCCCTCTCAGCCCCGCTTCCATGTCATCACGGAACCCCCGGACCAAGTCCAGGAAACACCTGGAGCCTCTGGCGAGTTTCATTTCATAAGCACTCGCAATATTGCTGTTCAACACGCCCTAGAAAATATTAAAGCAAGAGTGACTTATTAGAATCCAGTGAACCTGATATTTATCAAGTTTAGATGGATCATGACAACATTTTACCACACTATTCACAATGACAATCGGTAAATCCTTCACCAAACAAGTCCATCTGTCTTTGTTTTAATAAAAACCAAAAGCTTGTTTCAAAGAAGGCCACCTTTGTCTTAAATTGAAGCTAGTAAAATAATATCAAACCCCACCAACAAAAAATAGTTCTGCCTTACCTTTACAAAAAAAAAAAAAATAGTTCTGCCTTTTCTCTACACATTTATGCAAATCAAGGAAAGGGTGGTTCCATTCAATCTTGAACTAATAAACAAAACAACCCATTTCAGTTTTCTGGTCTAAAACTTCAAAGAAAGGTGGATAAAGGTATACAATTTCCTCCAGGATGCTGATGATTTCGTGAAGCCTACGTGCCATAGCTAAATCCATTGCTCAGACAGAGAACCTGAGGAGTATCACACACAATCAAAAGAAGAGAGATTTTATAGAGAGAACACTTGTATGAGGGGTGTGTGGGCTGCACGAGTGATCCCAAGAAAGGTTTATGCAGACGGTTGCACCGGCAGAGGGTGGATCAAAAATGAGCTTTCAAGAAGCCGAAAATGAGAAACGGGACAAAAGAAGAGTAAACGAGAAGAAGGCCATGCCGTGCTCTCAGGGAGTGTGCTGGACTGCAGGTAACGCCTCTCTCTTCTCCGTTTTTAAGCTGACAATGAGAGGGAAACACATTGGATGGGTTTAGTTTCTCACATCAAAGAGGGCACATGGAGAGAGATAAAAAATTTTTACGGGTCCATTGGAGTTACTGGCTTGTAGTAACGAGTTAATTACAAGATCATGCATTACACAAACTCTAATCGTTTGTGTGTGTGTTTGATTTTACATGTCATTACCACGCGGTTTATTCTTTTCTTTTTTTTTTTTGGTCGAAAAAATGATGGGTCTGACGTAATTAGGCTCACAAATCCAATTACTGAGTTGAAAATTTTTAACATGGACAGCCCAAATTATTTAGCCAGTGTAGACTGAGGACATGAAAGAGTTTCCCGTTGGAGTGTGCCTTCTATGGTAGGATATATTCCGATAAAAATAAAAAATAAAAATTGGTAGGCTATATACTCTCTTTCCCTCTTTTTGATTGGATTTGTTACTCATTTTGTCTATGCATTGCTGGATTACCATTCAAGGACTTGCCCAAAATAACCAGAATTTAAAAGGGTAAAAAATCTAGGAAATTATCAAATCTTTTCTTATGGAGTAATATTATTTCTCTGTACATTCTTCTTCTTCTACTACTTCTTCTTTCCAGTTAAAGATTAAGTGTGTTTCTAGAACTAGGAGAATTGATCGAATCTAAACTTTGCTTATCAGAAATCAAGGATTAAATATTTGATAGATAGGTTTCTTATTCAATTAATAGTTTTCTACTTAAAATTCCAGCTTAATCTGAGCTTTTCCCCGGCAACGGTCAGAAAAAAATTCGAGAGTTGTTCGGTAAATTGAGCCAACCGTCTTATGAGGTATAGATGCAACTTTAACTACATGTTCAGCAGCCTAGTACATATATTATCTGTTGAATAATGGCAGCGGTAACAACAACAAACCAAGCCTTATCCCACAGGCCATTTAGATAACGACATTTTCAACTACACTTTCGATGAGAAGAAACTAACAGTTTCCACGAAGAAAATTTCCAGTTTGAAACGTCACCTACGAGCATGAGACACAGAATAATGATAAACATAGAAGTTTAGATAGTGAAAATGCAAACCACACATTCCATGAATGTGGCAAAGCAAAAAAAACTAGAAAGCTTGTTCGAGATCAGCAACCAAAGACTTAGCTTCAGTGTCATCTTAACATCATGATCAAGTTACTGGATACATAGAACATTGTACGACATGAATCAATTTCAACAAGTGGGACCATAGGGTTCTACTTATATAAGGATGCCAACAGCAACAAAGAGAAGTTCAGATGCTCAAGGCACGAAATGACAACATTAGTTATACTAAGAGCAAGTCTGAATGATCAGACACGAAACAACACGACAACATAAGTAGGATAATATGACGTGCACTGCAATACCTTAAGAAACCAAACTTCACCATGTTGAACTATAGGGTTTTATTTATACCTGATTAGGGCCTGCCTTAGATGTAAGCAGTAATGCCAACATAAAGCAGTTTAAACTCTCAAGATACAAAATGACAACATTAGAGTAAGAGAAAGTTCAGATATATAGACATGAAATGACACGGTGACCTGTCAAGACAAGTTCCTATACTTGGACACGACACAAGACTATATCGGTGTTTATTTAGATTCAAATAGTCACATTTCTCCAATGATGGATCTACTTCATGACATAATTGGTTAGCAGGCATTGATGCGACACTGGTAGCCCATTTCAGTTGTTCCCAGGTCCTGGCTGGTTACCTTCCAGGTGGATAATCCTGCGCTCGAGCTGCATACAAAAATTCTCCAAGTATAAGATATACATAGAAAAGTTTATGCTGAAACAACTTAGATTAACCCGAGTATAATCTTTTAACTCTCTTAGTGCATCACGACCTCAGAATTGTTAAACCTATACGACTTCAAGTTGTGGAATAATCCATACTACTACTGAGCAAAAGAAAATAGATCAAGGAATCGAAAAGAGCAGCAACTATGATAAGATTTTTCAAACTTCAGCAGCAAAGTATCATCACTAGTCCCTAGAGAGTACATGTGAGTTAATCACAAAGGACCGCACGCTAAATGCTCCATCACTTTCGATATTTCCATGTGAATAGGCAAGTCCATTGTAGAGATTAAATACGTGTGAACCAAGAGAATAGACCTCAAAAGCTTCATATTATTAGTGTCTACGATGGTCTTAATTCACTTCTGTTGGACTTTGTACGAGCAATTACATAACATTATCGAGTGGTTGCCGTGATTCATCTCCATAAATTCATTTCACCTCTTTTGTTTCCCGAAAAAGATGTGGCATTACGTTACCTCAATGATGGTGCCCAAGTGTGGACGCAGAACGTGGTACTCATGTCGGATGCGAAGCAGTGCCATGTAGCACCTGCATAATGGGCATCTAGGGAAGTCATTGAACTTCATTGTTGAGATGTCGAACATAAGTGAGCATGCTGATATTTCCCTCATTTGTCACCAAGAGAAATGCTTCTGAGGGAAAAGTCAATGGGCAAAGGCATTTCATTTCCTAATTCCCATGTTATCCGATTGTGAAATCACCTAAACTTTGCCTATTGGAGATGTAATTTTCTTGCCCTTTAAAGCAAAAGAAGCAGCTATTGGATATCACAATAGTTCTAAGATGTCAATGGAACCAGGTTGTCCTTTGCGTGTAGAAAGGTAGTATCCACTTACCCTTCCCTAGAGGGAGTGCTAAGGGCATCCGGCAAATCGTCAATGGCACTCCCCAATGCACGAGCACCCATTCTGGAACACCCGTTTAAAAAAAGTTAGCAGACCTAAGATATTGATGTTGATGCTGTAATTGGGTATCGCTCTGACATAATCGAGCGGGATAGTACAAGAACATTAACTGATATGCCATGACATTAATCAGATGGTTTGGACAACTTGAGTGGAAAAACTCGATTAAAAAGACTAAATTATTGAGTGGGTGTTACAGCACTTCCTTTGATCTCTTGATCCTGACATGTGGGATATAAACGTTAATGCAGACAAATAACGTTTAGATTTTAACTTTTGAGGTGAGAGTTGAGATCATTAGAACTTTGAATAGATACGGTGATGACTTGAACAACATATGATTTAATTCAACTCCAATTTGAAAATAGGGCAATATTCTTCATCTACCATGGACTCCAGTAATTCCTATCAGTACGTTTAAGTGAAAAATGCTGAGTTGGATGTGCTAACAAAGCACCTTCCAATGTCAAAAAAGTTCATATATGATGCCAAAAGGCGAATCAGCCACTCCAAACTGGTACCCTCCCATTTTCTCACAGATAAGCCATGTAATGCCTAACAGCGGCCAGCAAGATTCGAAAAGGTAATGCAACGTGCATTCTAATTTGAGATCCAAATAAATACAAGATCTGCAAATCTTTATCTAAGAGTTCATTAGAAGTGTGAAATGCACACTGACTCTCCCGACATTTCAAAATGATAAACATTTGGCGAACAAAACATTTCAAAATGATAAACATTTGGCGAACAAAAGTATAAGTATGACAAAATAATTAGTCAGGCACCAATTTGTAATGGAGGCACCACGAGACTTTACATTCGAAGCCATCAACCATTCATTCTGCTATAGACGTTCCATTTGTTTTTCAAGAAACACCACATTTAAGTTACATCCATGACAGCCGCAAAGGATCTTACATTTAAACACCATCGAAATATTATTTTCTCTGCCATAATAAGTAAAGGGACAATTGTAAGATGGATGCATGGCCACACGAACTGGAAAATTGTTTTACCTTGTTGTAATTTCTTTGATCCTTAGATAGTGCTGGAACAAATATTCATAGTCAACAAGTGGGAGTTCCCTATTATAAATCAACAAATAAAAAAGAGGAGTCTTAAATAAGCACGAGAGAATAAGTGAGATAGAAGTACATCACCAAGAGGAATGTAGCATAGATATACAATGCAAGAACCAACTCTCTTAGCGCTGTTTCCACGTCGTTGCAGAACATCAGGACCAAGTCCAGGAAATACATGGAGCCTTGCGGTTTTGTTTGATAAGCACTCGCAAAATTGCTGTTCAACAGGCCCTAGAAAAGATAAAGCAAGACTGATTTATTAGAATTCAGTGAAGCTGGTGTTTAACAAAGTCATATGGATTATGATAACATTTTACCAAACTATTGACAATGAAAACTGGTAAGTCCTCCCCCAAAAAAGTCCATCTCTCCGTGTTTCACTAAAAACCAAAAGCTTGTTTCGAAGAAGGCCTCCTTTGTCTTAAAATGGAGCTAGTAAAACTGCGTCAAACCTCACCAGGCTAAAAGAGTTCTACGTTTTTCTTCCCTACAAATTAAAAAACCTTCAAGAAAGGTGGATACTTGTTCCTCCAGGGTACTGATGAGTGCATGAAGCCCGTGCACAAGAGCATCCCTCTCAGAAGCCATTGCTCAGACAAAGAGAACCTGAGAAGTCTCACGCACATGAATAGAAGAGAAATGTTATAGAGAAAGCATCTGTATAAGTGCTGTGTGGGTTGCGTGAGTGAACCCGATAAGGGTTTACAGACGGTTGCACTGACAAAGGGTGAATCATAAATGAGCTTGCATGAAGCGGAAAATGAGAATAGGGACAAAAGAAGAGTGATCGAGAAGAAGGCCATGCCATGCTTTCTGGGAGTTTGTTGGACTGATGGTAACGCCTCTCCATCCTCTGTTTTTAAGCGGGTTATAAGAGGGAAATAAAGCTCAGTTATTGATCAATCGGGAAGAAAAATCTGGAGATATCAATAAAAATCACAAACCGATTCTTGAATATGTTTGAATTAAGAGATTGACAACTCTTGTAAATATATTATTCTTCATTATGGTATTGTTTCCTTATGGAGTTTAACGTTTGTAATATCTTTATATAATGGAAATCATCTCAACAATTGTACGTTGAGATTAAGAATCAAAAACCTTTGTTCTTTTATGATATCATAGCAAGATCCCTCCATTAGGAGTAATTTGAATTCCGAAAATACCTGTGATTTACCCCTCCTACAAGGGCAAAGAGTAAATCACCAGAACAAAAGGCCAAAACCAATTGTTATGCTTAAAGTGTTCTGCGTGTCTCACTCTAGGGACTAGATGCCCAACCTAAGCTAAGTATGGTCTATTTCGATATAATAATGCTATTCATGATACTATTCTTATGAACAATTATAGAAGGAATGTTGGCTTGGTTTTCTGCAGCCTATTCCACGACAAAGAAATCAATAATCCACGAAAGATGGTAGTAGTCTCACAAAATCTTACAGAATATTCTAAGTTCAAATCTTTTAGGCATCTATCTGCCTCTCTATTGCATATTTCCACGCTCTAAGTTAACGCTAAAGTCTAGATTACGCATAAGGGGAAGCGTTATAATATTTACATAATAAATCACGTCTTTATCTAACATTTTAAGTTTTTAAAATAATCGACAATAATCCATGGGAAGAGCATTGGATGGGTTTTGTCTCTGACAAGAAATGGGGCATGGAGAGATTTTTCGTTTGTGTCTATCGGCAACGCTAACATGGAGTAACGAGTTAATTACACGATACCCGCATCGTATGGACTCCAGCCACAAATCTAATGACTGAGACGACTCATTTAGGCTGAGGGCATGGAAGAGTTTCCTGTTGGAGTGTGCCTTCCGTGTTAATGCCAATTACTCTCTTTCACGCATATAAAAAATTACCGAATTGCTTCTTTCGAAGTTATAAAACTTCTGTCTACATTCTTTGCTCATCAGAAATTGTGTTTTATTGCTTTTCAGAAATCAAGGATTAATTGTGTGACAAACAAAGTTTTCTTACGCGATTGATAGTTTTATTTAAATTTTGACAGATGGTTCTCATTAAAATGTTGCGTAGATTGATTTGATCTAAGCAGCTCCTGAGCTCCTAAGCCTGAGCTGATAGTTGAAATGCGATGGACGACTGCACAGGGAACAGAATAGGAATTATCAAAATTGTCAACGCGTTACAATACAATGCCTCCTATGACGTTTAGGCCTCATTCTCAAGTCCTCCCGAATAAATGGATAATTCAACCGCCCACTGATAAAGAATTTTCCCCTCTATCTGCACATATAATTACTTGGCCATGGTATACAAGTAGGAGTTGCAATAGGATCAACGACATCCTTTATGTAACAAAGGAGACCCGGTTCTCTCTAGTACCAAAACTTGATGTGGAGATACTTAAATGTCAAAAGTTAAGGTACACTCAAGTGTTAAAATCAAAGCAAAATAGATTAGTTAAGTGTCAATAGCGAGAAAATCCGGTCAAAATACTGATATTGTGTTTTTCCAGCCAAACATATGTAAAACGACGTAGTTTTGTATGCTGACATGGCTAGATAAGCAAAAACGGCATCGTTTTGCCTCGGATTTGAATTTTAATATAAATATTAATTAAATTAAATCTAAAACTAAATTATATTAAAAAGAAGAAGAAGTAGTTGCATAAGGTGGGCGAGGGATTGCACAGCCCTTGCCGTTTTGCAATCTCTCCCCCTTTAAAATTAATAATTTAATTTAATTAATATTTATAATAAAATTCAAATAAGAGACATAACGACATTTTTTGGCTTTTGTTTGCTGACTCAACTCTCTGGCGAATTACATAGATAAGCTATTTTAATGAAAATTTGCAACATAAGATTTCCAGCTAAGATCACCAAACTTGGAGTGGCATTTTCATAATTTTTGGCATATAAGTATCTTCGTGTCAAGTTTTGGCACTTGTACTATTCTTTTGCCCACGACAAAGGTAAAAAGTTACAAGAAAAAATAAAAAAAAAAATTGAGTGGAGCGGATGACAAAATAAGGAGCATTTATTAGGTCTGCACGGATGAAGAAAACAATCTCCACTTGCAATTTCGCAACGTACACGTGAGTACAGCAAAGTATTGATTTATACACGTCTCCAAATTTTCAATGAGAAGAAAACTAACAGCTTCCATGCAGAAATTTTCCTGTTTGGAACCCCACCTACAAGCATGAGACCCCAAGTAATGAAGAACATAGAACTTTAGGTAGTGAAACAGTGCAAACCACAGAATTTCATAAATGCAAAAGAAGCAAAACACCGGAAAGTTTGTCGAGATCAGCAACCGAACCTTTAGCTTCAGCATAATGTCCACATCATAATCAACTTAATGCAAGCGTAGAACATTATGAGACATGCAGCAGTAAAGCAACTTCAGCAAAATGGAACATAGGCTTCTTCTATATATAATAGGACAGCAACACCAACATAGAAATGTTCAGCCATTCAAGGCACGAAAAGACATTACTTATACAAAGAGCAAATCTGGATGCTCTGACACAAAACAACGGAACAACAAAATTCGAGCAAGTTCTGATGCTCAGATGATATGAAGACGATGTAATATTTAATGGACTCTTAAACTTCTCCAAAACGGAGTTTATTTCATGACATAGGGATAGGGGGCCTTGATGAGACACCAATCATCAGGTTTTACTCATCGTCATCGGAATCGGAATCTCCTGCAAGGTTACGCTCAGGGTAGATAATCCTGCGCTCAAGCTGCACAAGTAAGAATTAATGGCCGATTGCAATGCATTTTTATTTTTATTTTTTGGGTCGAAAGATTGAAATGCAGTAACAAGTTCATGCATCAACCAAATGAAAAATAGTCTCATGTTACCCTGGTGATGGCCCCCAAATGCGGACGCAGATTCTCGAACCCCTAATGCACATGAAGATGCGCCAAGCTGCACCTGCAGAATGAGCATTGTTAGTAACTAATCCGGTGAGTCCATTAAACTTCACCCGATGTCATCACCCACAGCAGCACTTCCACAGGGATTATTAGTCGCGTCCATTGCCTTCAACTTGTCTATTAGTCATACTATTATCTTTCCTTCACTCGTGGAATAAAAGCAACCACTTACTCTTCTACAGAGGCACCTAAAATACTGCAGTGGAGTTCTTCGAGCCCTTGCCTCATTGCCGAAGCGCCAAAACTGGAACACCCGTTTAGAATAATTAGCGGCCAGGGTGAAGTTAATTAATGATCTTATTACTATGGTTACATATCATAGTGATATGATGGCGTGGATACTATGAGAAGATTAACTGATATGCTATGACAGTATGACATTAATCCAATACTTTGGACAAATCAAGCAGGAAATTTGAAGAAATAAACCAGAGATGGAGTAATACAACAGCATGTTCTTCCTTCGATCTCTTAATGATAACACTTTGAGACTCTGAGATATATACAGACAAATGAGATTCTAGCATGGTGAGATTATCTACCACTGAATCATCATAAAATTATGCATTAAACCTATTGGAAATTGTGATCCATTTTCTCTAAAACTTTCTAGAAACTTCAAGATTGATATTGTCTAGAATTGTTGAGAATGGAGGTTGCTAAATGAATCTAGAAGATTCACGTGGGAATGCAAAAGTAGAAATCTCTAGAAGAAGAATGGATAAACAACAATCTAGAATTTCCTAGAATAAGCCTAAGTGGACAGCATTCCACATAAATTTAGAATGTTGTATTTAGTCCCTATAAATAGGAAAGAGGGGGGAGCGTAGCAAAACAACAAATGTAAAAGTGTGTGAGGGAATACCCTCCACCTTGTGTGTGAGGTTTATACCTCCACCATGAGAGGAGCATGAGAACATACTCCATATCATGTAGCTTCCGCAGCTCACACATCAAAAAAAATTTGGGTGTGTGCGTGTGGAAGCATGGTTTTGGTATTAGTTATAGTTTTTGGTTAGTAATGTTGTGTGCAAGTGTATGATATAGTTTGTAGAGGATGGACAAAGGACAATATATGATAATTGAAGGATATAAGACATGGGGAAAATAGTTTCATTAGTTGAACAAAATAGTTTGATGGAGGTAAATAGAGATTTATGACCTCTCATGGTGAAGGGTTCACCTCACACACAAGGTGGAGGGTTTACCTCTCACACCTTTACATTTTGTTGTTCTACTATGCTCTCCCCTCTTTCCTATTTATAGGGTACTCTACCAACAGACACAAATGTTATCCACTTAGGCTTAATCTAGAGAGTTCTAGATTGTAGTTTATCATTTCTTCTTCTAGAGAGATCTACACATGTACTTTAACATTTTTCTCTTTCTTCCAGAAACTTAATCTAGGGAATTCTAAAAGTTTAGCAACTCTAGGAAATTCTAGAAAATGGATCACCATTTCCAACAAAACCAATAAACAGATGATCTAGCTTAACTCCAATATGGAAGTAGTTTTTCATATATAAGTAAGATAACTGCAATGTTCTTCATCTACATCAAACTCTTTAGAGATTCAATCAGGGTTTTTTGAGGAAAATTTGCTGCTTGGAGCACGCAAAGCAGACACCTTCCAATATCATAAAAATGAATATCGATACAATAAGGCAAATCAGCAGTCAAAAATAACTTCTAACCAACTTTGTTATAGAAAGGCCATGTAATGCCTAATGGTAACAGCTGGAAACATACGAAAAGATAACCTTTGCGATTTCCAAATCAAGACTTGAATAAATCCAAGATACCTCGACTTTGACTGAAAAGTATGTCTCAAGTTTGAAAACACAAAAATAACGGTTTCCCGACAATCAACATGAAAAAATATTGATCATACGGCGACAAAAGTATAAAGATTGCAATCGAAGTAGTCAACCTCTTATTTTTTCATGGAAACAACATGCGTCACTTATATGTATTACAGCTGCAAAAAGTCTTACCTTAAAATGCCATTCACCATGCATATTCTCTACTATAAACCTAATTAAGATGTGCCAATCTTGGCTAAAAGTTTGCTGGAGTTTGAAAACACAAAAATAACGGCTTCCCAACAATCAACATCATAAAATATTACTCATACAACAACAAAAACGGCAATCTAAGTAATTAGCCTCCTGTTTTCTAATGGAAACATTATGTGTCATTTATATGCATTACAGCCGCAAAAGATCTTACCTTAAAATGCCATTGATCATGCATATTCTCTACCATAGACCTAATTAAGATGTGTTAATCTTGGCTAAAATTTTTTAGAAGTTTGAAAATGCAATTATAACACATATAAACATCATAAAAAAGGGAAACCGAGCATGAACAAAATATAAAGAGGACAATCTAAGTAATCAGCCTCCAAATTCTCTCATGGAGACACCCTCTATGACCAATATGCGTCACAGCTGCGAAAGATCTTAAACTAAAGGCCATCGATCATGTAGAGTCTCTACTATAATCATACATAAGCGACAGAACAATCATGAAATTGAAGCATAGCCGCATGGACAGGATTAGTGTTGTCTTACCTTTGTATAATTCCTTTAACCTTTGTATAGTGAACATATATATCCGCAAAGCACACAAAACAGTCTTTCCTATTAAAAAATCAGAGAAAAAAAGAGTTAAAAAGAAGCACGAGAGCAAGTCAGATAGAAGTCACGTAATTAGGAATACAACAGAGAATTACAAAGCAGAACCCAGATCGCATAGTGCATCTTGAATTTCTTCGAAGAATGTTCCCACCAACACCAGGAAAAACGTGGAGTCATGAGTCGGTTTCATAGCAAAATTATTCATGAATTGGGTGTCCAGCAGGTCCTGAGAAAAGATTATCTTAGAATTCAGCAAACTTACGTGACACAGCAAGGTTTGGATGGACTTTGTCGTGAACATTATAGCAGATTATTTCACCATGAAAATTGCTAAAACTTTCACCAAACAGGTTCAATCCGTCCATGTTTCACTGAAAGATAAGCTGGTTTCCTGAAAAGGGCCATGATTCTCTCAGATTGGAACTAGTAAAACACTATTAAACCTTTGAAGAACGGAAAAATTCTACCATTTTCCCTACAAATTTATTCAAACCATGAAAAGTGTAGTCCCTTTAAATCTTAAATTAGTAAATAAACAACTTCATTTCGTTTTCAGATGCAAAATTTCTAAAGAAAGATTGGTAATGGGATAATTCTTCCTCCAAGGAGAAGATGAGTCCATAAAGCTCCAAAAGAAGCTGATCCCGCTCATCAGCCATTGCTCTGGGACAAATAACCTAAAAAAGCTTCACACACAACCAAAAGCAGAGAGAGTGAGAGAATCTGTACGAAAAGTGTGTGGATACAGTGAATGAACTCAAAAGGGATTTATATAGCGGTTGCACCGGCAAAGGTTGTTCATAACTGAGCTTTGCATGAAGCTGAAAATGAGAAAAAGGACAAAAGAAGAGTAATGGAGAAGGGAATGCCATGCCATGTTTTGCGCAAGTCAGTTGAACTGGAATCCTACTGTCTTTCCGTGGCGAGGCTATGTGCCAGAGCTGGCTCCGTAATGCCTCTCTTCTCTGTTTTGCAAGTTGTAATGAGGCGGAAACACATTGGAAAGGTCTAGGATATGATGTCCTCGTATGGTACATTAAAACGAGGCTATCGGAATAAGATGAAAGGAACAGGAAAGAATTACTAAGCTACTGGAATGACAAATAAGTAAAATTGCTGCGTTTGTTAACACACCGGAATGGGAAAATGTCCTTTTCTGGCTTGTATTTTATTGTTTGAAATTGCTTTGTATGATAGCAAATCAGGTAATTCTACTTACCATATCAAACCGTTTCCGTCGAAGAGTTATCAAAAACCTAGGATTACTAAAAAACTCCCTTGTGTGCTGGCCCTTTTTATTAAACCAGTTCCCAACTCACTCACTGTCTCACCTTCCGCCATTGGTAATGAAAATGCCAGAAGGCAGGGAATTTTGGATCCCAATTTCTATTTCGAATTCACCTCATTCTTAATGGTTTCATTCTCTAGCGGATGCTTGTATCGTTAGGTGTTGGTTGCATCACTAATGCCGCCTCACAAGTCAACCATAATGCCCATATCATTTGAGCCTTAGCTGATTTTCTATTTTTTTTTTTTTTTTTGAGCAAAGCTGATTTTCTATTTGACTTGCAAGAAAATTCTCATTTTTAATTGACTGACTTATTCGCATGACATTGTCACGTGATATATAATGAATTCATAAGAGAGATTTCTCATTTATGGTGGTATGGCGCATTGTTATATATTATCTTATTTTTGTCATTGTTTAGTACATGCATCTGATTTTTTTTTTTTTTTTTTTGGTCAATGAACCTGAGTTTTTTTTTTTTTTGGTCGGAATTGAACCTGAGTTGAAGTGGTGAAAATTTTGCCTACTCTCGACTCGTGGTGAACGGATGGCCTGAGTCATAAGAAATGGTAAATCCCACGTGAAACTAACTTATCATTAGGTAACATTCATCCATGTGATGCTAGCTTTACCATTCAAGGACATACCAAAGAAAGAACTTCCGACCAAAAAAAAAGAAAAGAAAAGAATTTACTATTCAAGGGGGAAAAGATCTAAGACATTATCATAATTTTCTTCTTTTATCAAATTTATCCTCAAATTTTCTTTACGTTCATATTGGTTTTTTAGTGAAAGATCTGAAGGTGCTTCTAGAATGATAAATCCATCCTTGCGCCTTGATTTTCAGCATATCATTAATATGCAGCAGCTAAAAGCACAATTGCAGATGAGATTCTTCTTTTTATAACCCAATGATGAGCGCAAAAGCATAGTACCACCAGTTCTCAAGCTGGAAATTCTGTGACCCCCCAATTAATTGCGCCAACCCTGAAGGTTGAGAAGATGAGATTGAAAATATCAAGTTTATTTTATTTTCATTGGAGATTAAAGAAACGTCTGAAAAGGTGGAAAAAAAAAAACAAAGAGAGTAGTACATTATTGATAGACTTCCTGCTGCAAGCTACACTTTCGAACCAAAGGCACTGTGCCACAATGAAGAAAATGAGGACTTCTTCGATCAGAGACCAGGTTGCGTTATTATTGCTAGTGAAAGTATCGTTGCTGTCTTAAAATTCAGGGTCATTTATTTCGTAGACAGCCGCTTCTGTTCACTGATAAACCCTCGTCCAACTTACTGCACAAACATTGATTGGCGATAGTACACAAGGAGTTTTTTTTTTTTTTTTTGATAACCCGGGTACCCCCGTATAGCTGGCAGCCAGCGGGATAAACCCGAGGCGAATTGGGTCACCACCACAGACCCAACCGCAGGTGAGTCGCGCAATGAGGACGCGGGGTTTCGAACCCCTCCCTCCTTGGTGGGAGAGAAAGCTCTAACCTCCACGGGCGGTGGTGTATACAAGGAGTTGTTCTTGCTGAAAAGAAAAAAAAAAGAAACAAGAAATCTGGCCATAGGGACAATACAAGGAGTATTTATTCTGTCCTGGAAGATATATGGGGAGAACATTCTAAACAGGCTGGATCGAGCTCTAAAAGCGTGCGCAGTTGAAATCTAATCGGTTGAATAGATTTTATTACTGCACAAGAAGCTGGCCTGTTCACAATAGCACATAAAATAAGAATTTAAAAAAAAAAATTGTCGAGCAAAATTCAGTCAGCAATGGAACCCTACTTGATCAAGAAAGCTAGAGAATATGCTCAATATGCTTAAACTGTAATACCTTAGACTAATATCACTTATCTTCTTTTTTATTTATTTAAATAGGTCTTAATATGTTCTGTCTCATAAAATGAAATTTAAAAGAGAATAATATGACATAAGAATTTGAATTTTCCAAGTCGACGAATATTATTGGGAACATCCTAGAAATCTATGCTATTTCATTCCAAAGCAACAACAGTAGTAATAAGAATCAGAGTTAAGATACAGGTTCAAAGCAATATTAGGGTTTTCAACAGTAGCCCTTAACCATACCAGACTTTTCATATTCAACCGGTTTGTTAAGTCAATTTTAGACCTTGGAATCTATAGATCCGTCCCTGGAAGTCAAGTACATAATTTTCCAGCAGCCAAGTACGCATCTTTCTTGGTCGAAAAACAGCATTTTGGCAAAATAATACATAAATCAACTTTTCAACAAAAAGCAAACTAACATTGTCCATGAAGATATTTTCCTCACGAGCAAGAGACCCAAAATAATGAAGGGTATAGAACTTTAGATAGTTGAACACGTTAACCTAAACAATTCCACAAACGCGAAAAGGAAAACTTTCTAACAGAAGGATAAAACTAGACAGCTTGTCCAGAGAAACCACAACTTTTGCTTCGGCCTCAACTTAACATCATAATCAAGTTGGTGCATAGGGATAAAGTAAGACGCGCAACACAAGGCAACATCAACATGTTGAAGCATAGGGTTCAATTTATATAAGGATAAAGAGAAGCCATAGAAGTAACAAGCAACGCCAAGCAAGAGGAGTTCAGATGTTCGACACATGAAATGACAACATTACTGGTACTAAGAGCAAGTTCGGTTGCTCAGATAGGAAACAACAGAAACAACATAAGGAGAGCAAGTTCAGATGCTCAAGACACAACTAGACCATGAGTTTTTATTAGACACTTAAAAACTCCTCCATTATCGCTTCATTACTTGGGGCTGGCAAACTTTGATGAGACACCAGTCACCCAATATCAGTTGTCCCCTGGCCCTCTCAGGTTGCGATCAAGATCAACGATCCTGCGCTCGAGCTGCAAATATGAGAATTCCCCTTGTGAGATATGACAAGGACAGATCACAATGCATTAACAAATTAATTCAGGCAGAAACAACATTAATATAAGTCAATGGCATTTTGTTTCTCTTATGCCTCATCAGCTAAGAATAGTTACATCTTCGTGGGTTCAAGTTATCACATGTTTCATAATACTTTTATTAGCAAGAAAAGAAGAAAGAAGGAAAATGACCCTAAGCAATGAAGTAGTCAATAGATTTCTCAGATCTTCAGGAAACCCCCATCTCTGTCTCAGCACAGTAGTTTTCAATTGCATAACTATCGGCAATGGCTGAAATATCGACCGTTGAAGGTATAAAGCAAGATGTGGGAGAATAGGATCTGGACGAGTAAAGGGTTCTGGGTGCAAAAAGAGGTAACCTAGAAAGAAAGGTTAACAATCAATTGAAATTCCTAATTTGTTAGATAAGAAAGCTCAGTCATTTTCCACATTTTTCTAGTGGAGACACAATTCCGGCAGGTCCATCATCACACGCTGCTGTTCTAGATTGCCAGTTATGGTTTTGATCATCTCATACTCCGTAGATAACTACATGCAATTTTCATTTGGTTACTGCAGTTAAGGTTTTTATGCTACCTCAATAATGGTATCCAAGTGCGGACGGAGTTTATGGTACTCTTGATGTATACGAAGCAGCGCAAAGTCGCACCTGCATGATAAGCATCCTTAGCAACAAATCCAAGCAAGCCTTTAAACTTCACCATTAAGACATCAAGCATAAGTAAGCATGCCGATATTTTTATGTGGAATCAAAGTGTTACTTACTCTTCCTTGGAGGAAGAAGCAACACCAAGTCGCAGCACCTCAAGCGGCAGGTTCAGCGCTGAAGCACCAAAGCTGGAAAACCCATTTAGAATAGTTAGTGGGCCTAAACTAATGATCGTATCACTACAGATTAAATATCATTATGAAACGATGGAGCAGGACAGTACGAATCAATTCTTTGATATGGTACAACTGACGAATATTTGATATGCCATGACCTTGATAAGATACTCAGACGACTCAAGCAGAAAATGCAATTGATTGACCATAAACCAGAGATGGAGTAATACAGCAGCATGTTCTTCCTTTGATCTCTTCATGATAATGCTTTGAGATATTGACATAAATGTAGACAAACAAAATTCTAGCGTGCAAAGCCTAAGTTAAGAGGAGAAACTGAACACTGAATCATTACATTTTGTTCCATGAAAACAAATAACAAACGATCTAGCTGAAATATAATATGCAAATACTCTTTCATAAGGTAAGTAACAGCAATATTCTTCATCAGCCTTTTAAATCTTCAGTAATTCACCAGTAAGTTTTAAGTAAAAGACATTACTTCAGGTATGCAAAAACGAACACCTTCCGACATCATGAAAGTTAGTATACGATATGGAAAGGCAAATCAGCCAACCAAAAATAACTACACCAATTTATAGACCACGTGTTGGTAATTAATGAACCGAAAGATTTGGAAAGATAACCTATTGTAAGCTCTAATTTGAGATCAAAATTAATCTAAGATGTGTTGATCTTGATAGAATAGTACATTTGAAGTTTGAAAATGCAAAAATAACGCCGACATCATTTAATGGTAATCATATGCAAAAAAAGGTATAAACGACAATACTCGACCCCGAGCTATTTTGTGGAAGTACCACATGTAACTTGTAGGGGTTGCGGCCGCAAAAAGACATCACCTTAAAAGGACATTGATCATGCCTATCCTCTCCTGTAGGCTAAATAGATCCATCGATCTTGATCTAAAAGTTCGTTGGTGGAAAAAACAAAAATAACGCCTACCAACACATAAAAAGGTAAACATGCAGCAAACAAAAGTATAAAGAGGAGAATCTAAGTGATCAACCTCGAATTTTTTTCACAGAAATACCCTCCGTGCCTTATATACTTTACAGCCGCAAAAGATCTTAACAGTAGAATCCATCTATCATGCGTAATTCCTACAACAGACCTAAATAAAAGAAAGACCAATCGTGAATCGATGTATGTCACATAAACCATATCGTTATTGTCTTACCTACTAACTATCCTTTTGATCTTTGCATGGTGCTCACGTATATCTGTATAGTTTACAGAAGGATGTTCCCTATTAAGGTATCAGGAAATAAACAAAATGAGTCCGAAATATGCACAAGAACGAGTAAGATAGAAGCGCTATAATAAGGATCGCCACAGAGAATTACAGAGCAATGGCGAGATCTCTCATCGCCCTTCGAATATCGTTATGAAACAACTGGACCGACTCTATGAAATACATGGAGCCATCATCCGGTTTCCTCTCATAATTGACGATGAATTGTTCATCCAGCAGGCCCTTGTAAAAGATCAACACAAGAGAAATAAATTAGAATTCGATGAACTTGCTGCATTTAACAGATTTGAATTGAGTTTATGATATCTGTCAATTCTTTGCTGCACTATTTCACAATGACAACTGTTAAACCTTCACAAAACATTTTCAATCCGTCTATGCTTCATTCAAAACCAAAAAGCTCGTTTAAATTAAAAGGCTACCGTTTTCTCAAATTGGAACTGGTGAAACAAACGGTTTCAATTTGTCGATGTTTCACTCAAAGCTGGAAAATTGTTATGAAAAAGGCTATTTTTTTCTTTAGTTGAAACTAGCAAAACATTTTCAAATGTCACTAGTCTGAAAAAATTCTACCCTTTCCCTACATATGCAAACCAAGGAAATGGTAGTTTCATTCACCCTCGAATGAAATAAACAACTTTGGCCAAAAAAAATTAATACAACAAACAACACTGTTTCATTTTCAGATGCAAAAATTCAAAGAAAAAAGGATAACAGGATACTTGTTCCTCGAGGGGGGTGACCATTGCATAAAGCTCGTCAACAAGAGCATCTACTTGGTTGGCCATTGCTCAGACACACAGAACCTAAAGATCTTTTGCACGAACAGAAGCGGAGAAAGTGGATTCGAAGAGAATCTTAATGAGGGTTGTGTAGATTGTGTGAGTGACCAAGAGCCGGTTTATATAGGCGATTGCACTAGCAAAGCTGGGGAACTTAGCTTACGTTGAGGCTGAAAATGAGAAAAAGAGACAAAAGAAGAGTAATAAAGGAGGGAAGGCCGTGCATGCTATGTGTGAGTGTGTTGAACTGGGAGTAACTGCCTCTTCAATGGCCGGGCTATCTGCCAAGGCTGACTGTCCAACGCCTCACTTCTCCGTTTTTAAGCTGGTAATGAGAGGGAAGCACATGAAAATGGTTTAGCTCCTCTCACCAAATGGTGCACTTAAGGTCTATTTCGTTGTAATGGAGAGATGTTATGGCTGGAACTCTTGCCTAGACTCAATCCATAGTAGATTGAGGCACTCGAATCGATTGATCTAGTGATTCCACGTGAGGCTCACACGTATGACAATACAAGTATGTCCATGACAGACTAATCTAGACAAGATTTCACCAGTGACAATGAGGGAAGGCCAAATCCTATCTTACCTTTTTTCGCGTTTTTGCCATTTGTAGTACATGCACCTCCAGTTGAGGTGTCTTTTTGGTGGATTCCTAATTACTCTCTTTCCCCTTTTTGGACCGTACTTATTACTTATCCAACAAATATTCTTGTAGTTACCAAATGAGGAGAAAAAATCGGGTACATTACCAAAACAATTGAAAAAAAGATCTGGGACATTACCAAAACCATGTTTTGCTGAATTTCTACTCATTTTCTTTAATTTTCATACTGAATTATTTTTCAAGTTAAATTTCTAAGATTTCCTTTAGAAACTTCATAAACCGATCGTGCTTTGATTTTTAATATATTATAAATATGCCAAAAATATTATATGAGCTGGAGAAGATATCAAAATAAGTTCTTTATTTTCCTCTCATTGGTGATCCTGTTGTAAGAAACATCGTAAAGGTTAAAGAGAAAATTTATCATGTAGAGACTTTCTATGGCTAAGTACATATTCATTTAAATGCATATTATTACCGTGAAAAAAAAATTATTTTAATTTGAAATGACGTCAAGCAAGTTTAGCAAAAGAATTATATTATGTGGGAAAATTATTGATAGAACTTCGCTGGCATGTTAAGCTAATACGAGTTCCTTTTTCAGTAACTTGACTTGATCTTAGTACAGCATTCTGAACCATAAGAGGAAACCCAGCTGGATGGTTATCCCATTACCCCAGCCAAAATCCAGATACTACCATTGTGGTTAATTGCTGTACCTAAGGAGAACCAACTTATATTCCATCTAAGGTGACATCCTTGATTCCAGATATCTTTATTAGGTTATCAATATGTTGAAAATTATACTGAAAATTAGAATATTCTTCTTTTGTTTTTCCTGGTAAACTAAAAAACTAGATTATTGAACAGATAAGCATTCAACCATCTAAATGCACAAACAATTATTTCTCTAGAGAATTGCAGAAGGCAAAATAGTAAGGAAATTCATAATTTCATTCCAGTCACCCAAAATAAAGAGTAGCTGCAATAAACATAATCAAGACCGTCATCTTATTTCTCCAACATAAACAATTGGATATATATGAAACTAAATTGAGAGTGTTAATATCTATGCAAATTCTACTATTGCATCATGGAAACCTGTCCTGTGCACCGCCCAGCAAAATAATAGGGGGAGGAGAAGGATGCGTTTAGTACACTAGTTTGCAATTTTTGTTGGAAATTAATTAATCATTATTCAACTATTAAATAGACCCATATATGAGGGGAAAAAATACTTAACCTATCTATACAAGCAAGCAACCGGCCGTTGTGAATGGCAAGATGTAAGAGACAATTCAGACTATATAGCTCTGCTTCAAGTTCTTCCGACCACGCTTCCTCCTTGGGTTTGCACCAATCATGCAAGAGAATGCATTAACTAGCGCGGGGTCCTCATCAGTTATGAGAATCTTGGCAGCACCCGGATCAGCAAGCAAAAGCTTTGCCACAAGATAGCCCGCAATTGACCAGGTCTGGAATAGGCGGGCCTGTTTGCCGATGAATCTTGATCTTTTCGTGTCATAGTATTCGGGCCACCTGTCTCTCGATATGCGTCTTTCTGCGATCTCAACAGCCTTTGCAGCAATGTCAGCTCTATTCATCTTTATGCAAGCCACTGTGAGCTGCAAACCACTTTCCCTCCATCAAATTTGAGATCTTATAATTTTATCTTTAATGAATTGAGTAGGTTTTTGTAACAGTTTTGTAAAATAAATACTAACCTGCCAAAGCAGAGTTGGCCAGGAACCTGCATTGTGATAGGACCATGGCCTGCATCAGAGTAAGAATCACATAAGAATACCATATTTAAGCAAAGAAACTATAATGTCAGAAAACACACACACATATATATCATTATCAATCAAAACTTTACGTGTTTTTAGGATCACTTCCAGTGATGATCTGCCATTCTTGTCCTTCAAGAGCAGGATAACAAATCTTCAATGGCATGTCAGAGATTAAATCTGCCCACTTTGCTTCGATGAGATCCAAAATGGCATGGGACTGATCCACGGTTGCAAGCCCACTAACAATGGACCAGAAGTTCCCAAGAGAAAAGAATCGGAAATCCATGTGGGCAGGTTGCAAGTTCCCGATTAAGTAGCCCCCTCTATTTGGAATCCATTCAACCAGCCATGGAGGAATTTGATCAGGATAAATGTTGAACTTGTTGACTGCATCGTATGAGTACTCTTCCGTCTTGTACCGGTAAATTTCATTTAATTTTCTTAAATCAATCCAATAATACTCCCTGATATGGAAGGAGAGAGCTACTAGACGATTGTTCAGAGCCCGAATTAGATCAGCAGATCCATCCTCCGGAGCAAGCATCTCACGCGCGGACATTAAGGCAGAATAAAAGAGTGCCTGCAAAATTTTAACTATATCATGTCAGAGAATTTAAGAAAACGTAATCTGTAAGAGAAGATAATGTTATCTGAGTGATAATTAGATTTATCTGTGTTTGCAATCAGATAAACCAATGCTGTGTGAACCAAAAGATTCCTACTCAATTCAAAGGACCAAATTAAATTCACAGGGCAGACAAAGAACCATGATCTTCCTCTCATATCCATGTCAAAAAAGGCTCTGATCTTGGCCTGCTTGTGATTTCGCCCAATAATTAAAATTTAACTAAGTATGGCACCAAATCTCTAACTAAACACATCTGCAATCCTGCTCCTGACCTGCTATGGCTTGAAGCAGTGTATGCCATTAAATCACCCAATGACTACAGCACAAGTACATCTCCAAAACTAAAGAAGCGAGTATTCTCCAAAAGCATCCTGCTTAAGTTGGCAAAACAAAGAAAAATCCAAGCAAAGAGAATTATGCGCACGTGTCTCTGTAAGAGAAAGAGACAGACAGGCAGACAAACAGTTGACATCCAATATCTTACTTTGAGCAACTGCTATGCATGGTTTGCACCAAAGCTGTTGTCAGAGAACCAAAAGTACCGTAGAGAAAAATAGACATTATTTTAAGACTCGACTGACAATGCATCAAAATAAAATCTGTGTCCATTTTGGGTCTAACAGATACTTTTTCAGCAGCAGCCACGATATGTATAAGTGATACAAATGCAGTTTCACCTATAAATGCAATATTCCCTTATTTATCTTGTAAAGAAGAACAGCAACACTAATATACTGATATGCTAAGATTTACATCCCATTTTCTGAGTTGGCAAATTCTTAAAAGTGACAACTAAACTTCATAAGAATAAGTCACTCAAGGCTGAAGGCATAACCAAGCTTCCTCATGAAGTATTCAAAAGCTTCCCTCCATAATTTTACTATTGTGAGAGATGTGAAGCTCATTGCAAGAAGTTGGCACAGACTAGATAAGCAACTCGATCAGGTTCAATGCAAGAAGCAACCACCACCAGTATAATAGGATCTTCATTGAGAGAGAAATAAGACTCCTCTATTTATCCATTTTCCCACTAAGCGTCCACTTGCATATGGTCATAATAGAAAGTACTCTTAAAAATGATCAGTTAAGGTGACACAGAATATGCTCACCTGTATTTCGAGAGGGTGGCCATGGATTCCCATCCGCCGATCAATCATACAAGAACCATCAGTCACCAACAATGTAGGGAACATATCAAAGCCATCGGCCAGGCATAGCTTTAAAATCATCTTTATTCCTGTTTGAACATCAATCCTCTCTTGAACAGAGAGATCCCCAGATATCTTGCCATACGCACGTAAAAGAATAATCCACCATAAACCTGAAATACGGAGAACAAGATGGATGTTCATTATCAACACGAGAGTTCTTATGTAAAATAAACTATCATCAACCTCTTCTTGAAGCCAGAACTAAATTACCAGAATCGACTGGTGCAACGCGACCTATAGCTGCCTCCCCAAAGTCAGGATCTAATACCTCTTCTGTGGCAGAATCATCCCCATCCAAAGGAACTGTGCGAACCTTAAAACTAGCAGGCATTAGACCTTGACCAGGACTATGGCAGTCCATTGTCTTCTCCCAGCTCTGCAACAAGGAATTATAAATTTGCAGTACAAGACATTTAGTTGAGCAACAAAATATTCTTGCTTATTGGGAAAGAAAGAGTAATTCAGCATAGCAGCAAGAAGTTGGAAGCTGTAGCATAAGCATCCATCTTAAAAGCTGAAAGATAATAAAACCATATTTCTCCTAGATGTGTCCCCTTCTTAGAAGGAGAGGGATTAGCAGATGAACTTATGTCATGATTTAAAGCTAAATAAAGAATTTCAGAAGAGCTTGAAGAACTATCATATGGGCACACATGATACATATTTAACTTGGCTAAGATGCATTCAGCATGTTCAAACACAATGGAAAGATTAAATTACAAGAATTCTTCCTTTCCTTCAAGTGAAAGGCATGGTGTTCATCCAAACTACAGTAAGAACCCCAAGATTGATGAAGAGCATCTTTCAGTTACAAGAATTACATATCACCATAGTAACACAACAAAGTTCCTTCACCACGTGAGCATATATCATCAGAACCACTGAAACTAACAGTGACTAACTAGATAAGCTTAGAAACTCAATACGACAAACAAAAATTGACAACAATAATCACACGTAGGAACAAAAACAAGGATAACCACAATTGAAATGAGTTACATCAAGGGCAATTGGAACAATTTATACCTGCAACTGAAGAGTGTGAAGGATGAAGTTCCGTACAATATCATACTCTCCCTTCAAGAGAAAAGCTATACCAGAAGGAATGAAATCACGAATAAAGACCTGATCGTAGTTCAAAACATTAGAACTGGTTGGATCATTTGCAGCAATAGTTCCAATAGGACTTCCACAGTAATAAACAACTGAGTCACGCAATAGATCCCATGCTTCTTCCTCAATGGGGTCAACATTAGCCCTGTGGATGGTACTGCTGGCTATGGGTGCACCATTTGACATTGAATCCGTTTTCTCCTCTTTCAATTGCTTGACATCGTCAAAATTCAGAACATGTGGCCCATTTACCATAGTATTTAAGGGGTTTAAATCATCGGCACTATCAACAAACCAATTTCCAGTGGTTGTCCCACCAACACCCTCAGCTCGTTGGCATCTGCAACTTGAAAACTTCAACTGATTGATTCTCCTATTGTTATATGAACTCCCTCCAAATCCTTGCACCCCACGGGTTTCAGAAGTACTCGACTGTACGCTTGCATAGACAGGGATTTTTATTTTCTTCGATGCACTTCTTTTGGTACTGATCAGACGAGAGTTAAATGAATATGCCAAGCCCAATGCATTAGAACTTGGGTCAGAACAAAGATTGCGTGGAGCAACTCCAGAGAAAACTTGGAGAACTCCTTCAGCAGTGGCCATGGCCCCAATACTTGACAAGCAGAACAGATCTTATTGATATCGATTACAAGTATACAATATTGGTGACAACCAGCAAACCTCCTACAAATCTAACAGAAGGAAATTGACCTGAAAAAGAGATGCAATTGAAGCAGTCATTACCACTACTTCACAACTTGCAGATCAAGAGAACAAGTAGAAAGAAGCCAGAACGCACGGTTGAAGAGCATATTGCAGAAAATGCAGGACAGACATTAACCTGCAAAATTTATCCAACTAACAGTCTTTGACTTGCAAGTATAAACCCACCCCCCAGTTAAGAGTAAGCTTAAACAGCGCAACCAATCTTCAGGGCACAAAAGGGTAAAGAATTATTTCACCGAATAACTTCCAAGAGACTCACCTGGCTCGATTCAGGTTAAATTCTGTTCATATTTTAAACCAAAAACAACATCAACCTCTCTTTCATACTCTGTAAAATCACAAATGGCCAAGTCAACAGCCTTTAACGTCTGTCAGTACAAAAAAAAGAATCTATACCCGTATTTTTTCTCCCCGTACATCCCACAAGAACATCAAACAGCGCAAAAAACTCGGGTGAATTCAAGCTAAACAAGCCCATCCGAAGCGATCAGAAGCCACAAGGACAACTCTCAATGACAGAACATGCAGAAATGAAGCCGTAACCAGCTCGGGCAGAGATCAAACAGGAGCGAAACAAACAATCACGGTAATGGGTACTCGCAATCGGCCAAAAAGATGACAACTTCACACCCTCTCGCGTGGCTAATTCAAGAACAAGAAACGGCTGCCGAAGCAAGAAACCTACGAGCTGGCGGGGATGCGAACGAAGCAAATGCTTCAACGAAGTACCCAGACGATTCGCTACGATACCCAGATTACAGATTAAAGATCCACCCCGGTTCCAAGAATCAGAGCGGCGGCGGCCCGGGAATCTTGATGTAATGAATTCTTGGGTGCCCCAAGACAACGTGCGAATTCAAGATGATAGCATGAGCAAGCTGATGACTTTCCTTGTCCGGAACGGAACAAGACCGTCACTTTCGACGCTGCACATGAATCTCTCGCTTCCCGTTCGCACCGAAATCAGCCGCTTGCTGTAATAAGAACCTTGTGCGAAACGAAAAAGAAAATCAAGAACGGAACTCCTCCGCGTCACGCCTCTTTCATCCGCTTCCGTCCTCACGTTTTATTTTATTTTATTTCATTTTTTGGCTGAGAAACTTCTGTCTTTTACTAAATTTTGCTACTATTTAACTCCTTGGGGATGGTCTACTTTCTTTTTAATCTTTCTTGCCAGTCAAGTTTGAATTCTTTTTACCCCAAATTAAAAAGAAAAAAAAAAAAAAAAAAACAGGAGGAGGAGGGGTGCTTCAGAATTGCAGAAGAGTAATTATTTCAATTTTTTGTTGCTAATAAATGGTTTTAGTTTGGATAATGTTGGCAAGGTTTCCAATAGATTAGATAACCGATTTAGGTGGAATCTGTGAAAAGTTGACATTTAATGATTGATAATTTCGAATGGGCCCATGTTACCGCACTCGATTCTCCACAAAACCTAATTAGGAAAAATAAAAAATGAAGTAACAAAAAGATCAGATTATTAAAGCAATTCAATTTGTTCACGACCGAACAAGCCTTTTGAGCACTCGACAAATCGATTACTGAGCGGTATAATCACCTCACCATGCACCCTATAGAGCAAGCGTAGGAGTCGAGACTTGTCCTTCCCTCAAAAGCAGTCCCGATAGGGGCACAAGTACGATAACTCGAAACCCATCAAGACCTCAAGCAAGTTCGACCACGGCGCTTGCTACTTGAAAACCTTAAAGCTAGGATTAATCGACTTGTCAAGGCATCAAATTGAATAATTTATCGATTATAATTAAGGATAATGACACAAATGATTCATGAACTTTAATCCAAATGTATATTGTGTCCCTAAATTTTTAATTTATTCAATGTAATTCTAGGTTTTTTGTACATACTTTATTTAATCATTGAATTATATGAAAATGTCAATATTATTTTTATAAAATTGAATTCGATAATACTAAATATTTTTATATATTGAATGTACAACTATTATATATTGAGCTAAGATTCAGAAGTCACATTAAATAAAAAAAAATAGAAAATTATATTACATATTAAATTAAAATTTAGAAATTATTTGTATCATTATTCCTTATAATTATTGCTATTGACGAAAGAGGGTAGGAAGGCATAATGGGTGGTGGGTGTTGGTTGACTCGCCAGTGGGGATTGACAAGGAAGTTCTGCTGGCGAGAGGGTACACCCGGCCGGACGCAGCACCAGTCGTTGCCACCAGAAGTTCAGCTTCCTCATAACTCCGTGCACCCGATTCGCGGCCCGTGATCTCATTTACTCCCGATCGGTCCTAAATTTTGAGTTCCGTGATTTGTACGTTCGCCTTTCGCCTCGTCTCGTGGAAAAATTGAGCAGTTCCGATGGTGTCGGGTTGATCGAAGGCGAAACATTCGGTTTAATTCGGATGATGCTAGAGTCGGAGTAAGGTGACTCTTGCTTGATGTAAGCTCGAGGGTCGAGTGGGCTATCTATGGATGAAACCTTGAGTTGTGGAGATGGATAAGGCGATTTTCATGTGTCTAAATGGATTAGTGAAATATTTGAAATTTTTTTTAAAATTTTCTTTTTCAGTTTCAAGGAAAGAAAGTTATAGGTGAGATGTATTGGGAAAATAATGAAAAAGTAGTGCATTAGTAAGTTGGCAATGTTTGCCGAGCCTCTCGCTAGCTAGTAAAGAAACTGATATATGTTTTGTAGTGAGCAAGATGCAGATTCAATTCTCTTTGTCATCAAATACGAAAAAGCAATTTCGCATTTAAATCATTCATGAAATTTCAACTCATCATGTCGCTTGATTTACGAAATTATCGAGCGTATTTAGTCGTTCAAGATTGGCTGGTTTAAGTGAGCTTCCCCATGGTGAAAGACATGGGGTCAAAGGTCAAATTTAAGAAGTTTTGGATGGTCAATTTAAGCTTGTAAATTGTAAATTGCTTCTGATGGGTAGAAGTCTTCTTTCTTTCTTTGATTTTTCCAAAAGCATATTGATTTTTTCGTGAGTTAAAAGGGTGGAAAGGCCAAGGCATAAATTGGTGAGAGATTCTTCCAAGACGTATTTAGAATTTGAAATTTTATAGAAGATAATGTGACTTTCGAAACGAATCTATTTATTTTTAATTTTGTATCTTTATGAGCAAAGTGGCTTTTTTTTTTTTTAACTCTGATGCGAATATAATCTCCATTTCCTTTTCTGGACTTACTTTGCTTTTTCCTCGAAAAGCCTCGTTAAAGAATCAAAGCCCTAATATAGGCGATTCCTCTACAATGTGAATAAACAAAAATAATTTGGTGAATTTAGTGGGGGGCTTCAAGATATCCAAACATGTGGAAGAAAGAAAATCTTTAGAGGAAAGACGCGTAGATTATTCTTAAATTTCATGCCTTTTTTCCAATACTGTCAAGGGATTCTTTAAAAAAGTGCAATGAAAAAAGAGAAATAATCCCTAAAATTTGATTCAATATATAATGTAATCATTTAATTTTTAATTTATTCAATATGATCCCTGTCTTTTGATATATATTCAATTTGGTCTTTAAATTATATGAACTTGAATTAATATAAGAACAATGGTGGGTATTTTTATTTAATTTAAGGATAAAATTGAATATGTATCAAAAGTCTAAGGATCATTTTAAATATATTAAAAATTTAGAGATCATAATATTGCACGTTGAGTTATAGTACTATATTACATATTTAATCAAATTTCACAAACAATTTATCATCCCATAATTTCATGTGACAAAACTTGAGGCATCTTGCCAAAAAGAGAATGCAAGAAATCATCGAGCTCGTGACTCTCTAATACCAACCGTAAGATGAGATGTTTGGTAATCTTAAGTAAGAACTTAAACTATAGGGTGGGAAGACGATTTGAATTTGATACAAAACATAATGATAAATTATTTAAAAAGTCTTAAATCTATTACACTTTTATTAATTTAATCATGAATATTTTAATTACGTCAATCGAGTCCTAAACATTTTCATGTTTTACCAATTAAGTTTATTTGGTCAATTTTGACCATAAATCACTGAAGTGGACACTGGCATCAAAGCTAACGTTAATGTGGAAAAACTTTTTTTTTTTTTTTAAAATTGATTCTTTTTCTTTTCTCTTTCATTTTTCTCATTTTTTTTTCATTCTTTTGTTTTTCTTTTCTTCTTCTTTTAGCCAATTGTTAGGCATCGATGATGGCTGATGACTAGCTAGAAAGGAGATCCGACAAGGTCGATCTCGCCGCCGTCACTAGTGATTGGGCAAGTGATGAAGAGCCGGCAATCTCTTTGACAATTTCTTATCCGTTTGTGACCCATCTTTAAAAAAATAGCACATCATCTTTAATGCTTGGTCAAAAAAAGAGCAAACCCAAGATTTGCCAACAACTTGCACCTCCTCCTTGTCACTAGTGGCTGAGCGAGGCTCCCACAAGGTTGTTGAGGTCGACTCTAGCCAATTGTCGATCATTGTCAAGACTCGGCAATTGGACGGAGGAAGAAGAAAAGAAGAAGAAAGAAACGAAAAAATAAAAAAAATAAAAATTCGAAACCCTTCTTCTACTCACCATTCGGTATTCATAAGTGGCAGGACATCACTATACATATTACATATCTTGTGCCTAAGGGTCGACCAAAAACGATTTTCTAGCTCACATTATATGCCTAACTATGGAAGCATCACATGTTATTGAGTTTATCAGGCATTAATAAAAGCAAATATAATTCAATTCATTGTTGAACTGATTATTAGGGCGGGTTGTGTATATCAGTTATTTAAGGATCTCTTCTATTTGGTACGAGACTTGTACGATGCACAATGTCCGTAATCAGATTAAGATCCGATTGTTTTTGAATGTCGTGTCTGTGTGCTTCCATAGAGCTTGATGGGAAATTTCCTATCTCTGTTGTTTTTTTAAGGAAAGGTAGCTCCATTGGGTGGGAAAAGGTTTCTTTTTTCTAAAAAAAAAATTATTTCGAAGGACAAAAGGAACTCGGTCGGGAACAATTTTCCGGGATGCGTGATTTGACAGTACCCGCTAGATGGGCCATGACATTTTCCTGCGATTTCTACACGCGCACACCCGCACACAAAAATTAAAAATAAATTTAAAAAAAAAAGAAGAAATTCCACCAGAACCGCCACGTATTATCCACATCTAAACATGGATAAATTTGTATTCCATTTTAATAAACTCGATCCACTTGCGTCTACTGTTCACGCATCGCATTGCGATCGGAGAGGCTGCCACGAAAGAAAAGCCCGTGGCACTTACGCCGATCTGGAGGAAAATATAGAGTCGGAGTTATATAGGCTCTCGATTTTCAAAATGGGAAATTAGAAATTGAACCAATTGATTTTAGGACTGGATAATACTTTGATATAGATCACGATTCAATGGAATGGAATGGATCATTATACATTTTCATGTTTCTATTCAAATATCTTATTATCTAAAAAATGACCAGAAATAACTTTAGAGCTCAAGACAAATCCATGCTTCCATTTGAATATAGGTTCCTATTTCTTAAAAACAATAAACTGAATCTACTAATTTAAAAAAAAAAAGTATATGTAATCAATCCCGTCTAATTCTTCTTTAGAATCGATAATCAAATGGCCTGGATGCTAATTCCAATTTTAGGAATTGGAAATCAAACCGATACTTCCGAACACCAGACGAAATTGGCTAGTTTAGTCTTGTATGGGTGATTCTCGATTTGATCGATTCCCTAATACAAATCTTTGAGTACTTGTTGAAACTAATTATGTAGCTCTCTTTCAGTACGTAGCAAGTGCAAAAAAAAAGCCCATGGCACTTCAAGGCCTAGATCGCCCACTAAGCTTCATCTTAGCAACCCATTGTCTTCGTGAAGCAAATCAGGTGGTCGATTGGATAGTTAAGAAGCCCATAGCACTTCCAGGCCTAGATCGCTGACTAAGCTTTGTCTTAGCAACTTATTGTCTTTGTGAAGCAAATCAGGTGGTCGATTGGATAGTTAAAGCGCATTTTGCAAAGGCTCTTCCGTTTATTTGGTTATTTAAAACCCTCGATCTCAGATTCTCCATCAATCAAATATTCTACGTTCAGAAACCAGTCAACTATGTTCGAAACACGTGGGTTAACGAAATGAGCAAAGACTCTCTTTCGACACCCAAAAAAAAAAAAAAAAAAGGGTTGCTTTATACGTGATTTTTTTTTTTTTTTTTTTTGATTCCGCTTTATACGTGATTGAAGTACGAGGACTTGACCCAAAAACAAAAAAGAAAAAGAAGTACGTGGATTTGATTTGGGTTTCGTTTTCTTAATTTGGGTTTTTCTTTAAATCCAAATTAAGTCGAAACTTTTCTGAAAAATTACGACACTACCCAAAATGCGGTAGGCCTCGAAAAGGTGAAAAAGAAAAGCCGAAAACGCCGGTCAACAGTCGCCGGGCCACGCCCGTAAATTTACCTGCTTTTTTCACTGGGGCCCGCCCAGCGGGAAGAGGCCCTTTAACTTTTTTAACCTCTTCTACCAGAAAATCAGGGCCGTTGGATTTGGGCCCCCTCGGCTCCCCGATCTCCGCTGCTCTCCGCTCCAACCGGGGTGAAATCCCCATCCGGCCCCCGTCGATTCCCGCGCGTCGCCCGCCCGAGCGCTGAGGGCACTTCCGTCTTTTCACTGGGGGTGGTGGGGAGAGAGAGATTCAAAGAGAGAAAAATATCCCATCGGGTGTCTTCCTTTCCGAGAGCGGAAGCGCCCTTCCCTTCCCGTCCACAGGGGCTTTTGGACTGTTTCCCCAGGAACCCTAGTCCATCAGGGCCGTTGCTCCCCAGATCCAACGGCCTCGATCAGTCGGCGACTCTGCCGCGCTGCTTCGATCGCAGTTCCTCCTCCCATAAACCCTAGCCCGTAGATAGAGACACCTATACACATCCTTCTCTCTCTCTCCACATCACCCCCTCCCTCTCTCTTTCTCTCTCTCTCTCTCTCGATCGATCGATCCCTCGACGAGATTTGCGTGAATCGTGCTCTGTTTCTGCCGATCTCCAACCTCTCTCTCTCTCTCTCTCTCTCTCCTTCTCTGTTTTCTGCGTCTGCGGTTTGTTCATGTGGGTAGAGGAAGAGGGGGGGAAAAAGAGGAAAAAGATTGGATTTTTATTTGTCCGTTTCTCGGCGATCGTCGTGTTTATTCGTGGGTCGGGGTCGATCGGCTCGATTGGCGGTTCGGTCGATTGGTCGCACGTGTCCCCTTTCCTTGGAAACCGACCGGGGGGGGCAGAGTGAAGTCTTCAGTCTCGTCGCGCGGATCGACTCAGTGAGCTTCCCTCCCATGGCGTGTTCGGAGGACGCTCCTCGTACTCGACCGTAGTTGTTTTTTTTCTCTTGGGGAAGGAAAAGGGAGGGGGGGGTCTTTCTTTTTTGTCCGTACTGTATATGGTCCGGACCCGGTGTTGGTCAGAAGGGGGGCACCGAGCGTCGCGTCCCGTGAAGTGGGTCGTCGCGGGAGGGATCGGCTGAGTGGGCGGCCGGGTGATTTGGCGAGCCGAGGGGGGCGGCGGGGATAGGAGATCGAGCGGTCGGGCGGCGTCCGGTTGTGGAGCGCGGCGGCGATGCCATCGGTCGGCATGCGACGGACGACGAGGGTTTTCGGAGTGGTGAAGGGCGTCGACGGGGCGCGCGTGTTGCGCTCCGGCCGGCGCCTGTGGCCGGAGTCGGGCGAGGGCAAGCTCAGGAAGGGCGGCGGCGGCGAGAGGGATGAGTGGTTTAGCATCATGGATAGCAGAGGTGGTGGTGGTGGGAATGGAGTTGTTGGTGTTGGTCTCAAGTCCAAGCAAGTTGGGTTGGCTAAGAATGTGAGTCCGAAGCGTGAGGTTGCTGTAATTGAAATAGGGGACGATGAATTCGAGAAGCCTGATGTCAAAACTGAGTCTTTGATCGGAAGGGACAATGAGGATAGGATGACTGGGATTGTCTATAGCAGGAAAAGGAAGAGAGAGGCGGTGCCTGGCTTCGAGATCGGTGATGGTAAGAAGTATGGAATTCACTTCTCTAGGAGGCAGAAGAGGAAGAGTGGTGATGCTCAGGGAGAGGATTTGCAGGGTCCTCGGGCACTGTCTGTGGTTTTGGAGCTGCCACATCGAGAAAATTCTGCAGTTGTTGGCCTTTTGCGTTCTATTCTGCAGTACATGAAGAGGGCCTGCATTAGATTGTCTGCACTGTCACAGCTTGTCATGTCAGAGCCACTTCGGGGTGTCTATGCATTGCATGGAATTCATTTTTCACGGGTAGGCTTGATTTTCTTTAGTCTGCTGAGCTCTTTCCTGAATTCTATCTTCCATTATGTATAGCAAATCGGGTAGATTGGATGTAAGCAGAGAACTTCTTATTTAGATTGGTGTAGTTCCAATTATTATCTGGTGGAATTTTTCCATATAGTGGCCCTGTACACCTATTTTTATTTTATGATAAAATTAAGTTGTCAAGCTGTCGGTGTGTTTTGCAATTAGTGCAAAGGATTGGGTTGATGGTTTCTGCAAAGCATTCCTTTTTAACAAGTACAAGGTCATTTGCAATTTAGGTAGCACCTGCATGTTATCTATTTTGATTGGTGAGTTTTCTGGATGGATGGTTATTGTGTAACAGTATCTGCCCGGGTAGTTTCTTCTCTGCTAGTTATGTATCATCTAGTGTCGTGTGGGTGTGTTTTCACTGGATCCTCTTATCAACGGGCTTGCTTCATCCTAGTAGTGTTGCTTTCGTTGCTGTATTTGAATGGTTGGTCTTCCTTTTTCTCCTTTCAGGATTGTGCTTCCATTATCAGCTCGGGGACATGCAAGTTCTTTGGATCCAGGCAGTTTACACCTATTTTTTGTGTGGATTTTTCTGCAGTTCCCTTTTGTTTCATGTACATGCATCGTCGTATGCTTCTCCGACATCAGCTTGTGCCATTGGCTCCTGTAAATAATTCAGTGTTGGTGCAAACAAATGATGGTTTGGTGACTGCGGAAGAGGAGGAACTCTCGGACGAAGATTATTCTTTTTTGCCTTCAGAAAGCAAATCAGCCAGTAATGTTGAAGTTACAGGGAGTGAGTTGCAGCTGCACGTGTCTTCTAGAGGTGCTAAGGTTGACAATCGATCTCCGCAACATAGATATGGGTCGAATTCTCGTGGCATAAGAAAAAGGAGGAGTCAACTGAGGTCAAGGAGGAGAGCTAGAAATCCTTCACTAGCATGTGTGAGGAAATGTAATGGAGCATTAGCCTCAGACTTAGTCAGCGCTAAGAAGAATGGATTCCCATTTTCTTCAATAATTTCTGGCGACAAGAGAAGATCTGTTCGGACTAGGTCTGCTGGAAGTATTGATGAGATGAGCGCTACCATGACCAGAGTTCAACAGGATACAGATATATTATCCTGTAATGCAAATTTATTAATTAGCGATTCAGACAAGTGTTCCAGGGAAGAAAGTGGAAATGTCATGTTGGAACTCTTGGGCTCTGGAGAGTGGTCTCTTGTTTTCAAAAGAGGGGGGGTGGTGAGATATGCTCACAAGGCACAAGAAGCTATGAAACCCTCTTTCTCCAACCGTTTCACCCATGCAATGGTCTGGACAGGGGATAATGGTTGGAAATTGGAATTTCCTGACCGAGACGATTGGTCGAAATTTAAGGATCTTTACAAAGAGTGTTTTGAACGAAATAAGCATGTTGTATCTCCTAAGGCTCCTCCTGTTAAGATAATACCTGTTCCAGGGGTATGTGAAGTAGTAGGCTATGGAGAAGAAAATTCTGTACCCTTTACAAGACCAGAAAATTATATTACCCTGAGTGCTGATGAGGTGTCAAGAGCTATGGCCAGTAAGACCGCAAGTTATGACATGGACTGTGAAGATGAGGACTGGCTTCATAAATTCAATAATGAGTTCTTTGCTGAAAATGATCTGGCTGAGCGTGTTTCAGAGGACACCTTTGAGCTTATGATTGATGCATTTGAGAAGGCTTTCTATTGCAATCCTCATGATTTCTTGAATGATAAACCAGACCCTAAGCTTAGACTGGACATAGAGAGAAAGGATGTTGTGGAAGCTGCGTACCGTTATTGGATGAAGAAGCGGAAGCAGAGACGATTGGCATTGGTTAGAGTATTTCAGGTAAATTAATGCTTGAAGAACTTTGTGCTGCCATATTTTCTTGGAGTGATAACCAACGCACTGTTAACATGCTGGATGGGGTGGATTCGTATTTTTTGTTTTCTTTTCTTGAAAGGATATGCTTTCAATGAAAGTAAAATGTGTATTCTTTCTTTGCAGCGGAGCAGTTCTATTAGTCCTATTATTTGAGAGGTGGTCTTACAAAAAGTATTACCAGATGACTGCTTTTCTTGCCATTAGTCTTTTTCTTCTTGAAATCTTCTTTTCAGAAAATGGTTACTATCATCTAATTTTATATTAGTACTCTCTTGTATCTCTTGAGTGTTTTCTTTGAGATAAACAGCTTCCTATTCCTAGTGATTTTTGCTCTCTGGGTTTGGAATTCTTTTGAAGTATCATTTGGATGCAGAAGAGCTTTGCATCTTACGTTTAGCACCTTACTTGTGTTGTCATTTAAGAAAATTGTCTATTGTGTATTTATGGGTAAATGAAAAGAGTGAAATCATATTATGTGCTGTGAGTGCAAGTTTGGTTTGGTTCATTTCTTCTGCTTCAAACGTTTCTCCTAAACATAAACAAATGTTTTTACAGGGTCATCAATCGAGGAAAGCTCCCTTGGTTCCAAAGCCTGCCCTGCGTAAGCGGAGGTCATTTAAAAGGCAGGGAAGCCAGCATGGACGAGGCAAGCAACCGGGTCTCTTGCAAGGTGAATGTCACCCTCTTAACTGGATATAATTGAATGATACATGTGCAGTTGTAGGTAGATTATAGGTGTGAATACATGTTCCGTCTGTGCAATGTGGCGTTATTTGAAAATGGACTCTCGGTTTTGAAGTTCGGCTTATTATCCATTTCTTTTCAGCAATGGCAGCGGAAAGAGATGCTATAGAGGAACAGAGCGCCTTTCGGAAAGTCGAGGAAGCTCGAGCATCAGCTAACAGGTCCATGGAACTCGCAATCGCAAAACGCCAGAGGGCTCAGTCCCTCATGGGAAACGCAGACTTGGCCGCCTATAGAGCCACCATGGCTCTCAGGATTGCCGAAGCAGCTCAAGTCATGGAGTCCCCCGATGCAGCAGCCGCCCATTTTCTCGACTAACAATGACAGGAGAAGCGGGATACAGTTGGTGTGCGAATCGGAACTGCCCATGTTCTTTTTTCCTCTAATTCAAGAAGAGTTTTGATCTTCTGGAGCTGTCGGAGGCAATTGTGAGCCGCGGTTTTTTCAAGAGGCTTTCGTGGGGAATTGTAATTTTTGTACAGAATTGGTTGAATGTACATGCTGTATCACTATGACCTCACATCTGCAGCAGCAGATGGGTTACCCAGGAAATTTCTTTCGAGTTCGTTGGACGAACAAAAAAGAGAGGAAAAAAAAAAGAGGTGGAAAATACAAGAAATATTTAAGTCAATAATATATGGACTACCATGTTTTTGTACAGTAGTCATACACCCGTGCATATAATCATTTTATCTACACCTTTTTAAAGATTAACAGTGATGATAGAAGCTATCTTTATGCTAAACATTTGGAAAGGGAAAATTGTTGATGTATGATGTATTCCTATTATTGTTTTTGTATGGAAAATGCTCAATATTGCGTCATTTACACGTGCTTTTTGTGTGTTGAGACTAGAATTTTACAATAGGAGGAAGCTAGGAAAAACCGAAAAAATACTTTCTTATCTGATAACCTTGAAAGGTCAGATGATTTAAAAGACGACAATGAAAATAGGATCAGTTCATACGATTTTCATAAAAACATATTTTGTCAATTTGGCGTAAAGAATCAACGACGAATTGCGCATTGAATAAAAGTTTGAATTACATAAATCATCTGTTTAAAACTTTTGCTTCGGTTTCACGTTGCAGCTTTGTCACATAGACAAATGCTCTGCCCCGTCCTTGGTTCAACACGCTACAATTTACATCCTTTGCACGCTCCTTTTTATGTAGACTGTAGGGCTCATTAAATTTCACTGTACGAAGTATATATTTGAAAGGTTCAAGATGTAAACTATATGACGAAAAAAAAATTAGTAGGGCCTTATATTTTTGTTCAAGATAGCCAGATTATTAATAAATAGATAAATAAAAGACAAGTCCACGGACAAATACGTGAATGGGGTTAATCGGGAGAAGATAAAATGTCAAGAAAAAGAAGAAGCGGCTTGAAAGTGGAAGTGTGTAGTCAACAGATTGTCAATTTACCCATTTATGTATAGAGATTTGCATGTACGCAAATGCATTGAACTCGAGCGAACGCGTAGATTCCGCTTGCTAAATAACAAGTTACGAAAATATGTATGAAATTTGAGAAATTATTCTCTGAACTCTATTTTTCTGTTTGACTCCATCTTGGTGGGATTAGAAAATCGAGTCTCCTGTATATCAGACAAGAGTTTGCACTTCTGCATCATAACCATTGGCAATCTATGAAAGAAACTCTCTTGATTGTTATCTCGCTATAGCAGTTTAGCATAGATCAACGAATTCATAACGGGATAGATTAGTTTGAAGGTTTCTGGTGGTTCTCTCTCTGTATGAAACTTTCGTTTAAGGGTTCTATCCCCTGACTGCAAAACTTTGCATTTTGCAGTTCTTTTTTTGAGTTTAATAACTGCAAAGTGAAACTGAGAGAGGTCGTGGCAGTCCTCGTCTCTTGGGCTTAAGCTCACGAGATGATACATTCAATTTGATGGTACTGGTATTCGATCAGATCAACTAGCCACATGATCTGTGCATCCCTTGCACACTCCCCTAGCAACTAGCAGCATTGTGACAAGTCGGATCGCGAGCTGAGGACGGCAGTCAGGTCGTTTTTTCGAATAGCTTCTTGTTCGGGTCTCGTGTATTTGTCGGCGTAGGTAATCATATCTTTAAACTTGGCCAGACCTCAAGTTCCACATGGAGACTTGACTCACTTTGGGATGTGATAATTGGATGAAGAACTCCTCTGGATCATCAACAACTTGAATATGCCTTTTGGAATTCAATCTGCTAATGGAAAAACGGACGATTTTGGAAGTGTTTATCCGATGATTTAAAATGAATTCGAGTAATTCACCATCTTTTTTAATCTGGGTTCTTCCTAGCAATGCCTCTGCTTTATTACTTTTTATCTGTCGGTTAAGCCTGCAAAGTTTAGACGAGTACTGGAGTCTGAATTTAATCATTACATCTTTTCAATTTGCTGTGGCTACTCGAGAAATATTCGGTCAAGCTCAATCCGGTTCATGATCAGATGACGAGTTTCGAATTAATTCAACTCTTTTTTTTCGGCTGCAGTTTCTTTACGACGCACTGGCACTCCAATATTTGGGGACTCTGAACTAAACTTCCTATCGATTCAAAAGTCCAAGAGTCCGAATCAACTCGTAATTTCATTTTAAGTTACAAGACAAACGGTATTGTGATTGCCGATGGATATCTGATGATGCTGATCTTTGTTTCTTGTGCTGTCTGACCATCCTTTATTTAGTACCTTGTAAAGAACGATCCCTCTTTGAATACTATTTATTCTCCAACATGATCATGTAGTTGACAAAAATCAGAATCATCTGTTTCGTCCTTGCTATGACACCACCTCTGCAATTCCCATTCCTGTCTCTGCTCCCACACGCTCTTCCTCAGTCACAAACCTTATTTATAAATAGCCAGCGATGCCACAATACATTCCACAAACATCTCACCAGAGAAGAAAATCTCTTCAGAAGTCTCTTAACGGTATGCACTAACGTTAACCCTTCAAGACCGCCGTTTTTTACTGAAGGAAGCGAAACGAGTACGTGTCAAGTGACAAGAGTTCACGTGGAAAATGGCGGCATCAGCCGGGGACGACCTTGCCCGGACGATAAGCCGGAGGTCACTCAGCAGCAGCCGTTCAATGAGCCAGAGGATGAGCCTCTCGGCAAGCGGCAAGAACTGGGCTTCGGCGAGCATTCGCGAGGTGTGGAGCACGCAGGGTGATGCGTTCCAGAAGAGCAGGAGGGAGGATGACGAGGAGGAGCTGAAGTGGGCGGCGATCGAGCGGCTCCCAACGTACGACCGGCTGAGGAAGGGGATGCTGAAGCAGGCGTTGGATGATGGGAGAGTCGGCTATGCAGAGGTCGATGTCACGAACCTCGGAACACATGACAAGCAGCATCTCATAGAGAGCATATTGAAGGTGGTTGAAGAGGACAATGAGAGGTTCCTCCTCAGGCTGAGGGAGAGAACTGACAGGTCAGTGGGCACAGCAACCTTACAATCTCTCCCTTTAATATCCTGATCTATATAAGCACAAAGCAAAGAACAGAATATTGGTAGACTCATCCTATGACTAACGTAGTAAAAAAAATGGTTCGCTGTGAAGGCATTTTCGGTATCATGGAACTGTGCCGAGCTGAATATTTTGAGTTGATATTCTTAGGTTGAATTTGATGTTTATAACAGGGTCGGGATTGAAACCCCCAAAATCGAAGTCCGCTTCGAGCATTTATCAGTGGAAGGAGACGCCTATGTTGGCACTCGCGCACTTCCTACTCTGCTGAATTCTTCCTTGAGTGCTATAGAGGTATGCTCATATCATTTCTTTTTCCCATACCTTCACTTTTTAACTGATTGGGTAAGGATTAAGTCAGTCGTTTCTTTGTGTCACTCGATTCATGAATAATTTCCATTTCTCCATCCTCTTCGCCTCCTCTTATTATTTTTTCCACATAATTCTCTGCAACTTTGGCCCCGCATTCTAAATTTATAGCAGTTATCGAACATGCAACAGCCACATTTTAGTGGAAACCTTGTGCTGATATGAAGCTGCACCTTGATGTGATGAACAGGGAGTTCTTAGCGTGGTTAAGCTATTCCCATCCAAGAAGAGAGTAGTAAAGATACTGCACGACGTGAGCGGGATTGTAAAACCATCAAGGTATATTTTCTCGCAATTTAGAAAACTTCTTTTAGGGTGGATGCATTCTTTGCCTAAAGTAGAAAGTAGTATATATGTTTCTACATTCAATCTCCAGACGTGAAATTATGAATTTATTTTCTTATGCTCATTTAAAGGCACTTGACAATCGATGATTTTCATTATGTAAGTCAGGGCTTTTCTCTTAGTTTTTGACCTCTGAGAGTGCTTGCATTATTCAGGATGACATTGCTTCTCGGACCACCTGGATCGGGGAAAACCACCTTGCTGCAAGCACTTTCGGCGAAGCCCGACAAGGACCTAAGGGTGTGTTTATAATAGATTTTCACTTTGGTTTTGTTAAATACCTAGCTCAAGAGAAGTAGAAACTCCAATTGAACTGATATCTGACAAATAACGAGCAGAATTTATACCCCTTTGGCTGTCATTTAACATTTACATTAGTCTAAGTTCTGTTAAGGGCACAGATTATGTCCAATCTCAATTTAACCTACAATTGCTTCCCTTCATGGAGTTTGTTCTTGTATTTGCAACCGTTCGCAGTACGTTCCTGAATTCACTGTTGGAGATTTGGTTACATTTGTAGTCAAGCTCAGAATCTAAAGTTACTTCATCATACTAACATGTTCAGATATCTGGAAAAGTCACTTACTGCGGTCATGAACTGTCGGAATTCGTTCCCCAAAGAACATGTGCTTACATTAGCCAACATGATCTTCACCATGGAGAGATGACGGTGAGAGAGACGCTGGATTTCTCGGGCCGTTGCTTAGGAGTCGGAATGAGATACGAAATGCTTGCCGAGCTGTCGAGAAGAGAGAAGGAAACGGGAATTAAACCGGATCCCGAGATAGATGCCTTCATGAAAGCCACTGCAGCGGCAGGCCAAGAAATGAATATCGTGACGGATTACGTTCTCAAGGTTTGCACTTGATCTCCGTAGCCGCTTTCTGACCTTTTCGTTATTTAACGAATTCATACTCATATGTCAATAATATTAACAGATTCTGGGATTGGATATCTGCGCTGATATTATGGTGGGTGATGAAATGAGAAGAGGCATATCTGGGGGCCAGAAGAAGCGCGTCACCACCGGTATGTGAAACAGAAACCTAAGTGACTAAATCTCCTTTTGGGAAAACTTGGCTCTGATTTGTTCTTGCCATTCTTAACTTAGCTGGGAATAATACATAAGCTTGTAATTGGCAGGGGAAATGCTTGTTGGACCAGCCAAAGCTCTTTTCATGGACGAAATATCAACCGGGCTGGACAGTTCTACTACCTTCCAAATTGTTAGATTCTTGAGGCAGATGGTTCACATCATGGATGTCACCATGATAATCTCCCTTCTGCAACCGGCTCCTGAAACATTTGAACTTTTCGATGATATCATCTTACTGTCAGAAGGACAGATTGTTTACCAGGGCCCAAGAGAAAACGTGCTCGAGTTTTTCGAAAGCGTGGGCTTCAGATGCCCGGAGAGGAAAGGCATAGCCGATTTCTTGCAAGAAGTGACTTCCAAGAAAGACCAGGGACAGTACTGGTGCAAAAAGAACGAGCCTTACAGATTCGTCAGCGTACCCGATTTCGTCAACCACTTCAGTAACTTCCACATTGGTCAGAAACTCCATCAAGAGCTTGCGGTTCCTTTTGATAGGACTAAGGCCCATCCAGCTGCCCTAGTGAAGGAGAAGTACGGACTCTCGAGTTGGGAACTCTTTAAGGCATGCTTTGCGAGAGAGTGGCTGCTAATGAAGCGCAGCGCTTTCTTGTATATATTCAAGACGGTCCAAATCACCATCATGTCGATAATTGCCATGACAGTGTTCATAAGATCGGAAATGAAGCCCGGTACGATTGAAGGTGGAGGGAAGTTCTACGGCGCACTATTCTTCAGTCTCGTTAACGTTATGTTCAATGGGATGGCGGAGCTCGCAATGACCATCTTTAGGCTTCCGGTATTTTTCAAGCAAAGGGATTTCTTGTTTTATCCTGCATGGGCCTTCGGCTTGCCGATTTGGCTTCTTCGGATCCCGATTTCGTTGATGGAGTCCGTAATATGGATAATTCTGACGTACTACCCCATCGGTTTTGCCCCATCCCCCAGTAGGTGAGTTGAGTACTCTCTCCTAGTTTTTATAGGCAACGAGATGCTTGATTTCTGAAGTTTCTTGCATGAAGTTGGTTCAGATGAACTAATCATTTTACTACTAAAATCTTGATTCAAACCTGTTCACATCTTTTCAGGTTTTTCCGTCAACTGCTGGCATTCTTTGGTGTGCACCAGATGGCTCTTGCACTTTTTCGGTTTATTGCCGTGCTTGGAAGGACACAGGTGGTGGCAAATACTCTTGGTACCTTCACATTGCTTCTTGTTTTTGTCCTTGGTGGATTCATCGTCGCCAAAGGTAAGAGATCCGATTTTACCGAAGACTATCATCAATAGCTCTATCACTTTATTTTTCTCCCTCGCAAGGAACATATTACGAGCTCTACCTGCTAAAAATGTAATAATATTTCCCTCGTCCTGCAGATGACATACAGCCATTTATGATATGGGGCTATTATGTTTCTCCAATGATGTACGGACAGAATGCCATATGCATAAATGAATTCCTTGACAAGAGATGGAGCATCGTAAGATATTACTCGAATTTATCTATGTTGATCTTCTCATCTATTACACAATAATGCTTCAATCCACTTCTCATATCACTTAAATTTGTTCTTTTTAGCCCAATAACGACTCAAGAGTTTCTGAACCGACGATGGGGAAAATTCTTCTGAAGTACAGAGGAATGTTTGTCGAGGACTACTGGTATTGGATTTGCATTGGGGCACTCCTTGGCTTTTCTCTTCTTTTCAACATTTGCTTCATCCTGGCTCTCACTTACTTGAATCGTAAGCTCCACTGCATCCCTAACATCGACTTCAACCATGCTACATGATTGTGAAACTATGAATTTTACTGTCAAACTGCAATCATGCAGCTCTGGGAGATTCCAAATCAATTACTTTGGATAAAGATGACAAGAGTGAGGATAAGAAGCAGTCTACTTCAAATGGAAAGAATAAGATTGTGTCTTCAGATATGGGTTCAGCATCTACAGCCCCTTCTTTGAAGGTATGAGAACTCACCATACCGTGTCCTTACTAACAAGCTTAGACTTTTCCTCACTTAGTATCTATTTTATGCGAGTGTGGAATTGGCATGAAGTTATATATTAACGCAAGTAGGTGTTTTCTCGTGATGCGTAAACTATATGTGCTCAAACTGTCAGTAAGCAGCACGAGATAAAGAGATCACTTTTTCTGCGCTGACCTCTTTAGCAATTTGCAGGCATAGATATGGCCGTGATGAACACTTCGGACAATGCTAAGTCTAGCGTTATTGCTCCAGTGCAACTGAATGCTAAAAGAGGAATGGTTTTGCCGTTTCAGCCCTTATCACTGGCATTTAGTCATGTGAACTACTATGTGGATATGCCCGCCGTAAGTCTCTTTCGTGCGCAGCTGTAATAATTTTTTTTGGCTTTTCTTCATGCAGAAGGATTCTTGAAAGTTCAATATTTGTTCATAATCATGCATAGTTGCTAATTATTATTTGGACTAATCAGGAAATGAAGAGCCAAGGAATCGAAGAGAGCCGTCTTCAATTGTTAAGGGATGTGAGTGGTGCATTTAGGCCGGGCATTTTGACAGCACTAGTTGGTGTTAGCGGTGCAGGGAAGACCACTTTGATGGATGTTTTAGCAGGAAGGAAGACCGGCGGCTTCATTGAAGGAAGTGTAAGTATTTCTGGCTACCCAAAGAATCAAGAAACTTTTGCTAGGGTCAGCGGCTACTGCGAGCAAAACGACATCCATTCACCGAATGTCACTGTTTATGAATCACTGGTGTACTCAGCATGGTTGCGTCTCTCTAAGGATGTGAAGACGGACACCCGGCAGGCAAGTTTTTCATTCTGGCCATCTGAATTCGCATTGCCTCCCTAAGTTCAGTCTATGCCCACATATTGTGAATCCCGTGAACCGCAACGCTCCTGAAAGAATTTATATATATATATATCTATATCTATCTAGCATTCCAAAACCGTTATTTTCTCTTGCTAGAGTTGCATGAATTATTTTTCTTACTCCACAGATAAATTTTTTCAACACGTACGCTAACATCCTGTAATGCCTTTTTTTCACCCCTCCAGCAATTTGTTGAAGAAATCATGGAATTGGTTGAGCTACATACTCTTGGGAACTCGCTAGTTGGACTGCCAGGAATAGATGGCCTCTCAACCGAGCAACGAAAGAGACTCACGATCGCCTGTGGAACTTGTGGCCAATCCCTCCATCATCTTCATGGATGAGCCAACATCTGGCCTTGATGCTAGAGCTGCTGCTATCGTCATGCGTGCTGTCAGAAACACGGTCGATACAGGGAGAACTGTCGTTTGCACCATTCACCAACCAAGCATAGACATTTTTGAAGCTTTTGATGAGGTACCTCTTATATAACTTCAACAAGATTAATATATTGACCTTTTTCTCCCTTTCCTTAGTGATCTAAGCTGGCTCGTGTTTTTCCTATTTGCAGTTGTTCTTGATGAAAAGAGGAGGACAAATTATTTATGCCGGGCCCCTTGGTCGACATTCACACAAGCTCGTGGAGTACTTCGAGGTGGGTCTTGATCATACTTCAAGGATTGGATCGGAAGCTTCTGATCATTTTGATCTTGATGTACCATTGGTCTCAAAGTTGTACACTAATTGCTCAAATCTGAACATGGCTAAGATTTATATGATTTTTACAGGCTATCCCAGGGGTTCCCAGGATAAAAAATGGTTATAATCCAGCAACATGGATGCTCGACGTCTCTTCTACAGCTGCTGAAGCCCAACTTGGAGTAGAGTTTGCAGAGATCTATGCCAACTCTGAACTTTACAAGTGCGTCACTTCAAAGCAACTGCATAGTTCTTTCACGTGCCATTTTTTTTTCCTTAATAACTTTAAGACTGATATATTGGGACTATTCAGTAGGAATAATCAGGAACTCATCAAACAGTTGAGCACTCCGGAACCCGGATCCACAGACCTTTACTTCCCGACTAAGTATTCTCAGACCTTTGTGACGCAATGCAAGGCTTGCTTCTGGAAGCAGCACTGGTCCTACTGGAGGAACCCTCAGTATAATGCAGTCCGATACTTCATGACGACAGTTGTCGGGGTCATGTTCGGACTAATCTTTTGGAATAAGGGCGACCAAATGTAAGCTTGCGCCTTTCTCCTCTCCTTTTCTCTAACGCATTGTGCTATGACATGTTCAATACTCTTCCTGAAGCCAAGGGAATATGATTCATGAGCCAGTTTGAATTATTCAGATCACGAATTAAAGAAACTTTTCTTTTCCTTTTGTCTCCTTTCCATTTACCTATGTTTTTCCTTTCGGTGAACAGACATGAAGAGCAAGACTTATTAAATCTTTTGGGAGCTATGTACTCGGCTGTTCTTTTCCTGGGTGCCACCAACACTTCATCAGTTCAGCCAGTCGTTGCCATAGAGAGAACAGTTTTTTACCGAGAAAGAGCAGCAGGAATGTACTCAGCTTTGCCTTATGCATTTGCACAGGTATAGGAACTACACATTTTTTTAACCGATGGATTGTTAACAAATAAACTATCGCTTAATTTATTTTCATTTGCGTAATATTGCTTGATTTTCCAATGCATTGCAGGTAGCCATAGAGGCAATATACGTGGCAATCCAAACTTTGGTCTACAGTCTCCTCCTTTATTCCATGATCGGATTTCACTGGAGAGTCGACAAGTTCCTGTGGTTCTACTACTACATTCTAATGTGCTTCATCTATTTCACGTTGTATGGTATGATGACTGTTGCCCTCACCCCAAGTCACCAAATTGCGGCAATCGTCATGTCCTTCTTCCTCAGCTTCTGGAACCTGTTCTCTGGCTTCCTCATTCCCAGGATGGTATGTATAATGAAAGATTGCAGAGGAATTACTCCTTAAAAGCTTAAGCTGTTAAATAAATACGTGGTTTAATATCTAAATTATGCTAACATTTCCCCTCACACTTAGTCTGGTCTTTTTTTTTTTTTGCCTACTACTAAGTGTGGACATATTTAATTAGGGAGATAAATAAGAGCTTGGAAAAATTCGAACTCATGACCTCTTACTTTGATGCCTATGAGATTTTGTGGGACCATTACCAACTGTTCTAAAAGATTAAACTATTAGATGAATGCGTGATTTAATATTTAAATTATCCTAACAACTAGCATGAGGAAATCAAGAATAATTGTGGGTGTATAGCATGAGAAAATTGGAGGAACGACTTAGAAATATGAATCTGAACAAAAATAAGAGCGAACATTTTCATCATTCTAAGATCACTCAAAAGGGCACATAATGCAGAATTTGGCTTCACGCCAACCAAGTTCTTACTCAAAATACATTGAAGTTTTTGAGTTTGCTCATTACTTTTGATAGCTGATGCCTGCTTCTTACTTGATTACTGCAGCTAATTCCAGTGTGGTGGAGGTGGTACTATTGGGCATCGCCAGTGGCCTGGACAATCTATGGACTCGTGACATCTCAACTAGGCGACAAAGAAAATAAAGTCTTTGTTCCTGAAGAAGATTTAATGTCAGTGAAGGACTACCTCAAGCAGAAGAAAGGTTTTGACTATGATTTCCTCGGAGTTGTTGCAGTGGCTCACATTGGTTGGGTTCTGCTCTTCTTCTTTGTCTTCGCCTATGGCATCAGATACCTCAACTTCCAAAGGAGATGATGAGAACCATACTGAAAACGAGACTGTGTCCTCTGCAAAGAAGAGACATATCAATAACTGTGAACTTGTGCGTTAAAAGGTTCTTTCATTCTTATTGAGATTATTGTATTAAAAACATGTATGCCTTTTTCTCAATTATGCAAAAGAAGTGAAACTTCCCAGCTGTGTAGAGTATACTCTACTTTCTTTTGGCAAACATGTTCTTGCAACTTCTTTGAAGAAAAGTGGTCTTAGCACCAAAATGAAATGCTTGAATTTGTTTCATTTGCTCAGAATTTTCACTAAGACATTTTGAGGAGGGAAAGAAACAGTGTATGGTCGGAAAAAAAGGAAAAAAACATGGTCAGGTTAAAAGGCGCCTTCAATTTGCTTTAGTTTGATGGACGTTATTTAACTCCATGAGAAAAGTTTCAGACAATTAAGGAGAGATACGGGGAAAGCTGATGTATAGCCGTACATCATCCTTTCCAAGCTTGTCATAAAAAATTGGATACTGATTGCGAACGGATGAAAATTAAACCATGCTCAAAGGAACTTAGGTTGGATTGGTGGCCATAGATCGTTAAATATGGATCACATTGTTTATCCTTGGGGCCTCAAGCATTAAGCATCGCATTGCAGTTTTCCTTGAGAAGCTTACCATTGAGCATGGCATTGCTCGTGTGGTCGGAGAACCAAATGAGAGGCGAATCCAGGGAAAGGACATCAGAAGCAGCATGTGCACATTGAAGCATAGACCAAAAAACCCTTCCGGTTCCTCGACATGTATACGTGCTTCTGTTTTAGACTTCTAGTGTCTACTGCGCTGACCACTTTGGAATGACTACATGATTTCAAGTCTTTATTTCATGATATTACCGGCCATTTTATCACCTTTTATATGCTTAAGTTGCTTTGCTGGACAATTCTTGGTAAGCTCTTATTACTCCCTTCAGTTCTGCATCAACTATCAAAACTCACCATTGACAAAATGAATTAGCTTTTTTTTTCCTGGCCGCAAATCACTCCCTCGCTCAGTTACCTGCTCCTGTTTAAAACTGACCACTAACGCACTGAGCCCTATCCTGCAGTATCTGGACAGGCATGCTTTGCATTACATTCAGCTGGTGGCATGCTGCAATGCTTTTAACTCCTCTTCAGTATCAGAGGTAACCAAAGCACATTAGAAAAAGTCTCTTAGTGCCAACTGCTTCTACAAATTCCAACGTCAACATCTGATGAAGCCATTGCTAAGCACAATTTTGTTTTCGTCATCATCGACATAGTCCATCATTAGTAATCACACAGCAACCAATTCCAGTAGATTCCACCATATCGACCTCCTTTGCTTGACAATATGCAACCACTCGCCTCATCCACCGACCTATCCAAAAACCACTGCCTCAACTGGCACTGACACTTGATCAGTGCGTCGGAATGGTGCCTGCAATCAGATGATCTGGAGAAAGCTAAGCCAGAGGCTTCACCATCACCCCAAATATCTCCATTGCTCGAAGGAGAAGACAAGAAGTCTCAAGTTACTTCACAGTCGGTGAAAAGGAAAGAAGAATGAAACAGGTATTCCCAAAGCATTATTAAGGAACTGTAAGATAAGAAGATTTACTGAGCCAAATTCTGAGGCACTACAAGCATGCTCGACATAAAAAGGGATAGAAGAAGACTAAGACCAAAAAGTTGAATCTTACTTAAGCAGCCAGTAATTTTGGTTTTTTTCGGCCAGAAGTGGCTAGTGTTGGAAAATGTCGTCTGTACACAACTAATGAATTCATCTATAGGCAAGTTGTAGATCAGTATCAATCCCCTGTAGCTCACACATATTGAGTATGCTAACTTTTTTCTTCACGATATGAAGATGGACAAACTCTTCGAAGAGCATGCTATTGAGAAATCTTTTGTCTCTCGAAAATCTGCAGATCACGTTCAGCCAGGTAGGAGTTTCCGGTACTCTGCCAGCAATTTTGGAATATCATCCATACGCAACTGAAGGCAACACAAACCATCAAAAAGAGAAATGTAATATGACAACGTGGATGCTGAAAAGACTAATACTAAAAAATTATGTGACTTCTCAGAAATAAACAGTTCCACAAGTAAAAGTCCTATAGTAGACAGCTATGTACATAACAAAATCAGGAAACTAAGCCATATATAGCAACTGAAAATAGAACATGCATACATGGAACAAATCAAAAACTATTTCAAGTACATTTGAGGATACAAGTTTATACATCACCAACAGATGCTGAATGTAATTGCTATATACAAACCATGACCTTATTTATTGAATCTGAGAATTTATTGGCTAATGCTGACTTTTCATTGTCTATAAAAATCCATGAGTGTCGAAACTAGGCACTACTTGCTAACCTCTCGCATAAACCAGACCAACACTCCAACAAAAGAACATATCAAGTCTTTGAAACCTTCATGATTTGATTGGAAGAATAGAAAAATCAGAGCTGGAAGGCAAAGCCATGCATCATTAGTACCTGAGTTGCATTCCTCAAATGGTAAAATTGATATGCCTCCTTCCCCAGCAGTCCAGTCTCAATCGATTGTATATCAGATCCACCTTTTTCTCTGCAACAGAGAGGCAATTGCCAACAAGAAGACCATTAGATGGACAAATAAAGAGAACATGAGAAGATAACAAGAATAATTTGAGAACCCAAATGAAAAACACAATATCTTCACCATTTGGCCAGTAGTCCATTAACCACAATAATATGCAATCCAGAAAACAACATGATATGCCAATCAGCAGTGGACAGATAATGGATTTCTCATCATTTCTGTGATTGTCTATTGGGATGACGGTAATGTGAATGACAAAATCTATTACATTGGTGCAAAACCAGTATACTTCATTGGAAACATAGTCTTAAGTAATTTTGAGTTGCAAAACTGAAAAAAATTCAAATCCTCTTGTTGGATACACTCATTCTATCAGGGAAACCATCATTCATTTATTTGTAGAACAAAGTATAAATTAACTTATAAGTCTTGCCATATTGAAATTAAAAAGGGAATCAAAGACTTACATAAAGGCAAAACCAAATATTTGGAGCAAGAAAAATGCTTCTACAAGGTCCAATCGGTTCACAAATTTGTTCATCATATAAGATTCAACTCCTATGTATGCAATGAGCGCATGTATAGGTTTTTGCAAACAAAACTTGTTGATTAAACCTCTAGGAACTGTGTACGACATTTCACGTGTAGTTGATAATTGAGATAAAGGGATAGTCTTACATATGGTGTGTGATCAAGCGCTGGTAATCACGAAGTAAAGGACCAAGCTCCTTGAGTGGCATGGCCTTGGGGTCCACTGCCTTCCAGTGGTCACGAAGAACTCCAATTGCATCCTTAGCAAATAAGAATAATTTCAATTTTCTATTTCTGCTGGGTGACATGGAATTGAAATGCCAAATGAAATGCCAATGAAGTGTATGGTAGCTAATGGATATGGAACAAGTTAAACCTTTCCGCCACTCAAAATCTTATCTCCAGTGATTCTCAACGCCAGTTCACAAAATTCCCTGTCCTCTGACACATCGACAATTTCACACCGCGGATTAGATAGTGAGACAGAAATCTCTAATCTCTTCTCCAGCTCTGAAATTGCAGTTTCTTCCTTCTTCCTTTCCTATAAAGCAAAGCACAACAAACTCTGAACAATATGCATACAATCAAAGAATCAAGATATTGAGAGTGAAAGTAAATAAAGAGATTGAATTTAGGCTGCCAATCGCAAAACTACAAAATTTTCATCATGCACCATCACACAAATCATTTTTGGATAAATTCATAACAACAGAACAGAACCAACAATGTGAATCAGCAGGCCTCAGGATGGAGAGGCAAGCATCAAGAGATAATTTTAGAAGCCATATCAGTCTTGGAGAGGAAGCTATATCAGTTCATGATGCCAATACCTCTACTGCTGAAAGGATGCCATCATTTGACGCTGTGGAACCTTGATCTTCACGAAAATTTCTAGGAGGAGAGGCCGTCAGACGCTTTGCAATGGGATCCCCTGCAAGGAGAACAAAAAGGAATTGAACCTTAGCAGTTTGTGTCACTTACAATTAATGTCTCCACTATGTGATTCCTCAAGTATTAGCAAAAAGGTGAAAGCAGCTCAAGCCAGTTCTACATCATAAGTGCAAGTGAAAGTTTTACAGAATATAAGATGTACTAAATGATATATTCTACAATAGGAGATCTCCAAATTACATTGAAGTCTCTCAACAAATATGATGTCATGATGCCAAGGTTTAAATATCCTAGACATTTATGCGAAATAATAATTACTCAAAAGATCAATGATGCACAAGGCAACAGAAGGGAAGTAAAAAAAGAAAAACTGAAACAGTGCATCAATTCACATCATCTCCATAAAGGTTCATAAGGCTTTGCTGCTATCAGATACGCTACGCCAAGGCTACATCCCTGGGGGGATAAACAGAGGACCGACCATCCAATATGCGAAGCACCAAACCTATTACGGCAAGCTGTTTCCATAAGATGACCTTGTGCCTTCGACAGAACAATGGAACAACCATCTTACACCAAGGCTCACCCCATTTGATGAGTGTAAATAGTTCATAGCAATCATATGGCACATTAGATGGTATGACGATCAAGATTGCTGGGCACATGGCTTGCCGTAACATGTGGAATGCCTTATTACAATTAAAACTGACTTGATGAATTAGTTTATCACCTTCTGGAACTAACCACCAGAAATCGCCAAAAGTCACCTTTCCATCGTAACCACCAAATAACAGATGATGTGAACCAATAGATGTCATAGAATGGTAAGCACGAGCTGGAGGTGGTTCATTGGTAGTAGCCAGGCGCTTCCACTGCGCTGAAACTTCAGTTATGCAAAAGAGAAGTAAAGGAAATTGGTACACATGAACAGGATATACAGAGCCAGTGTCGAGAAAGAGAATTTGATTTGATGAACAACTGTAAAAAAATTACTCAAATTTCTGCCATCATCATATAAAAAGGTAGAGTTATTAACCTAGTGTATCATGTTAATATTTACAATCTCATCTCAACACTTGCATACCATCTTGAAGATGAAAATCTGTTTTCCGCTTGGGCATTGGCAATATTGAGAATAATTTTACTTGGACCACACATGGATAGGGAAAAAAAAACAAACAAACAAAAAGAGCCTGAAGCCATCAAAAGCAACAATCTCTATTTCTTGGAATAACTGTGTTAGGTTCCTATAGTTAAAGCATATTTATACCCTTTCTTGAAATTCAGGACTTAAGTTACAAAAAACCAAGCATTCACTAGACTCATCTTAAATTAGTAATACCAGGTATCTCCATCAATCTGACAATTAAATGTCAAGACAACAGAGGAAAAGGCCATGTACTTCATTTACACCACAATAACATATTGGATGGGCCTCTGCTTATAGTCTGCAAAGAAAACTCAGAAGCCCATACCTCTGTCTAAAATAATACAGTCATTGTAGTAAATATCATAGCGACTCAGCCAGCCACCAGTTCCATGCCCTCCAAACAACAAGAGCTGCAGAAACATAAAATGCACCATCAGAAGGAAAGAAATCCAGTAAATTTAAGATGATTACTTTCTGGACCCTAGCCTGAACAAAAATAATGAAGTGTTTGTATCTTGGACTTATGAAAGAGCACTCATTTGCTTGCGATATGTGCAGGTGGGCGGGAGGGGAGCGAGAGAGATTATCATCTAAACAGCATGAGCAGCTGACTTTTCATGCCGTCTGGACAAAATTTTATTAGCAATCCAATAAAATGAACAATGGACTGCATGAACTTTTTTCTGGTGTCGAAAAACTAATACAAAGAAGCTGATGAAATAACAAGCAACATATTCCAAGGGATGTAGTAAAGAGGAATGGGATTCAGAAAGACATGATTACATAGAGCCCTCCAGAAGTAACGGTGTGACCACAGCGAGGTGAAGGAGCTTGCCCGGGGAGCTTTAATTGGGTCCATCCAGGTGCTTCATTCTCTTCCTCCCATCAAGATGTGGTTACAAGTTAGTACCCTTTCACGTACAAGCAATCACTTTCAACATAAGAAAACGATTTAAGGATAGAAACCACTCACTAAAAATAGAGGGGAAAAAAAATCTCTTTAAGGGAGATATAAGATTTTACGGGTAGTTTGCCCTAATTCCCGGCATTAAAAAAGTCAGCCCAAAAGTTTCAGTCATTACAAATCACATGGGGTACCATGTATATAAGTCGCAACTAAACCTCGAAACGAACACCTTCTTTCACTTGCAAACTGGACATGTAGAATTGACGCAAGGGGAAGAAGTGACACAATAACCACTCGCTGAATGCAATATTAAACAGCGTATAAAGATCCAACAGTTGGCTCCAGTACCATGTATGAGAGTCTCAACCGAAAATCTGAGCTTTTAGGTGAAGAAAGATAACAACAATATAAAGCCACACAAAACGCCACTAATAAGTGAGGTGGGATCCTTTAACACCATGAGATCTACTTAAACTAAACTGCTTTTGCTTTCTTACTTCTTACTATAACAAAAGTTTGCATAATAGAAGAGTCATAATTTAAAACAACCAAATAACTTCTGATGGGTTTTTGGATAGTAATCCTCTGACTTTTTTGCAAGTCTTTCAAATTATTACAGCTCCTTGAAAAATAAGCAAAGCTTGAATACAACAAATGATTGACTTTCCATTTCAATTTCAAATGGACAGAGACTGTAAGTATCAAGAGTGAATCTAAGATATAGTTAATTGACCTTAAGAACTTGCAAGTCTGAGTAGGCCATATAATATTTCGAGAACACAGAATAGATGCAGCACTGTACTTTACTTCTGCCAAAATTAGATGCAAGAGCTTCATTAATGTTAACTTTTCAGATAGCATTCTGAACCTTAACAATTGGCCCAACCCTGGCTCGAAAAAGAAAGAAGAACAAAAAGATACCTCCTCCATGCTTGTGTGATATTTTATTTTTTCTATGATTATTTTCTTGGGGAAGGGGGATCTCCTTTTCTACAAGGAACTGTGATATACACCAGTAAACCAAAGATGGCGATTCCAGTGATAAACAACTAATGCGTTCTTTAAGTATGTTACAACAACAACAGAAGTAAAACAAAAAGGATATGTAGACAGAATTATGTTACAAAACAGTAGTTAACAGCATAGCTTGTTCAATTGCAAAAATAAACTAAGAGTGCATTCATGAAACTGTAAACACAGGAAGTAAACTGAACCAACCTCCTTCAATAAGTCCCTTCAGAGCCCACAAGTCACCCATGATTGGCCCACCACCTCCTATCAAAGCCACAAAGAACTCAAGTCAGCTAGGATTACCTGAAAAGGTAGAGATATTCACAACTACTACAGACTATAGGACAATCACCATCATTTTTTAAGGAACTTCCCCAAAGCCATCTCTAGAGACAGAGTCCAAAACTTTCCCTTCCCACTGAGATGACACTACTAAGACAATGGGCTCCCGCCACTGGGAATTTGGGCGTTGAACTTTGACATCGCATGACTATAGATAAGGTCAACATGGTGTTTTTATTGGATAAGTTATTATCCTTTCGGCTGTTAATAATTTTCATCATATTGTGATGGAAAAAGCCACTGATCATAATGTGATGGAAAAGATACAAATTAAACAGAGATATTAGTAACCACCGGGGGTTACCCTAGTGGTCATCTTTCCCACATGGGAAGGAGGAGGTGGGGACTTCAATTCCCACCTTCTTAGGGGATCTAGGCCTGGGGACCTTTAGTTTCTGTTGTGGGTTCGACTCCCACAGCAAAGAGGCAAGGCAAAAGTTTGAAAGTAAGTTGAGAGTTAGAATAGAATAGACCAAAAAAAAGAAAAAAAAAAAAACAGAGACTATTGTGCAGCAGACGTCAAATAATTAACTTCCACTTCTACAGGATCCCAGACCTTAATGAAGCTCAAACGACTCTTTTAATTTCTTATATAGAAGAAGAAAGAGGGAAAATGCATCATTTTCTAATGGTTGATATCACAGATTACCAGACCATGAATACTGCTACATAGACTGGTCATATGTTATTCACCTCTGCCACCATAGACAAGTAAGCGCTTCTCAACCATGGTAGCTGTATGGCCACATCGAGGAGGTGGTACGGATCCAGAAACTGATAGCTCCAGCCACTCAAGTGATACTGTTCAGGAACAACACCTAATGTGAGTATTTAGCTCCATTGAAAATTAGTCGAATACACAGATTTAATCATTCAGAAATTCACAAAGCCCGCTAAGAGATTACTTGTGTCCAATAAATACACATCTGATAACCACTTTTTACCATCCCAGCCACCAAACCTGCAAATAATAAAAGAATATTTGATCTTTAGACACAATAATGGATGAAACATCTCCACTTTTGGAGAGATTTTTCTTTTTCCCCTGAAACTCACATGACTATTTTCTGGTTTCCAATAGCTGAAGCTGCAGCAAAATCCCGCTTAGAAGGCAAGTCACCGAAGCCAGTGAGCTCCGACCATTGCCATATATCTGCAGAAGGTAGAAGCTCAAATTAATGAATACATCCTGCAATGATTAATCATGACCATTAATCAACGCACATTGCACTCTTACAAAAAGATGCCTACCGGTATCAAGGACCCAAAAGTCGTCCAATCTGAAAATTCAATGTCATCCATCATCAACGACATAAGTGTAGGGATACTGCATTTGATCAAACTCAAAGCAACTGTATGATCAACAAGTGTCAAGGAACACACACCTGTCGCTACTGGTACGACCGCCGAAGACAAACATATGACAATCAATCGCAACGGCAACATGAAACGCTCTGGGGCAGGGACCCACCTGCCCATCAGACTCGCTTCCAGTGCACTCCGGCTGAAACCACAATTTATTCTCTACGACAAAAACACCGCCAAACCCAACATCACGACGAAAACATTATTCGAGGCATTCTCGATTCGAACGGCCGACGCCGCAAATTCATCATTTTTCTAATTTCGAATTGAACATGGACACGAAAATTACCAATGTCGTAAACATATAAGTCGTTGAGGAATTTCTTGTCTTTGAAACCGCCGAAAAAGATCACCTTCGACTTGCCGATGTTGACCGCAGTGTGCCCGCTGCACGAGAGGAAAGAAGGGGAATCAGCAACTGACCCAAGAAACGTAAACACACAAGGTCGCAGCAGGAGATCCACGCGTCGCAGGTGACACCGCGTTGTTCGTCTAGAGAGAGAGAGATACCTGCGCGGTTGAGGAAGAGAACCGGCGAAATCGGCGGAAGAAGCTCGAACCCAGTAATGCATTCTGGAGAATGATGATGGGTATGGCGATTCTTGATCATCCACCAGCTCGCGAGCGATCGGTTCTTGCTCGAATCGTAAAAGCCACTCTTTATGTAATTTTCCTCTCTTTTCTAATTTCCGAACACGTTAATAAGTTTATCTTATTTTGTCAATATGGGTGTGCATGGAAACACTCAAAAAAGTGTTTCCGGCACACTTCTGTACTGAAAGTGTGAGCCGAACAAAAAAGGAACAGAAACGCGTTTGGTTGCGTTTTTGTTTTCCTTTTTTTTTTTGTTTCGGGCGAAATAGGAACAGAAAAAAAACAACAATTTTGTTGTTTAAAACTGAAAACGAGAAATGAAACGCGTTTTTGGATTTTTGTTCTTTTCTCTTCCTTCTTCTCCTCTTCTTTTCTTCTTCTTTTTTTTTTTTTTTTCTTTCACCTAGGTCGCCGCCTCGCCATGGCGGCGGCGATCGGCAAGCGTCGAGGCTCGGCCTCGCCCAGATCCGGCGAGGCCGAGCGTCGCCGCCGCCCCGGCGAGGCGAGGCGAGGCTCGGCGTCGCCGGCGCGGGCGAGGCCGAGCGTCGCGGCCCCGGTGAGGCTCGGCCTCGCCGGATCTCGGGCGAGGCTCGGCCTCGCCGGGGCGGCGCTCGGCCTCGCCATGGCTAGGCGAGGCCGCCCCGTCGGCCGGCCGCCGTCAGGAGGCCGTGTGATCGGCCGAAAAAAAGAAAAATTAAAAAGAAAGGAAAAAGTGAAAAATAAAATAAAAATGTTTAAAAAATTAAAAGAAATAAAAAAAGTCAAAAATTTACCAAATGTGTTTCGTTCATTTTTTATTAGGACCAAACGTTACCAAACGCGTTTTTTGTTCAAAAATTGTTAGGAACGAAACACTTTTTTTTGTTTCATTCTGGAACAAAAAAAAAATGTAAACGTTACCAAACGCGCCCTATATTTCCTTTGGATATTTTATTATGTTAATTGAGAGTTCGGAATAGAAAAGCACAATTAGACATAAAATATGACACTTTTTCTTTTGTCCTTGCTTGCACACAAGAGCTGCCAATGATGCTATGTTGTCATAACAAGATAATCATTCATGCTAAATGGTCCTGTTTAAGTTCTCTAATCATCTCAAGGCCATAATCATAACTTAGTAAAATTCCTGTGTAACATAAAAAAGAGAGTCTTAGAAGGGCCCATCTTTAATCATTTTGCTTGTCCTATAGGAAATGAAACGTTTATCTTGTTGCATTTAATTATAAACAATGAAATGCGGAAATAAAAATGCATTTTATATTATATTTATTTCGCAAAATAAACTATTTATAAAATATTTTTTTAAAAAATGACCCTATGTATTGCTTGAATTAATTAATCAATGAAATTTTTTTTTGTTAACAACAATTTATGTCTAAATACTTTATTTATAATGAGAATATTCTTTGTTTATTTATTTGTTTAGATAATACAAATAATTATTTTTTGAAATATATTTTTCAAATCATCCATCACAAAACAAACAAAGCTATAATGTCATGAAAACTATTTCATAAGATGCATGATTGACAAAAAAAAAAAAAAAAAAACTCTAATCCCCGTTCCGAGACTTTGTATGGGGGATGAAGTTTTGAATATTATTTTTAATGTGATGGGTAAAATTTTGTATCCGGTATATGCTATTAAGTTACCGGCTTGTACGTAAAATTATTATAACTTAGTCAATTGGTTTCAAATTTTTAATATCTTGTTAACTTTACTATCTTATATCAATGTTTTATAAGTATCCACTCTTATATAAATTTATAAATTTTAAATGTAAATAAGTCTACACAAAATTCTAAATAAAGATTTGAAGTGACTTCATTTTCTCCAAAAATAGCTCAGATAAATCTTGTTTCAAACAAAAATCTAAAATAGTCATAGCATATTCATATAAGGACTTGACCTCAAAATATTCCAGCAAATTTTGGGCATTTTCGTCCAAAGAAGATTTTTTTTTTTAAAGAAAATTCTTCTTTCCTATTCATCTTCTCCTTTGTCTAGCAATATGAATAGAGAGGAGGGGCCAAAGCAAACCTTAGTGATAGAGTGGTATGCAAGAACAACCAACCTGAATATTGTAGTGATACTAGTATTGCCGCCGTGGGTGGGCCGTGAAACCCTCGCTCGTTGTTGGCAAGTGTTGCACCCCTCACCTGACCTCACTTAGATTCGAGTGAAGTCATTGCAGCCACAAGTAAGATCACCTTACTTGGATTTGGGTGAGGTTGCCTTGCCTAGATCTAGGTGAGGCCAGCCTTGCCTACAGCCACGATAGTTTCCCCTAGATTAGTGTGAGGCCCTCGCCAGCCACAATAAAATAGAAAGCAAAAGGACAAGGGAAGACCCTATAGTGAAAACTTAGCTAAGGTGTGGCCAATGCCGTGACGAGGCAACACAGAAATGTTTAGTGGAGATTCGAGACTTGCCGCTACATAGGCGGTTGTGGCTAGGCACGCATGATACAACCAAGAGGCTATAGGGAGGGGCGATGGTCTATGACAAAGATTTCAGCCGCTATGACAAAGAATAAGATGATATGGATGACAAAGATCTCAGCCCCTATGACAAAGAATAAGATGATAGGGAAGAAAAGAAAAGAAAAATACATCTTTGGATAAAAATACCTTTGACCTAGTCGATTTGATCCTTTTTTCTGAAAATAACACAGATACTTTAAGATATTATTCAAGATAAGATTCACTTTAAATCCTATTTTGAGAATGTCACACACTTCAAGTCTTTTCCGTCAAAGTAAAAGAAAAAAGAAACTTCCTAGAGGTAAGGATTATCCTCATCGAAGAGGAAAGAACAGGAAGAAAGGGAAAGGAAAACGAGGATGACTTGGACTCAGCGGCATCATCAGCGCTGCCTCTGGCCCATCTCCGCTGGTCTCAACACAGCAAGAGAAGAAGCTTCCTGTCGTGTTCTTCCGTTCCCACCGGGCCAATCACTCGTTTCCCCACCCCACACTTTAATAAAAAAAAAACCCAGAAACCCCAAAAAAACAGTGTTGCAAGTGCAGTGAAAGTCTTTCTCCTCAAGCCTCCATTGATTTCCGTGAAGGCCCTCCATTTTCATTATCCTCACCTCCGTTTCCACCTCTCTCTCTCCCCTCCGCCCTCCATTGCTTTTCGTGCGAATCGATCTTGTGATGATAATAAAGCCCCCCGTTGCCTCAGAGCCGTTCCTGGGTCGTCGTCGCTGAAGGTGAATGAGCTTGTCCCTTGATGCTTTGAGCGAGATTTTTCCTTCATTTCTTGATGCTGCTGGGACTGACCTAGTCGGGTAGTTCTTGAAAGCGTGTCAGAGAGCTTAAAGGACTGGAATTTGAAGCGATTTCGGTTGTCTTGATGGTACAGGAGCTGAAGTCCAGGTCGAACTGTTCGTGGGATTGGGTTCTTTTTTGCAGCTGTCGATGCAGAATCTTGATCAAGATAAGCAGGATCAGAGGTAAAGGGCCATCTGGGTCTTGCTGGTTCTTGCTGTTTCAGTTATAGTCTCCGATGTCTCCACGTTTGTAGTACTGTCTTGTGCTAGCTCGCGGTCATAAGTGTTGCTTTAGTGATCTCGTGGTTTCCTCTTATATATTTAGAAAGTGGATCTGTGTTGATATGTGAGGACCCTATACGAATAGTGTGTCCTGGAATTCCTCAAGAAATCGGTTCTTTACAACAAATTTTGAATAATTGGAGTCTGCCTGATCGAGATGAAATTCTTGTATTTGTTATCACTCACTCCGGTGTGCCCTGAACAATGTGATTGTATCAATTAAGATGTGTTTCCTTCCAATTGAGTAAAGTTGACTGATGGCTAGATATTGAGTACCATTTTCTGTCTTAAAAATGAAGTGATAGTTGGGAGTTCTTCCACTTCTCATTTTAGACTAGGCTCTAGGCAGTGTGATTTGGAAACAGAAGGCTTTTTTGGGGCTGAACTGTTTACTTGATTAGACTCGGAGTATAAAAAATATGACTATTGAAGTTCATTCATGGTCTAATTGGTGGCATAAATGGTTCATTGCTTTGCCTTGCTTTACAAATTGGGAATGTCCTAATTGCTTCGTGACTCAAACTGTTCATTAATCTTTTTTTCTTTTGGGGGGGACAGGGAAAAGGGAAGGAAGAGGAGGATTATCAGCTAGAATAATCAATAGCCTGAAATGGGAAGATTTGGGGAAAATGAGGACATCCATCTAGAGGCATATGTCTTAGAATTTGAGAGGATGATTGATACATTTGTAAAGTTTTAATCTTTCAAATTCTATGCTCTCTAGAGGAAAAGGTACCCAGACGACTGAATATGTTGATCCTGTTCACTTGCAAATTCGTGTTTCATGACATTAAAACGAAGAAAGAAGCTTTCCTTCCTGTGAAGGACTATACAACATCTAGCATTAAGTGTGACTGTGGCAACTTGATACTTCTTATCTTGATTGAATGTGTAAATTTTTGCTCTGATTATTAATTACAATTTCTTTTTTAATTCAGGATAAGTTCTGGCATGGAAGATTCAAATGCGATGACCGTTGAGTTCCTTCGAGCTCGATTACTGTCGGAGAGATCAGTCTCTAAAACTGCAAAGCAAAGAGCTGACGAATTGGCAAAACGGGTATTTTTATTCTCCCTGGTGCAGTCTGCCAAGTTTTTTCTTTTCCTACAACCTCCCTCTCTCTCTCTTACCTGTATCTCTTCCAATGGAATTAGGTAGCGGAGCTGGAGGAGCAGTTGAGGATTGTGGCTTTGCAAAGGAAGAAGGCTGAGAAGGCTACAGCTGATGTTCTTGCTCTATTGGAGACTAATGGCATTAATGATGTTTCTGAGTCATATTACTCAAGTTCGGATCAGGAGGTGACACCACGTAAGCTGAAAGTCTGTAATGATTCAAACAAAGGAGGAGAGAGCTCTGTTAGTTCAAAGCAACTAGGGACCGAATCAGAGGAATTTTCAGGTACCGAGTTTGATTCTGCATCTGGTAGAAACTTGTCCTGGAAAGGCCGAAAGGATTCCTCACGATCTCATGGGAAATATAAGGATACTTCTATAAGAAGGCGAACCAGTCTTGCAACAATGTCCTCATCTTCAAAACAACGCCCAGGAAAATCATGCCGTCAAGTAAGACATAAAGATCAAAGGTTTGTGAGCTTCCTTTTTTCCCTTTTTGATAAATATGAGTCGGTAGTGAGGCCTTGTGCGCGTCCGCGTGCGTGTTGTGCTTCATGAGTCATTCATTGACATCCTCATGCAAGCATAGTATTCTATTGTCTAAGCTGGAGAGCAAGACAGGTCATAGGTTCAGAGCTTTCTATCCAAGAGGAAGAATAAATGTATAGGCCATCAGTCTAGTCCTGCAAAGTTCATTTCATTATACTCAGCACCTGCAAGACTGGAGTGGGCAAGCGAGATATTCCCAGCATGTTTTGGCAGATTCTGCTCTACCTCACTCTGTCTCTGAGTCACTTAAATGCTCTGCAAATCCAGCATGTGCATGATATGAACCTTGCACTGTTGCTTGAAAGAATTAAATAAAAAGGTCTTCATGGAAAATTGATGTCTCATCTTTCTTTTGTTGCAGACTAGAATCCACTGAGGTCACGAATGGGTCTGCTAAAGTTGATTCTCAAGAAAATGAAGATGTCAAATCTTCCGAGACTTGCCAAGATTTATCTGAAATAGGGTGTGAAGTCTTTAGAGACGATCCTGAATTGCACTTAGGAAAGGCAGTGAGCCACAGTCCAGTTTCAGGACAGGTAGAAAATGAAGGAAATGTAGTCAATAGTATCCTTAAGAGCAATGAAGACGGAGCAGAGAGAGACATGGAAAGGGCACTAGAACATCAAGCACAACTCATTGGCCAATATGAAGCAATGGAAAAGGCACAACAAGATTGGGAAGAGAAGTTCAGAGAAAGTAATAGCGCTACTCCGGTATGCTTCCTCTGGAACCTGCTTGTCTAGAACATGCACTTATCTCCTTTTTTAATTTACATGAAGTTATAACAATTGAAAAAAAACAAGTGTCCTCATTGCTGTGCAAAAAAAAATGAAAGCAAGAAGTAACTATTGCGGTCTGAATTGCCACCTTTTGAAGGTTCTATAGCATGAGGTCATGCACATAGGTTTTCCCAGGCTCATAAATAATGTCGTACTGTTTATTTTATAATTAGCCTGTGCAGCTGACATACTTCTCTTTTGGTCATCATCTTTAGGATTCATGTGATCCTGGTAACCACTCGGATGTTACTGAGGATAGGGATGAAATAAAGCACCAAGCTCCATATACTCCACTGACAAGGGCAATGCAAACCGTCAAATGTAAACTTGGCGCTGAGGATGCTTCTACTGATAACAAATTGTCAGGAACTCGATCAGAAAGCTTCCACCGAGGTCCACAGCCCGGAGTGGAATCCACACAAGGTCAGAACTATTCTATAGCAGTTGATAATTCCCCCAGTCAAGAACATATACATTCAATGTCAAGTAGAAAAGGTAAACAAGAGAGCCTGGCAAGCAACTATTCACCGGCACAAGGCCCCCATAATATGGGTTATGGTGATCCTCAAGGGAAGCAGTCAGCACATGGTTTTTCACCTTCTGCGAGTGACTCGTCTCATAAAGTCGAAGCTTTCGGAAACCAAGCAGCACACTATGCTCTAGTTCCACATGCAACAGCCGGAGCACATGGTGTCCTTGATTCGCTCAAACAGGCTAAATTACTGCTGCAAAACAAAATGATGAGAATGCCAGTTTCAGATCATGGACCTGTTCAAAAAGCAATTGAACCGTCTTTCCACAATATTGATATTGGGGGGAAGATGGATATTCCTGGTGGATCTCCCGGCCTTTTCAGAGTCCCAACAGATTTTTCACTTGATGCAGCAAAAGCCAATTTGCTGGGTTCCAGTTCTCGGTTGGGTTTAGCAGGTACTTACCCAGAAACTAGAGCTGCGCTGTCTACCAATGACCGATCTTTAAGCAGTCGCTACTCGGAAAGCAGGGCAAGTTTTTTCAGAGATGATAGATATATCTCCAGCCCACTCACAGAGGATGCAAGAATGATTTTCCCTAGACCATCATCATTCAACCCTTACTTGGACCACCATGTTCCCAGTTCCTACACAACATATCCTCCTTACAGTTTTCATACAGAAACAATGTTGGGAATGCCCACGAGTGAAGGGTTTCCACAAACTCTTTCAGGTTCAGCTGGTGCATCTTCTCACACAGATCCATTTTTGCTTCACGGTGGTCTTAGCAGACCTTATATGTATAGATAGCCTGTCATGTGTAGCAGAAAAAGGAATTCCTCTAGGTTATTCTAGTTTAGCTTGTTAACTGAGGTTCCTGAAGGCCCATATATTCTATGCTTGTTTCCTGCGAATGCGTATGACACTGAAACGAGAAACGGTCTCCGAGAACAGGTATAGGCACAAGTGCATCCGACCATTTGATGACGTTATCTATTTGTTACGGTTCTTTTGGAACCCATCTGGCAGTCGTATTGATACTCTGCACGGCTCGTTTCATGCTTATGAACCATTGGCAGATCGTATGGGTTGCACATGCAGGCATTTAGGTTGCGGCTTTGGTGTTGGCCAAACATTATATCCGTGGTATCCTCGTGAAACCATCTTCTTTCGTTCTGTTAGTCATATCAGCAGTTTCCTATGTCATGTTTCTATGGGGTCCGCGATTACAAGGTCAGCCGTGAATCACCCTGTCCTAATCCTATGTAGTTTAAGATTGCTTGCTGTATGAAGAGAAACCGAAAGTATACATTTATAAAGAGATGGAAGCAATAGGAACTGAGTCAAAAAGAATTGGTCTTGGCTGAGGAGGGTTGGTGTTTGTTTTAATGGAAGACTGGATCAATGACTCCACCACCAAAGACTCAGAAAGAAGCCCAACTTCTCAGAAAACTGTCTCTCCATCGCGCGCAGACATTGGAGCGGCCACAACACACGCTCAAAACCATCAGTCGTTCATTAAAGGAACACACTCAACCATCAGTCAACGCCACCGCCATCCTGGAAAAAGTCAACGCAGCTTGCCCTTCCAAGCTTCCCTCCCAACCATAATCTTACAAATTCTTAGATTAAGTCCTTTCAACAGTCCGTGTCGGCCAAACCCGGAAAAATAGTCGCGTTCTGGGGCACGACCCATCGACTTCATTGCGCTTAAAATTACTAAGCAAGATCACACATAATGCCAGAAAAAGGATCATCTTCTGCGATCAGCAGCCACCGTGATCTGGCGGATGATGGATGCTGTATCGGATAGAGCACGTGTTTAAACTGTTCCAAAACTTTGAACTTGATTATTTCTTAATCAAACAGTCAATCTCGTTATCTTATTATTCTCGAAAACGACGGTAACTATACAGCAACCAGGAAAGTTCGAGGTCCGCGACGCGCGTAGCTTGATCCGCAAGAATGACCCGGTCGTACTTTTTGAAAAGTCCCGCCCCCTCTCTCTCATCACCTATAAATGCTCGAGCTTGAACGATTCTTAGCCTCAATTCCAAAACCCACATTCCACATCCACCAGGACATTCGATTCTTCATACCCAAATCTCCAAGTTTCAAATTTTCAATCGCCCGGCTCCGCATCGTCTTCGATTTCTTCAGCGATCGCGGTTTCCCGTTTAGCTCAAATGGATCAGCACAGTTCGGTGCTGTGGCCGGAGTCCCTCGGACCCAGGCCGTACGGAATCGGATATGCGCGCGGCGAGCCGATGCCCAGCGCCGCCGGAGCTCCTCCCTTCCCGAGCTCCGATCACGCCCCCAACACCTTACGGAGCGGGAGTCCGTACGGGGAGAACTACAGCTTCGGGGACGCGGAGGGCCAGTTCTACTACTACGGACACCGCCCCTGCGACGGGACCCCCCGCGACGGGAGGGATCAGTCGATGGACCCGTGGCTGCTGGCGCTGATGGAGGACCTTAGGGAGCTCTACGTGCGGCGCCAGCACACGTTTCGCAAGCTGTTCCCGAAGCTGCACCACGAGATCGATCGGAAGCTGGAGGATGCTCTGCGGTCGAACAGGACGAGGGAGGTGAGGGCGTTCCAGAGGAGCTTGAGCGTGGGATCGCCCCGGCTGCCCGGCAGGGACGGTGGGGTAGGGGACGAGCCGGAGTTGAGGCTCAACAGGTTCAAGGTGCGGACGGTTGACTTGGAAGACGACGTTGCTGAGAGCGGCGGTCAACAGGGCGGTCAAGGCGGTAAGGGCGGCGGGGCCTCCGCCGCCGGCAGCAGCGGCGGCGGCACAAAGAATGGAGGCACATGACGGAGGTGAAGAAGGAAAAAGGAAGCATCAGAATCGGTGAATGTCTTAGAATAGTTCGCTAAGCACTAAGCAGGAATTATTCGAGAAACCCGTGTAATAATCTTTTCCATTAATTCATTTATTCGTTCATTTTTTTTTCTTTCCAAGGGCTTTGCTATTTTGATTAAAGTCTTTGACGAGAGTCTTTCTGATCTTCGTAATAACTCACTCAATAATGAATAAACGAGAAAGAAAATTATCATCAACAAAAATATTTAGATATGGACTATTGTCGATAATGAAACATTTTTTATTAACTAATCATTTCAAACAAATACTAACCTTCATTTTTTAGTAAAATATTATGCAAATCATTCATTATTCGTGAAATAAACGAAACCTAAAACCAACAGAATAATAATCGTTCAGAAAATGAATAATAAACTTCGAGAAAGCGAGAATGCGTATCTACATGCACAATATTCTAAATCAATCGGGTACATTCCCTGTTCAAAAAAAAAAATTGGGGTCATTCCTATCCAATGTGACATTCAAAACAATCAAGTGTTTCTATCATTTTTAGGTATTTTAATAAGGGTGTGCAAAATGGATCGTCCAAACCGAAAACTGCTTGGACCAAACTAAGCCAGTTGATTTGGTCTGATTTCCAAAAATACTAATCTAGTTCTCAATTTCTAAAAGTAAAACCGATGTCTAGACGGTCTAATTCCCAATTTCAACAATGAACCAAACCAGACCGAAAACCAATCACACCTACCTTCCAGGTAGCAACTAGGATCTTGATCCTCCATTTGGGTTTGTGGGTTAAATGTGGGCCTGTAGGCAATTGTCAATGGGCTTGATGCAACATAAAATTGGGCCGAACATATCCATTCATTAGGTCAAGGTGGCCCAACTTAGGAAAGCCTAGCTTGTACTCCCTAGATGCCAAGCCCACTTCATACATTTAGCTATTTATAATGTGAATCTTTCGACTTGACTAATCTTACGAATATATACTAAACCACACTTGTCCACGTGCATTGGGTGAGATCAAGACCTATTACACGGATGGATTGGGTTGGATCTAAGTCGGCGCAATAATTGTTTGGCTCAAATTAGCCCATTAAAATCGTTTTGACCAATTTTCATGCAATGCAAATTTAATGATTATACTCAACCTATATTGCTAATACACTTAAATATTTAATCCAATTTAGGAAAACTTATGTCCAAACTAAGGTAAGAGTGAGAAGCCAGTGAACGCGAGATTGAGTGAGGATGACAAAGAATAAAAAAAGAGTTATTGAGGTGAATTAGATAGCTCAATCTAAACAACGCTGGGCGTGATCATCGGGGATTGCTTTGAGTGGGGCAACGCTCTCAACCAATTCCTCGAGAGTTTTAAGAAGGAAAAAGGAGAAAAATGATTTGAGCATTAATAGACTCGAATTTCAAGTATGAAAATCCTGCTTGACACAATCTCTCGACAAACTACTGTACAAGACTATGAATCTTTATCCTAGCGCTACACTAAAAAGGACATAGGAGAGATAAACTTAATATTATACACTTAAGTTCTCACAATATCCCATAAAATCGCAACAATGCAAACACCCCCTTTAACCCAATTTCTTTAATTTCGGGATCTTAGATACAATCAAATGCAAACCATGCACAACTTTTAAACCTTCCAGCCTGTGCCATTAAAAATAAAAATAGCTCAGCGCATTAATCTGGAATGCCAATAACATTTGCGGCAATTATCGTGAAATTGATACTCCATTTGTTTTGCAGAAAATGAATAATTTGGAAAAATATATCTCTAAAAATAATCGCTTGTATTGCTTGAAATAATTAATTAATAAAAAAATATTTTAATTATTAATTACAACTTATGTGCCACCATTCGATCATTTATATTAAAAAGCAACATAGGCAATCATAGGGCTGTGCAAAAGAACCGGGATCCACCTAGATTGCCCGGAATCGGACTGGAACCACCAGGAACCGGTGGTTCTTGAGGGAACCGGTCCAGTTCCCGGTTCCAATTTATGGGAACCGGTGGGTACCGGTTCGGTTCGTGGTTCCATGGGCAGATCCGTTCACCCGCCCACTCGGACCGAACTGATTAATTTTGAATATTAAAAAAAATTAAAATTACTAATTAACAAACCCTCGATAGCAACTGTTGCCTCTTCGGTTTCGTCTCTCTCTCTCTCTCTCTTCCCCCAATCGCCATTCCGATTCCGTCGACAGAGCGGCAGCGATCTCTGCGGGGGATTGGCTTCGCCACATTGTGCTCCTGCCCGGCGGATCTCACTCCCTGTTCGGCAATTCGCACCGGCGTGCTCCAGCATTCGATCTGTAAGTGTCCCCCAATCTCACGCCTTTCCTTGCTTTTTTTTTTTTTTCCTTTCGTCTCCTTGTTCAAGGTTCGTCGCGCGAGGAATTCGATCTCTCGCCGCCGTTAGAATTTGTCGACAGCCTGTAGAATTTCAGTGGAATTCCGTGCCCGGTTCTTGAGTCGTTGCCCCTCCGCGTTTTTATTTTTGTTTTTGTTTCTTTATTCGGCCCTCCGAAAAATTGCCGTCGCCCTTGACAGCAGCCATCCGTCCATCCGTCCCTTTCTCTATTCGGCACTCTGGAATCGCCGTCACCCTTGGATTGGTTCCATGGATCCATGGGAACCGGACTAGGCCGTCAGGTTCCGGTGGATCCAGCAACAAACAGGTGGATCCCGGTTAATTTTTTCGGAGCCGGTCGCCCAGCGGACAATTCTTGGTTCTAGGTCGGGAACCGCCCGTCCGGACCATGCACACCCCTAGGCCACGATCATTTTGGGTGAGGTGGGGAGGCGTTTGTTTTGAAGGATGACCGGTCAATGACCGGACCACCAAAGAACTCAGAGAAAAAGCCCAACATCTCAGAAAACCGTGTCTCTCCATAGCGCGCTGGCAGCACTCGCTCAAAACTACCAGTCGTTCATCAAAGAAACACACTCAACCATCAGTCAACACGACTGGGATCCCAGGAAAAGTCAACGAGCTTCCCCTCCCACTCATATTCTTACAAATTCTCAATTCAGTCCTTTCAAAAGTTCGTGTCGGCCAAACCCGAAAAATAGCCGCATTCCGGGTCATGACCCATCAACTAGTACGTCGAGATACACGCATGGATTGGATAAGAAAAGTCCCGCATCTAATAATTTGTATAGCTTAAAATAGTTCATATATCACACATGAATCATTAATTTAAGCTTTTGCAGTGAAGTTGGATCCAAACAAAACATACCTAATGAAGATTGTTGAGATGTGGAGTATGCACGGGTGAGTCAACTTATCAAACTTCTATTGTGTGCTCGGATTGAGGAATAATACGAATGGAACATGGTGATACAATCAAAAGGCAACTCTCTTTCCAAGACACCATCTGTGTCAAACAATGTCAAACAAGTTCTTCCAATATCTTCAAGAGGACTATTTTGACCTAATCTTTTAGGCTTCAATTGTTTTGAAGCCAAACTCAACGCTATTCTAAAGAGTAAAGACGGTCAACAAGATAATAAAATAATCATATCGCAAGAATCATTTTATAACTATACGTAACGCGTGATCTAACATTGCGAACCCTTGCCGATACATTTGAAGCTAAAATGTACAACCTATTTATTAAAATATGTCTCGAGTTTAAGCCCAAAGCGAATTGCTGAATTTTGAAAATAAATTAAATTGAAATAAAGGGAGATGGGTACACAAATTAGTCTTCTGGTGGACGTTATTCTTAAAGCTAAAGCTGGTCAACAAACCTTGGAAGTATTGACCGAGGCAGTTTGTTTCTTAATGGAGTTGGAAGATAAAAAGGGAAAGTCAATCTTTTATTTTTTGTTGACGGAATCTTGGATTATTCGGTTTCTTCGTGCACGCAATTATCTGTGGATTATAGTATTATTTTGAAGACTTGCTCGAGGGACTCTTTATCGAAGCATAGTTGTTGATCGAAGTGCCGTTCTTATTTGAGTGCCGTGGTTTTATCTATTTGAGAGAGACGTCCAAAGGCGCTGGGTGCTTGATAGCGGGTCTTTGTGTTTCTCGTGCGACAAAGTTTATTCGTGATTTACATCCAAGAAAGATTGGTGTATTGAGTGTAATTGGGGTTTGGGAAACACTGAGAGAGTATTTGAGTGACTCGAATGTGTAATCTTTTTGTATCGTTTAATGTATAGTAAAATTCGCTGCTACTCTCATCGTGGACGTAGGTCTTTACGATTGAATCACGTAAATCCGGTGTCCGATTTATTTTTTTCTTCTGTCAATATTATTGTTCGATCGCTCGCTTTATCGCAACACCGTCCATACGGTTCGTAATGCATACTTCGATGTCTTTACTTGAGCAAAGGTCGGCTACCATCTTAGGATTTAATTTGGTATTTTACCTCTGCCTCTGATACTATCAAGGTTAAGTCGGTGAATATAAGGAATTCAAGACCACGTAAAAAAACCTTCCACAATCAGCAGCCGCCGAAGCGCATGTTCGCACTGTTCCAAACATTGAAGTTCACCATTTTATCAACAACCAAATCCTAATATTTATTATCATTATTACTATTATTATATAGCAACTAGGAAAGAACTCGAGGAATGCGACGCGCCTACATCGATGCGCAAGAATGACCGAGCCGTACCGTTTGAAAAGTCTCCCTCCCTCTCTGGAATTTCTCAATTGCTCCCCCCTCTCTCATCGCCTATATATACATATACGTATACATTTACATCTACATATACATATATATACACACACTCTCTCGAGCTTTCACGATCCTCAAATTTCCAACGTCGAATTTTCCGTCACCTTGGTTCTGCATCATCTTCGGTTTCTTCAGGCAATCGGCGATTTCCTATTTTATTTAGATGGATTCTCAGGGTGCGCCGCTGTGGCCGGAGTCTCTCGGACCCCGGCCGGACAGAATCGGATACACACATGGCGAGCCAATGCCTAGCACCGCCGGAGGTCCCTTCCCGAGCTCCGACCACGCCCACTGTGGCTTCGGAAGCGGGAGCCCGTGCGGGGAGAGCTATAGCTTCGGAGACGCGGAGGGCCAGTTCTACTACTACGGACACCGCCCATGCGACGGGAGGGACTTGTCGATGGACCCGTGGCTGCTCGCGCTGATGGAGGACCTTAGGGACCTCTATGAGCGGCGCCAGCAAACGTTCCGACAGCTGTTCCCGAAGCTGCACGACGAGATCGATCAAAAGCTCGAGGAGGCTCTGCGATCGAATAGGACGAGGGAGGTGAGGGCGTTTCCGAGGAGCTTGAGCGTAGGATCGCCTCGGCTGCCCGGCAGGGACGGAGGGGTAGGGGACGAGCCTGCGTTGAGGCTCGACAGGTTCAAGGTGCGGACGGTTGATTTGGAAGATGACATTGCCGAGAGCGGCGGCCAGCAGGGCGGTCAAGGCGGTAAGGGCGGTGCAGCCTCCAGCGGCGGCGGCGGTAGGAATGGAGGCAAATGACGGAGATGAACAACGAGAAAGGAAGCATCTGAATCTAGTGAATATCTAAAAATAATTCGCTAAATAGGAATCGTTTGAGAACCTCGTGTAATAATTCTTTCCGATCGATTCATTTATTCATTCATTTTTTGTAATCCAAAAGCTTTGCTATCGTCTCGAGTTTATTTAAATCTTTAATAAGAGGTTTTTTTAATGCACCTAATAACTATCTAATAAGCGACTAGTTATCGAACTAGGCATATAACAATTCAAATTAGGTTATAATAACATACTTGAGATATAATAACATTTACTCGTGTATAACTAAGGAGGGAACATATATCTATGTCTTATACAGATCGTGTGTTGTAATTATTGTTAATCACAGACAGTAAAATTGGCCGGTATGTTCTTACCCTGCGTAAATGTGACATTCATAACAATTTAGCGATCGTATGTTTGTAAATCAGCGGGATGTCCGAGTCTCTTTCTATCCTATATTGCGTGGGATCTTTTGGGAAATTCCTTTAAGCCTAGAAACATCCCTGCTTCCAAGCGGACGCTGGGATCTTGATCCTTCATTTGGGTTCGCGTGTTACATGTGGGCTCGCAGGCGATTGTCAATGGGCTGATGTGTCTCAAATTGGGCCAAAGATGTCCATTAGCTAGGTTGATGTGGCCCGACTTAGGAAAGCCTAGCTTCTGCGTCCAAGGTTCCAAGCCCATTTTTGTACATTCGGCTGCTTACAATGCAAGTCATCCGAACCTTTCGACTCAACTAATCCCAACGAACACGTAAATCATGCCCGTCCACATGAATCGGGTAAGACCCCGCTTAGAGGATGGTGGGCATGGCCCGTCGGGATTAATTTGAGTAGGGTGACGCTCTCGACCAATCCCTCAAGAGCTTGACGGGGCATTTTGAGGGGAAAAAAGAAAAGAAAGAAGAGACTTTCACATTAATAGGCATGACTATATAATTAGGGGCTAACTAAGTTGTTGCGGCAATTGGAATTCCATGTTTCAAAGGCTCGAATTTTGAGCACAAATCATGCTTGGCATGATATCTTGGCAAATCACCTTATGAGACTAAGAATCCTTATCATAGCGCATAGTCGTTCCATCAATTGAAACTACACTAAAAAGGACATGGAAGAAATAAACTTAGAATAATGCACTAAAGTTCTCATGATATTTCACATCGCTATCACAAACACCCTTTAATCATGTTTCTTTAACCTCTTAGTGGTGTCACATAGTCGAATGCAAACTATGAACAACTTTTAGACCTTCTAATCTACGACATTAACAATAGAAATAGTTTAGAGCATTAATCTAAAAATCCAATAATGTTAGAGGCAATTATCATTAAATTAAATTCTTAGTTCCAAAGATGTCTACAAAAAAAGTGCTCATGGACACTCTATTTTGTCTTTCACTAGGAAAGTTCAAACCAACGACGAACATGAAGTTAATAAAATCAAAATGTAGAGTGGAACGTGAAGCCAATGTTACGGACTTTTCAATAAAGAGGTGATTTTGCAGATGCTTTCATTGGACCCGACTCACATAGAGAAGAGAAAAAGCAAAAGGAGCTTTGTTATAAGCACCATGGACAACATATAATATCTAAAAATTATTCAAATCGTGACAAGAAGATAATCAAGATAAGCATTACAAGTCGTAATCAATCATCTTTTTAATAAGTGTGATCATAGATTTGCCAGTTGTAAATAAGACGCAAATAAACTCTACAATGCTAATAGGCCGGAAGCTTAGAATCGACAAGATTAAGAGATTCTTTTTTAAGTCATTTAATTGAATTCGGTGGAGTTATAAGAAAGAACATGCAGAATCCTCCTAAAAAACGGTAGAAGCAGATGAATTGAATATACCCTCGATCCTGACTCCTTAAAACATATCAAGATAAAGGGTCTACACATGTAGTACATAGCAATCTCCGGTTTTAGATGGAACACATCAGGGGAAAAGCGCCTAATGTTGCCGCCTTAGATTCCAATAGGTCGAGTGGTACAGACAAGATTGGCAGGAGAGAAAGAAAGTACCAGAAGTGCAGGTGGGAAGAGAGAGAGAGACACTCAAAATTCAACCAGTCTGACGGTATATCCAGATAGGAACAAGGCATCATTGCTCCCATGATGACCCTTTCTTGAATGTGACGAGTGATTCTATCCCAACTTGGGAGATATTTGTAGAGATGGTGAAGCTACCAGCTTTTGATTTTGTCGATTCAACAAATATCTCATGCCCCAAGATGATCATGCCTCGAGGTAGCCATCGATGGGATCTTAGCTTTTGGCTTTTTTTCTCTTCCGTGTTGCAATTTTTTGGAGCATTCTCGGGCCAAGATTCTAAAAAGGGGAGGAAAGAATTGATTGCTTGCTCAAGGATGCTAATTAACTTTTATAGTGCGCCCTTTCTTGTAAGGATTGAGTAGGATTTACGAGATTGAGATTGAGCTCTCAAAAGAAATGAAACAATGTGACCATGAATCATTTTAAGGATCCCCATTGATGGGAAAAGTACCAAAAAAGTTTTAAAATTTATTGCATTTATACTAATTCAGTCATAAACTTTTTAATTAGACCAATTCAGTCATAAACCTTTTAATATTAGTACCAATTCAGTTTATCCGACAAATTTTGACTGGCCGACGCTGATGTGGCAATTTTTATGATTTTTTAAATTTTTTTTTTAAATTTTTTTTTAAATTTTTTATTACTTTTTTATTAATTTTTTTCTTTTTCCTTTTCTTTTCTGCCTTTTTCCTAGCGGTGGCTAACGAGGGCCGCGAAGCCCTCGCCTGCTGCCGATGAGGGTCGCGGCCCTAGCGCGGCCTCTCCCAGGGCCGTCGACGAGGCCACTTCACTCGGATCTGGGCGAGGCCAGCCTCGCCCTAGCCTTGTTGCGAGCTAAGGCGACCTCGCCGACCGCTAGCGATAGGGGTGAGCAGCGGTCTAGGGTCGACCCTGGACCGACCCTGGACCGGCCCAACCCTACTGGTCCTGGTCCGGTTTCCAAGGGGACCAGGTTGGTCCTCGGTCCTAAGATTCCAGGACCGGTACTGTGCGGGTTGGTCCTCGGTCCTGGAAGTTTAGGGTCGGTCCAACCCGGACCAACCCTGATAAAATATATATATTGGTAAAGGAAATATATTTATATATAATATATTTTAGATATTTAATATATAATATTTTTTAATGTTTTTCTTATAAATAGCAAACCCAGCCACGTTCTTCACACCGTGAAATGGGTGAATAGTGTTGTGAAATGGCTTAAAATGTCCTTAGCCTCTTGTCTTATTCTTCTTATGGTTTAATTGTTCAGTTGCACTTTACTTTTGAGTTTGTGTCAAATGGAAGAAGTTTTCGAATGGTAGTATTGCCGTTGTTATGATGATGTGCCTATCAAGTGGTGTGAAGCTTAATTATTGGTTGATTAGACTTTGTTTGATTGAATGTATGAATCATTTTTGCATATAGTGTTACAAGTATTATTAATAGATGATTGCGGGAGAAGATGCCTAGAAAACATTTTTTGGCCTAGAATTTTTTTCTCTTAAACTTCCCATCTCATCCCATTTCCCGAAGGGAAGAATGATTCAAAGACAAATCAAAAACAAGAAAATTATAGTATGCTTCAGCGATGGAAACATTTTATCTCTATTAGCAATCTCGATCATTTATATAGTTTGTTGTTTTTAACTAGTGTGAACTTTTTATGATAACCTTATCTTAAATTTATGTTGAATATGTACTTATATTTATAGTTTGGTTTGATATGTAATTTGAATTAATGAGTTTTACTTTTTAAGGAATAAAAAATGAAATAAAAAAAATTATCGACTGGTCCCGGGTTGACCTTGGGACCGGACCGAACCCATAGGGTCGGTCCTCGGTCCCAAAAATTGGGGACCGACACTGTACGGGTTGGTCCTAGGGTTAGGCATCGGACCGGCCCAACCCGGACCATGATCACCCCTAGCTGGCGAGGCCAGGGCGGCCATCACCAAGGTGGAGGCGAGCGCCACTAAGCCCTCACTAGCTGCTCGTGAGGGTCGCGGCCCTCGCTCGGCCTCGCCCAAGGCCAGGGCGAAGGTGGCCATTGCCAGGCACCGCCTCGCTCGCGGCCTCGGTCGCGGCCTCACCGATGGCTACCATTGCCTCACCGAGGCCATGGTGGCCATCGCCAAGGTGGAGGTGGCGGCCGCCACTAAGCCCTCACTAGCCACTCGTGAGGGTCGCGACCCTCGCTCGGACCTTCCCAAGGCCGGGCGAAGGCGACCATTGCCGAGGCACCACCTCGCTCGCGGCCTTGGTGAGGCCGAGCGAGGGCCGTGATCCTCGCCTCCGCCCTGGCGATGGCCACCATGGCCTCACCAACTGCGGGCGAGGCCGCCTTCGCCCGCGGCAAGGCCAGGGCGAGACCGCCTTCGCCCGCGGCAAGGCCAGGGCGAGGCTAGCCTTGCCTAGATCCGAGCGAAGCCGCCTTGCCGGTGGCCCTGGGAGAGGCCGGCGAGGGCCGCGACCCTCACCGGCGGTAGGCAAGGGCTTCGCGGCCACCACTAGGAAGAAGGCAGAAAAGAAAAGGAAAAGGAAAAGAAAAAAAATTAATAAAAAATTCGAAAAAATCATAAAAATTGCCACATTAGCGTCCGGCCACTAGTCGACATCCACGTCAGTGTTGGCCGACCAAAATTGGCCAAATAGACTGAATTGGTACTAATATTAAAAGGTTTAAGACTGAATTGATCCAATTGAAAAGTTTATGACTTAATTGGTACCAATACAATAGGTTTATGACTTTTTGATACCTTTCCCCCATTGACGTCTACCCATTTGACCTAATGATGCTCTCTCGACTCGAAGTGGTATAAGACTTGTTCTCTCCTCTCCCCCCAAAAAAGAAGCCTCTTAGGAGTCCCACATCATTCGACCATCTTGCTTCAATGATCAAATCACCACCCTCGTCAAATTAAAGCTTGGGTCCTTATCGATCCTAGAGTTGTTTACCCACTAGAAAAGGGTCTTAGTATGTTGCCGTCTATAGATCCACGTGGGTCAAACCTACCCTCAAAAGAAGTTTTTGGTTTGATTCAATATGCTTATAATTTTGAGGTAGGTTTTACTTATGAATCACTTTACAAAATTTCTCATGTCTAATAACTTTTAGGGGCATTAATAACTCGTTTTCTCTACCATCTTATAATTCTGTGGTGAGAAATGCTGTGTGTGATTTATATTTAGTGAAATATATTTGGCAAATCACTTCAACAATAAGGAAATTAGTGGTCGGTCTAACGCTACGTGCACAAGAGGTATCTACTGCTGAAATTTTTTTATCAAAAGACAAGATCAAATCTAATGGATCAGATATAGACATTTGGATTGATATATTGTGCTCTTCAAACAAGTGATTCAAACAAAAACAGCCAATCGACTTCCCGTCAATGTTTGACCTAAAAACTTAGTGCGTTTTCCAATTCCACTTGCTTCCGAAAAGCAGTTTCATCTCTTCGAAAGCCGTGGGTAAATGCTCAGTCCCATTGTTTTGACTTGACTTCTAGATGGTCCATATAAAAAATTCCTAAGGCCCAACTTCATAATTACGTTTCTTTATTGTAGCCATTCAGGTGCATCTTCCATGGAAACCAAACCCACCGTTTGTTTTGCAAAACAATCAATGAAAAATGATATGAATATTATGAACTTTAATCCAATATGTGATTGATAACTTTAAAACTAAGTGCAAAATCATTCATAAACTTTCAATTTGTATAATGTACTTTTTGAACTTTAAATATATACTCAATCTAGTCCTTTAACTATATAAAAATATTCAATATTGTCCCTAAACTTAAATTAGTAGAATGATAATATTGAACATTTTCACATAGTATAAAATCTAACTAAATATGCCCCAAAAGTTTGGAAATCATATCGAATAAATTAAAAGTTCAAGGACCACATTGCACCTTAAACTAAAATTCATAAACCACATTAAACAGGATTAAGAATTCAAGGATTCCATTACATACTAGGTCAAAATTCAAGGACTATTCATGTCAATGTTTTATAAAATATTTTCTTTAAAATGATTACTTATATCACTTGTGATTTATTAATCAATGAATAATTTTATTATCGATAACAATTTATATCTAAATATTTTTCATGGACGATAAAAATATTTATTGTTCATTCATCTTTGTAACTGATACGAGCAATTATATTTAGTAAACATTTTCCGAATCTTCTACAAAATAAACTTGCCCTGAGGTTTTACTTGTTTCACGGAAAATATGGTATTTCTAGAAAATATTTTCCAATAAGCTATTTTTCAAGAAAATAGCCATATTTTCTACCGTTTGACTGAAACTTGAAAATATTTTTGCCATTCGGTGAGGAAAATCTTTTCCTCCATACACTCCCTTAAATAATAATAATATTATTATTATTATTATTATTATTATTATTATTATTATTATTATTATTATTATTTTAAAAATCAATTTTTTAATTATTTGTTATTCTTTTTTCCCCTTTTCTTTACTTATCTTCTTCTTCTTCATTGGTCGGTTGCTAGCCACGACAATAGTCGATGACCAGCCATAGGCGAGCTAGAGCCTTGTTAGCCTATGGCAAGGCGGTTGCGGATCTATGGTGAGGCTGAGCTTGAGCCCCACTAGATCCACCCACCTGGGTGAGGCTTGAGCCTCGCTAGAGAACGCCAAGCAACCTCGAGTGAGGCTCAAGCCCCGCCCAGGAGCGCGAATCTAGCGAGACCTGAACTCACTTAGGGTTAGTCGGGCGAGCCGGGGCCTTGCCGACATCTGGCAACCTCCAACGAGGCTTGAGGCCCACCAAGGTGATTGGATCTGGCAGGGCTTAAGCTCACATGCATTGGGCGAGCTCAACCTTGCCACAAGCTGACAAGGCTCGACCTCGCTGGAATCTAGTGAACTCGAGCCTCGCCTAATTGTGACAAAGCTCCAACTTGCTTGTGGTCGGCAATCGGCCAAAGTCAAGGAGGAAGAATAAAAGAAAAAAAATTAACTTTCGATTTTTTAAAAAAATAAAAAAGATAAAGATAATATAAAAATAAATTGAGAATTAATGTGGTGAAAGAAAGTGAGATGGAATTTCCTTACTTTTGAAAGTGTTTTTTCCAATAACAGAAACCTTTTCTTTGACTAATTCATTTTCTCTGAAATGAATGTCGAGAAATTTGAAAAACGTTTTCCAATAAGCTTTTTTCTGTAAAACAAACGGAGCCTAAGTAATTTTTCAAGTTGGTATGGGCTTAGAGATATAATTTCTATGTATAGTCTCACGAAATGATTATATACTTCCAACCACAAAAAAATGTGATTATATGCTAATCTTGAGGTGGTGATCGTGGATGGATTATGTTTAAAGGGAATTGGACTGATTCTTTATCTGGGTGCATGTAGCGGGCATTTATTAACGTTTATGGGTCGGATGTCTGTTTTATCAAGAGAAAGTAGTGGATAATTTTATATAAATTAATTCAAGGATAATGATGGAACACCTAAAAAAAAAAAAAGAATTGAAAATCAGTTTTAACTTTAATATACAGACAGGTAAATATGTTAAGGCTAATCTATCAAATTGGAATATTGAGGAGGTGTTTCTTTTGTGAAAAAATAACGATTTGGAAAATATTGAGGAGCTCTACGTGCGGCACCGGCACACGTTCCGGCAGCTGTTCCCGAAGCTACACCACGAGATCAATCGGAAGCTGGAGGATGCTCTGCGATCGAACAAGACGAGTAAGGTGAGGGCGTTCCAGAGGAGCTTGAGCGTGGGATCGCCCCGGCTGCCCGGCAGGGACGGAGGGGTAGGGGACGAGCCGGCGTTGGAGGCTCAACAGGTTCAAGGTGCGAATGGTTGATTTGGAAGATGACGTTGCTGAGAGCGGCGGTCAACAAGGCGGTCAAGGCAGTAAGGGTGGCATGGCCTCTGCCAGCAGCAGCGGTGGCGGCGGCTTGTGGCGGCGACAGCACAAAGAATGGAGGCACGTGACGGAGGTGAAGAACGAAAAAGGAAGCATTAGAATCGGTGAACGTCTTAGAATAGTTCGCTAAGCACTAAGCAGGAATTATTCAAGAAACCCGTGTAATAATCTTTTCCATTAATTCATTTATTCGTTCATTTTTTTTTTCTTTCCAAGGGCTTTGCTATTTTCATTAAAGTCTTTGACGAGACGAGAGTCTTTCTGATTTTCATAATAACTCACTCAATAATGAATGAACGAGAAAGAAAACTATCATCAACAAAAATATTTAGATATGGATTATTGTCAATAATGAAACATTTTTATTAACTAATCATTTCAAACAAATACTAATCTTAACCACTGGAGGTTCGCCCCAGTGACCACTCTTTCAACTTGGAAAGGAGAGGTTGGGGGTTCAAATCCCCACATTCTCAGGGGGGATTGGGATGATGACGATTTCATTTCAGGAGTAAGTTTCGACTCCCACGCCCTGCAAGGAGGCAAGGGCAAAAGTCTGAAAGTGAGTGTTAGAATAGGATTAGAGTAGGACCGATTAAAAAAAAAAAACAAATACTAACCTTCATTTTTTAGTAAAATATTCTGCAAATCATTCATTATTTGTGAAATAAACGAAACCTAAAATCAACAGAGTAATAATCATTCAAAAAATGAATGATGAACTTGGAGAAAGCGAGAATGCATATCTACATGCACAATATTCTCCCAATTGAGTACATTCCTATCCAATGTGACATTACGAAACAATCAAGTGTTTCTATCCTTTTTAAGCCTTTCAATAATGGTGTACAAAATGGATCGTCCAAACCTAAAATTGCCTGAACCAGACAAAGCCGATTGATTTGATCTAATTTCCCAAAATGTCAGTCTAGTTCCCAGTTCCTAAAAGTGAAATCGATGTTCGGGCGGTCTGATTTTCAATTCCAACAAGGAACCAAACCGGACCAAATTGGACCGAAAATCAATCACACCTACCTTCCAGGTAGCAACTAGGATCTTGATCCTCCATTGGGTTCGTGGGTTACATGTGGGCCTGTAGGCAATTGTCAATGGGCTTGATGCAACAAGAAATTGGCCAAACATATTCATTCACTAGGTCAAGGTGGCCCAACTTAGGAAAGCCTACTTTGTACTCCCTAGATGCCAAGCCCACTTCATACATTTAGCTATTTACAATATGAATCTTTTTACTCGACTAATCTTACGAATATATACTAAATCACGCTTGTCCACGTGCATTGGGTGAGATCAAGACCTATTACACGGATGGATCGAGGTGGATCTGAGTCGGCTCAATAATTGTTTGGCTCAAATTAGCCAATTAAAATCGTTTTGACCTATTTTCATGCAATGCAAATTTAATGAATTATACTCAACCCATATTGCTAATACACTTAAATATTTAATCCGATTTAGGAAAACTTATGCCCAAACTTTGGTAAGAATGAGAAGCCAGTGAACGTGAGATTGAGTGAGTGCGACAAAGAATAAAAAAAGAGTTATCGAGGTGAATTAGATAGCTCAATCTAAACAACGGTGGGCAAGACCATCGGGGACTGCTTTGAGTGGGGGCAACACTCTCAACCAATTCCTCGAGAGTTTAAGAAGGAAAAAGGAGAAAAATGATTTGAGCATTAATAGACTCGAATTTCGAGTATGAAAATCCTGCTTGACACAATCTCTCAACAAACTACTGTACAAGACTATGAATTTTTATCCTAGCGCTACACTAAAAAGGACATAGGAGAGATAAACTTAATATTATACACTTAAGTTCTCACAATATCCCATAAAATCACAACAGTGCAAACACCCCATTTAATCCAATTTCTTTAATTTTGGGATCTTAGCAGTGCCACACAATTAAATGCAAACTATGCACAACTTTTAAACCTTCCAACATGCGACATTAAAAATAAAAATAGCTCAGCGCATTAATCTGGAATGCCAATAACATTTGCGGCAATTATTGTGAATTTGAGGCTCCATTTGTTTTGCGGAAAATGAATAATTTAGAAAAATATATCTCTAAAAATAATTAATTAATAAAAAAAATATTTTAATTATCAGTTACAACTTGCCACCATTCGATCATTTATATTAAAAAGAAAGGTAGGCGATCATTTTGGGTGAGGTGGGGAGGACCGGAGGCGTTTGTTTTGATGGAAGACCGGTCAATGACTGGACCACCAAAGAACTCAAGAGAAAAAGCCCAACATCTCAGAAAACCGTGTCTCTCCATAGCGCGCTGGCAGCACTCGCTCAAGTCAAAACTACCAGTCGTTCATCAAAGAAACACACTCAACAATCAGTCAACACGACTGGGATCCCAGGAAATGTCAACCAGCATCCCCTCCCAAGCTTCCCTCCCACTCTTATTCTTAAAAAATTTCAATTCAGTCCTTTCAATAGTTCGTGTCGGCCAAACCCCAAAAATAGTCGCATTCTGGGTCATGACCCATCAACTAGTATGTCGAGATACATGCATGGATTGGATAAGAAAAGTCCCACATCTAATAATTTATATAACGTAAAGCAGTTCGTATATCGCACATAAATCATTAATTTAAGCTTTTGTAGTGAAGTTGAATCCAAACAAAGCATACCTAATGAAGATTGTTGAGATGTGGAGTATGCACGGGTGAGTCGACTTATCAAGCTTCTATTGCATGCTCGGATTGAGGAATAATACGAATGGAACATGGTGATACAATCAAAAGGCAACTCTCTTTCCAAGACACCATCTGTGTCAAACAATGTTAAACAAGTTCTTCCACTATCTTCAAGAAGACTATTTTGACCTAATCTTTTAGGCTTCAATTGTTTTGAAGCCAAACTCAACGCTATTCTAAAGATAGTCAACAAGATAATAAAATAATTATATTGGAATAATCATCTTGTAATGCATACTTCAACGTCTTTACTCGAGCGAAGGTCGGCTACCATCTTAGGATTTAATTTGATATTTTACTTCTGCCTCTGATACTATCAACAGTGAATATAAGGAATTCAAGATCACGTAAGAAAAGATTCCACAATCAGCAGCCGCCGAAGCGCATGTTCGCACTATTCCAAACATTGAAATTCAACATTTTATCAACAACCAAATCCTAATATTTATTATCATTATTACTATTATTATAAAGCAACTAGGGAAGAACTCGAGGAATGCGACGCGCCTATATCGATGCGCAAGAATGACCGAGCCGTACCGTTTGAATAGTCTCCCTCCCTCTCTGGAATTTCTCAATTGCTCCACCCTCTCTCATCGCCTATATATACATATGCATATACATATACATTTACATTTACATATACATATATACACACACACTCTCTCGAGCTTTCACGATCCTCAAATTTCCAACGTCGAATTTTCCGTCACCTTGATTCTGCATCATCTTTGGTTTCTTCAGGCGATCGGCGATTTCCTATTTCATTCAGATGGATTCTCAGGGTGCGCCGCTGTGGCCGGAGTCTCTCGGACCCCGGCCGAACGAAATTGGATATGCGCATGGCGAGCCGATGCCCAGCGCCGCCGGAGCTCCTCCCTTCCCGATCTCCGACCACGCCCACTATGGCTTCAGAAGCGGGAGCCCGTGCAGGGAGAGCTATAGCTTCGGGGACGCGGAGGGCCAGTTCTACTACTACGGACACCGCCCATGCGACGGGAGGGACCTGTCGATGGACCCGTGGCTGCTTGCGCTGATGGAGGACCTTAGGGACCTCTATGAGCGGCGCCAACAGACGTTCCGGCAGCTATTCCCGAAGCTGCACGACGAGATCGATCAGAAGCTGGAGGAGGCTCTGCGGTCGAAAAGGACGAGGGAGGTGAGGGCGTTTCCGAGGAGCTTGAGCGTGGGATCGCCCCGGCTGCCCGGCAGGGACGGAGGGGTAGGGGACGAGCCCGAGTTGAGGCTCAACAGGTTCAAGGTGCGGATGGTTGATTTGGAAGACGACGTTGCCGAGAGCGGTGGTCAGCAGGGAGGTCAAGGCGGTAAGGGCGATGCAGCCTCCGGCGGCAGCGGCGGCGGTAGGAATGGAGGCAAATAACGGAGATGAACAACGAGAAAGGAAGCATCTGAATCTAGTGAATATCTCAATATAATTCGCTAAACGGGATCATTTGAGAAATTGGTGTAATAATTCTTTCCGATGATTCGTTTATTCATTCGTTTTTTGTAATCCAAAAGATTTGCTATCGTCTCGAGTTTATTTAAATTTTCGATAAGAGGTTTTTTGAATGCACCTAATAGCTATCTAATAAGCGACTAGTTATCGAACTGGGCATATAACAATTTAAATTAGATTATACTTTGATTGCTAACCAATGACAAGTATGGCGAATCACTACTCCAAATGAGCATACTACTTGAGATATAATAGCATTCATTCGTGTACAACTAAGGAGGGAACGTATATCTAAATCTTATACAAACCGTGTGTTGTAATTACTATTAATCACGGATAGTAAAATTGGCCGATATGTTCTTACTTGGCGTAATGTGACATTCATAACAATTTAGCGATCGTATGTTTGGACATCAACGGGATGTCCCGAGTCTCTTGCGATCATATATCGCGGGGGATCTTTTGGGAAATTCCTTTAAGCCTAGAAACATCACTGCTTCCAAGCGGATGCTGGGATCTTGACCCTTCATTGTGGGTCCGCGTGTTACATGTGGGCCTGCAGGCGATTATCAATGGGCCTGATGCGTCTCAAATTGGGCCAAACATATCCATTCGCTAGGTTGATGTGGCCCAACTTAGGAAAGCCTAGCTTCTGCTTCCAAGGTGCCAAGCCCATTTTTGTATATTTCGCTCCTTACAACACAAGTCATCTGAACCTTTCGATTCGATGGATCCCAACGGACACGTAAATCAAGCCCGTCCACATGTATCGGGTAAGACCCTGCTTAGAAGATGGGGGGCATGGCCCCTCGGGATTAATCTAAGCAAGGTGACGCTCTCGACCGATCCCTCAAGAGCTTGAGGGGGCATTTTGAGGGGAAAAAGAGAAAAAGAAGAAGAGACTTTCACATTTATAGGCATGACTCTATATAATTAGGGGTTAACTAAGTTGTTGCGGCAATTGGAATTCCATATTTCAAAGGCTCGAATTTTGAGCACGAATCATGCTTGGCATGATCACTCAACAAATCACCTTACGAGACTATCCTTATCATAGCGCATAGTCGTTACATCAATTGAAACTACAGTAAAAAGGACATAGGAAAGATAAACTTAGAATAATATACTAAAGTTCTCATGATATTTCGCATCCCTATCGCAAACACCCTTTAATCATGTTTCTTTAACCTCTTAGTGGTGCCATTGCCATATAGTCAGATGCAAACCATGCACAACTTTTAGACCTTCTAATCTACAACATTAACAATAGGAATAGTTTATAGCATTACTCTAAAAAACCAATAACATTAAAGGCAATTATCGTTAAATTGAATTCTCAATTCCAAAGATGTCTGCACAAAAAGTGCTCATGGACACTCTATTTTGTCTTTTACTAGAAAAGTTTGAACCAAGGGTGAACATGAAGTTAATAAAATCAAAATGCAGAGTGGAACATGAAGCCAATGTTACGAATTTTTCAATAAAGAAGTGATTTTGCAAATACTTTCATTGGATCCGAATCAAGTGGAGAAGGGAAAAAGCAAAAGTAGCTTTGTTATAAGCACCATCAACTGCATACAATATCTGTAGATATAATATGCAACGCTAATATGATAATCAAGATAAGTATTACAAGTCGTAATCAATCATATTTCTAATAAAGGTGGTCATAGATTTGCCAATTGTAAATAAGCCATAAATATAATATGCAAGAAGCCTAGAATCGACAAAATTAAGAGATTCGCTTTTAAGTCATTTAATTGAATTCGGTGGATCTATGAGATGGTAGATGCAGAATCCTCCTAAGAAAACGGTAGAATCGGGCGAATTGAATATATCTACGACACTCGATCCTGACTCCTCCTTAAAAGATATCAAGATAAAGGGTCTACAAAGGCAGTACCTAGCAATCTCCTGTTTTAGACGGAACACATCAGGGGAAAAGCGCCTAATGTTGCCGCCTTAGATTCCAATAGGTCGAGTGGTACAGACAAGATTGACAGAAGAGAAAAAAGGTACCAGAAGTGCAGGGGGGAGAGAGAGAGACACTCACCGAAAATTCAACCAGTCTGACGACATGTCCAAATAGGAGCAAGGATCATTGCTCCCATGATGACCCTTTCTCGAATGTAACAAGTGATTTTATCCCGACCCGGGAGATATTTGTAGAGATGGTGAAGCTACCAGCTTTTGCTTTTGTCGATTCAACAAATATCTCATGCCCTAAGATGATCATGCCTCGAGGTAGCCATGGATGGGATCTTAGCTTTTGCCTTTTTTTCTCTTCCATGTTGCAATTTTTTGGAGCATTCTCGGGCTAAGATTCTAAAAAGGGGAGGAAAGAATCGATTGCTTGCTCGAGGATGCTAATTAACTTTTATTGTGCGCCCTTTCTTGTAAGGATTGAGTCGGATTTACGAGATCAAGCTCTCAAAATAAATGAAACAATGTGATCATGAATCATTTTAAACATCCCCATTGATGTCTACCCATTTGGCGTAACGATGCTCTCTCGACTCGAAGTGTTATAAGACTTGTTCTCTCCTCTCCCCCATAAAAAGAAGCCTCTTAGGAGTCCCACATCATTCCACCATCTTGCTTCAATGATCAAATCACCACCCTCATCAAATTAAAGCTTGGGTCCTTATCGATCCTAGGGTTGTTTACCCACTAGAAAAATGTCTTAGTATGTTGCCGTCTATAAATCCACGTGGGTCAAATCTGCCCTCAAAAGAAGTTTTTGGTTTGATTCAATATGCTTATAATTTTGAGGTAGGTTTTACTTATGAATCACTTTATAAAACTTCTCATGTCTAATAACTTATAGGGGTCTTAATAACTTGTTTTCTCTACCATCTTATAATTATGTGGTAAGAAATGTCGTGTGTGATTTAAATTTAGTGAAATACATTTGACAAATCACTTCAACAATAAGGAAATCAGTGGCCGGTCTAACACTACGTGCACAAGAGGTATCTACTGCTGAAATTTTTTATCAAAAGACGAGATCAAATCTAATGGATCAGATATAGACATATGGATTGATATATTGTGCTCTTCAAACAAGTGATTCTAACAAAAACAGCCAATCGACTTCCCATCAGTGTTTGACCTAAAAACTTAGTGCGTTTTCCAATTCCACTTGCTTCCGAAAAGCAGTTTCATCTCTTCGAAAGCCGTGGGTAAATGCTCAGTCCCATTGTTTTGACTTGACTTCTAGATGGTCCATATAAAAAATTCCTAAAGGCCCAACTTCATAATTACGTTTCTTTCTTGTAGCCAATCAGGTGCACTTCCATGGAAACCAAACCCACTGTTTGTTTTGCGAAAAAGCCAATGAAAAATGATATGAATAGATTATGAACTTTAATCCAATATTTAATATATTATCTAAAAATTTAATTTATTTAATGTGATTGATAACTTTAAAACTAATGTGCAAAATCATTCATGAACTTTCAATTTGTATAATGTACTTTTTAAACTTTTAATACATATTCAATCTAGTCCTTTAACTATATAAAAATATTTAATATTGTCCCTAAACTTAAATTAGTAGAATGATAATATTGAACATTTTCACATAGTCTAAAGTCTAATTGAATATGCCCCAAAAGTTTGGAAATCATATCGAATAAATTAAAAGTTCAAGGATCACATTGCATCTTAAACTAAAATTCATTGACCACGTTAAACAAAATTAAGAATTCAGGAATTCCATTACATACTAAGTCAAAATTCAAGGATTATTCATGTATTTTCTTTAAAATGATTACTTATATCACTTGCAATTTATTAGTCAATGAATAATTTTTTTTTATTATCGATAACAATTTATATCTAAAAACTTTTCATGGACAAGAAAAATATTTATCTTCATTCATCTCTGTAACTAATATGAGCAATTATATTTAGTAAACATTTTCTGAATCTTCTGCAAAATAAACTTGCCCTAAAGTTTTACTCATTTCACGGAAAATATGGTATTTCTAGAAAATATTTTCCAATAAGCTATTTTTCAGGAAAATAGCCATATTTTCTGCTGTTCGATTGAAATTTGGAAATATTTTTTGCTGTTCAATGAGGAAAATCTTTTCCCCCATGCACTTATTTTAATAATTTATTATTATTATTTTAAAAATCAAAATTTTAATTCTTTGTTATTCTTTTTTTTTTTTTTTTTTTCACCTTTTCTTTACTTATCTTCTTCTTCTTCATTGGTTAGTTGCTAGTCATGACAATAGTCAATGACCAGCCATAGGCGAGTTGGAGCCTCACCAGCCTATGGCGAGGCAATCGCAAATCTATGGCAAGGTTGAGCTTGCCCAACGCTGGCGAGCTTGAGCCCCACCAAATCCACCCACCTGGGTGAGGCTTGAGCCTCGCTGGAGGCCACCAAGCAACCTCGGGTGAGGCTCAAGCCTCGCCCAAGAGCTCGAATCTAGCAAGACCTAAGCTCACTTAGGGTCAATTGAGCGAGCTTGGGCCTCGCCGACATCTAGCAACCTTCGGCAAGGCTCGAGGCCCACCTAGGTGACTTGATTTGGCAGGGCTTGAGCTGACATGCGTCAAGCGAGAGCCACAAGCTGACAAGGCTCGACCTCGTTGGAATTTGGTGAACTCGAGCCTAACCTAATTGTCACGTGACTCTAGCTTGCTTGTGGCTGGCAATTGGCCAAAGTCAAGGAGGAAGAAGAAAAGGAAAGAAAGAAAAGAAAAAAAATTAACTTTCGACTTTTTTTAAATAAAAAGATAAAGATAATATAAAAATAAATTGAGAATTAGTGTGGTGAAAGAAAGTGAGGTGGAATTTCCTTACTTTTTAAGGTGTTTTTTCTAATAGCAGAAAACATTTTCTTTGACTAATTCATTTTTTGTGAAAGGAATGTTGAGAAATTCGAAAAATGTTTTCCAAGAAGCTAATTTCTGTAAAACAAATGGAGCCTAAGTAACTTTTCAAGTTGGTATGGGCTTAGAGATATAATTCCTATGTATAGTCTCACGAAATGATTATATACTTCCAACCACAAAAAAATGTGATTATATACTAATCTTGAGGTGGTGATCGTGGATGGATTATGGCCCTGTTTGGTTGGACTTTCCCAATGGGCTTTCGGGCCCGAAAGCCATTTGGGGAAAATTTTTGTGTTTGGCTAAGTTTTTGAAAGCTCATTTGCCCAAATATGAGCATTCTGAATGCCAAATGCTGAAAGCTAGGGAGGGGTTGGGCTGCTTTCAGCATTGAGCATTTGGGAAATGTCACCGCGTACTGTTCATCTTCTCTTCCCCCCTCGATCTTCTTCTTCCCGCTGGTCTTCTTCTTCCTATTCATCTTCTTCTTCCTTCGCCTTCTCCGCCAGCCACCATTGCCGCTTGACGGTCGCGCGTCCCCGGTGACCACCGCCTAGGGGTGGCACGACTTGCGACCCATGCGACATCGCCTGGGTCGCGCGAACCCAAGCAGTGTCGCCTGGCACGTGCGAACCCCAAGCGACACCACCTGGGTCCGCGTGACCTCAGGTCGCCGAATCCAGCGATCCGGAGGCCAAATCCGCCGAGGCCAAATCTAGCCTTTGCGACCTTAGGTGCCTGGGTCCGCGCGACCTCAGGTTGCCAGATTTGGCTGTCTGAAGGCCAGATTTGGCCGCCGAACGGCCAAATTTGGCCTCTGCGACCTTAGTCACCTGAGGCCACGCAGACCTAGGCGGCGTCGCCTGGTTCCGCACGAACCGACGACGCCGCCCGGGTCCGCATGACCTTAGGCCACCAAATTTGGTGGTCCGAATGCTAGATTTGGCCGCCTGGCTTTTATGACCTCAGGTGCCTGAGGTCGCGCCTCGATGCCGCCTCAGGTCGCGACCTCAGGCGGCCAAATCCAGCCGCCGGATTGGATTTTCAGATTTAAAAAATATATATAAGCAAAAGCCCATTGCAAATATTAGTCTTGCCAAACGGTATTTCGGCTAAAGTGACATTTCAATGCTACTTGAAACTACAATTTACCAAACGGTGTAGCATTTTGGAAAACTCCTTTACCTCAAAAGTATTTGCATTCTCCCAAGTGTATTTCCTCAAAGCCGAACCAAACGGGCCCTATGTTTAAAGGGAATTGGATTGATTTTTTTATCTGGGTGCATGTAGCGGGCATTTTATTAACATTTGTGGATCGGATGGCTGTTTTATCATGAGAAAGTAGTGGATAATTTTATATAAATTAATTCAAGGATTATGATGGAACACCTGAAAAAAAAGAGAGTTGAAAGTCAATTTTAACTTTAGTATACAGACAGGTAAATATGTTAAGGCTAATCTATCAAATTGAAATATTGAGGAGGTGTTTCTTTTGTGATAAAATAACGATTTGGAAAATATTTTATTAGAAATGATTGTTTATATAGTTGGAAAATATTAGCCAATGAATAAAAAATTAAATCACCAACAAAATTGTTGACGCATAAACAGTTATTTTTAATAATTTTTTTTTCAAGTCGTTACATTTGCGTGAAACAAACCCTTCATAATTCACATAACATATTTATAGTATTTAGTACATCAATTCAAGAATATGGCAAAAGTTGTTGGTCAATGAGGAAAAGCTCCGCAAGGCCTCAAACCGTGGATATTCCATTTCCATGGTAGAGAAAAAGACTAATCAATAGAAAAAGTGAAAGAAAAAAGAAAAGTTCGAATCTGCTGCCTTTTTTCCCCTCCTCTTTCGTTTAATTTGTTTTAATTAATAAATTTCCTTTTCTTTTTCAAACTGAAATTTTGAATTTCGGAGGCAGGAAATTCGCGGGACATGAATCTGAGTCATCCGCATTTGAATTTTCTCACCAAAAATAGAGTGAGCAATCTGAAATGTGTGAACTTGTCTTTTTGACCAATGACACTGCCTAGAAAGAGAATCTGACCAATTACATCTTTTTGGAAAGACATGTCAAAAGATAAATACAAACCACTTTCCATAATAAGTGGATAATTTTTGCTGTATTATTTATAAATAATTATACAAACAATCACTTAATTTTGGTTTGATGTGTAATGTCGTGTGCATACTTTTAATTTATTCAATATGATTGTTAAGCAATTTATGTCTATATCTTTTCGTTGACGATTAATTTTTTTATAAACGATACAAACGATTATTTTAAGATAAAGATTTTTGAAATTTTCATTTTATGCGAAATAAATGGAACTTAATATCAATACCAAAAATCAATAATAATCTCAATTTGTAATCGATCGAGTTTTCAATTGCAGTTTACGATTGTCGACTCATGAGAAACTGTGACTACAGCAGTGGCAGCAACTCTTGAGTCACTACTAAATAACCGGAAGCCGTTGAGATGTTGCTTTCGCGCCAATTGCAAGAATACCTTTGAAAAAAAAAAACAAAAACCATGCTATTCCCAAACCTTCGAAACCTACTAGATTTGACCCAACACGAGATGATGTCACGAGCCACATCGTCAGGGCCGAAGTGCTTTGTGCAGTGATAATTCGTGCAGTTTACATTAGCGTAAGATGTTTAAAAAGTTCACCTAGGAGTCTAGGACGTTCTTTTATCAATTGAAAATTGGTACTTACTAGTTTAAAGCTTAGTCATCTGTACTTTTGCCATCCACATATAAGTACTGCAGTATATATATATATATAAGCAGAAGTACAATTTGTGGTCCTGGCTTAGCTAAGATTATTGAGGACAAATTAAAAACTGAAAATGAGGAAAGTACTGTAGTTACCACTTGGGTTTGATAACGTATAAGCCGACAAAGCGATATCTTCTCTTGAGAGGTTATAATAAGTGCGAAATAAATTTTGGTAGGTCACCGAAGATAGATCTTTGATAAAATGTACAATTATCGTCGGGCGTGTTGCTCACTTAACCTCTTGTCCGTCCAACCATGATTGTGCACATGTTTTGAAGCTTGTGGAGGATTTTATGGAAATCTCGAAGGATCTCTGGACACCTTTGCTAGCGTGGCACATGCCATTTCGGAAGATAATTCCAGTCTTATCGATGACGATTTGCAATTATGTTAACCCCTTAATAAGAGTAGGTCCAATTTAGGGGTGGTGTAATTTACACCTAGATCTCGATCTCCTTCCTGCGATACGGCCAAGCATGGACACGCAACGCCACTAATTAACAATTACTCCACTAATTAAAGCGGGTCTAATTAAGGTTTCAAACTAATCCTTTTTTGGGGCCGCCAAACAACTTTTTTAGATAATTGAAAAAAAAAAAGAAAAAGAAAAAAGAAAGGGAACTTGGCACTATCTATAGGTTGTCATGTGCTCTTTGTGGTCGGGAGATTGACGTGTCGTCGAGGATGAATTAGTCTTTTCAGGAAGGTGCGCACTTTATCCCTTTCATTTCTTCCTGGAGAAAACGACGTGAATGGCTCTTGATTTTTGGCTAAATGAAAATGTTATCTTCATATTTTTAATTTATTTGGTATAGTCCTTGATTTATTAGTCAATGTAGCCCTTGTGTTACTCAAATACCAAATTAGGCATTGTCCGACGACAAATGATAAGCCAACATATTCATTTTTCTTTAATCTATCTACAATAGAAAATGAAAGCAAAAATTAGGGCATGAAACATGTCCGTCGTTTTTTCATGGCATGGCTTGTTATATCCTGTTACTTGGATAATTCACACGCAACTTTATCTTTTTTTATTATTATGAATTGAACACGATATTAACAGATTCCATTAATTTGAATTAATGGAATGGCAACAATGAATATTTTCCATATAGTCAATGGATTATATTGAACATTTATCAATAGTTCGGAGATTATATTAAATGAATTAAAAGTGCGTGAATGACAGTAGACATTGCATTAGAGTGAGAGAACATTTGCGTCATTTTGTCATTATAGAAAAAAAAACCATTTCTTCTATTTTCCCCAAATTATTTTGAGTTTTGAGATGCAAGGGAAATTTTGGGTTGTCCAGGAAGGTAACATTTAATAGGCATTTAAAAAAAAAAAAAAAAAAAAAAGAGCCCTCAATTAGAGATCAATGCTTATCCACAATCGTAATAAATTTAGAATAAGCAGCCCACGTAATCTCCAAAATATATGATAAATTAAATTTTTTGCAATGTAATTACTCAAGTGGTGCGCGATCGCATCATCCATGACGCAACTATTTTACTTTTTTTCCATATTTCTTATGCACTTCTTATTATATTCCCGTCACATTCTTGTCGCAAATTTTTTCTGTCCCTTTCCTTCCTGGAATTTTTTTTTTTTTTGGGTCAGATTTCTGGAAATTAAAGAGTCCCCAATTGACTTAAACTCTCAGTGATGTCATGCAAAGTGCGAAGTCACTATATTTGAGGGCAGCGAGCAAATTTTATGGTATCTCGTGTTAGAGAAGGTGAAACACTAAAAATTTACATAATGTCTTTGTTTTTTTTTTTTTTTTTTTTTGGTCAGTCCTACTCTATTTCTATACTACACTCACTCTCATACTTTTGTCCCCGCTCTTGCGGGCGTGGGATCAAACCCACTCCCGAAACTTACGCGTCCCATCCCATCCCATCCCCCCTAAGAAGGTGGGGATTTGAACCCCTCACCTCCCCCTTCCATGTTGGAAGAGTGGTCATTGGGGCGAATCTCAGTGGTTTAATGTCTTGTTAAATTACAGCACATATTTACTAAAAAATTAACCAAGCACCTAGTAGATGACATCAATGATCACTATCGACTTTTTGATCTATGTTGATATAGAGTGAAAATCTGACGTTGACAATTTTTTATTGGGAAATTACATCGTAAAGTGCACTTTTAACTACGTAAGTTTCTTTCTAAAGAAATCAAAATTAATAATATGTAGTGATTGTAGATCAAAATCGAAGCATGTTGGGAGGAAATGATGGGTGCCTAATATTATAGAAAAAGGGGACAAGTGATGCTTCTATGTGGATAGAAGTGAACATGCAATGTTCTAATTATTTTTTCCTCGAGTGGCCAGATATATTATGTCGTTTTAAAAGATTATTATCCACCAAGGTCGCTACAAAAATGCAAACAGTAATAACATAATATTTTCTTAAGTCTTGCAATATATTATATTTCGTTTGGGATGTAACCTAAGCACCAATCGCTTACTTGGGTCGTGTCACCAACTTAGAAACGAATTTTATATTAGTGATTTTAATTTCATAAAGTCACTACCACCTTCAACTTTTTCAAAAATTTAACATATATGTCGCTTCCATCTTAAACATGCTCCTTCTAAAATATTATCGAATAATCACTAAAAAAATATATATTTTAGTCGTGAATTCCAACAGTTTAAGACTACGCGTGTTTCGCGGAAAACGAATGATTTGCAAAACATATTCCTTAAAATGATCATTTATATAGTTTACAAGAATGAACGAACAAAAAACATTTTCTTTTCATCCATTATAATGTTTAGACATAAATTGTTATGGATAATGAAAACATATTCTATCGACTAATTATTTCGAGTAACACATATCATCTCTATGATTAATAAATTATGTAGCCTTACTTTTCTTTTTCTTTTTCTTTTTCTATTTGAAAGAAAAAGGACTCTAGAGAGAGAGAGAGAGAGAGAGAGAGAGTTGACGATCTGGATGAGTGAAGAAGGATCCTTTGTATTAAAAATAATGTCCAAAGCCCAAGTGGTCCTTCAATCCTTGCATACGACTTTGTGAATATGACCCGCACTTGGATTACACACATAAGTAGGTGGGCATTGTTACATTGATTAAGTTTCTGGATAAGTACAAGGTGTCTCAAAGTCCTTGAGGATCCATCATGCCTTCAAGCACTTAGCAGCATGTCCCATTCGCCTTTGGTTTCCAAAAGCAATATAACAATCAAGCAAAGCTCTCAAAAGTGGTCATTAATTTAGGAAATGCTGCAGAAAACTCATCAGATGCTGAATCTTGCTGCGTTGAGATCAAGGACACCTTCATCCATTCATTCTTCTTTTGAAGTTCTGTCGTTCGGGTAGAAGACTATTTGAAAGAGCAAATCGCCTATCGCAATCTACATGAAAATCTTCCTACATATTGATTGAGTAATCAACAAGTCCTATGCTTATTGTATGGAGGTCACTTTAATTTTAAATTTATTAATTATGCCAATTTAGTTATAAACATTTTTTTTATGATTTACGAATCTAGTCCTTAAAGCAAATTTTGGTCAGAAATTATTGATGTAAACGCTGCCTATCATGGCCAATGCTAATGTGGATAATTTTTGGAATTTTTTCAATTTCAATTTTTTCATTTTCATTTTTTTCCATTTTATTTTCTCTTCACTTGTGTTTGATATTTGATGGTGACTGGCGACCAACCACAAATGAAAAAAAAAAAAAAAAGAAAGAAGAAAAAATGACTAGTGATGTTTGGCCAATCATGTGACGTAGCCGATGTAAACTTTGGTAATGTTTGGCCAAAATTGATCTTAAGGACTATATTAATAAATTGTCAGAAGATTTAAAGATTAAATTGATATAAATAAAAAATTTATAATTGAGTTGGTCATCTTATATTAATTTTAGGATTTTTTTTTTCCCGTTGTCTACATGAAATAGGAAAGGGGGGACTCATTTCAACAACCTAGGAAAGCCCAATGCCCTAAATATTCCACTGGTGTCAGATCACCTACCCTTTGATTATCCTGTTTAAAACCCAGAAACAGTCTTGCTTGCTTGCATTAGTCTAATATTGAAATAGTAAGAGCCCAACTCTTTTCCTTCCACATGGACCGTTCACTCACCACAGAATCACATGCTACTCATTAGTCAATTCTATCATGTCCGTCCATTCTCATCTCTGACCATTTTCTGTTCTCTCTCATCTCTTTCAATCAAAGTGCACATGTGCTTGAACTTTTGATAATTAAGGGAGGAGATTAATTTGGCTTAGGACAAATCATGGATAATCAATTTGATTTAGCTTCCGGGATAGGTGCGATGAACAATTCCCATCATTAGAATAGATGGGATTGCAGGAAACTCTCGTCTTTTCTTCTACAGTTCACAAACACACTCAGACATTTACGAACACCTTATTAGATGGGTCAATCATCCAAATTTAATCTCACCACTTGGAATTCGATCTTCACTTTATCATTGGCTATCGTGGAAAAGGAAAAGGAACACGTTAAAAAAAAGAAGAAGAAGAAGAAGAAAAGATTGAAGAAAGAAGGGTCCAATCGAATGAGCAAAAATGAAGTCTAAATAGTACTAAGCCAAACGGGAAAGTGTGGGAAAAGCTGCAAAACGATAATGATAAATTCTCAATTAATATAAATTAATCCCCCCACATTAATCGGTAATCATCATCCCGATTTTATTTATATTGGACCCTCCGTTGCCCGTTTTTCCCAAAGCGCTCGCCTTAATTCCGGATCCGAATTTGGAAACCCCCCCACTTCATCTCTCTCTCTCTCTCTCTCCACCGCTTTCTCTGCAACTGCCGAATTCCGCCAGTCTCTTCTTCCACTTCCTCCCAAGCTCCTCCTCCTCCTCCTCCTCTCTCGGCGTCGCCGACCGGAAAGCCTCCTCCTTTTCGCCTGAGAATCTCGCCTCCCGCCGGTATCGCGCCTCGGCTTCGGCTTTCCTTCCTCCCCGCCCGCGAATCATGCCGAGCGTCGCCCGCGACCCCTCGCCGGCGGGCCGAATCTCGAAGCGGACTGCGGCGACGGCGACGGCGGCGGCGGCGGCGGCGGCGACGTCACGCGGCGCATCCACGCGCCGGGTGTGAAGAAGGGTAAAGAAGAGGCGGAGGGAACTGATGATGTTCCGGTGCTGAAATCGCGGACAAGTTCTTCGAAGTTTTGTTTGTTTGTTTTTTTGGTTTCTTTTTGGTTCCGGGAGAGGGCGGGGAAAGAGGATGATATCTTCGGGGATAAACCTGGTGATGACGGTGATCGGGTTCGCGGTGAGCACCATGTTCATCGTCTTCGTCTGCACGCGGCTCATCTGCGCTCGGATTCAGCTCAACGCCTCTCGCCGCTCTTTCGCACTCGCCGGCCGATCCGATCTTAGCATTGTACGCGCCTCCATCTCTCTCTCTCTCTCTTCCCGCTATCTCCGTTTGAACTCGGCGGTGTTCGATTCTTCCCGTCGATTTCGCCACGATGTGTCTTTTACTTCCCACCGATTTGTTATTTGCTCCTTTTCCTTTTCGAGCCTGACTCGGTTTCCGTACTCCACTGGCTTTTCCGCTGGCTCTAGATTACGCAAGAAGCCTTTTTTCTTAGTGCTTCTTTGACCGAATCTTTTCGTTCAGAAGCTTTTCTTTTCGAACTGGTGATTCTTATTGCTTCGAGATCTGGTGATTCTCTTATACTCTACTGATGTTCCTGAGGTGGATTCTTAAATTGTTCCTCATGCATTGCTCCTAGACAATTCTTTTGCCCCGACTTGCAGAATGTGAAGCTTCAACATAATCTTCTCTGTTCTTTTCTTCTTCTTCTTCTTCTTCTTCTTCTTCTTCTTCTTTTCGGTTATTCTTTCTCAATTTTCGTTCGCCGTGGTGTTGGTTTTTGAGCATTTTACTATTTCACGCTAATTTGAATTTTCATATTTAAATTCCGCTTGTTATCGTCCTTTTCAACTACTTTGCTTCTTTTCGGACCAAAAGTTACCTGTCGTTTTGGTTTTCCTTGCATCTGTGTACCTTGATCTGTGCGTAATGAGGCTATGAATGACAAAATTCAGCCCTTTATTTGTTGATACTTGAAAACTCTAAGCTTTGGATCGAGAGATTAAAGCTGATGTTTGTAACTAAAGCCTCGTCTCCTTCTCTGAACAGCTAGAGCGGGGTTTACATGGTCTTGAACCTGTAGTGGTGTCTAAATTCCCGACAAAAAAATACAGCGACGAGTTCTTCTCCGAGGTCGACAATTCTCAGTACGTTGCTTTCTTGATTATTTGATTTCTTCTGTTCTTGGGTAGTAGATAACTTTTATGGATCTCTAGTCTTCAAAGCTTGTCTCTTTCTTCTACAGTAGAAATGTTGCGAAGTTTGCTCGGTTCATGATTAGGGTACGACTAGTTCCTTTTAGATGAGGCGTCAGGAACATTTTGCGGGGATTGTCATAATGCTATTACCATGGCATTTAGAGAATGATTTCTGAGGAGCTTTATTAGTTCTGAGAGACAGAACTGCGTGGGACCTTGAGAATATTGTACCTGATGTTCTGGAAAGTAAAGTTCCATGATTTTGCTGCGGGACAAACCTTTGGCATAAAGTTCCTTCCGTAGCATACTCATTTAGGATCACATGGATCTTATGGTTCTGCCAATCTCTGCTTGCCCACTACTTTGTTTCAATAGATAGGTTTCTTTTGTCAGAAATCACTTTTAATCACGGAGTTTGGGCTCCCCAACTTTTCAACCAGGTTATAGTTTAGCAAGGTCCTCGCAGCAGCTAGCTCTGCAGCAACAGCATGCTGTTATGCCCCTAAGCAGATCATGGACTTGGACAGTTTCTTGCATTTTTCCGGAACTGGTTCATCATACTCTATACATTCTTCATTGGGCTCAAATTTAGTTTAGACGTTTTAGATCAACTTGATTGTAAGTAAATTTGAATTTCTTGAAAAAGATACTAAGTACTAGAGCAAGAGCAAATTTGTTTATCCACACTGTTGACTCTACAACTGAATTATTATATTGTTTTATGACAGTTTATTCATTGTGGATTCTGTCTTCCATTTGCTATTGTTCATCTCAGAACACTTCAAACTTTTTGAGCATTATTAGGATGATGATGCTTGTCACATACTAAGGCTTTCTTTAGGTTTGAAATTAATGGCTCTATCGGTTGTGAAGTATGGCCGGTAGGAAGCCATTGTTAATGTTAGTTTGGCTAAGTATTTTGAGGTTGAAATAACAATTGCTGAAAGACCTGAATGGGACTGTGAATTGGAGGATTAGGAAAATGAAAGACTACATTACCTCAAAATATCAATTCAAGAATTTTTGAATAGTTTGGCCATGTGAAGAATTTAAAACTCAAATTCCTCTTCATAAAATTGAGCGAGGAATAATAGAATTTTGTGGAGATTAAACCAACTTTTCCTTTGCCAGATGAAAAGCAAATGTAATATGTTGTCATTCTAAGCAACTAATAGAACTAATTTATCACAGACAGTTCAGTGAGATTGGAAAGAAAACGAATCAACTAATGCTTCTTTGGTACAACATATTGTTCTAATTGCCCTGTTCAAGAGCCAGGCTTGTTTATGACTTTTCTGTTGTTACATACTGGTTCATAAAGCCAACATTTTCTTCACAATACTCATTTATTTTGGCAAACCATGAAATTGCAAGATGATACGATATCTACTTCTTTAGAAGGTATATATTTGATAAGAGAGGCATTTATATAACTCAATACTAAAGCTCTTTGGAAAGATCTGTGGAAAACATTAGTGTGTCTTTAGGCATCTGCGCATGATAAAATTTCTGTTTTTTGATTTCTTAGTTTTTGTTCCCCGGAACAGGTTTGGAATAGAAATCCGTTTGGTAACGCAATTTGATTTCTCTATTTCTGAAACAGATTTCTATTCTAGAAATAGATTTGAAGAAGAAATCAGAAGCTAAAATTTTTAGCTTCTCAGTTTCTGAAATAGAAATTGAGAAATTAATTTCTGGCCAGAAATTTTGTCATGCGCACCCCTAGAAACTCATATGAACATGGCACATCGAGAAATTTTGATTTTGCATGTTTAAACTGGCTGTCGTGTTGCATATATCAGACCCTTTTCCTCTTTATTTGGAGGGATGTAGCTTGTACTCACACCTTCTCCTTTTAGCTGCCACATGGTTGGATTTAGTTGGCTTTTACTGCCACATGTGGGTCAAAAAGCCATATGTGTTATGCCTTAGATCTTTGAGTTTGGTTGTTCTTGTAGCCAGGTAGACTATATTACAATTGTAAGGCAATTCTGTGTCTCGCTATCTCAGTATGTTGTGGCAACTGTGGTGATTGCAATTGTGATTCTTACAATGTCATAGGTGTCATTGCGGTAGCTTATCACATTGTTGGTATAGCCCATTGCTTTGTATTTTGCTCGTAGTATGTGAGGAATTGATGTTGTCACCCTCTAAACCTCTTCTAAGTTTTGAGGTCATTAACAAGTCGATGAGAAGTGAATCGCTCGAGGTATTGCTAAATATTAATTGGCAAGCAAGCAGCTGGCTCCCTTTCTTTTGCTGCACATTAGTGTTGACCATTCTTTCCAGTCACACATCAGAACCCTTGACAAGATGATACTGCATTTGGAATTTAAATACCAGCTGTTTGTTCTCTCTTTCCATGCTAATCACTGACATTCTTGATGTTTATATGTTTGCATTAACATGTTCTCACTATTGCACGTGTTGGTTTGAAATTGTAATGCAGATGCACTGTTTGTTTGGCTGAATACCGTCATGAAGACATGCTGCGTATCCTCCCCAGTTGTGGGCATTCTTTCCATGCTACTTGTATAGACATATGGCTTCAGCAGCATTCCACGTGTCCGGTCTGCCGAATTTCATTAAGAGAGTTTTCGGACAAGAAGCGTTCAATGCAACCTTTATTTAGTTCAGCTCTTCGACCTCATCGAGGCATGGAGACTGTGCGTGTGCACTCCCCTCATTGTCCGTTGGCTGCTCACAACTTCACGTCAAGAGCCAACTACGCCCATAGGATGGACCCCATACGAGAGGATCGCTTTGCAACCATGGAAGGTAGATCAGAACCTGGAGAGAGCATCCACACATTGGATGAGCCTGGTCAGTTTTCAAAAGATAAAGGAAATGCGCACACAGAAAGCCAATCTAATGCATGACAATCTTGGGATGAAGAGCTAGCCAGACTCTCTTAGACCGAAAACTATAAGATATAGGTCCACCCAAGAAAGGATCATCCTCGAAACTTCGTTGCTGCTGTCTCTCGAGGGTTCACATGTGCTGTAAATATGGTAAAAAGTCTTTTTCCTAATATTTGTTGATCTCCCTTAGCATTAGTTAATTGGTGGGGCAGTTTTGTTTAGCTCAGTTGTAGAACATGGTGGTTTCTCTCAGTGGTGGACTGGTGATTTTCTTTCCTCTCATTGGGCCCACTCTTCTGACTTTCTTACTTACCTCTGATTTACTCCATAATCTCCACAACAGCTGTATCATCAGTGGGCCTTGCTCTTTACTCGACAAGAGCGCTGTATCACCTCTCTTTTTGGTTGTGCCAAGTCTCGATGTTTTCAGCAGCTTGCTACTTTCTATATTTTCTATCTATGTAGATCTTGATGTGGCTCCACCCAACATCTGATTAATCTTCAGAGAAGTCAGATTCGGTTTTCCGGTGTACCTAGCTGCCTTTTCTCTTTACCTGATAGAGAAAGCAGACACTGGATGATTGATTCTATGTTCTCTTCCATCAGTAAAGCAGTATCGTTCGTTTCTATCTCCAGGACGAGCTTTCGTTTATAGTAGACATTTGCGTGGGACTCTCATGTACCCTTATTTGACAGGCTTCATGACAATTCTTTTATCGTACGCGATTCCATGTTGGGGGTACTGGGCATATGAAAGGCAATTCTTTTATGGTAAACAGTGCTTATATGTGCCTTGCTGGAGAAAGTCGAATGGCATTTTGCCACCACTCCAAAATGAAATTTCCTCTGCCACTTTTAAATTTAAGTTGGATTGCCCGATACCTTCCATTGTTGTAGTAAGTACAAACGGTCTGATTTGAGATTTCCTAAGAATTGACTTAGAGAAATTCTCTATTTCGCATCTCATTCCTCAGGCTTAAGATTGATTTTAAGTTCAGATTTTCCTTGAAGACGAATAAAATAATAACCACTGAGCCAAAATGAAGGAACTATTCGCTCTATGACAGAATATAACGGAAGACATTTTCTTTGATCAGCGTATGAACCAAAGAATAGTTGCTAGAACTGCTTCATGCATTTGCTTCTAAGTCGGTCCACCTCCTCCATGCATTCTGATTTCGTGTTTCCACTCCAGTGTCTTCATGCGCAATGCAGGCTTCACACAGATAGCAACTCTTTCTCCCTATATGAGAGCCGAGCCCCGTCACATATCGTCTCACATTCAGAGATAATAATACTCGAAATCAGAGGATATCGATGGCGGGCGTCGCACTCCCTCAGCCTGATAAGATTCTTGACTACGCGCAAAATGGGGAACTGGTATACCTCTTTAGGAAGGAGTTGACAGGCAGTGATGTAGAGAGAGGGCTAATCCTCACCGAGCTGTCGAACTTCCACCTCAGAAATCTTCCGAGGCCTCTGCTCGATGCCATCGCCGGGGATGGACTGATAGTCTGGTGTTACACACCAGCTATACACCACAGCAGCATTGTACTGAGAAACAACCCAGATATGACCCGTTACTTCCGGTTCCGGAAACTGGGTTGGGACCAAATTGTGGCCGAGAATCGATTTCTCGTTGGACAAGAAATCGATTGCTGGTATCTGTACGATGCAGAGGACGGTCCGCATGGCAAGTTGAGCTTTCTGATCCAACCGGTAAGAATCAAGTTAGGCAAATTTCTCTGCAAATGTGCCAGAACATCATAACTGGGTTGGTTCTCGTCATGATATGCGCTGCATGCAGGTTGGCGACTCTGTGGTACCTCATGAAGCTGCTTCATGAGGAACGGCGACATCAAGTGAAAGTTAAAAGAGGATCAGTATTCTGAACAATGCTAGAAAGTATTTGACGCGATAGATTGCTAATTTTCTGTCCTTTCAGTTTGTGATCCTTCACTCCCATTTGAATGAGACAAGGGCAGCGTTTTTAGTGAGAATGTTAGTGGGCATAAAATCGGGCAAGAAAGCTCTCTCTTCTTGAGTTTGGACTTCTAGGAATGCCATATACGTCGTGTATTTTCACTTGCCCTCGTTGCTGATACAAGATACTCCGAATCGGTCGAGCGTTCAAGATGATTGCTAAGCTTAGTTCAAAGTGCGAGTGCTCGACAGGTGGTGTTCAAATCCTAATCTCAGAAATGCGAGGCACGATTTTCGTGAGGCAAAACAAGTGTAACATGAAGATTCAAGCACAGCATCTGTTGCTTTGATTTCGCAGAGATTCCATGTGAGACATGTCAGTACACAAAAGCTTTTTAATGATGATGTCTTGATAATCTATTACTTCAGCAAAAATAAGTATGGACATTTTGAAAATAGTGTCCAACCTAATTTATTTAAGAATTGAATGGTAACAAGGAAATTTAAAGTCGTCCAAATCAAAGTAGTTCAAAAGGCAAAATCATTGTTGGGAGTTGGTAGTAAAAGTCTTGTATATTTATGGAGAGCGCAAAAGCTTCCTCTCTTATCTTTTTCTTTTCCTTTTTATTTTTGAAGCTACCTTTATTGTTCAAAAATAAATGTTCTGTTAAGTGCTCATACTAAATCAACGTGAATATTATTACCTTATGCTCGCCAGCATCATTACCTTAATATGGAGATAATGAGGAAAATTTTATTTAATTTTGGATGCGTTTGTTTTATGAAAAATAAATGATTTAAAAAATATTTTCCTAAAAACAATTGCTTGCATTGCTTACAAAAATGAGTCAACAAAAAAATTCCATTATCTATGAAAATGTTTAGACATAAATTACTATCAATGATGAAACAATTTTTATTAACTAATTATTTTAAGCAGTGCAAGTGATTATTTTGAGGACAAGTTTCCCAAATCATTTATTTTCTGTGAAACAAGCGGAGCCTTCATATAAGAAATTATTTTATCATTCTCCATAAGACAAAGTTTCATATACAACCTATTTAATATATTTTAAAATTCTAGAAATAATTTCACAATCAGTATTTTATTGGGGCGAGGTAGCATATCCTGCACCAACTAATCAAGAATGAAATCAAGATTTGCCTCAAAATTATAGCAAACTGTGCTTGACAGTCAAATCAGTTGAAGGTTGCGATATGCCTATGACCGATCAAACTAATATTTGACACGATTTTTTTGAACTATTTTAATCAATTTATGTTGCCACCACCACAGCATCCCTTTTCCAAAAGACAGCCTCATGATCAAATGTATGACCCTGCTAGATTAAGCATACGTGGATAAAGCAACTGAGAGTGAGATCTCTTGCAGTGTATACAGCTCTAGGAAACATTTCTCTGTACTTTATATGTGAAGTTATCACGAAAATCTCACTTGGGACCAATCTGCCTAGCCTGGTATGACGCCACTGGGACCAGATTGGACCAGACCGGACCGGACCGGACCGGACCAGACCAGACCATGCCCGCTCTATGACAGAACATAAACGAAAGACATTTTCTTTGATCAGCGTATAAACCAAAGACAGAATAGTTGCTAAAACTGCCTCATGCATTTGCTTCTGAGTCAGTCCACCTTCTCATGCATTCTGATTTCTTGTTTCGACTCCAGTGTCTTCATGCGCAATGCAAGCTCACACAGATGGCAACTCTTTCTTCCTATAGAAGAGCCGAGCCTCGTAACATATCGTCTCATATTCAGAGACAATACTTCTTGAGATAAGATGCTAGTGATGGCGGGTGTTCCCCTCCCTCAACCTGACAAGATTCTCAACTACCCGCAAAATGGGGAGCTGAAATATCTCTTCAGGAAGAAGTTGACAAGCAGTGACGTTACGAGAGGGTTAGCCCTCACCGCATATTCGAACTACCACCTGAGAAATCTTCCAAGGCCACTGCTCGATGTCATCGCCAGGGATGGACTGATGGTCTGGTGTTACACACCAGCTGTACACCACAGTGGCATCGTATTAAAAGACAATCCAGATATGACCAGTTTCCGGTTCCAGAGCTTGGGACGAAATTGTCGTCACGAATCGATTCTTCATTGGACAAGAAATCGATTGCTGGTGTCTATATGATGCGGAGGATGGTCTGCATGGCAATTTGAGGTTTCTGATCCAACCGGTAAGAATCGAGTTAGTTTTCATGCGAATATACCATAAGATCTTGACTAGGGTGGTTTTTGTCCCGGGATTTAATGCACTTAATTCAAAACGAGGCCAAGTCATACTATGCCCTGCATACAGGTTGGCGACCATGTGGTACCTCAGGAAGCTACTTCAGGAGAAACAGCAACATCAAGTCAAAGTTAAATAGGATCAGGATTCTGAATAATGCTAGAATATATTTGACGCTGAATCATAGATTGCTAGTTTTCTTTCTGTTCTTTCGGTTTGTGGGTCCTTGGCTTTGAAAGTTGATAAATTAAGCCTGATTATCTGAAGAATTAGACTACTGACTTGCACCCCTGAGTTTTCCTGCTTCATAAATTGCTTCAAGCGTGCGAAGCATTGGTATTGTATCCCTGAGTTTTCCTTTTTTCTTTTTATCACGTTTCATAATTGCTTCCACCAACTTCTTATGTTCTTTCCTGCACAGATATAACCAAAGATGGAATCACCATTGGGACTTACTTTCAATCGTAAAAAATGAAAATACCCCAATAGAAAAGAATACTCATCATCCTTCACTAAAAAAAAAAAAAAAAAAAAAGAATACTCATCATCAACATTATTTCAAGAAAGATGGGCATCTCTTTTTCTTCACTACTGGAAAGTAAGGTTCCATAATTTTGCTTCAGGACGAAACTTTAGGTAAAGTCCCTTCCACAGCATACTCATTTAGGATTAAATGGATCTTATGCTTCTGCCAACCTCCACTTGCCTACCACTTTGTTTCTACAGAAAGGTTTCTCTTGTCAGAACACACTTTTAATCCCCAGTCTGGGCTCCCCTACTTCTCAACCGTGTCATCAGTTTAGAAAGGTCCCCTACTTGTGCAGCAGTTAGCTCGGGAGTATCAGCACGATGTTATGCCCTTATGCAGACCATGGACTTGGAGAGTTTCTTGGATTTGTTCGGACCCTGTGTCATCATACTCTGAAAATTCTTGATCGGGCTCAAATTTTGTTAAGACGTTTTGGATCAACTTTAATTTTTAGTAAATCTGAATCTCTCAAAAATGATACCGAAGACTAAAACAAGAGCAAAATTGTTGATCTGAACCATTGAATCTACGACAGAATCAACTAAATTGTTTCGGAACAGTTTACCTATTGTGGGTTCTGTCTTTCCCATTTTTTCCGGTTACACATCAGAACCCTTCATGAGGCAAATACTGCACCTTGGATTCAAATATCAGCTGTTTGTTCTCTCTTTCCATCCTAATGACTGACGATCCCAGATAAGAGTAAAGCAGAAAAGAAAATTGAGTAATTTCACTATATTTTGATGTAGAGTACGTGAGCCTATTTATAGGTGACTATTTAAGGTAATAGAATGATACAATATCAATTTGTATTAATAAGGGAAGATATGGAAAATCTCTTGATATCTTTAAATTATCTCTATTAGGTTGTGTCTTGGTGAAGACATCCACAGTTTAGTTAGCGGACGAAGTGCAGACAAGGTGAACAATGCCGCGGAGAATGTGATATCAAATGAAATGACGGTCTATTTCAATGTGTTAGGTGCGTTCATAGAAGACATTATTATGTGGTATTTCGATAGCATTGCCGTTATTATAATGAATGACCGTTTTGCTATTATGACATTAATGACCGTTTTGCTATTATGACATTTACGCAGAATTCTCATATACCTAATTTGACAGGCTTTATGACAGTTCTTGATTGTATGCGTTCCCACTCTGCCCGGCAAGGTCATCGCCATTGGGATCTGACGGACCCGGTCAGGTACACTCCGCGACAAGATATAAACCGAAGATATTTTTTGATCAGCGTATGGACCAAAGACACAGCAGTTTGCTAAAACTGCCTCACGCATTTGCTTCCGAGTCGGTCCTACATTCTCATGCATTCTGATTTCGTGATTCCACTCCACTGTCTTCATGCTCAAGGCAAGCTCCCACAGATGGCAACTCTTTCTTCCTTATAGAAGAGCCGAGCCCCGTAACACATCACCCCATATTCCGAAATAATACTACTTGGGAACAGACGATAGCGATGGCGGATGTTTCAGACCCTCGGCCTGATAAGATTGTCAACTAGCCGCAAAATGGGGAACTGACATTTCCCGTTAGGAAGAAGTTGTCAAGCTATGAAATTATCAGAGGGTTGGTCCTCACGGTATTCTCGAGCTACCACCTAAGGAGTCTTCCGAGGCCACTGTGCGATGTCATCGCGGGGGATGGACTGCTAGTCTGGTGTTACACACCAGCTATGCACCAGTGCGTTGTACTAAGAAACCATCTAGATATGTCCCGTTTCCGGTTCCGGAAGCCTGGTTGGGCCCAAATTGTCGCCGCGACGAGGAATCCATTGCTGGGCTCTAAATGATGCGGAGGATGGTCCGCATGGCAATTTGAGCTTTATGATCCAACCGGTAAGAATCGATCGAGTCCTCATGCAAATATACCATAACATCCTGATTGGGTTGGTTTTTGTGCCGAGACATAGTGCACTGTAATTCAAAATGAGGCTCGGTCATAATATGCTCTACATGCAGGTTGACGAATCTGGGGTACCTCATGAAGCTGCTTCAGGAGAAGCAGGAACATCGAGTGAAAGTTATCAGAGGTTCAGGATTATGAACAATGCATAACAAATGTTCGACCCTAAATGATAGATTGCTAGATTTCTTTCTGTTCTTTTAATTCCGGCTTAGAAATTTGACGATAAATTGAGCCATGATTCTCTTAAGAATTAGATAACTAACTCGCATCCCCGCATTTTCCTGCTTCGTAACTGGCTTCAAGTTAACGAATGATCATCCAACACTGAATCCGTGAATCATGACATGTAGCCGAAATGAAAATAACGTGCATGACCAGAGTGACACGACAACCAGTTAACTGGTTCGTATGTTTGCTTGTCGAGCTTTAATGATCTAAGTGAAACACAATTTGCTCTTGAAATACCAAAACACTTCATAAGAAGTCGCTTTTTAACTTGAAATCTTAACAGTCCTTTGACTTGAGGAGCTGTGCATAGTTTAAAGCTCAAAGTCTCCTAAATTGGCTTCAGAAAAGGATAGTCGCATATCCACTGTTGATCGTCCATTTGAATGAGACAGAGACAGCGATTTGAGTGAGAATGTTACTAGGAAGAAAATCTGATAACACATGCATATATCATATATTTTCCAATACCCTCGCCGCTGATACAAAACACTGCAAATTGGTCAAAGGTATATATGCTTGCTGAGCTTAATTAACAATGCTAGTGACTGAAAGGTGGTATCCAAATCCTAATCTTAGAAACGCAAAGCACAATTTTTGTAAGGCAGAGCATGCATAACATGAAGATTCGAGCATACTCTGCAGCTTTGATATTGTATAGTTTTTCACTTGAGACCGTGTCAATACACAAGCTTTAAGCTACAAAAGACGATGTCTTGATAGTCGAATACTTCAACAACAATCAGTATAGACATTTTGAATTTAGAAGTAGCCAGAACTAATAAACGGGGGCTTTAATTAGATGCTCCAGGACTATTCCTTCCGAAGCATCTCAACTGTCGAAGGCATGGAAAATATAACTCAAAGCATCTCTTAATTTGCTTCAACCTTTCAGCTTTTCCCATTAAAAAAAGAAAAAAAGAAAACACCCCCTAGCTCAGGTATCCCAAAAGCCGACGGAATTAACAAGAACGAGGTAGAAAGTAATTGCAATCACATAAAGGATTAAGCTGAGATTACCATTATAACTCTTCCATCGTTTACAAGAAAAATGAAAACAGAAAACAAGAAAGCATGTTTCGCACCAGGGCTACTCTTCATCAAACCTGATCTTCTTGGGAACTGCCTGGGTGTCACCGACCTAAAAATGAAAAGAACACACCAATAAGAAGCAGATCCTAAGAAACCAACACAAGTATCAATCAATCTGTGCAAGAGTGTGAAAGAGAGACTACTTCTGCCTATACATGCAAAATCACTCAACTCATCATAAAGAACCATGAAGCCAAAGCATGAAACCCTTAAAATATCCAAGTAAGAGAAAAGCAGTTGCTTCTTACAATATCTGGACATTCATAATCGATACCAGCCGCCTCTATCTTTTTCCTTCTTTTTTTATCACGTTGCATAATTCCATCGACCAACTTCTTATGTTCTTCCAGTGTTCTTTCCTGCACAGTTATAACCAAAGATGGATTCACCAATTGGACTTAGCTTTCATTTGTAAAAGATGAAAACACCATGATTTTTAACTAATCTTCCAGCTACCTTGTTGTGGTTTTTTCGCTGAACTTGGACTCGATCCAGGGGTTTATATCGGTAATTAAAACCTTTCCATCTGCGTGAACAGGAAAGCAGGTGATAAATATGGAAAAAATCCCAACAAAAAAGAACACGCATGATCAACGTTCTTTCAAGAAAGATGGGCATCCATTTGTGCCGACAGTACACAGGGAAACAGAGGAATCCAGAAACAAAATAGTGCACAGAACTTACATTTTGGGATGAACATGCTCTGGAGGGATAAGATGAACCTGCAATAAGTGCTCAAACAGTAGATAATTATGCATTGTTTCAGCAACAATCTTTGCCACCTGCAAATTAGAAAAAAGCAACTTTACAAATCATCCCTCAGCTGGGTCCATGAAGGCATCGCCGGATAAATGTAATTGTCCAGACAAGCCAAACCTCTGGAGACTCAAATTGAATGAAACCAAAATGCTTCGACTTTCCAGTCTGCAAGAGAACAAATCAAACACTAAGCATATGTCAAAGTAGTCTTCATATGGACGTAGATAAATAACTGCGGAAAAGGCTTTCCAACAATATCAAAAGGCTAAAAATTGATAGCTTCCAGAAAGCAAAACTACAGCAAATGAAAAAAAGGAAAATGATAGCCTAAGACTTTCGCCAGCATCCTTCTTGGAACTATCACAGAAATGCCAAAGGAGCAAGCCTCCACATATTAGATTATCCTCGCTCACAAAGAGTAATAGTCACAAGTTTTTAGAGCCTCACCCTCTTGTTCCTGGCAATTCTCAACCTCTTGATAGTACCAAACTGACTGAAGTAACCTGTAGCAAGCAAGCAATGAGCGCAAACAAGTTATCCCCCAGACATCATTGACAGCCACAGCATTCCTTTAAACAAACCAACACGGTAGACGAGAGCGAGAATTACCTTCGATTTCCTTCTCATAGAAACCATGCGGTATACGACCGATGTAAAGAACCGTCGAAGCACTCTCGGAAGGTTTCTCCACAGGAAGCTTATGCCCCGGACCGCCTTCCAACGGCTTCAATGCAAAAAGGAATCATTTTCAACGAAAAAAAACCCAGAGATTTCAACTCACAGAGCACAAGCACCAAAAAGAAGTGAAATTTTGGCATACCAAGAAATCGACATCTTCCGTCTTACTACCCAAAAGCAGCGCCGGCGGCTGCGCGGAGGCCTTCTTCAGCGACTTCTTCATCGCTTTCTTGGCCTTCACCCCCATTCTCTGGAATCACAACACCCAAAAAAAAAAGCATTAATCTTTCCACACGACGCGCCGAAGCGGCTCACCATCGCATCGTTTAAGCAACAAAGAAGCAGCTCGGGTAGCATCGATCGAATGATTCGACTATGAAACTCGAAAGCTAGACGGTGAGATGCAAAACGATACAAATCGGACGGTTCCGCGACGATTCTTCCGAGAACCGACCCCCGAGTCTCGACCGAAACGTAGCGAAGCGAGGACAAGGCCGTACCTTGGCGAGGCAGAGGAAGCGGCCGGGCACGCGCGCGCACTCTCCGCCGCCGCGCAGAGAGAGAGAGAGAGAGAGAGAGAGAGAGGTGGTGGCGGTGGCGGGGGTGAGGAGAGGCTGGCGGTGGGGGGAGATTCTTAGGTTTTTGTTGGAGAAAGGGTTTTGGGACTGTGTCTATCGAGCTCGGGAAAAGATAAATGAAGAAAATGTTAATTAAACGAAAATTGATTTGTCCGTAATTTCTACAGTTCTTGGAGCCTTCCAATAATATTTTTATGAGTTAATATCACGAAAAAATTTAAACTAATATATTTAAGATAAATTTGTCAAAAATTAATTTTTTGACCAAAAAAGACTCCATACTAATATACTTATAATAAATTTACTTCAATTATAAATTGATATATTTATGATAAATTATCTTATGTTAATTTCTAAAAAAAAAAACCACAAATTGATATATTTATGATAAATAAAAGACAAAAGTCAAAAGTGGTATGCCCATCAACCATCATATATAATTTAAATTAGTAATATGATAGTAAAATTTAAAATATCAAAGGATAAATTCAAATATATTAATTTGTGATTTTTGCTAGTTTGAAGTAAATTTATCATATGTATATCAATTTATGGTTTTTCGTAATATTAACCTCATTGTTATATATGAAATAGTGCAATGAATAATATGTTATTTATTAGGTATGTACATATAAGACATTATTAAAAGGACAAAATCAAAAAAGTTGTACAACCGTGAGATAAACAAAATTACTTTTTTTTTTTATTGTAAAAAGCAAAGATTTCTTGTTTTCAATATAATAGATTATGCCATATATTTAATGACTCTCTAGAGAGAACCTTCAATAACTATCTAGAGAGAACTTGGTCTAGAAATGATTTGAAGGTAAGAGTTGCTAACGTTTAACTTTTCTTTAGTGTGAAATTGTTGGTATTCTTTAGTTAGTGAGGAAGAAAAATATTCACAATCAATTGGAGGGTGAGAGGTGTGTGGGCACCGACATATTAAAATAAGCTAGACAGCTCTTCTTTAGTGTGAAATCCTTGGTATTCCCTAATTAGTGAGGAAGAAAAATGTTCACAACCAATTGGAGGGTGTGAGGCGTGTGGGCACCGACACATTAAAATAAACTAGATAAGGGGATTACTGAAGACAGCCCTCACAGGTAACTTGCTACCCGTGTAAAAAGCAAAGAATTCGTAAATGGCCGCGTAATTTGTTCTCAATGATTCGATCGGTTGTCTTCTTAAGAAAAGAGGAAGGGGGAAGTCTTTCATCTTTCGCAAGGTCGCTTCTCGGGGCTTACCGGGGCAATAGGCATGGCACTTCAAGGTTGCAGTTCGAAGTTCCGGCTGCGACGAAAGAAGGGTCAATTTGTTGGGGCTTCAACACGGCATTCGAATTCAATTCTTCATATGTTGAGAGGCTTGGAGCAAATTTTTACATCCTTGCTAGCTATGGTGAAGTGCAACCTTTCATGGACTGAACGAAATTTGGAGTAAGTTGTGGACCAAATATGATCCAAGGGAAAACGCGACATGATCTCAGGAATATACATTCGGATCGTTATGACTCAAAAGCGACATCTAATTGGCCCGGATGGTCAAGCCACCAAAACATTTCTTTTTCCATACATAAACAGCAACATATTCTTCAACATGACTGCACGTTTCATGGGAGTATGATGTTCCAAGAACGCTTTCTCCAACATGGTAGGAAGGCTGTATATCGGAGCAGATGCTTCGACACCGACTGGACAGTCCCCCCATACTTTTATAGAGACTGAGAGGGGGCTTCACCATCCTCAAAAGCTCGATTGCATCCTTTCCTTCCAAATGTCCCAACTATCGACTGCAACAAGAAGGGCGTTCTCCCAGCACTCGAAGCTCCTCTTTCAATTGAACAGCAACAGCCCCATTTAACTTCCATTAGTGGCTATTCCATAACTCCAGCAGGCTTTTTGGATTAACACAACAAAGCAGAAACAGATTCTGCATCACTTCTGGAAGGAAACCATCAAAGTCAATCAATCCGCGTCTTCCCTGCATCTTGTTCATCATCAATGAATTCTTTCTCATGCAGATTGCCGACGGAATTGCTAACCCCGAACAGTGCTTTTGTTTTCCGAATGGGCGCTCAACATTAATAGGGAATACCATCTGTTACTTGGCATTTGCTGACCTCCATATAAGTGTGCTTGATACTATGCATTCATCTCTCCACAACCAAATGGAGCTCTACATTCTACGGATTCAACATTCCCAACCAGATGACAACTCCCACTTCTGGTTATCTGCGGAGATGGAAACAATTCCTACCCCAAGGCTTTCGTGTAACAACCTGCAGATCATCAAATGAATTTGAATTTTTACCGATGTTCATCACATCAGGGAGAGAACTTTCCAGGCAAAAAACAAGCGACAGACAGCTTTCCAAAAGCAAGCCAGTCTTACAACATTAGTCCAAGGACAACCACCATAGCTAATAATCAGTCTCCATCTCGAAACCACAGTAGCCTCTCCGAGTTATGTCATGGTCGGTTCAGGGTATCTCGAAAGCCACAATCATGCACGAACAAACTCACGAACCCTTAGAACTAGCACTGCCAAAATAACGAACCCACAGCTCCCAGGAAATGAGGGTTCAAGGATGGAAACCAAGGCCAAAATCTGTTGAGAAAAACTATTAAGCTCTTACCGTGTGCCAAAGGTACAGTAATCTTTTCTCCAATTATGCTTGATGGGAATGATTTGAGAATTTCTTATCTTCTCCTAGAGTAAATTGCATTTCCCTAGGACTTCAGATTTTCCTAATGGAGTCCATGTAAGCACCAGAAAGCACTGAGTTCAGCTTCATGATAAAGGAAACATCAGACTCAGAACAATCCCGAACAGATGCCACAGTGGCAATAAGCACAAAATTTTCCCCATTCCCCACATCAATTTCATACAGATCATGAAAGACATCCCGCACTTTGTTAATCATTGTCTCGTAAAACAACCTATCAGGAGGAATCACATTAATTACAAGAATTCCAAACTCGCAAAGGAGTGATCTGGCAGCCAGCAGAATGGGCTTCCTCACAAATTCTAAAGGTGGAGCTACCAATCCAGTACTAACATCACTCGAGTCCAAATCCACCATAATAACATCAAATTTGCCATCAATACCACCAGCAACACTCAAATCACGACTATACACGGCACCCAAAGTGCCCTGGGTTTTCCAGCTTGCAAGTCTTTCCATCCATTCTATTGCATCCCCAACGGCAACACGCAAAAAGTCACCATCTTCAAGCCCAAAATACTGTTTCGCAACCCTCAAAACCATCTCATCAACATCTACTCCCAAGACCTCAAAACCCAATCGACCCCTCAAGAAGGCAAGCAAAGCACCACCACCGACGCCAGCACAAAATGCTTTTGGCCTCGACCCCTTCCGAATCCGTTCATCGATGTGAAATCCAATCAGCGATAAGCTCGCCGCCATGGGAGCCAAATACGGATGCACCAAGACTCCAGCATCAATTCTGAATTGCATATCCTCGATTCTGGAACCTCCCTCCGTCTCACCACGATCCTCTCGCGGTACGATACGGACTTGAGTCTGAACCAAATTCGGCATTCTTTTGAACCTCAACCTCCTTCGAAACTCTCTTTGTCCGCAGCCACCGCCCCTCTCTATCTCCACATCTTCGACTAACATTTCGCCGACAAACTCACCAATGCACACTTCAAGCACCACGCTAGCAACCAAATCGTCTTCATAGCTCAAGAACGTTACCTCCGGAACTCCGCTTTCGAAGCAAACCCTCGGAGACAAAGCCAAAACCAGAGGCCTCAAGCTCTCTTCGCGACCATCCCGACGCGATCGATCGCATTCCGTCCGACGGCTGAATCCGAGACCCGAGCCGCGTCCGTCGACCGGATCCTCGCCGATGAGGACGAGGCGGGAGAGGCCGGGCGAGCTGAGGAGGAGCTGGAGGTGGCCGGGCTCGGTGGAGAAGATCCAGTCGCGCTCGCGACGGGAGGGGACGAGCATGGCGGCGACCAGCGGCGGGGCGGCGGATGGTTGGACGGGGGAGTCGAGGACGGCGACGCAGAGGAGGCGGCGGTTGTCGCCGGAGGCGGAGGGGGAGGCGGAGGGAGGCGGAGGATCGGGGAATGTGAAGGTGACGAAGCGGGAAGGGACGAGGGTTTCGAACGTGGACTCCTCCAGAGCCATTGCGAGTGTTTTTTCAGCGCAAGTCGTTCGCGCCTTTAAAAACCGGATTTCTCTTCTTCTTTTTTTATTTTTACATTTTGGATATAATAAATATCAGATTTGTTTTTCTTTTTCTTTTTTCAATTCGAAGGCTCGGCACGATTCGTGAATAATAAATTATTATCACTTGAAATTATTATTCAATAAAAATTATTAAACCTATGAAACAACTTTCTAGGAGATAATGAAAAGAAACTAGTATTCGAGCACCTATTGATTTTGAAATAAGCAAATCAAGTCAACGTAGCTAGTCAAGAGGAAAATTTCAATTCAGATGCATTTTTTAATTCAAAGTGATAGTACAATAATCTTCTGATATCTTTAAGCAAAGGAAACTTTCAATTACTTTTTAAACTCAAAATGAGAGTACAACAATCTTATAATATTTTTTGCAAAGTGAAGTCTAGCATTGTCAATTATAAATTCTAAGCTACCAAGATCCATGATAGCTTTGGAATCAATCTAGCGATTATCTTATGTAAAACAAGTTATTTTGTGAAGATAAGTCCCGATTACAAAGTCTAAAATTCTACTTGTGTCGAGTAATACGCCTTTACAAATGTGGCAAAACCATCAATCCGTTCGTTTTTTTAAATAAAACTCTTGAGTCGTAGGTTCCTACGTTTAAGGCCTCATCAATATTCAGTCTAATCCATCTGTAAGCTAGTGAATCCCATCTAACCAAAATCAGTCTTCAGTTTAATTTAAGCAATTAAGAAAACCAGTTTTCGTTAAACAATCTATTTAGCTGTTGGCGTGAAGATTACTTGAATTTTCCCTCATATTGCATCTTACAAATAAGAACAAGAATGTTTCTCAACTACATAACTATTCAGCTTGATCCGAATGTTACACAAAACTCCGGGCAAACACTAACTAATCTAGTTGTTTTGTCCAGTCGAATGGTTCCCAATCTTGCATGAAACTTGCGACCGCTTGCTTCTGTGTGTCCATGGATTCGGACCTACGACGCCGGTGCATGTCTTCCTCGGGCAGACGCATCATTCCCCTGATCACGTCAAGGCCGAGGCTGCTCTTGAAATCCTTCTCATCGTCAATCACGTGAACGAAGCCCCTGTTCAAGCCAAACTCCACGTGAAAGTACGGGAAGTCCTTTGGAATGGAAGCCCGCAATCCCTTCACGCTAGTGTCGATGAGTTTCTTGGCGTTGTGCTGGCTCCACTCATCTTCAGCTTCGTCAATTGCCTGAAATAAAGCCGTGGTTAGGGACGAGAATAAGCACTCAGATGATTATCGTCCGTGTCCCAGCAACAAAGAAACACAAGTTTATCCGTATTAAGTGCAAGCTTTTAAGCGGGATCAGTATGAGCATGAGACCCAACTGAAGTAGGATTGAATGAAAATGGACAGAAAGGCTCCGAGCATATGTATGGTTTACATGCAAGTCAATCTCAAATACCACCGCCTAAGATTCTGGGGAGGAGGCATCTCTACAATTGCTTTGATCTTTGCTGGATTGATCTCAATGACGATATGTGACTGATGCTTTCATTCATCAACACTTTAGGTTGTTTACAAACACAAGAATTTCTAAGCCAGATCTACATCCTGTGATTTCTAGCTGGGTCTAATACAAAAGGGACCAAGTGCAAAGAAACAAAGAGAGCATTAAAACAGCATTGCAGATATAATTAGAAGCAGCGTGCCAATTGTCAATTACCTTTTTGAAGTAAAGAGGAGCATCATTTGCGACTTCTCTTGGTAACGGAAGGCACTCGATCAAACAATGGCATCGTTGCTGTGCCAACCCCTTCACCGTCTCAAGAAACACAAGATCCTTCTCTTGCTTTGCAAACAGCATAATCAGGCACTTCTTAAAATTCCGAATCTCTTCCCACACATTATCATCGACAGTTCTTGTGGATGATTCATGCTGAAATAATATCGATATATCAGTAAGGACTCAAATTAAAAAAAATTGTTGTGAACAAAAGAGCTTGACAAGCAAATTATACATGAGAAGAAGTGATTTAGGCAATTTGAGGTAATACATCCACCGGCAATAAACTCACCAGGATTATGAAATGAATTACTCTGACTATGCCCAAATGCTGATAAAGCAAGTCCTAGAGGTGTTGCACCTGACTTGTATTTGATGACTAGCAACAATATTTTAATTCCATTCACGACTCCATGATTACTATCTAGAGGTCCATGTTGGTAAATGAATCGTCATCCATGAGGAGCAACAACATTTCCACATAATACATGCACAGGCTCTAATTGTAATAGAAAGCACCACCAAATCTTAACAAAATGTAGAAACTGTGATCAAAGTGCAAAGGAAAGCACACCTGCATTGTGACTATGCAGCAATGGCCCGGCACAACAGGCTGCTGCGGTGGTAACATCAAATATGTAAAGTTTGCAATTGAAACAACTAGGTGTCTTGGTCTTTTTGGATTCTCAAAGCAGTAAAAGCAGCGCTCCTGCTGAGTCAAGATGCGCTTTGCCAAAATGCTACTCTGGGTGGACTTCTGGTCATTGCTAGCCCCTTTCTTTTGAGACCTTTTCCTTGGGGGACCATCAAAATCATATTCATCATCCGCTTGGCCTGAAGTACTATAACGGCTATTTTGCATTATTGTTTTAGCTAGATGCCTGTCAGCATCCTCCTCCTCCTTCCGCCGATGAGATACATCATATAAAACATTCCTGGACACAAATCAAAGCGGTAAGACAAATCATATACATGAACAACAGCATTAATTGATCCAAAATATGATTTACCAAAAATATATCCATACAGAAAAAGAGGAAGAAAGGTGTGGCGGCAAGACAAAAAAATTTTCTCCACTTCAGCTAATAAAATCCCACTCCCATTAATTTTATTGACCACTTTTAGTTTTTGCTTTTCCTTTGGTACCCAAAATATAAGAAAGACAGTAGGATGGACCTCAATTTAAAGTAGAGAGCAACCCAAGATCAGGCAAAAGCATGATACCTGTTTGTGCCTTCCTTATTCTGTGATTTGAGTGAAGAATCACTAGTAAGTTGCTTATTTCTCAAGTTCTCCACTTCTTGCTGGCATAGAGGGAAAATCAAAACAAATGCATGTTAGTCTCCACTGGTCTGACTGGGAAAAAAGAAGAAATGCAATCTTTTGATACCCTCTTAAGGCATGTTTATTGTATAGATCAGTAGATCCAGTCATTGTTTACCACTCACCAGACTGCACTATAACAAACCACCTTAGAGAACTTCACCAAAAAGAAAAAAACAAACCACCTTAGAGAAGGCTCTAATATAAAATCAAGATGGCAACAATGATTTGGTTAACTGCAGGAACTCAAATGAAATTTACAGAAAAACATTAAACATCAGGATCCCCCTAAATGACTGAAAAACAAGACAATTTCTAATCCATTTCACAAGTTACCACATTCATCGTGAGAAAAACCGTCATGTAGTTATCTTTGAAAGAATGCAGCAGGCTTTCTGAGAATAAGCAATGACTTGCAGACTATTGACTTTGCAAAAGAGGAAATTCACAAAAATGATTATCTATTAACTACACAGTACATACACAAAAATCATAGATGATCTCCATGCAACCTTGTCAATCCATTGACTAAGTCCTCTAGAACTTCACACCCGTGCATCTGACAATTCAAGTAACAAGCAACAGAAGATAATAAAATTAATGGACGAAAGCTGTCAATCTTATATGTTAGTTATAAGACAGTCTCCATGCAACCTTGTCAACCCATTGACTAAGTCCTCTAGAACTTCACACCCGTGCATCTGACAATTCAAGTAACAGGCAACAGGAGAAGAAAATTAATGAACGAAAGCTGTCAATGTTATACGTTAGTTATAAGACAGTCCTTGCTAGTGAATTAGTAAAATAAACATGCAGGAGTCTCTAGGTCTTCTTTCGTCCAAAATAAGTCCTGGATACTGTTTCCAACATTTAGTTTCAAAGAAAAAGCAAGCACAAAGCAGTGCTGTGCGTAAAACAATCATGGTGAGAGACACACAACTCATTCACGTTTCTCCCCATCCCTGCTCACATGACAAATATCAAGCAAGCAACCGTGGACTCCCAAGTCATTACATCTTTACAGCACAATTTCTCCACACATTTAAAATTGCATGAGCACACTTATGAAAAAGCAAACAGAGAAAGAGAAGAGATCACATGCAACATTCAGTTAAAAGAGCTAAGAGTGAATATACACTATCAAAATTTGGAAATGTCAACTAACCAATAGTTTTTCAGCTTCGTCATGCTTTCCTTTCAAGCGAAGCTGCAAAGCCTTAGCTGCCAACTGGTTTGCACTTAACCCGTCATTCACCTGTGAAATTACTTCGCGAGGCTTATTTTCTTCTGACATATCCACTTTCCTGTCATGTGCAGGTTGTGAAGATGAAGAATCACCAGATACGTTTCTCTGTTGACCAAGAGTTGTATGCAAGAAGCTTCCATCATTAGAATATTTGTTTAAATTGGACATGGCGGAAGAGATGAGCTCGGCATTAGCATCCCTGGCAGATAGATTTTGACCTCTTCGCTTTCTCCATGATAATGAGTCATCAACTTTGGTACCCGCATGTCAGGATTCCGAAGAGAGACATCCTTCAAATAGTTTCGCTTATTCTGGTAATCCCCCTAAAACAGATTATGGAACTGTTCTTAACATGCTTCAAATGGCTCTTATAACTCGTAATTCAAATTGAAAATTCAAAAAAGATAATACTGAAAAGAAGAACAGGAAAAGCAATCCTGCTCTTCATTTATGGCAGATACCTTCTTAGTGTGGCCATCTTCTTCATCCTGGCCAGCTGTTTGTTGCTCTTCCATTAACCCTCTCTTTCGGTTTCTTATAGAATCCAAATGAGCACGAGAAGGAGCAGCTCTATGAGATGCAGCAGAAACCGCCAGATGACCCAGGGACCCCCAACCGTTCAGCCACAACCTGCACCATGAAATTGGATGAGAAGTCCAAAACTTGTTTCTAAAGTTAAGACGTATGCTTGCAACAGGTGGATACCTCCTCAATATTTCGTCCATCCCTAGCTGCCTGCTCTTTCGCTCGTTTTAAGGCTTTCAGCCTCCAACTCGCACCTCCATCCCCGACAACTGTTGGAGGCATAAGCCGGTCTCCACCAGATTTTGGTCCATCTTCTTCTGGATAACCGCTTCCATTATTCTTAAAAAAAGGATTTAACTCCCTTGGATTTACCTTCATTGCCTGGTGGAGCAGCAAAATCGTACGCATTAGAAAATAAAAATTTTAACCAGCATACCCAGGTAACAAGTGAAAGATGCATCAGATAAATAGACATATGCATAAGTGGGTTCGTCATTGCAAAATGAATAGGATCTAGATGAACAACCAACTGAAAAATAAATAGAATTGCATTACCACAATCTATAAAACACCCATATATCAGAACAAAGAACCATCTTCTAAAATGATAAAGGAGAGCAAAAGAAGAGGGAGGCAATGCAATATGCTGGACCATCCCCGCTAGTGAATGTTCGATTGCTGTAGAATAAACCGAAGCTCATTCCAAATTAAACTGAAATTCTTCTACCCAGCCAATTGATGATTCTCACTTGCAAAGAACTTCTCATGATCAAGTCACTTCCTGCCCTCCTCAGGACAAACCAAAAGCGATAGAATTACAAAGGCAGAAATTCTAAATAGTTAGGCTGAATAGACACTGTGGCCCATTTCTTAAAATTAATTTGGAAAATGGTTAAATCAAATGGTATCAAGGACGGGCTCATGGTAACAAAGCACAAGCAAAAGTGCAATTCTTTATACCCGTCAAATTGTTATTCTGTCTATTTTCATGGCATCGTGATCTAGTCTCCAGTTATCTGTTGGATGTGGTGCCCTTCACATCCAATGTTTCACATGCAAACCGAGCATTACATGTTAAGGGCAGTGTTTAAGAGATGCCGAATGTGGATTATGGTCAGGTTGAAGAAAACGGTTAATACAAATGTTGCGATATTATGGTGGAAATGCAGATAGCTAAGTTCTATAGATGAGGCAACCCACACTATCTCTTAATTTAGACAGTAGGTTAAAATCTCTTTTAGGTACCTCTTCATTTTCAGTTTCCAATGGCACTTTATCAACACTTATTGGTGGGCTTCTCTCAGTCTTTTGTTCAGGCCTCAGCATCCATTCTAACCCCATTTCTCTCCTCACAATTTTCTGGTCATCAAAATCACCCTCGACCGCACCCTGATGAGCTCCTTCCTTCCCCCTCTTCTGTCCATCTTTCTTACTACCTTTCCGATGTTTCTCTTTCCTAGCATCACCCTCAAAGCTATCAGATTTTTCAGAACCTGAAGGAGAAGAAAGATCCTCAGAATTCTTCCTACCACTTTTGCTTTTCCTCTTCCTTCTGGACCCACCATCCGATTCTTTAGCATCACTCTTCCTCTTCTTCTTTTTACGGTCACGACGCCTTCTTTCATCTCGTGGGGAGTCGCCATCGTCACTTCCGCTTGAATGAGAAGACGAATACTCCTCGGACGAGTACCACTTCTTCCTCCTAGGCGTCTTCCTTATTTGCTGGAGCTCCTCATCATCCTGAACTATCATATCGAGAACCTTTCTTCTTTCTACTATATTTCTCCTTCCGACCACCGGATCTCCCCCGACCCCCAGCTCCCGAATCCGAGCTTTCGCCTCGCCTCTGCTGCAAATTGCCAATAAAACAGACGACAACGACGAACAATCAGTCTCCTTCTAGGCACAAAACACCGAAACTCAAAAATCAAGAAAAAAAAGAAATCGAAATGATAGCAAGGATAGCAAAAGACCTCATCAATCTGGTCACGAGGAACGAATTTGACTCCGGAAAGCATCGGTTCCGGTTCCTACCCGCAGCACTCTAAATTCGTCCAAATCAATTCAAACTGCGCAACCAAAAAAAAAAAAAAAAAAATTAGAAAACTCGCTCTTGTTGGACATCATAAACCCTTTTTTCTTCTCCTTTTGTTCATTCATCTGCTGCACAGAAGATCAATCATTTCGAATACTGAAAAAACAAAAGCAATCGAAACGGACGCGCAAAAAGCACATCGCGACGGTGAAACATCGAGGAAACGCGACCAAAACCAGACGAACCCTAGAGCGCCTCGCAATCGCGTATCAAGCTCCCATCATTCAAGCCCCGATCGAATTCAATGCGAAATCGTCCCGAAGCTCAATTTCGCCGGAAAACAATCGAAAACAGGGGAAGAGGAAGCGGAAGCCGGAGAGTAATCGAATCGAATACCTGGAGCTCCGCGAAGCCTGCTGCACGTCGAAGCGGAAGGCGGAAGATGGAAGCGGCGGCGGCGGCGGCGAGCCGGAGAAGTAGGCGTTCGGAGAGCCGCGCGTAGTATCGCTGCCAAAACGGCGAGAGCCGAGTCCGCGTTTCGATGCTCGGAATTGTTTACTAGCTACGCAAGTCGGTTTGAGAACCCGGGCGTTGATTTTGTGACTTTTTTTTTTTTTTTAAAAAAAAAAAAAAAAAGGATTTTAAAATCAAAGCAGCAACAAATTAAAATCGAATGAAATTTTTAAGGTTATTTTAAGAGTTAAAAAATTATTTTTTATTAACGGGAATTCAAAATGAGGTGATATTAGATATTAGATCGGCTAAGTGTTTGAATGAAATAAGATTCAATTTTTAAGTCCATATTGATTCGAGTTGATTGGCGATCTAATATAAAACGCGTTCTACTTGCATTTTGATTTTGACAAGTCATTAAAACTCAATTTCATGAGCCAGTGCGATTGAGGGATGCTAAAAAAGATGGCTTGCATGCTTGAAACTTTTCATACTGTAACTCTCTTGCAATCAATTAAGTTCAAGATAATTTGGAAGGTGGACCCATTTGGGAATCTCCATACTTATGTATTTTTTAGCAATATAATAACTTTTTCCTTGTTGAAAATGCATATTAGATGATGTAAAATATATCAAATTGAAAACTACGAGCTTTTCTTTTATAGTATTGCCTTGGAAAATTGTCTGGAAGATTAATCAATTGATCATAATTAGGCAAATTAATTTTTGTGAAACCATATGATGTCATAAATTCTCTATAGTTTGTTTTTTTGTTATGGATAGGCATGGTAACAAAGTTAAGATTCACCTCATGTTTCAAGTTCAGCTGGGGCTTGCTCAATTATCATTTCCAGTGACATTTGTGTCTTAAATATGACGTTGCCTAATCACATTAGAATTGCACACCCATTCTTCTTGGTGATTTGACATAAACCAATGATATTTGACGAAAAATTGAATGATTTAATGAATCGATAGAGACAGGTGACTTGAGCAAAAGTGTTTGACGTGACTTGTATATAATTTCTGAAAAGTAATAGCACAATAATGGTAATTTACTTTGCCTTTGTAGATCAACAGAGTACAATAGCAGCATCTTTGTGCTCTACACAAAAAGAATGGAATGGCAGTGTCCCTTCCTCGTCTTAATCACATCAGAATACAACAGTTTGAGAGGAAAAACCCCTCCAAATGAATAATAACTATAAATTTTAATAATGATAATAATCATCACGACGGCGGCACGGCGACGGCGACGATATTGTTTTTTATATTTAATTTTTATTCTTTGTGGTAAGGCTAAGAGCTGGGAACGAACGTGCCCACATAGCCAATCCCAGCAACAAAGAAGGCGAAGGACTGCAGGAAGAGGAAGAGGAAGTAGCGGTTCTTGCCGTGAGCCAAGTCGTAGCATCCACAGACGAAGAGATAGGCGCCAACGCAAAGCTCCACCACATGGACTCTGCTCAATCACCAAGAACAAGATGAATGAATGCATAATGAACAAAATGTTACTCAAATATCTACTGATGTATATAAATGGGTTTTGGCTCTTGGGGTGATATGGCCGGTGAAGTTGTCACCTTTGTCCGATCCATATGCGAAGCCTCCGGTGAGCTTTCCCCGGCTTCGTCTTGAAGGCATCGCCTAGCTTCTGGGTGACGACCCACTCGTTCACTCGGCCTGCCTCCAGCAGCCCGATTAAGGTCGCCTTGGTCCGGTGCAGCGCCATCACGTTCTCGAACAGGACCCAGAACACCAGCAGATGGAGTGACCTGCCAAACATATGGTGCACACCCGTCATGTTCTCGAACTCAGATTTGTCTTAACTGATGGAATAATCGATCGTGCGCTGATGTAAAGGCCATAAAGTCGACAGCCGGATGTTTTTTCGCAGCCTCTAGCATTACAGTTGTCAAATGGTTTCGTCGAGCTTGGATCTAATACTAATGCGCAAACCAATGAAGGGCTGTGGCTAGAAGTGACCTTGGAGTACCAACTGAATTGAGGAGAGTAACAGTGCAGGGGATATAAACAGCCCCCCATTTGGGGACTTCTACTTCTGGAACTAGCACGGTCGCTGGCATGACAATGCAATAGAACACGAACGTGATGACGTGGGCCACGATCTTCCGGACGAAGAAAAAGCTGTATATCACGTAGAACTTCTTCCACATGGACACTTTCTGCGAAAGCAGAAAAGAAAAAAGCAGCAAGTCTTAATTAAGTCATTCATAGCGAACCCTCGGATCAAAAGATTAAGGAAGGCGTGTAAAACTTAACCTTATTCTGGATGATTTCCACCGCCATTTTCCGGAAGAGATTGGCCGGGCCGCAAGACCACCGGTGCTGCTGGTAGCGGTATGCCTTGAAGGTACTTGGCAATTCACTCTTCACCTGCAGTCGAAAAATCAACTATGATAACAATCTTGCTGTGAACTCGAGACAAAATTAGTGGGTGACTTATGCTTAATGGACGAAATTAACTGTAAACGAACCCAGTTTAAGTTCCTTGTATGGGGATAATTGAATGATAGATGTAGACAGATCAGTGCGGTCCAGAAACGGAAAGTGAAAAGAAAGTGTGAAAGATGCACATGGTTTTTGTTATGACAGCAATAGAATTTGCTTGGAAAACACTCCCCAGTTGCATATGGTTTGCTTGTTCAAGCAGTGAGCAGGTCACTCATTGTGGCCCAGCATACAGTGCAGTGACAGCCACCAGATGGACAGTTCGAAATCATTTGCTCTCTCGTGCTTTTCTTGTGCCAATATACCAGAAAGTTCTCCAATTTCAGTGTGGTTTTCCGGACAAAATGGATTGCACTGATGATTCCATTAATAGCAAGTCACTCATCCACTATTTTTCACTTCCCCAAATGAAAAACCTGAGCCTATTTGCTCCTCATTGTGAAATTTTTACCGAGAACTTTTGTTTAGTGATACTAATTGTACTAATTGTTACTTCTTTAGTAAGCTGCTAAAATTTTCTGGATGATCTCCCAAATAAATGCTTAATTACTGGTGAAATGGCACCTTGAGGTTACTGACATAGACGAATTTCCATCCTTTGAGACTAGCCCGCACAGCCAAATCCATGTCCTCGACAGTCGTTCGGTCTTTCCATCCTCCGGCCTCATTCAGAGCGGAGATCCTCCACACGCCCGGCTGTCCCTGGATTTACGGCGCAGTCAAACATCTCAAAACTTAAGAACAAATAGCTTAATACTAAAACCAACACTACAAACTACAATAACGCGATGCATTTCCATTAGAGGTTACATAATGCCAACTTAAAAATGGACCAACCGTTGAAGCCGAAGAAGGCATAGGTTGCAGAGCCCACTTCCTGTTCCACAGTAAAATGGTAGTCCAGTGACATTTCTTGCATCCTCGTCATTAAGCATTCATCAGAATTCACTGCAACACCATCAAGAATAATGTCGCCATTACAAATCCATCAAATGTTGCAGAGTTGGATGAAATGTATTCATGTAATGTAATAGCCCTTATCACTATGGAGTGAAAAGTTGTTTGAGAGGAAGAAGAGAACACTGTCAGCTGCAAAGCAGTGAAATGATAAGAGGCGAAAAATTGATTTCATAGTAGCATGATGATGTGAGATCTGTTAACTCAAGGCTATCCTTCTCTGTTCCTCTACTATTGGTCTATCTGTGCCACAAAGCTTTATCTAGAAGAACAAGTTCTCAATCATGCTGTCTTAAAAGTCTACTTTTTCTTGTTATTGAATATATTTGCTTCAAAAGTCACTTTTACATAAACTATCCTTTCTTCGATGACTAATCAGTGACGATGGCTATGACATCAACGTACTTCCAATGCATAAGTCACCAACTGCATTCATGTACGTACATAGCCATTCATGGGCAAGAGACATCAAGAAAGAAGAGAAAATGCGTAATTTACCAAACTTCCACCGAGCTTGGACAAGCCCGATTTCCGGGTTGTGGACTAAGAAAGGTATGGTTCGCCACAGAAAATCAGGCTCAGGTTGGAAATCGGCATCAAAGATGGCGACGTAGTCACATTGTTTGACATAGCTGTGCTTCATGCCTTCTTTGAGTGCCCCGGCTTTGTACCCTTTCCTGTTGTCTCGAATCTCATACTTTATGTTGATGCCTTTGCTCGCCCATCTTTGGCACTCTAATTTCTTTAACTCCTGCACAATTTTTAGTTTAACCAAAAAGGCGAAAAACAAAACTCAGATGTCAACCAATCACGAAAGGCGTCATTTTGCTTTTGGCGAAGTAGATCGACGGTATAATTTCAGGATCTAATTCAGAACAACTTTTTTGGGGCCCATGCAGGATCAGCACTGGAAAAAACCTTCAATGATCTTTCATCTCTTTGATTGTGGGAAATTAAGCATATTTACTTGTAACAATATGACTCTTCTTTTTACTATTACTTGGGGATAGGGGCAATTTTGAGGTAAATGTGCAATACATCAAGTGGAAGGACCAGGGCCATATGAATCGACACATATTTTATGGAGTCTCTGGAGCCTTTTTGTGAACATTCTTGTAGGATAACTGGTCACCATCGTGCTCAAATAAACCCAAAAGAAAATAAGAACAGCAGTTGACGAAAGAATGAGTTGCTTATTAGCCTAGCAGGACCTTAATTGTCAGGTCCGTTGAATCGTCGAGAACTTGTATTATGATCCGATCAGCCGGCCATGAAAGCCCGCATGCAGCTCCAATGGATAGCTGGTAAACCTGCCAAGAAAACCAACTATTAATCATTTAAAAAAAAACCATTTAAACCAGACACTAATTTTGCAGAACAAGCATTAACCATGTATGCATGGAGAGATTGGAAAGTAGCAACAAGGCTTCAAGGCCTTAAATTTGCATAAAAAAGAACTTCTCTTTATGGACACACATCAGAAAATTTGAGGGAAGGTTGAATCATTACAAGAAGAAAATAAAGAGATCCAACGAAAAGGAATTTGTCGCATACCTCTTTCTCGTTGTACATGGGGATTTGCACTAGCACCATGGGATAAGCCAAGCTCCCAGCCTCGATGTCCTCCCCCATCGCCTCCCACTTGTACTGCTTCTCGGGTTGCCGCCGAAGCAGCTTGATGAAGAAGATGACGATCCCCATGTAAACTCTCTCCACAAACAGCATTGTCGACATCACCAAGCACACCGCCACCAAGACCTTCAGCAATGGAACTATCAGAGGTTGTCTAGCCTGTTGCCAGACCAGCCTGATTAGGCCCGAGATGTCTTCTGGGACTGAAAATATCGGCGGTGATGCGAGGCGGTCCATCACAATATATATGAGCTGCTCAGGGGAGAGAGCGCAAAGAAGCGGGATATACTTTGATGGACAAAGAGAATGGTGAGGTATGTCAGCACTTATATAATGAAGTGCTGGATTCTGTACCCCCCAAAACGTTGCTGTTTTTCTATTTTCTCCTCCTCCTTTTTTGGCTTTGTGGTGGTGTAGCTGGAGTGATTTTTGCTTCTGAGTTACGTTTGGACAAATGGGCAAGAGCTGGACTGGTAGAGTGAGGGGAATAAGCAAGAACAAAAGGCAAAGAAAGTAAACGCAAGGCCTTATGGAAGAAGTATACGTGAATTTTGCATGATAACTCAGGATTGCCAAAAAATGAAAAAAGCTGAGAGCCACATGATGTCTGATCACAACGACACCCACTAGAACAGAAACCCAACTTGAGATCCAGAGAGACAGAGACAAAGGGGGAGTTTGTACATCCCAGTTTGTACATCCGTCTCGGTCTAGCTAGGGGCTTGAATGGTCGTCGTCGTGAGCCGATCGAAGGTTGGACTGAAAGCAAATAGCCCTCGTATGGTCTCATCGGGTCTTCGTTATTGTTCGTCGTCGAGTGAAGTGATCCGACATCGCTGGTTTTTCGTTGATCTTACATAATGGAATAGAGTTTTCAAGTGTCAGACAGAATGAGTATTCGATGGTCAATTTTCGACTGAAATAAGCATGAGACGATTTTCCGAATGGTCATGCAAATGCAAGCGAGAGAGGGAATGGCTATATAGGCATCAAAGGCGTTGTAATTTGGGCAGCGAGCAAGAGGACCGTTTGAGCCAACCGTTAATATTCAATTTTGCAAGGAAGTGTTAGATGGAGAATGGGGTGGAATGTCTTGCTCAGAAAAATATGGAATGATTGTGTCGCATCCTCATATTAACTCATTTGAAATATTGTCCACTTTAATCTATCCCATATGAAACTTCACGGTTTTGTCATTTGGCATAAAGGCAAACACTTTTCTAAGAGGTCACCAATCTTAATAGTGCTTTAACTTGTGCTCACTTAACTATGGAGTTCCAAAGCAAAGTTTGCCGTTACATCAAAGGACACTTTTGTAAGTTGATTTGAGTTTTCACATATATATTCTAAAATCGCTCTTCCCCTATTCACCACACAGTTCGATTCATTCTTACCCTCTTTGCCATCCTAGAAGCTCGCCTAGAGTCACTCGCCTAGAATCACTCTTTATCCAGACCCTCTAGCCCTGGCACCCATTCCCTAGGTTGTTACAGATTGGGATCAAATTCATGCAAAACACTCTTCACAATACTTATGCTAGGCAAATTTTCGTTCATAATTCAATTACTCTAGATACATTTTCCCTAATGAAGAGAAAGGACAAATCACCTGAATGCTCTTGAATTTTCATTAAAGACGTTTATTCTGTGGGCTAAGATGCTTACTCTAAGTCAAAATCTACTGGATCTGGTCATTTTTTGGTACTTGGAATCCACACGTTCCCACGGGTTCCAACTGAAGAATGTGTTGCCACAAATTTCTTGATACTTCCTTATAACAAAAAAAACCGAGCCTCAATAGAACTCGATGACATGAACGGCTCAACTGTATGGGCAGGCCGTTTAGAACAGGCGAGGTGCGTCACCCCGTCCTTCCACAACGGAGAAAGAATGAGGGGCTTTTGATTATATCTGGTCACACCATACGCGACCAAGACAGCCTTTTTAAGGTGCGCTTCAGGGTTATAAGGGCTAAGATTCATCATTCATCATTCATGTCGACTTTCAGGGCACTTCACCAAACTATCCAAGCTCCTTTTATTAGCTCATATTCATTCATGTGGTTCACTTCTCAATTTACTGGCCCAATTCAGTGTTATCGCCTCAGTTGTCGTCTCTCTTCTTCTCTTTTCACTCGCTCGTCCAATGCGGCCACTAGAACAAAGGCCGAACCGTTTCAAGAAATACAATGCAAGAATCCAAGGATAAGTATTTCCTGCAAGAACACATTTCACCAGCTTGGTGTCAAGTTCAATCAGAACGCGCTTCAATAAATAGTAAAAAGTAAAAATCGAACGAATTGGTCGTATGGTTTACGGTTACAATGATGTGCCTCACATGAACCCAAGCCGCCCCCCACCCCCCCAAAAAAAAAAAACTAATATGATGTGTGCTTCTCAATTCATCAAGCTGCATATGAAAATCAAGATATGACACTACATAAAGGTTTGAAGGTTGGAACTGACTCTACTCATCCATTCTTGAAGACAATAGAGCCAAGTCTCTCAAGGTTTTGGGTACAACTTGACGAAACTGCTCAAGCATTTTGATCAATGGTTCCAAGAGTCAGTGCATTTTCTTCCACGAGGAAACTGTGAAACATCCCATCGACAGAAGTTAGAGCCATTCTCGTCAAAACACTGACAAAAGCATCAATCAACGGCACAACGTCGGGCAATACTACCACCTCAAAGTGTCCTGCATCAACAGTCACGAGTAGCTCAATTGAGACAACAGGAATTACAGGCTTCCTCTTGCTGCCAGAATTCACATAAAGCCAGACTAAGAAAAAGATCCATAGAACTCTAAAAAAGAGTCCATACATAAATTGACATGCGAAAATTACTTAAATGAAAAAATTGAGTTTAGTTATAAACCCTGCTTCATATGTTTACACATTAGTGAGTTGTTAGCGTGGAAATCATTAGTCTCCATCCGCACGATGGAAGACACTCATGCCATAGAAGTATACACTCAAGGGCAATTAGCCAAAGGGCATGTCAACTTACCTTTCTTCAAATTATGATGTTACACATATTAGATGGCTTGAGATCATAAACCTTTTCACTTCAAGTTGCTCCAACTAATTTTTCAAGCTTGTTATCATTCCCAACAGCATACAATACTTTTCTAAGCTGAAACTCAAGGTAAAGGTGCTGACATAATGGATCAGTGAAGAAAACTAACCTATAGCCCGTTTCTAGATGAAAACCATAAGAGCAAAAGCTCCGCATTTCCTTCTATAGATAGCCAAAGGATTAAATTCTTCAGAATAAATGGAAAAAGGAAAGATGACACGGATGACATTTAGTAGCCAATATTTTGCCATCATATGGAAATTTGAGCAACTAAATTAGTACAAAATGTTTCGGAGGATCTCAAACTTTGATCTTGAAAGTCTCTCTTCTTTTGTCTTCCTTTTCCTACAAAGTGATCAACTCCTAATTTGAGAACTACCCGTAAACAGGCTATCATTATTATCAACACTCCACCCTTAGGCGTAGCACTCCTTTACGATAGTAATTTCAGTTGAAAAGGTACGCCATAAAAGCGACCATAAAATGGACCATTATCATTGGCATATATCAAATGTACACAACACATTAGTATGACTTCCTAACACAATCACTTCACAAGTCCTAGAGAAAAGCAGCATCTCATGCAAAAGATGTTCAAACTTCAAGCTGCACAAACCTTTAATGGCTTTTCTCCTTCTGAGGTGCAGATGTTTGCAGACTGGACGATGCACGGAGTGATGGTATCATTAAGAGACAATCTTTCAATCGGTCCATTCATAAGATTTTGCAAAGTTGCAGTGCATGGACCATCAAGGCAATCATTGAAAACCACTGTCCGAGGATTTCCAGAAATGAATTGTCTCACAGATTTGATCACATCAAGATAAGCACCTTCGGAAAGAGTTTTGACCCCATCAACAACCTGCTCAAAAGGTAAGAGAGTAATTTCTGTTAAAAAAAAAAATGTAACAAGAAAATTAAGGCAACTTGTAGTTGAAGGACTACAGAGATATATTCAACTTCCATGGAAAGGAAGCAACAGAAAATACACATATACCAGAGATCAAGCAGCTAAAACTTGTGTGAAGGCATAATAACCAAGAAGATCAGAAAGTTCCTCACAACATGCAACATAAAAGCTTTTATGAGAGGAACCACCAAAAGCAAAATTTTGTTCCTTGTTTATTCTTCTTCTTCTTTTATTTGGGGGTTGGTTTGGGGGTAGGGAATGATAGAAGTGGACTTTGTACCAGCAAGGAGGTTTGAGATATATCAATGGCCTTCAAGGTAATAAGCTCCAAAAGTCTCTCAGGTGTCGACACAAGAAACTCAGGCTCACAGCTTGTCAACCTGTTAAAAAAAGTTATTTTCAGTAGAGAAATGGAAGAACAGAACTCTTCTTCACAACACACGTATATCGACCATCCATTTCATACATCACATTGGATTTTGTGATACAGCATAACTTTCAAATAGGACTAGTAATTTCGAAACCATGTTAAGAGAAAAAAGTACCCGTGAATTTGATGATCTATAGAGGTGCCGCAATGTATACTCACAGTATGTATACCAAGAGCCTTTAAGGGCTTGCAAATAGCACGTACCTAACCATGAAGGAATAGTCAACATCAGGAAATGAGAATTGGTGTAATCTGCAGCTTCTAATTTTCTAACAATTAACCAGTGGAGTTTAATCATAGAAAATAAGAAGATATTTCATATGACTATTCAAGAAAAACCTGATTTTTCAGATTTACAAACAGACAGTTAAAAACATTAGCTTGTCTGTTGTCATTTCAAGCAGGGAAAAGAAAGTAAATTAAACTTGAGCAGAAGTAAATGAAAGAAAAAACACTCACCTCAGCAGCTTTCTCAGCTGTTGGCACAAGATATAAAAGGAAAGGGCTGGTTAAGGATAGACCTTCTTTCTCCTTCCTTGCAAAAGTATCAGCAGCAATGGACACAATCCAGGCAATTTGTTTAGCCGAAGAACAAACACCACTCGTCTCTAGAATATCTTTGCCAGATGCATAAAGTTTCCAGAATTCGATTCCCCAGGCATTAACAAACAAAGGGTGATTGTGTCACCATTCTGAGCATTTTCATGCCACAACGCATCCTCCAACGTCTTCAGGCACAGCGTAAGAAACTTAGACGAGCAAGAGTTCTGCCAAGCATGACCTTGTTGGCCTTGAGAATCGTTCTTCTTAATCACCTTGCTGTCTGTATTACATCTTTTCATAGGCTTACCATCAGAAGTTAGGTCTCTCTCCTGCTCTTTCTTGAGACGTTTTGTGTTATTTCCCGTATTTAGTACAGGATCAGCACCATTATCATTCCTTTCCGAAGCTGCTTTCCTTGATTTAGCGCTCTTTCCATTTTTGATATCTTTACTCAAACCGTCCTTACCATGTTGGTCATTGAATGGATTATCTGGAGTAGGAAGACTGAAACACATACCCTGTCTCACCGTGACGGCACAACAAAACAAATTTTACCAGTTCAGGAATCAATCAACATTACCAACGCAACAATAAGCATGAACAACAACATTATGAAAGAAAAAGTTGCTCAGTCACGAGAATTTAAAACGAAAGCGCCAACATATTTTCATATTCCTCATGGCTTACCGAGTTTTATCAAACGAGGATTACATGACTCGGAAGTCAATATGCATCGGTGGGAAAAAGCTCGATAAATGAGGTCAAATCATTCTCGAGTCTCAAAGAAAAAGCACATGATAGTAGAAACAAACTGAAACTTTGTAAAAGCCCCCAACATTTCGCGCACTGCCTTTTCAACTGCAGCTAGAAGAGCACAGCAGCTCAGAAAACCTAGATATCCAAATCGAATCGAACTCATTAACAACCATCAGAATCATCACCTAGCTCTCCTGAATACTACGCTAAATTCACAACTTCCGCAGCGAAACCAACGCAAGCGCAGTCATCCATTCGCCGCGACATCGACACTCGCATCTAATAATCGCGAAGCATCCTCGAGCAACAAAACTCGCTCCCATAAGAAAAAGAGAAACAACGTTTCGAGGAAACAAAGTTCGCGCGCTCCGAAAGCAAACTCCTCCGTTCTCGAAGTATTCGACCGAGCAGGTAGCATAGGAGGAGCGTCGCGGGATCGTGAGAAATCGAGTTTTCTACCTGGCAGATGCGGCGCTTGCCGGACTTGCGCCGCTTCTTGGCGGCGATGATGGCGGCGACGCGGGCGGAGACGGTCGACGAGTCCTGCTTCTTCAGGAGCTTCTTCCGGTTGGTCTTGTTCTTCTTCCTCTGGACCGCGTCGTCGCCTTTCGCCATTGCAGCGCAGGCTCAAGTTCGGGGCGGACGAGCGAGAGAGGAAGGGGCGACGGCGGCGGCGGCGGCGGCGGCGGCGGCGGCTCGGGGCTGCTGGGCGCAAGCGCAAGCGCAAGTCGGCGCTTTTTTAGCTGGTGCCTCCTGCGATACAGTGGCGGAGCGGGGCGGGTTGGGAATATAACATGGACCCGGGGGTAATTCCGTCGACTCGCCACGGGAGTCGTCGATTGAAGTTGGGCTGGGCTTTGTGTCGACTCTCTTTTTATCTAATCGGGCCTGGGCAAGTCGGGCCTAAGAAAGGAAAGGGCGGAGGCCCATTCGTTTCGAGTTTTGGTTTTGCGATGGGTAGAAAATCCCACTATGGGTCCATGAATTTGTGCGATTTTTCCAAACAAGTCCTCGAACTTTTAATCTGTGTAATCAAATCCTTACACTTGCAAAACCTCTCTAATCAAGTCCCTCCCGCTCCAAATCCGGGTATCTGGAGTCAACTGATCCACTGAGCTCGGCAAAATTTTTGACTTTGGGAAGCTTGAGTGTGATATCTGTAGTGAGAAATTTCGTTGCTCGAGTTTTGATTATTGTAACTACTAATCATCATAAGTTCACACATTGTGCACCTCCAAATCTTATTAGATCATCATGCAACACAGTACATAACTTCTAATTATAACTTATAATTATAAGTTATAATTGCTTAATAAATAATGGGGTCAACACTCAAAAACTTAAATAAAACAAAGCCATGCGAGCGTAGATGGCAAGTTGTTGTCGGTGGTCACCCCGCATACTAACCAATGACGTGGTGCGTGATGCTCACATGTCATAGACAAAATTGTATTTGGCCTTTAAAAATTCATAGAGGAATGGCCAAGCCAAAACCCAGAGGAAGAAGCATCATCAAGAAGGAAGCACGTTGACATCGTCGTCTAGACTCATAGTAGATGCAAAATAAACCAACATAAAAATCCGAGAGTCGCCCGCCGACGCAAAAGGAGAGTTTCTTGTGGAAATGAAACCAAATAAAAAAAATCAAGCACAAAACGTTTTATTATGCACGAGACATATATAAACAATGCATTTCCAGTCAAAATCACGTGCGATGTATGGAAAAACGATATGGAACGTTGACCAAAGCACACTGGACAACAGCAGGTGGGTAGTTGAACAGGTTGGCCAAATCCAAACACTCCGATTGATCTTCTTGCCAGGACTCTACGTGGCGCTTGGGGCCAAGCCCGCAGAGACATATCGACCTGAGTTGTTGGACATATGATTTGAAGTGCAATGGATCACGAGTTCGCATCACGCCATTCGCTTTTTTTTCCAACATAATAAGGAACTCATGAATACATATAATGCTTTAACAGTTATTTCAGAACGGAATACTTGGTGCTTGTACCCAGCACCTGATCACGTGCATCAGATCATCTAATGATGTTCTATCATCAATGGCTCAATCCTGAAGATCACACATTTGTGCCTTCAGACAAGGTTAACCTTGCTTCTCAAATATCTTAAAGAAAGCGCAAACTCTTATTATGGGGACAACCATGACCACTGGTCATCTTTCGAGAAGGAACGGGCTGACGAATGGCCATTGGCTACCGTGATCGATACATAAAATCTTAGGTAAGTCAGACCTAAGAAAGGAGCAGCAGAGGCCTATTCCTTTCAAGTTTTGGGTTTACGAGGGGTAAAATCTCACTTTTGGTCCATGAAGTTATGCAATTTTTCCAAGCAAGTCCTCAAACTTTTAACATGTCTAATCAAATCCTTAAATTTGCATAACTTCTCCAATCAGGTCCCTCCCGCTGCAAATCCGGTTAACTGGAGTTAATGATTTGTTAAATCCAAGGAGGATTTTGACGTGAGAAGCTCGATTGTAGCGTTTGTATTTGGCAGGAAACAAAATAAGAAAAAAGTTAATCCTCAAATCAAACTTTTTTTCTCGCGACACATTAATGAATATGTCGAGCTACAATTAAGTCATAATTTGGATCATGAGATGAGAGTTGTAAAACTTCAAGTATTTGTTTATGCAAATTGAAATTTCAAGGACTTAATTGGAAAAAAGAATGAGCTATAAGGATTAAAATTGGATTTTTACTTCATTAATCATATATGTAAAATAACCTCACGTAATTCAAAGCTTTAATTATCATAAGCTCACGCACTATGCACCTCTAAACCTCACTAGATCATCACCAGACATGAAACATTGTATAACGATTAATCATAATCCACAATCGTTTAACAAAGCCAACGAATAGTCGAGCATAGATGGCGAACTTTGATCGGTAGTCGCATGACGCATTAATCAATGACCGGTTTGTGATGCTCGCATGACCTGTTAGCTGTTACAAAATGGACTCAATCCTTCCAAAAACGAACATGTCACTCAGGCTAGTCAGCTTTGCAGATTGGTCTTGGATATTTTTAGTAGAGGAATCGGCCAAGTCAAAGATGCTTTTTTTTTTTTTTTTGAACAAAGTCAAAGATGCATTTTGACCAACGCAAAGAAGGGAAGCAAATTGGCGTTGTCGTCTAGAATTAAAATAGAAGCAAAAGAACAAAAAAAAAAACCTAAAATAAAATCCCGACAGTCGTTTGCCGGCGCAAAAGACAATTTTGTATCGAGATGAAAAATCAAAGAAGAAATCAAGTCAAAATCCCCAATTGACATCCGAGAAAAAAGAAGAAGGAAGATAGTCAATGGAATCCTCGTTAAGGAAATGCCTCGGGATATCCCGGTCGCGTGCACATAAACAACGCATTTCCCAGTCAAAATCCCGGGTGATATATGGAAAAAGAAAGGGATAATTTCATTGACCAAAGCACGCGGAACAACAGGTGGGTCGTTGAACAGTTTGGCCAAATCCAAGCATCCTGATTGATCTTCTCACCGATTCTCGGGTTGGACCCATGAATACATACCGAACCCAAGCGGTTGGCCAAATAATTTGAAATGCCATCTTTCTTTTGACGAGCACGAGTTCGCACTTTGCCGCTCGCCGCCTTTCTCACCGAGAATTAAAAGAGCCCATGAGCATGTCAACGGTTGTATGGAAACAGAGAACTTAGTGCATGTGGCCGGCACCGTCGGATCATGGCACGTCTCATCGAATGATCGATGTGGAATTGAGTTCGCATGCATCGGATCATCTGACGATGTTCTATCGTCACCGGCTCAATCCCAATGAAAATCACATAATTATACCTTCTGGACAAGATTAACCTCAATTTTCAGACGTCTTAAAAAGAAATCGCAAACTCTTATTTGAAAGATAAACATGATCACCGATCATCTTCTGAGAAGGAATAGGCCAACGCAGCAAATGATATCACTAACGTGACCAGTACATACAATAACTTTTAACCACTTCGAAGGACTCATTTTTTTTTTCGCAAAATCAGTGAACGATCTAAAGTGGCATCGAATAAAAGATGAAAGAAACGAAGCAGCCCGCCCAAGTTAAAATCTTATTAATGCACCAACAACCGAGCGCAGCATCATAACACCTAACACGTTCTTCCTCTTCTAGAAGAGCGCAAAGCGGAATTCAGCACTAGCTGTTAGAAGTCACCATCTCAAGCTGGAAGTGGAAGACATCCGGCGGCATCCACATTTGACTTTTTGCCTTCAGAATTTATTCGATCAAGTCTTGAGATTCGCATGCTCCAACTTTTTTTTTATCCAAAACACTTAACACCTTCGCAGAATAATTATAAATAAAAAATAAAAAAATTCACGAAATATAAATATTGAAAGCATATGAATTCACATGATCTTCTCGTAATCTTTTGTATATTTTAAAATTTTTTAAACAACCAGCAAAAGGGTGTCTTTCTTTTCCTTTCCTTTTCTTTTAATTTGAATTTAACCCGACCTAAAGTAATCTGGAGAGCTTGATTGACCTCAGGGCTCGAGTCGAGGTCATTGCACATCCACATGTCCGTGACCACTCTCAAAATCAAGAGCCTTTTGACATTAACATGGGATGGGGGGACTGCCACATCTGAGTGGAAAGTAATTATTTTGATTGCGAAACTCACCGTCCTCTACCAGCTTGCGCACAGCACGTTGGTCCAAGATCTCTAACGCAAAAAATTGATAGGTTTTCGGTTGATGGCTACGGACGACCCCATGGAAAGCGGTGGCGATCTACTTTTTAACACTATTTAAATTCGTCGTGTAGTCGCTCTTTGATGCTTTTCTAATCGTGGGATGATGCACGAGGTTTGAATGATGTGAATCTGGGGCAGTCGGAGGCGACCGGTTGACCAGAGCCACACATA